>CM028129.1:285805000-287005000 GCA_016271365.2 Neoceratodus forsteri
TGACTATGGCAGTATTGATTGCTATTTTAATTTTTAATCAATGGTATGTCTTTCTATATCTGGATGTAATGAAGTTTATTGTATACTGGAATGGAATACGGAAAAACAATAAAAATTAAGTTAAAAAAAAATAGTTATTAACTTAACCCATTCTTACCAGTACCATCATATGGCGTCGGAGTCATCCATTGCTTAACCCGGCCCAAAATGGCCGCACAAGATAGAATGAGAAATAAGAAACTGGAGGAATGACTGATACTGGGGAAATGGGGAAGTGCTAAGGAACAGAGAATTAGGTAAGTTGCAGGTAAGAAGTAACCCAATATGAGAAACAACTGCAGGAGTGAGCAGAGAACTCACAGAGGAGAACTTTTAAGAGTAGAAAAGAGAAGAGTGAATAGAACGGGAAAGGAATCCCTAAAGTTTAGCAGAACAAAATGAGAAGGCAGACCGGCCAGCAGTCAGTTGCATTTGAGGGAGAAGAGTTAGATCAAGCATTGTGGAGAGATTAAGAGAACAAAGAGGGAGAGAGAGAGGAGAGAAGTTAGATACAAGGGGAGAGAGCCAAACCAAAATTTGGAGATAAAGGAGACACGGGGTGAATTGCCTGGCGTCAAGAGAGGGGAGGGAGAGGGAAGAATACAAGGTACAGTGATGAGTACCCATGAGTTTATCAAGGGCAAAGTGACAGAAGGAGTGAGAGAGAGGTTCCAATCTAGCTAAAGTAGACTTCGGAGAAGCACTATAAACTGCACTATAAACTATCTCCATAATCAAAAATTGGCAAAATCATCTTAGTGAGGATTTCTCTGCAAGCAGGAAGCAGAATCCTTCTCTTATTTCTGTAAAGCGCCCCAAACTTGGGGAGAAGCTTCTTGTGGATAACATCCCCACGAACAGAAAAATCTAGATGACGATCTAACCAGACCCCAAGGTACTTGGAGGAGGAGACATCTTCAATAGTCGCACCATCAAAGGTATGAAAGGAGAAAGCAGATGGACTTTAGCAAGTCTCTGCCTGGTGCCAAAAGTCATGGACACCTTTCTTAGCACGAGGGATAACTGATTAACTCAGAACCAATGCTGGAATTGGAACAAAATGGACGACCTTCAGGCCATGATGACAGAGGGCCAGGTGCGCCAGTGCAAGGAGTCTAGGAAATAACATTCCAGACCTGGTGGCCATCATGGCAGAGGCTAGCCTGGATTTAGTGGCTAAACAGAGTTGTGGTGCACTAACAGCCATGACTTGGACATGGCCATACTGGTCTTCTCTCTCTATTCAGGATGGACGCGGAAGGGAGGAGGGGTTGTACAATATGTGAGGGAGGGAATCAAGGCCACGAATGTACAATGGCACACGGAGGAAAAAGAAGGGCTGAAATTGCTGTGGGTCATCTAAAGACAGGTACTGGGCCTGCTGTCCTTACAGGAAAGGTATAAAGACCCCCAGTATGGGGAGAGGAAAGTTGGATAAGGCACTTGAGGAAGCCACCACCAGGATGGCAAGTGCAGGGGAGGTGCTGCTAGTTAGGGACTTCAGTCTGCCAGATATGGATTGGAGCCTTCCAGCTGAAGCTTCAGCAAGGAGCAGGGCCATCCTTGACTCCCTACAAAGGACTTTTGTCAGGCAGCTAGTCAAGGAACCCACTAGGGATGGGGCAGTGGTGAACCTGGTGCTTACAAACAGGGACGGCACTGCAGATGTCACAGTAGACAGTTCCCCTAGGTACCAGGGATCACTCTACAGTGTGGTTGAATGATAAGACAGGAACAGACACAAACCACACAAGGACAAGGGTCCTGGACTTTTGGAGGGAAGATTTTGAAGAAACTGGAGACTGCCTCATAAACTGCCTCATTTGGGGGGGGGGTGCCAGGGAGGGTAGAGGCACAGTGGGGAAAAGTAAGGGAGGTTAAGGGGGGGGTTATAATCAAGGCAGCTTACCTCTGCATGAAGGAAGTGAGTAAAAGTAGAAGAAAAAAGAGACTGTTACGGTTTTCTAGGAAAGCACCAAGGTGGTGAAGGGAAAAAAGGATGGCACTCAGTAGATATAAGGAAATGCAGAGGGAGGAAGATGGGGAGGTATGCCAAGTAAAACAGGGGGAATCAGGAAAGGCAGTGAGGGGAGCAAAGGTTCAGGCAGAGGAAAAGCTAGCCAAAGGGGTAACTAAAGGGAATAAGACTTTCCTCAGGTATGTAGGTGGGAAGAGGAAAGCAAGGAGAGGGATAGTGAGGATAAGGAGGGCTGCAGGGGGAGACTGTGCACAGTAGGATCAAGAAAAAACAAACATCCTGAACAGGGGAAGGGGGAACGGACTGCCAGAGAGCAGCAGGCATTGTGGGGGGGGGGGGGTTGAACAGAAGTCCATTTTCAGAGAAAAGGGTCCTGAAGGTACTTGCATCTCTGAAAGTGGACAAGGTTATGGGACCAGGTGGGATACACCCATGGATATGAAAAGAACTCAGGCAGGTGCTAGCTTCCCCAATAACAGCCTTATTCAGCAGCTTAGTGGAAACAGACGTGGCTTTCGAGAACTGGCGGAGAGCAGATATGATCCTGCTTCATAAAAGCAGCAGCAGGGAGAAGACTAGCAACTATAGGTCAGTCAGTCTCACATCAGTGGTAGGGGAATTAATTGAAACCCTAAGGTTGGCAGAGTTTCTTGACTACAGTGGGCTACAAGACCAAAGGTAGCATGGATTCATTGGGGGGTCATGCCAGACAAATCTGATTGATTAGGGGAGGGTAGTGAATGTGGCCTGTCTGGACTTTAGCAAGACATTTGACACTGTGCTGCAGAGAAGCCTGATAAAACGTTGAGCAGCCTAGAGGGTGGCTGCAAAGTGGTGAATTGGGTAAGAAACTGGTTAATGGATAGGCGGCAGATGGTGGTGGTTAATGACAATCACTCTAATGAGGGGAGAGTGACCAGTGGGGTGCAGCAGGGCTCAGTACTGGGACCAGTCCTCTTCTTGTCTTCATAAGTGACATTGCAGAACTGGAAGGAAGTATGCCTTTTGGAAATGACATCAAAATCTGTAATAGGGTGGATTCTCAGGAGTGGGTGGAAAGAATGCATAGGGACCTTGGGAAACTGAGGTGGTCAGAGCATGGCAGTTTGGGTTCGGTACCAAAAATGCAAAATCATGCACCTAGAGGCATAGGAACCCAGGAGATGAGTATAGGATTGGGGGGTACTAAGCAGGAAAGGGACCTTGGCGTTATCATATCTGATTACCTCAAAGTAGCAGGGCTGTGTGACAAAGCAGTGGGTAGGGCCAGTGAGATGCTCGAATGCATTGGGAGAGGTATCTCTAGCAGGAGAATGGAGGTGGTGTTGCTATTGTATTGCTCACTTGTGGGGCCCCACCTGAACTACTGTGTCCATTTCTGGAAGCTGCACCTCAGAAAGGATATAGGCAGGGTGGAGGCAGTCCAGAGGAGGGCAGCTAAAATGGTGCAGAGGTTGCATCAAAATCCTTACAGGGAAAGACTGAAGGATCTCAACATGTACACCTTGGAAAAGAGGAGAGCAAGACAGGACATGATAGAGACCTACAGGTACCTAATGAGGGTGAACAGGGTGCAGGAGGGGAGTCCTTTCAAATGGAAAGAGCACCAAGACCAGAGAGCATGTGATGAACCTGGGGGGGGGGGCATTGTTTATTTTTTTGTTTTTTTTCCTGTTACTCTCTTTCTTCTCCATGTGATTGGTCCCCTTCTACCAGTCACCCCATCCTCCTCAGAATTTACCTGCCAACATCTGCCCTCCAGGTGGGGTCGGTGGGGTTCCCCAGCTCTCACCATCGAACATGATCCGGTCTGGATAGTCGGGTGTGGGGGCCTGCGGGTGACCAGTTTCATCTTACTGGCCAGGAGTTTCCTGTTTTCTTCCCAGGAGGTGCAGACATGCAATGCCATCATGACGCACATCCCTTGCGAAGGCTGCAGCACCTTGATATACTTCGGGCAGCCCTGGACTGCTTTCCCCCTAGCCTCTGCTAGGGGTCAAGCATATGCCAGGTTCCACATCTCCCACCCCCGGAGGAGCAGAACAGTTCCACGGATGCTTGATCCTCCGAACCCGGGCCAACAGCACTGCAAGTGGTAGTGCTACTGCTGCGTTGGCAGGCCGGTCCTGAGGGTGGGGAGTTTAAGAGGGATGTGAGGAAGTACTGCTGCACTGAAAGATTAGAGGACGCCTAGAACAGAATGTCAGTGAAAGTGGTCGAGGTGAAAACAGTAGGGGGCTTCATGCATGCTGGGATAGACATATTAGTAAATAGGCAGGGAGGAGGGAGGGTCACCGGAGACCAGTTAAGGTCTGTGGAGACAGAGTAGACAGGGACCACCTGGGCAGACTTGGTGGGCCAAGCAGTCCTTTTCTGCTGACAAATTCTGTGTTTCTATGGCCAAGCAGATCTGGTGGCAGTCAGCAAGACCAAGGCAACCCCAAACCATGGCTGGAATCTGTCTGTTCTTGGATGCATCTTCTGTAAGAAGGATAGAACAAATGGTAGGGGTGGAGGGTTGGCAGTCTACGTTAGGGAGGAGATAAAGGTCACAATGGAGGACATTGGGGGGGGAGGGTTCAGAGATGCTATGGACACAGCTGAGTCAGGGCTGGTGAGACGGTAAGGGTAGTGAACCAACTGCCAAGTCAGGATGAAACCAGACAGGGAGCTGGGTGATGAGATAAGAAAGGCTGCGGAGGGGTGAGAAGTGGTAATAGTGGGAGATTTTAACATGCCTGATAGGGATTGGAGCTTCCCACAGGTCAGCAGGAGCCAAGTGATCCTAGATGTATTCCAGGATGGTTTTCTGATACAGGGGGTGATGGAGCCAACAAGGAATCGGGCAATCCTGGACCTAGTTCTGATGAATAATGAGCACATCAAAAGCGTCAGGGCTGCTGAGCCCCAGGGAGGGAGGGAGTGACCACTAGTTTGTGTGGTTTCAGATGGATATGGGACGTGAAGTGCTGAACATTAAGGCACATGCTCTTGACTTTAAAATGGCAGATTTTGTATGTATGAGGACAGTGCTAGAGGAAAGACTGAGAGAATTAAGGGAGATCATGGGTGTGATGGATAGATAGGTAGTAATTAGTGACGGAGTCCAGGCAGTCACTGCAACCTGCCTTAAGCAGAATGATAAAAGGAGCAAGAGGAGGAAGCCGCTATGGTTTACAGAGGTGGTGGACAGAGCAGTGAGAGTGCAAAGTGCTCTTTACAGGAAATAGTACAAGAAGACCCAGAAGGAAGAGGACAGTGCAGAATATGCAGGACAGCTGAAATCAACTTGCAGGGGGGGTAAGGCAAGCCAAGGCAGAGACAGAACTAAGAATAGTTGAGCGGGTCAAGGAGAGTAACAAGACCTTCCTCCAGTAGATCTAGGAGAAGAGAACAACAAAAGAGGAATTAGTAAGGCTGTGAAGGTAGACCGAGTGGATGGAGGAAAACAGGGAAAAGGCAGAGGTACTGAATGAACACTTCTGCTCAGTCTTCACTATGGAGAAGAGAAGGATGGGCCACAACCACAGGGGAAGATAAGGGGGGTGGGGATGAGGGAGGAAACAGTAACAGAAGGCCGGCCCACTGGCACAGGGGTAGTGCTACCACTTGCAATACCAGCGACCGGGTTAAGGAGCGAGCCTGGGAGTCGGAGGGCCGGCCAGGGGGGAAGAGGCTTGAGCATCCCAGGACCGCTCGCCTTCTCCGGGAGGGAGGGGGCCTGAGGCTCGGCACTTGACTGAGGTACAGCAAGCCCAGCAGTGTAGCAGGGGGCTGCGTGACGGATGTCGGCACTTGCGCGTTGATGTCAGGGCGCAAGTCATGCAGGGAAAATGGCTCTCTGTGCTCCAGGTAAACGGAGCACCGGACACAGATCCCCAATGCCCCTACCTGTCCCAGACACTGGTGTCCCGACGAAACAAAGAAGCTCGGGGTGTCCGGGCCCTACCTCGTCCCCACTTGGGGGGGAAACCAGGACTCCGTGGGGGACCAACCACTTCGGGCTCCAGGTATGAGGGCGGGGACAGATGCCATAGGCAGCTCCCGAAGAAGTGAAGTACAGGGGGCAGGGGGGAGCATAAACAGCAAAAAAAAAAAAAAAACATTAACAGAGGGCAGAGTCTTCAAAGGGCTGAAGCCTCTCAGGGTGAACCGGTCCCTAGGGCTGGATGACATGCACACAAGGGTGTTGTGAGAGCTCGCAGCAATCTTTGCAGTACCCTGGATTGGTCTGTTCAACTGCTCTCTGGACACAGGTGGTTCCGCAGGTCATGGAGGACAGCTGATATGGTGCCCCTGCACAAGAGTGGACCTAGGGTCAAACCAGGGAACTATAGACCAGTCATCTTGACAGCATATGTTGGTTGGAAACCATCCTAAAGGAAAGGTTGGTTGAGTTCCTTGAGGCAGAGGGGCTCCAGTATAGCAGGCAACATGGGTTCATGGCAAGGAGGTCATGCCAAACAAATCTGATCAACTTCTTCGATTGTGTCACTAGGGCAGTAGACAGGGACCAAGCAGTGGACATTTCATACCTGGACTTCAGCAAGACTTTTGACTCAGTCGCCCACAGGAGGGCAATCAAAAACTGGCAGATATGGAATGGGGTGAAAACTTGCCAGGTGGGTGCAAACTGGGTATGGGGTAGAATACAGTGGGTGGTGGTGGAGCACTCCCAGATGAGAGAAGTTACTAGTATGGTCCCAGAGGGATCAGTGCTGGTTCCAGTCCTGTTCAGTGTGTTTATCAATGACACTGGAGACTGCATCAAAGTAGGTTGGACACTAAGTAGGGCTTAAAAGATCTAGCGGAGGACCTAGCAAGGTTGGAAAGTTGGTCTGGAATCTGCCATTTGGGGTTCAGTGCTAAAAAGTGCAAGCTAATGCACATGGGACGTATACAGTTGCGGGGGAGTGAAGGTCACAGTCTCAGAACAGCAGAAAGGCACGGGGATAGCAATTACAAGCAACCTAAAACCATCAACACTGTACAGAAAGGTGACAAGGAAGGTGAACAGGATGCTGGCCTGCATATCAAGGGGGTTCTCCAGCAGGAGGAATGAGGTCATTCTGCCCCTGTACAGCTCCATGGTATGTCCACATTTAGAGTACTGTGTGGAGTACTTGAAACCCCTGCCTTAAGAAAGACATAAACCAGATGGAGGCAGTACAGAAGAGATCTACTAAGATGATTCAGGGGGAGCAGGATATCTCGTATGAACAGAGGCTGGTGAACCTGAACATGTACTCACTGGAGGTGAGGAGAGAGAGAGAGAGAGAGAGTTCGGGAACATGATCGAAACCTTCTAATACCTTAAAGTCGTTGACATAGGAGATCTTTTTTTGCAGAAGTGAGAACAGAAACACTAGAAGGCACGACTACAGATTTGCAGGGGTGAAGTACAGGAAGGAGGCCAGAAGGCAGTTTTTCACTGAAAGGGTGGTGACAGAATGGAATGTACTGCCAGAGGGGGGGAAAGCAAATCACAGTACAGTTGGGGGGGGTTTAAAAGAGTGTGGGATAGATTAAAAGGGAAGGTTTGGGTGACTGAGGGGGGGGCGAAGCAACATGTAGCATATGTGCATGAGCTCCGCATCGAGTGAACTTTGTAGACCTTTGAGCCTTCTGCTGGCCTTTTGTATGTTCATACGTTCCATAATCTCTATCCTCCAGTCCTCCTCCATGATTGGGAGGATGCAATAGGCACCTGTTTTGTTTAAGCAGTAAGGCATGCCAGGATGTGCGTTACGGTAGGATAACAGCCTGCCTTGGGTGGGTTGAAGCATGAGGCGAAACCGAATACTTCCATCACCCAAAAAGGGCTGTTAGCCCACATAACTCACCCCCTGGAGTGCCTTATTGCGATTATGAAATGGGTCCTTTTTAGTAAATTGAATGTATTTTTTTAACATATTTTTGTTGAGGGACTGACAGCCAGGCTGTTGTGCTGAGGTAGTGGCCCAGCTGAAAGTACCTCTTGGCCAATCAGGAGCCAGCATTCTTTCTACCCATTTCATAATTTTAAATAAGTGCTATCCTCTATGTTGATGCAGCAGTCCCGACTCACCACTGGTAGGTTATGGGACTTATTCTTATATGAAGTAATTTAGGAATAACACACAGCAGAGTGTCGATTAAGCTATATTATTCCACTGACCTCTTAACTGTATGTTCCCGATAGACAACATTATAACATGGGTTTGAAAAATTGTGAAACCTGTTTGGCCGAGGGCCATCTTAACCCCATGCTGTTATCTCAGCACAACAACACTGGATAAAGCTCAACAGCCTGTTTGCACTAAAATCAGTACTAACCACACATCCCTGATTGCCATCACAAACGTACAGTAGCTGACACCTTTAGTCACTTAAAGCTTGCAACTAGGCCCTAAAAATAAAACTGAATTAAATTAAAAAAATGGTAGTTAAAAGCTATTTGCCTTCATAATCCTCTTCTTGCACTAACATATATAGTAAAAATGAAGTACCACAGTATTTACAATTTTTATTTCTGGTCTTTGCTGACCATGAAAAATCCAATTTGTATCCTTACCAGTTTACCAGGGAAATCTCTGCTGTTTAACTTGCTGCAGATACAGCAGAAGCCCTGGTTCCATCTGAGTCCTTCTGTTGTGTGAGGGTATGAACATCCTGCCAGTAGCACTGAGCAGAGATTTGAATTCTTGTATTCCATCCATAGTAAACATTTCATCTGTTGAGTGTAGGAAAGATAAAATAGAAACAAGGAGGGAAAAGGGAAGAAATAAGCAATAAGGCATGACCAGAGTTTGTGTTGACGGTCTCTTGATCACCATATAGGGGTGTAATAATGTGGCCCGAGGCATAGCCGAGTGCCACGTACCCCTAGAGGGTGATTAACTGACCATTAACACAAATCCTGGGATTGCCTTATTGCTGTTATAACTATTTTCTTTTTAATAGTATTAAACCTTGTTCAGAATATGATTAGGCACTGCATGTATGTTAATCAAAGATTAACATAAGGCTGATTGAATGTTTACAGCCAGTCACAAAGCACTATTTCTCAAACCCTTTTTATAATATGAATTTGAAGATGGGGGGGATGGTTCAGGGGCAATATGAGGAAGTATTTTTTCACAGAGAGGGTGGTGGACGCATAGAAAAGCCTTCTGAGGATGTCGTGGGGTCAAAAATAGCGGGGGAATTCAAGAATGCATGGGACAGACATAAGGCAGTTCTGGTGGGGGGGAGAAGTAGGCTGTTGGTTAACTAGGATCTGCAGCTTATCCAATATGTAGACAATTGGGCAGACTAGGTGGGCCAAGCAGTCCTTATCTGCTGTCAAAGTCTATGTTTCTATATAAAGAAGGAGGAGGAACAGTGAGGAAACAGATAAAATGAGGGCGAGTTTGGGAAAATAGGTTTAAGGGCTAATTTAAAAAAATGTATTTAGCTGTACATTATATGCCAGTAATAAGACATGACGAGGTGTGGGTTATTGCCTGATAAGAGCATGCCCTAGGTGCATTATGAGGCACGAAGTGCTTGAGCCGAGTGCCTTTATCACCTGGGAAGTGCTCTTATCAGGCCATAACCCACACCTCGGAGTGTCTTATTGCGCTTATAAAATGGGCCGACCAGTAAAGAAGTTAATTTAAAAAAATGGGTATACAAACTGCACATAAAATAGAGTAAAAAATATGATCAGTAGAAAGAAACAAAAAAATAGTCCTTGTCAATGTCTTGGAAAGGATGTGTTTCATTGTAAGCCACTAGAGAAGGCTGGTGATTGTCTGTCTTTCCACTCTGTAGGAGTACACGTAAACACACACACACACACACACACAAAAACTGATAAAGTAATATTTGTGTTTTGTTTATATTTCTTTTGGTCACCCAGTTTGTTACAGCGACTGCCGGCGACCAGCGACCAGCCCCCGTATTGTGTGATGTAATTTGTTGTGTTTTGCCACCCTTGCTTTCGGAAGGTGCATTTTTAATGTGTGCTTTTTATTTATGTATACATTTCTCTCCTTGATTGACCTAGTTTTTTGTTTAAATAAATTAAGCTGTTGGCTGTAGTGGGAGTGAGCATGTCCCTCAGCGGCTACCGTAACATACGTTTTCTGCTTCGCAGTTCAGAACAGTTATAGAGAAGATCGAATGCCATTTAAACTGGACAGTAATGCGGTTTTGAAGAAATATGTTGTGGAGGCGTAATTTTCTGGGAGAGGAGGAAGAGGGGGTGGCAGGAGATATATTGTTTGACTCGAGAAACTTAGATAACGTTGAGCAGCGTTGCGGGACCGACAGCTGAAAGTGCCACGAAGGAACCATTCGCGATGTGAGTACAACAACAACAAAAAAATATTTTAAACAGTAAACATTCATAGTGGCATTTCTGTGGTGTCTGCCATTGCCAGCATACTTGTGACTGTTGCTTAAGCGGTGTAACGATGTTTGGATATTTTTTTTGTGCTGTGCCACTGCTCTCCCGGTTTCATCGTAAGCAACCTGAGGACACGCTGCATTGGGAGATGAGGGCCACGGATGGGAGACTGGTGGCACGGATTGATTTATCCCTGTAGTAGGACTTTGGTTGCCAGAAGTAGTGTGCATTGAAAAGATATGGTGTGATAAGGACATGGCTGGAGAGGGCTTCCAGCCAATCAACATTTGAGATTTTATTTGCCCATTTTATAATTGAAATTAAGATGACATGCCAAATGCTGGGATGTGCTGATACTATTTTGTTGGGGTGGGTGAATGTTTAAAAAAATCGTTAAAATGCTTAACATCATTTTATTGTTGTGTAAATAATTTTGGACCCATTTTATAATCGCAATAAGATATTCCAGGGTGTGCTTTTTGGTACGATAATAGTACTTCTCGGGTAGTTGAAGGCACTCAGCAATGCCTTGTGCCTCACAACACACTTGAAGTGTGCTGTTATCCCACCACAACACACACCCTGTCATGTCTTCTTGCTTAAGTCATTATTGCCTCAACAATTGCTGCTTGAATATTGGGCTTACTGCTAATAAATTGGAATGGTATCTTTATTTTCTAAAGCACCCTTTTCACACCCAGAGTGCTATACATTTCATGAACATAAATCCACAGTTATGAACATTTAATAAGTAAATATATACATACATTTATAGTGTATGGTGGAATGTTGTTCTAGGCAACAGTCCATCTTTTTTATATGTACTGGGCACAAGCTTTCAGTAATGGTTGCCCATACACATACAAGGCTGTATTTTAATTTTGAGGTTTCCATGGTAACAGAAAAACTCTTGAGGTCTTCTGTTACCATGTAAACCTCTCGATTGAAACACAGCCTTGTTGTGTATGATTGCTCATACACAGTCCTCTGTATGCCTTTAAAGAGCACAGTGATGGAAGTAACAGTTATAGCATCAGAATTTGGTTTTCAGTTATTCAAGGGAACTGGATGGCTCTGTGGATTGGTAGTGGGTTAAGGAGCCTTTCACCTCTAAGTCACAGGTTCAAATCCAGCACAGATCGGAAGTGGTCAAAAGCCATTATCATCTGAGGGCTGTTCGGTGGTCTGTGTGAAGTGAGTTGTGTTGTTCTCAACATAGAAATATAGAAACATAAAATTTTATGGCAGATAAGGACTGCTTGGCCCACCTAGTCTGCCCATTTCCCTACCTAATGGATAAGCTGCAGATCCTAGTTAACCAACAGCCTACTTCCTCCTACCCCCCACCAGAATTGCCTTATGTGTGTCCCATGCATTCTTGAATTCCCCCACTATTTTTGACTCTACGACCTCCTCAGGAAGGCTGTTCCAAGCATCTACAACCCTCTCCATGAAGAAATACTTCCTCATATTACCTCTAGACACGTCCCCTCTATCTTCAAATTGTGCCCCCTTGTTCTTGCACATCTCTTTTTCTAAAAGATGCTACCCTCTTGGACTTTGTTAATTCCCTTGAGGTACTTGAAAGTTTCTATCATGTCCCGCCCCCCTTTCCTCGAGGCTATACATATTAAGCTCCTTTAGTCTTTCTTCATATATCTTCTGGTACAGACCCTGCACCATTTTGGTTGCCCTCCTCTGGACAGCCTCCACCCTGTCTTTGTCTCTGCGGAGATGGGGACTCCAGAACTTCACGCAGTACTCCAGATGTGGTTTCACCAACTGTCTGTACAGAGGTGATGCCTCTCCCTGTGCATCCCGGTATCCCCCCAGCCCTCCTTTCTGCCTTCTCACATTGCTTGCCAACCTTTAGCTCATCTGATATAACTACCCTCAGATCCCTTTCCATTTTTGTTGTCAGTATTTCACCCCCCACTGTGTACTTTTCCCCTGGGTTTTTGTTTCCCAGGTGCATTACTTTGCACTTCTTTGTGTTGAATCTAAGCTGCCATACATTTGACCATTCCTCCAGCCTTGCCACGTCCCTTCTCATCCTTTCCACCCCACCTTGTGTATCAACCCTGTTGCAGATCTTTGTGTTGTCTACAAAGAGGCATACTTTTCCTTCCAGTCCTTCTGCAGTGTCACTTATAAAGACATTAAAAAGGACCGGCCACAGTACTTAATCCTGCAGTACCCCACTAGTAACCCCCCTTTCTTCACTGTGGACTCCGTTTACTTCTACCCTCTCTGTCCTGTTGTCCAGCCAGTGTTTTACTCAGGCTACCACCCTGGGACCCACTCCCAGGCTGGCTAATTTGTTTATTAATCTTTTGTGTAGGACTGTGTCAAATGCCTTGCTAAAGTCTAGGTAGGCCATGTCCACAGCCCCTCCCTGGTCTACTGCTTTGGTCACCCAGTCAAAGAAATCGATTAGATTCGTCTGACATGACCTTCCTGCTGTGAATCCTTGCTGCCTTGGGTCCTGTGCCCCACTGGCGTCTAGTTACTCAACAGTTCTTTCTTTCAGAAGTGATTCCATCATTTTCTCTGCCACTGAGGTGAAACTGACAGGTCTGTAGTTTCCTGCCTCTGTCTTGCGCCCACTTTTGTGAAGGGGAATCACATCTGCCCTCCTCCAGTCCTCAGGTACCACACCATCCTCCCATCATTTGTTAAAAAGGGTAGTCAGTGATGTTACTAGTTCTCTCCTTAGTTCTTTTAGAATTTTGGGGTGAATCCCATCAGGCTCCATTGCTTTATCCACTTTCAGTTTTAGTCCAGTTCCCAGTGGGCAGGTGTCCACATCACAAAACCATCAACACAGTTGGCACTAATTGATAACCCTTATTGGCAGTCTCGCATGAGAGGTCAAGGAATGAATGGGCATAGAGTCTGAACTACCCTTTCACCTACGTGGTGATCCCTCCATGGCAGGGCAGTGTGGGGAAACTTGCACTGTGATCGCTTGTGCTGTACCGGTCATGTGGATAAATAGAGGACTTCAGGTTCCAGTGCTGTCAATCCAGCACCTTGTATGAGCATTAAATTCACACACAGAAAAACACAAACACACAAAAAACCTTTAAAAAAATCATTATTTTTTGAAAGTTATATTATAAAACAGTGCCAGGGTACACAGAGCCCAAGAGTCACCTGCAAACTTCAGCCTTGAGGTTACCCAAGCTCTGAATAGCATAGACAGACAGCAGATGGAAATTCCATCGAACCGGGGTCACTCCTGTGAACACCCTGTCTCCCGCTGATTTTACTCACTAGCAGTGAACCATGAGCAGTCCCTGGTCCCTAGATCAAAAGTATCTACCCGGGCTAAGGGGGGGGGGAACAAGAGCTCACAAATGTAGGGTTGAGATTAAGCAAACAGATACTTTATTAGAAGTAGAAGGGGTCTTATTTAGGGTTAAAAAAAAGAAAGAAAGTCGGTGTGTGTTCTGTGCTGGGAAGGGTACTGTATCAGTTTACTTTGCTAAACCAGTAGGAGGAGTGAGAGAGCTTAATTGGGGGTGTGGTTTAGACACTATAAAAGCAGGTGACTCAAATTACAACTTCCTGTTGCTAGCCTTGCTTGTAGAGCAGAAAGCAGCTAACTAAATGAAACTACATTTTCTTACTAATTTAACACTTATATCTCAGCAGGAGTCAGTGTCCGTTGAGATTAAGCAAACAGATACTTTATTAGAAGTAGAAGGGGTCTTATTTAGGGTTAAAGAAAAGAAAGTCAGTGTGTGTTCTGTGCTGGGAAGGGTACTGTATCAGTTTACTTTGCTAAACCACTAGGAGGAGAGAGAGCTTAATTGGGGGTGTGGTTTAGACAGTATAAAAGCAGATGACTCAAATTACAACTTCCTGTTGCTAGCCTTGCTTGCAGAGCAGAAAGCAGCTAACTAAAAGAAGCTACGTTTTCTTACTAATTTAACACTTATATCTCAGCAGGAGTCAGTGTCTGTTGAGATTAAGCAAACAGATACTTTATTAGAAGTGGAAGGGGTCTTATTTAGGGTTAAAAAAAGAAAAAATCAGTGTGTGTTCTGTGCTGGGAAGGGTACTGTATCAGTTTACTTTGCTAAACCACTAGGAGGAGAGATAGAGCTTAATTGGGGGTGTGGCTTAGACACTATAAAAGCAGGTGACTCAAATTACAACTTCCTGTTGCTAGCCTTGCTTGTAGAGCAGAAAGCAGCTAACTAAAAGAAACTACATTTTTCTTATTAATTTAACACTTATATCTCAGCAGGAGTCAGTGTCTGTTGAGATTAAGCAAACAGATACTTTATTAGAAGCAGAAGGGGTCTTATTTAGGGTTAAAAAAAAGAAAGTCAGTGTGTGTTCTGTGCTGGGAAGGGTACTGTATCAGTTTACTTTGCTAAACCAGTAGGAGGAGAGAGAGCTTAATTGGGGGTGTGGCTTATACACTATAAAAGCAGGTGACTCAAATTACAACTTCATGTTGCTAGTCTTGCTTGTAGAGCAGAAAGCAGCTAACTAAATGAAACTACATTTTCTTATTAATTTAACAGATATATCTCAGCAGGAGTCAGTGTCTGTTGAGATTAAGCAAACAGATACTTTATTAGAAGTAGAAGGGGTCTTATTTAGGGTTAAAAAAAGAAAGAAAGTCAGTGTGTGTTCTGTGCTAGGAAGGGTACTGTATCAGTTTACTTGGCTAAACCACTAGGAGGAGAGAGAGAGAACTTAATTGGGGGTGTGGCTTAGACACTATAAAAGCAGGTGACTCAAATTACAAGTTCCTGTTGCTAGCCTTGCTTGTAGAGCAGAAAGCAGCTAACTAAAAGAAACTACATTTTCTTATTAATTTAACACTTATATCTCAGCAGGAGTCAGTGTCTGTTGAGATTAAGCAAACAGATACTTTATTAGAAGTAGAAGAGGTCTTATTTAGGGTAAAAAGAAAGAAAGTCAGTATGTGTTCTGTGCTGGGAAGGGTACTGTATCAGTTTACTTTGCTAAACCAGTAGGAGAAGAGAGAGAGCTTCATTGGGGGTGTGGCTTATACACTTTTAAAAGCAGGTGACTCAGATTACAACTTCCTGTTGCTCGCATTGCTTATAGAGCAGAAAGCAGCTAACTAAAAGAAACTACATTTTTCTTATTAATTTAACACTTATATCTCAGCAGGAGTCAGTGTCTGTTGAAATTAAGCAAACAGATACTTTATTAGAAGCAGAAGGGGTCTTATTTAGGGTTAAAAAAAAGAAAGAAAGTCAGTGTGTGTTCTGTGCTGGGAAGGGTACTGTATCAGTTTACTTTGCTAAACCAGTAGGAGAAGAGAGAGCTTAATTGGGGGTGTGGCTTAGACAGTATAAAAGCAGGTGACTCAAATTACAACTTCCTGTTGCTAGCCTTTTTTCTTACTAATTGCCCTCCATCCCACCCTAAGCCAGTTCTACTTTTATAGCCACTGGATTTGACTGTCAACATGAACTTCCTGTTTGGCAGTAGGAAGGGAAGGATCATAGAGAAACATTGGTTTTGTCAACCCTAAAGGAAAAAAGTAGCTCACTCTCCCCAAGCTGCTGGTGGTCTGACACTGAGCAAGGAAGAAGGAGGCTACTGAAGAATATAGGAAGTTGCTGTCCCAGGGAAATCCCAGTCTGCCCCCACAAAACACTATAATTAGTGAGGTAAACACCAAGGTAGAGAAGTCATTAGGGAGCAGGACAGAGGTAAATGTAAAAAAAGGCAAAGGCAGTAAGGACAGGAATGGGGCTAAAAGGGGTAAGGCCATCAAAAAGTGGAGGATGATGAGTACCAATGCCCATACTCTGTGTAACAAGCTCCCTGAACTAGTGGCCTTGATGGAAGAGGGTTGCCTGGATATTGTGGCAGTCACAGAAACATGGTACACAGAGAACCATGACTGGGATGTCAACATACCAGGATACACAATCTACAGGAGGGACAGGGAGGGTAAAAGAGGAGGAGGAGTGGCTCTCTATGTAAAGGAAGGGATCAAAGCAACAGAACTAAATAGTAAACAGGGAGCAGATGAGACACTCTGGGTCACCCTGGAGACAGGAAATAGCACCAAATTCCGCATGGGGGTTGTATACAGACCCCCATCTCAGGGGGAAGGAATGGACAATGAAATGATAGAAGGCTTCCTTAGAATGGCAGAAAAAGGGGAGATATTGTTGATGGGGGACCTGAATATGCCAGATGTTAACTGGAGCACCTTTGCTGCAGGCACATCCAAGAGCAGAGTCATTCTTGATGCCCTACAGGGGGCATGCCTCAGACAGCTAGTATTGGAACCCACTCGGGAGGGAGCAATCTTAGACCTGGTACTCTCAAATGGGGACGGAGAAAGAATCTCAGATTTAGAGGTGGGTAGCCATCTGGGAACAAGCGACCACCAAACAGTGTGGTTCACGATAAACACAGCCATACAATCAAGCCATACAAAAGCAAGAGTATTGGACTTTAGGAGGGCTGACTTTGGGAAAATGAGAGAGTACTTCAGAAAAACACTAGCAAACAGGCAAGAAGGAGGGGTAGAGGAACAATGGGGAGTAATCAAAACAGCCATCACAGAGGCAACAAGCCTTTGTCTAAAGCAAATCAGCAAAACACAACGAAGGAAAAAAAACGCTATGGTTCTCAAAAGAGGTGGCAGGGAAGGTTAAGGAGAAAAAGATAGCATTCAGAAAATATAAGGAAACACAGAAGAGCAGGACAGAGAACTTTATCAGTTAAAGCAGAAAGAGGCTGGAAGGCAGTCATAGCAAAGGCCCAAACCGAGGAAAGGATAGCCAACTCTGTTAAAAAGGGGATGACCTTTATAGGTACATTATGGAGCGAAGAAAGACCAAAGGAGGGATACTGAGGCTTAATAAGGGGGACGGAATGTGGGTAGAGGGTGACAGTGAAAAAGCAGGGATACTTAACGAATATTTCTGCTCAGTATTCACAAAGGAAGAGGAGGGGGAGGCACCTTAACCAAACAAGAGAAACACTTTGAAGACGGGGTCGTATACCAGCCCATTTGCAGAAGAAAGGGTTCTGAAAGAACTAATAAAATTGAAGGTGGACAAAGCAATGGGGCCTGATGGGATTCACTTAAGAATTCTAAAAGAACTAAAGGTAGAACTAATAACACCGCTGACTACTCTCTTTAACAAATCATGGGAGGATGGGGTGGTACCTGAGGACTGGAGGAGGGCGGATGTGATTCCTCTTCACAAAAGTGGGAGCAGGACAGAGGCAGGAAACTACAGACCAGTTAGTTTGACCTCAGTGGTAGGGAAAATGATGGAATCACTTCTGAAGGAAAGAATTGTTGAGTATCTAGAGGCCAGTGGGGCACAGGACCCAAGGCAGCATGGATTCATGATGGGAGGGTCATGTCAGACGAATCTAATAGATTTCTTTGACTGGGTGACCAAAGTAGTAGACCAGGGAGGGGCTGTGGACATGGCTTACCTAGATTTTAGCAAGGCATTTGATACAGTCCCACACAAAAGATTAATACACAAGTTAGCCAGCCTTGGAGTGGGTCCCAAGGTGGTAGCCTGGATAAAAAATTGGTTAGACAACAGGATGCAAAGGGTAGTAGTAAATGGAGTCCACAGTGAAGAAAGGAGGGTTATTAGTGGGGTACTGCAGGGTTCAGTACTGGGACCGGTCCTTTTTTAATGTCTTTATAAGTGACACTGCAGAGGAACTGGAAGGAAAAGTATGACTCTTTGCAGACTGCACAGAGATCTGCAACAGGGTTGATACACCAGATGGAGTGGAAAGGATGAGAAGGGACTTGGCAAGGTTGGAGGAATGGTCAAATGTATGGCAGCTCAGATTCAATGCAAAGAAGTGCAAGGTAATGCACCTGGGAAACAAAAACACAGGGGAAGAGTACACAATGGGGGTGAGATACTGACAACAGTAAAAATGGAAAGGGACCTGGGGGTAATTATATCAGATGACCTAAAGGTGGGCAAGCAGTGTGAGAAGGCAGTAAGGAAGGCTGGGGGGATACTGGGATGCATAGGGAGAGGCATCAATAGTAGAAAACAGGAAGTTGTTATCCCTCTGTACAGACAGTTGGTGAGACCCCATCTGGAGTACTGTGTGCAGTTCTGGAGACCCCATCTCCAAAGACATAGACAGAGTGGAGGCTGTCCAGAGGAGGGCAACCAAAATAGTGCAGGGTCTGCACCAGAAGACATATGAAGAAAGACTAAAGGAGCTTTAATATGATACCCTTGAGGAAAGGAGGGAGAGGGACATGATAGAAACTTCAAGTACCTCAAGGAATCAACAAAGTCCAAGAGGGTGGCATCTTTCAGAAGAAGAGATGTGCAAGAACAAGGGGGCACAATTTGAAGATAGAGGGGTGATGGCTCAGAGGTAATGTGAGGAAGTATTTTTTCACAGAGAGGGTTGTGGATGCATGGAACAGCCTCCCTGAGGAGGTCGTGGAGTCAAGAACAGTGGGGGAATTCAAGAATGCATGGGACAGACATAAGGCAGTTCTGTTGGGGGTTAGGAGGAAGTAAGCTGTTGGTTAACTAGGATCTGCAGCTTATCTGTTAGGTAGGAAAATGGGCAGACTAGGTGGGCCAAGTGGTCCTTATCTGCCGTCAAATTCTATGTTTCTGTGTTTCTATGTGGACCCAGTCTGTTTAAAGCAGGAACTCAATGAAATTGGAAAAAAAAATGTTACCCTACTGTTGTTTTCACTATAAAAGATACCAGACATCTTCCAATCCTGTTTGGTGGTACAATATTCTAGTTCCACCATCTTCCAGTCCTGTTTGGTGGTACAATATTCTAGTTCCACCAAAATGTGAATATTTTGTAAATGTTTTTATTTATTTTTTGCTCAAGAGAAAAAGATGGCCTCAGAATTTGGCTTAGAAATAGCATTGTGGATCTAGCAAGGGTTAAGATCAAGAAAAGAAAAAGAAACTTGGTGTGCTACATAGGAGGTACCTAGAAAGTAGATTTGACAGGTATGCTAATATTTTTATTAATTGTAGCTGAAAGTTGGAAAAACAGATCTTCCTGGACATAAGTCTCCACCACTCATTCACACTAGTGGGATTGGCGCCGGAGGCACTAAGACCCATCGGGAGCAAACTTTGCTGGAGGGTCGTGTCGAGAGGCAGGCGCCTTGGAGTCACTGGCGCGCTGAGCAGCCGCTCGGGCGGTAATGACCATCTCGGCAGCCCTCCAGCACTCGGTTCCTTTTTCCCGCCGTCGAGTGCGCTTCAGTGGCAGCGTCGCTCGCCTGTCGGGAGTCAAACTTCAAACTAGCGCATAGTTTTCAGTTTGTTTTTTTGTAACATTATCACGATAGTAGTATCGCTTAGTTTTATTCTATTTTTCGTAAAATTTTTCTAATATTTAAATTTAACTTACTTGAAGAAGTCTCGGCCTACTGGACGGAGTCGACCATGAGCAGGTCAGGTGACGGTAGGGAGACTTCGTATGAAAGCTGTTCAGTCAGCCGGGCTGGGTCCGGTCAGCCTCCTTCTCCTCAGCGGGGTTCCGACTACGGTCAGTCCGATGCCCGGGGGGATGGGCGGTCCCCCCGCCGGCATAAAAATAAACGGTCGCTTTCGGCGCCGTTACATCTCGAGCTCTTCTTGGCCCACAGGTCAAAAGAGAGGCATCACTCGAGGTGGCCCTCTGGTATGTCTGCTGGCCGGCGGTCGGTTATCGTTGTAGTTGCGGGTCTCCTTCTTGGAGTCGCCAGCCTCCGATAATCGCCGCCCTCGACATCGGAGGCCCTCCGCCTATAGGTAGGGCTCCAGATGAGCAGTTTCATCAGTGGGCAGCTCTTATGGAGGCGATAGGCTCGGAGGTTGGTTCTTCTGCCTGGCTCGGTTGCCTCGGGCCCTCGGGCTCCTCCGCGATCAGGTAAGGCGGTTGGACCTTCCTGAGTCGTGGCGCCTTCTTCGGTCTTAAGCGACTCCGTGCTTAGGTGTTCCCCCCTCACATGGCTGCAGCGCAGGGGCCTCACCGATGCCCTTATCTCCTAGTATTTTTCCTTCTCTTTGTTTCCAGGTTCCCGGGGCTTTTCCGGCGCCTTCTGCAAGGTCTGTAGCCGTGTCGGCGCCCATTTGAAACGCCCGGAGCTTCTTGGCGCCGTTGGCGGCGCGCGTAGTCTCGGCGCCCGTTAGTAAGCGCCGCGTTTTCATGGCGCCACCAGCTCAGTGGTACCGATTGGATCGAGCGGCGCCGTTCGCGGCGTCGATCCCTGGCGGCGTTCGCGGCATGATCCCATGGCGCCCGTTGACGTCGTCCATGGCGCCGTTAGCAGCGCCCGTCGCCGTGGCGTCGTCAGCATGGCGCCGCCCGAAGCGTTCGCGAGGGCGCGTGCCTGCCGAGCGCCCGTCGCCTCCACCGGTGCGTCTTCAGCATCCCGTTTGCCGATCTCGGCGCGGCGGCCATGGGGACTCTCCTTGTTTTTCTGCCATTTCCTCCTCTCTAATTTTCCTCCTTTCCTGTCCAACAGTCCTTTCTGGACCATCAGGAGATGATGTTGAGCCTATCCCAGACCTTGAGTTGGGTGATGAAGTGGAGGAAACAGGATCTTTCTTTGCTACAAGAGCCTGTGGTGAGGACCTGTCCTTTAAGTCTCTGTTGAAGAAACACAGGATCACTCTTTCTCTCAGACTACAGACATCGATCCTGGGAAGATATTAAGACTCCAGTATCTTCATGCTTGGAGATCCCTCTGGATTTGACTCCTCCGATTCAGCCTTCCTTGAGGCGCTGTCTCAAATGGTATGGAATAACCCTGCTCTTATTCCCTCAGTGGCTAAATCCATTGATAAAGTATTCAGCTCCCAAGGATCGTCCCATTTTGGCATCCCAAGCCTTTGCGGATCCTATTGTAGTCCTGGCAGAGAATGACAAGTTCGTTCTTCCTCAAACTACTACAGCTCGAGCCTATTAACAAGAGTCGTAAGATTGATACATTAGGTAAGAGAGTCTTTGCTGCCTCCCTCTAAGTATCGTATTGCCAGTTATCAAGGCTATTTTCTCCAGTATGAGTATATCCTGTGACCTCTATGAAAAGAATGGTTGAAGCTCTTCCAGATTCGGATTCCAAGTCAGAGCTTCTTCTGACCGTTATTAGAGTTATTGAGTCCAATAACCAATAGGTCAAAGCCGCCATGGATGCTTCGACACTGCTTCCTGTCAACGGCGGCGGGGTTGTACTCAGGCGCCATTCTGGCTGCGTGCTTCACGAAGCTACGGTCTGATGCTCAGCGGCAGGTGATGGCGCTGCTGCTGATGGCTCCTTTCTTTTTGGCCCTCAGGTGGAGCAAGCCTCAGAGGCCACTCAGAAGACTAGATCGGCCATTAAGTTGGCCAGACCTCCACCTACCCCCTCGCGGGGCATGTGAACAGGCGATCAGTTTCATAGTCGTCAGTCCTTTCGAGGCAGAGGCGGGGAAGCTTCATAAAGCCAACCTGCCCAACCTCAAAAGAAGGCGCAGCATAAAGCATGGGACCTAAAGCTCCCAAGCGCTACCTTATAGTCGTTGGCCCAAGTTCCATCCACTCTGCCGGGTGGAACTTTCTCCTCCAGTGGGAGGTCGTCTGATGTACTTCTACAACCAGGTGAAGTCCATAACCTCAGACAAATGGGTTCTTAGGATAATTAGCGAGGTCTCTCTCTCAATTTCTTGGAACCCCCAGTGTCCTCCCATACGACAACCCAGGTTGTCGGCCTCTCAAGTCAGATCTCCTCACACGGAGATCCAGGGCCTTCTGAACAACAGGGCAATAGAACTGGTGCCCCGCATCCTACGAAACACAGGTTCTCTCCCATTGCTTTCTGGTTCCAAAAGAAATCTGGGGGATCGCCCCATTCTAGACCTCAGAAAGTTAAACAAATTCCTCCCCAGGGAGAAATTCAAGATGATTTCCCTAGGTGCCCTGTTACCCTTGCTACATCAACACGACTGGCTGGCCTCTCTGGATATGCAGGATGCTTACCAGCATATCCCGTCCACCCGACCCACATAAATTCCTCAGGTTTGTAGCTTTTGGGTCCAGCATTATCAGATTCAGAGTCCTCCCTTTGGGCTATCCTCGGCGCCAGCGAAGTTTTACAAAGTGTTGTGCAGTTCTCGCGGGCGCATCTCAGGAAAAGTCGGACTCCAGGTGTTTCCCTACCTGGGCCGATTGGCTTCTAGCAAGCCCTTCCGGCCAAGGGACTTTGGAAGCCGTGCAAGCGACTTCGTCTTCTCACGTCCATGGGAGTTCTGCTGAATTTGAAAAAATCTCAACTGCAACCCTCCCAGAGGCTCCGTTTCACAAGGGCCTTCTAGAGCACCTCTTCAGCGAAGCTTTCCTTCAGAGGACAGAAGACTGCGACATCCTTGTATGGCCCGTTACATCAGGAGAACCAATGCGGTTACAGCTCTCTCGATGCAACGCATGTTGGGTCTCATGGCGTCCTCGGTCTTCACTGTCCCTCTGGCCCGACTGCACAGAGAACCACAGTGGATGCTCTCACTCAGTGGTCCCGACCTCTCACCCCAGTCTTATCCCATCAAGGTGGCGGGCCCCTTGAAGGTCTCTCACCTGGTGGTCTCAAAAGCAATCTCCTGGAAGGATTCCCCTTGCTCCCGGATCATCAGATCTCCATCACCACAGATGCATCGCTAATGGGATGGGAGCTCACTGTCTCCCTCCACACTCAGGTGTATGGACTCAGTTAAAACTCATCTCCCACATAAATGTCCTGGAGATGAGGCGGGTCCCTCTATGCAATCGAGCTCTGAAGGATGTCCTTTCTCACAGAACATTCTCAGCTAAACGGACAACAAAGCAGTGATGTATTACATCAACAAGCAAGGCGGTGCTCATTCTTATCCTTTGCAGGAAAAGCAATGAGGGTGTGGGAGTGGTGCTTGGAGCACAAGTCTCTGATTCAGCGGTTTATCTGCCAGGTATACAAGCGACCTAGCAGATCACCTCAGCAGAGCAGGCAGACCCTCACGAGTGGTCTCTGATCCAGCCGTGGCTCGGTCCCTGTTCTAAAAGTGGGGACTCCAGACCTGGACCTTTTGCATCCCCACTCCAGCATAAAACTGCCTCTCTTCTGCTCCAGAAATCCAGGGCCTGGCATTTTCTGTCAGGATCACGTTCAGGCTACGGTGGACAAAGCAGCTTTCTTCACGCCTTTCCACCCTTCCTCAATCAGAGCAGTACTCCTCAAGATTCGAGTCTCCAGGGGACCAAGATGATTCTCATTGCTCCTTCCCTGGCCTCGGCAGCTTATAGTTTCCTCTACTCAACAGTATGTTGGCAGCCTCTCGAGACCACTTCCTTTGCAAATCAGTCTTCTGACTCAGGGTTCGTTGGTCCATCCCAACCTGAAATCACTTCACCTTCATGCTTGGCTCCTGAAGAGATGAAGTAGATCGGTTCAGCGTCTCGTAGAGTCTCAGACATCCTTCTGGCTGCTGAGGAAGCCAGCCACCCAGCGTCACGCTTCCAAATGGAAAGCGTTTTCTCTCTAGTGTGCAAAATCCTCTTGGAATCCCTTTTCCTGTCCTCTGGCAAGGTTCTGGGTATCTTTTGGACCTATCAAACAGGTCTTCAATACCACAGTTAAAGTTCACCTTAGTGCCATCTCAGCGTTCCATGGGCAGTTTCTTCCCCTTAACTCTGGCTCAGTTACCTATAGTGAAGAGATTTCTTAAGGATTCTCCATACCAGACCCCTGTTAAAGCGTCAGTTGCAGCCTGGGACATTAACCTGGTGCTAGACATGCTCCTTTCGGAAGCCTTCCGAACCCTTAGCTACCTGTGAGCTAAAATTTCTTACCTGGAAGACTGCCTTCCTGGTGGCCAGTACCTCAACCCAGGGGTCTCTGAGATACATGCACTGATTCACGGACCCTCCATTATACTGTATTCCATAAGGACAAAGGTAGTTCTCCGTACTCATCCTAAATTTCTTCAAAGGTTGTGTCAGAATTCCATCTGAACCAACCTCTGGACACTTCCAACACTTCACTAATTTCCAAAATGAAGGAGCAGGCTCTTCATTCCTTGGATATTAAAACCTTGCGGTTCTATTTAGATAGAACCAAGGATATTCGAAGACTCAGCAACTGTTACGTTTCTTTCAAGCGACACCCGGCTGGGTCAACCTGTCAGCTAATAGATGTATCTCTTCATGGTTAGTAGCATGCCACAGCATCATTGCTATTCCATGGCTCAAGTTAAATTAGAAGGGGTAGGTGTCGCTCACTCTACTAGAGGCGGTCATGACATCCATAGCGGAAGTCGCAATGTTCCCAATTGCAGATATGCAACGCCCGCTACCTGGAGCTCAGTGCATGCACCGTTAAGCACTATGCACTGGATGTTCATGCCAAGTATTCCGCGTTAAACGAACTATCCTTAATGGGCTTCTATCTTAGGCAGCGTGGGCTCTGGCTTTCCACGCCCTTTTGGGATTATCAAGCTTGGTACTCTCCCACTAGTGTGAATGGTGGTGGAGACTTATGTCCAGGAAGATGGGAAAAATGCGTACCTACCGTAATTCTTGATCTTCTTGGGCGAGTCTCCACCACTCGATTCTACCCCTCCTCCATCCCGAGCTCACGCATGTTGGTCTTCACTCCCTCAAATCTTTAGGCCGTGAGGACTTCTTTGCTGACCCTTCTTACGGGTCATACGGACTATCTTATGTCCGTTTTTAATGAGGTTTACCTTTTTAGATTGAATTAGCTGCACCTCGCCTTGGTAAAGAGGTACTGAGGCCCGGTTGGAGAGTAGCGTCGCCTGAGATGGTCATTACCGCTTCAGGCAGCTGCTCGCGGCATGCCGTGTCTCATGGCGCCGTCTGCCTCCGCCGACCCTCCAGCAAAAAGTTTGCTCCCGATGGGTCTTAGTGCCTCCGGCGCCAATCCCACTAGTGTGAATGAGTGGTGGAGACTCGTCCAAGAAGATCAAGAATTACGGTAGGTACGTAATTTTCCTTTTTTGTTGTAGCACTGCTTTAAGGCCTTGAGGGTCAAAATAATAACCCTGTAGTCAATCCACTGCCTAACAGGCAACCAGCACAGTGCGCGCAGCGCTAGGGGGACATGATCTGACCCCTTTAAGGAGCTCAGGAGGTGAGCTGCAGCTTTCTGCACTAGCTGCAGGCGATAAAGCTGACCAGAGGGTTGGCCCTTGCAGAGCGCATTACAGTAATCAGGGTACGAAGATGAAAGCTTGCACCAGTATTTTCAGATCATCGGTTCTTGAAAGGGGTACCACTTGGTGATGTTCCTAAGATAGTAAAAGCCATTCTTGACTATAGCTGACACCTGACACTCCTGAGTCAGCTTCTGAACAAGAACTACTCCGAAAAGTCATCCCGTCGGCACAGTGGCAGAGCTGCTCCTCACGAGTCCGGGAACAAGGGTTCAGTGGCAAGCCTTGGATGTTGGGGCTTGCAGGAAGGAAGAGAATCAAGTGTACGAGTAAGCGCTCGACTCCTCTGGGGAAGGAGGGTCTTTTGTATGGTTGGGGAGGGGCTGTACAGAGGAGGATCAAGAGAAGGCACACATCTTGAACAAATACTTCTGCTCAGTGTTCACAGTAGAAGAGGAATGGGACGGACCATAAAAAGGCACCAGAAGCTTTGAGAGGAGGGAAATAGACAGTAGTCCATTTTCGGTGGGGAGAGTCCAGAAAGCACTTGACAACCTAAAAGTAGACAAAGGTATGGGACCAGATGGGGCACATCGAAGGGTTCTGAGAAAACTTAGGAAGGTACTAGCTGCATCTCTGACAGACCTTCTCAACAGGTTACTTGAGAATGGTGTGGTCCCAGAGAACTGGAGAAGGGCAGATGTGGTCCCACTTCATAAAAGTGGTAGCAAGGAAGAGGCAAGCAATTATTGGCCTGTTAGCCTGACATCGGTGGTGGGTAAGTTAATGGAAACACTATTAAAGGAAAGCATTACATAGAAACATAGACTTTGACGGCAGAAAAGGACCACTTGGCCCACCCAGTCTGCCCATTTCCCTACCTACTGGATAAGCTGCAGATTCTAGTTAACCAACAGCCTGCTTCCTGCAACCCCGCACTATAATTGCTTTGTGTCTGTCCCAAGCATGTTTGAATTCCCCCACTGTTTTAGACCCAACGACCTCCTCAGGAAGGCTGTTCCATGTATCCACCACTCTCTCCATAAAAAAGAATTTCCTCCATTACCCCTAGGCCGTCCCCCTCTATCTTTAAGCTGTGCCTTTGTTCTTACATCTCTTTTCTGAAAGATGCTACCTCCTGGACTTTGTTGATTCCCTTGAGGTACTTGAACGTTTCTATCATGTCCCCCTGTCCCTCCTTTCATCAAGGGATACATATTAAGCTCTCTCAGTCTCTCTTCATATGGTTTCTGATGTAGACTCTGCACCATTTTAGTTGCCCCTCTGGACTGCTTCCATCCTGTCTATGTCCTTGCGTAGATGGGGTCTCCAAAACTGCACACAGTACTCCAGATGGGGTCTCACCAACTGTCTGTATAGAGGGATAATCTTCCTTTTTCTTGTGATGCCCTTCCTATGCATCCCAGTATCCCCTGGCTCTCCTTCAGCTACTCCACATTGCTTACCCACCTTTAGGTCATCTGATATGACTACCCCCAGGTCCCTTTCCATTTTTGTTGTTGTTAGTACCTCCCCTGCTATTGTGTACTCTTCTCCTGGGTTTTTGTTTCCCAGGTGCATTACTTTGCACTTCTTTGCATTGAATCTAAGTTGCCAGATGTCTGACCATTCCTCCAACCTTGCCAAGTCCCTTCTCATCTTTTCTACCCCCTCTTGTGTATCAACTCTGTTACAGATCTTTGTGTCATCTGCAAAGAGGCATACCTTTCCCTCCAGACCCTCTGCAATGTCACTTATAAAGATGTTAAAGAGGATTGGACCCAGTACTGAGCCCTGAGGTACTCCACTAGTAACCCCCTTTCTTCGGAATGTGTTCCATCCACTATTACCTTCTGTGTCCTGTTGTGCAGCCAGTTCGCTACCCAGGCTACCACCCTGGGACCCACTCCCAGGCTGGCTAACTTGATTATTAATCTTTTGTGCGGGACTGTGTCAAATGCCTTGCTAAAGTCTAGGTAGGCCATATCCACAGCCCCTCCTGGTCTAATTACTTTGGTCACCCAGTCAAAGAAATCAATTAGATTAGTCTGACATGACCTTCCTGCTGTAAATCCATGTTGCTTTGAGTCCTGTGCCCGCTGGCCTCTAGGTGCTCAACAATTCTTTCTTTTACAGAAGTGATTCCATCATTTTCCTACTACTGAGGTCAAACTTACAGGTCTGTAGTTTCCTGCTTCTGCCTTGCTCCCACTTTTGTAAGGGGAATCACATCTGCCCTCCTCCAGTCCTCAGGTACCACCCCATCCTGCCATGATTTGTTAAAAAGTGTGGTTAGTGGTGTCACTAGGTCCCCTTAGTTCTTTTAGTTCTGGGTGAATCCGTCAGGCCCCATTGCTTTGTCCACCTTGAGTTTTAGGAGTTCTTTCAGGACTCTCTCTCTTTCTGTGAATGGACTGGTATCAACCCCCCTAGCCAGAGTGCTTCTATTGTTTGGTTTAGGTAACTGCTCCTCATCTTCTTTTGTGAATACTGAGCAAAAGTATTCATTCAGTATCTCTGCCTTTTCACCGTCTCCCTCTGCCCACCTCCCCTCTCCTTTATTAATCTTCACTATCCCTCCCTTAACCTTTCTATGCTCCCTAATGTACCAATAAAAGGTTTTATCCCCCTTTTTGACCGAGTTGGCTATTTTTTCCTCGGTTTGTGCCTTTGCCATTCTGACTGCCTTTCCTACTTCTTTCTGCTTTAATTGATACAGTTCCTGTCGTGCTCCTCTGTGATTCCTTATACTTTTGAATGCAGCCTTTTTCTCCTTAACCTTCCTGCCACCTCTTTTGAGAACCATAGTGGTTTTTAGTCCGCTTTGTTTTCTTTATTTGTTTTACAAAGACTTGTTGCCTCTATGATGGCAGTTTTGATTTTCTCCATTGTTCTTCCACCCTCCTATTTGGCCATTTGCTAGTGCATTCTTCAGGTGTTCACCCATTTTGCCAAAGTCAGCCCTTCTAAGTCCAGTATCCTTGTTTTGTATGGCTTATCTCCATGGTTGTGCTCATTGTGAACCACACTGTGCAGTGGTCGCTTGTTCCCAGATGTCTACTGACTTCTAAATTTGTGATCCTCTCTCCATTTGAGATACCAGGTCTAGTATTGCTCCCTCCCAGTGGGTTCCAGCACTAGCTGTCTAAGGTCTCTCCCGCTGCAGGGCATCGAGAATGACCCTGCTCTTGGATGTGGCTGCAGTACATGTCCTCCAGTTAAGATCTGCATATTCAGGTCCCCATCAACAGTATCTCCTTTTCAGCCATTTTGAGAATGTCCTCTATCATTTTCTTGTCCATTTCCTCCTTGAGACGGGGTTCTGTATACACAACCTGTGCAGTTACGATGCCATTCCCCATCTCCAAGGTAACCCAGGTGCCTCTTGTCCTCCCCTTTACTTTTTAGTTCTGTAGCTTTGATCCTTCCCTTATGTATAGAGCTACTCCACCTCCTCTTTGCCTTCCTTGTCCCTTCTGTAGATTGTGTACCCTGGTATGTTGACATCCCATTCATGGTTCTCGTGTACCATGTTTCTGTGACTGCCACAATATCCAATTGTTCATCTTCCATCAAAGCTACTAGCTCAGAGAGCTTGTTTCCCAGACTACGGCATTAGTACTCATTGCCCTCCATTTAATGTTGGCTTGATCCTTTTTCCCCATCCCTGCTCTTATTGCTCTTATCTATTTTACCATTTACCCCCATCCTGCCCTGTGTTGAGCTCTGTACCTCAGTGTTTACCCTACTACCTGCCCTGTTTTGTGGGGGGAGGCTTGACTTTTCCTTCCTTTTATCAGTACCTACCCCCTTATCTAGTTTAAAAGCTTGCCAAGGAAGCATTTAAACCTGTCACCTAGGAGCTTGGTCCCCTTTGTGGACAAATGCAGACCATCATACCAGTATAGACCTTTATCTCTCCAGGTGGACCCCCAGTCCCCAGTGAAGCCAAAGCCTTGTGCTCTGCACCAGTTTTGCAGCCATTCATTAAACTGCATGGTGTGCAGTACCCCAGCTTCATTCTTGCCATGGACTGGTAGCACCTCTGAGAAGGTTACTGTGCTTGCTACCCGTCTGAGGCCCCTCCCCAACTCCACAGATTCATTCTGTACTGCACTGATCCCATGCTTAGCTAGGTCATTTGTCCCAAGGTGGACAGTGATATCTAGTTCTGTCTCCTGTGATGCTGCTTCTACAATTGTGAGGATTAGCTTCTTGTCCCTCCAAGCCATGGCACCAGGCAGGCAGCTTACTTCCTTCTCTCCCTTCCCCAGTTCTACCCCCCCTAACAATTGAGTCCCCTATCAGTAACTGTTTCCTTCCGCTGTGGTGTCCCTTGCCACACTTTGTGGGTCTCCCTTGGATGTCCTCAGCATTCTTCTGGGTCTCCACTGAGGTGCCATCATAGAGGAACCTTGCTCTGCCAGAATGAAATCTGATTGTGTAGAGGTACAACTGGGGCTTCGCTCTGGTCCACCACCCACACCCTCCCAGAACCCACTGTGGTCCTACTGCTCTTCATACTCTGAAACCTCTGACTCAGTGGTTGTGGCAGTGGTGCTCTTTGGGAGGAGGAGGCCTCCTTAGTCCTTGCTAGTTCAGCCTGGAGGTGGGCAACCTCCTCTCTCAGAGCTGACAGTTGCCTACAAATAGGACAACAGCACGCAGTTTCAGAATGTTTCCCAGAAAACTGCTGCCCCACAGCCAGTGCATTGCACCACTCCCCACATGTCCCGCTCCTTATTCTATACAATATGTAATTATATATGTATTATTATTTGTTTTGTGTAACTACTCTTTATACACGTTGCAGGGTTATTAGAATATGACAGTTCTGCCCCAAGACCTATTGAGGAAGTGATGTCAGAACTGTGGCTATAAAGGAAATGCCACGCCTGGGGGGGTGGGTAGTGCACAGCCACTGGTGACTGTTAGAAACAATCAGATACACAACTGCTCCACCACCCTGGTGAGTACTGTCCTTTATAGTAATACAGCTAACACCACAATTTACTAGACCACGGCTCCAACACAAACCAAACCACTCTACTGAGTCCAAGGATAAAAATGAACTCACTCCTCAGCCAGCAGGACACTTAAAATGTTACAAAAAAATCCTTCAAAATGCTAGGTCTCAACCCCCACACTCAAGCAAATTCAGTTGTATCTCACTCTGGTTATAAAATTACTACCCTTTTAAAGGAATCCTGCAATTCTCTGCTTAATGCCAATAAGGAAAAATACAAATAAAACTTTTTGTAGAAAGTGTATCTCCCCTTCTTACCCAGTGCTCTGCAGTATTATGCCTTAGTCAGGTTTCCAGGTCCTAAATGGAGTTGCAGTTTGTTCTTTGCAGTAAGTTTGAGCTTCCAAAATATCTTGTATCCAATAGATTGCAGGACCCATGGCTGCATGATGTCACAGAGGGAAGATCATGCCAAACAAATCTGAAACCAAGGAGCTAGATCAGGGAGGTGCGGTAGACGTGGCTTAACTGGATTTCAGCAAGGCTTTCAACACCATTCCACACAGGAGACTGTTGAGCAAGTTGTGTAACTTGGGGGTAGATAATAAGGTGGTAATGTGGATAAGAAAGTGGTCAGTGAATAGGACAGAAAGGAGAGTGGTGAATGGAGTGTGCCCAAAGGAAGGGAGGATGATCAGCAGGGTTCCCCAGGGATCAGTATTGGAACCGGTCCCCTTCAGTATCTTTATAAATGACATGGCAGAAGAACTGGAAGGGAAGGTCTGCCTCCTTGCAGATGACACCAAGATCTGTAACGGAATGAACACACTGGGAGGGGGGTGCTGGATAGAATGTGCAGGGATCTAAAGAGACTGGAAGAGTGGTCAAGGGTATGACAGCTGGGTTTTAATGCAGACAAGTGCAAAATAATACATCTAGGCCATAGGAACCTGGGAGCGGAGTACAAGATGGATGAAGTGATACTGACAAAGACTGAACCCTTATCGAATGACCTAAAGGTGGCCAGGCAGTGTGATAAGGTAGTCGGAAAAGCTGGTGGGATGCTAGGGTACATAGGTAAGGGTATCACCAGCAGGAAGAGGGAGGTGGTTCTGCCCCTATATAAATTGCTGGTAAGACCCCACCTTGAATACTGTGTACAGTTTTGGAGACCTCATTTTTTCATTTATTTATTGAAATGTTTTACCAGGAAGGTGCACTGAACAACAAGTTGCTCGTCTCCTGGTGCGGCCTGGGGGTGCGACCGCATCTCAGAAAGGACATAGAGTGGAGGCGGTCCAGAGAAGGGCTACCAAAATGGTGCAGGGTCTCCAACAAAAGCCCTGCTAGGAAAGGCTAAAGGAGCTAAGTAAGTACACCCTGGAGGAGAGGAGGGAGGGAGAGATATGATAGAAACCTTTATGTACCTTATAGGATTTAATAAGGTACAGGAGGGGAGTATCGTTTGGAGAATAAGGTGCTGTATAACTAGGAGGCATGATAGGAAGCTGGGGCGAGGTAAATTTAGGAGGGATGTGAGGAAGTACTTTTTCACAGAAAGGATGATGGATACCTGAAATAGCCTTCCAGGAGAGGTAGTGGAGGCGAAAACAGTAAGTGGGTTAAAAAATAGTTGGAATGGGCACAAGGGAATTGTGGAGGTAGGGTAGAGGGGAGAAGAGATTGCGTTGTGGATTAAGCAGGGTCTAGGGATGGACACAACTGGGCAGACTGGGTGGGCCCAGCAAATCTTATTTGCTGTCAAATACTGTGTATCTTTGTACAGCATATATCTATGAGGTCAAGCTGTCTTTTACTCCATCACCGCCTGGTGGACCACTAGTGGTAGAGCAATGGACTCACTGCACTGACTGGGTGGGGAGAGTGCACAGACGTCTGCTTGCCTGATTACGTCGGTGCAGCAAACACCCTGCTGTGCAATCTTGGGAGGGGAGAAATCCAAGGAAAAGGCCCCCCAGTTGGTTGTCCGAAGGCTAGCCTGGACCCCAAAACAACAAGCTGGTCTCCTAGCCCACACTTTCCATAATGCTGTCCCTAGGGTTCCCTTGGTTGAATAAGTCACTGTCTGGATATTTTGTTCCCCTCCTCCCACAGATTTGGAACATGGCAGGTCCCCTACTCCAGCAGGGTTAAGTCTGGGGCCTCACTCCAAGGGGCAAGTCAGGTGGTACCAAGACCAACCAAGGGCCCAGGAAGGGGAGTGTGTCAGGGACTCTGTGGTTGAGCAGGTGGCATTTGCTGAGATGGAGGGAGAAGCAGTCGAATGGTAATGGGATGTGATAAACACTGTAAAACCAAAAGAACTCCCAGGTTCCCGGCAGCTCTTTAGCTGCAAGCTAAACTCCATCAAAGATGACTAGCATGAGGCTCCTTCCAAAAAACCGAGACTGTGTCCTCCTCAAATTCTTTAGAAACTCCACTCTTCTGTGGACCAGAGTTAAAATGACTGTTGTGTTTACAAATGCATTAATAAATCAGTCAGGTTTGTTATTGTGGTAACATAGAAACATAGAATTTGACGGCAGATAAGGACCGCTTGGCCCACCCAGTCTGCCCATTTCCCTACCTAATGGATAAGCTGCAGATCCTAGTTAACCAGCAGCCTAGTAGTTCCGAATTGCCTCAAATAATGTCATGTGACATTTTAGGGAGAAATATTAGAAAGAAACTGGAGCAACGGGTCCTGTAAAAATAAACAGATTATATGTGTGTGAGGAGATAGGACAGAACCATATTCATCTCAGTGAATTTATTTGACAATATTACCACCATCCACATTAAAACAGATTTCTGGCCGGCGTTTTGTAACAGCACTACCGGTGAGAAATATTAGCCATAAATAGTTATAGTTATACTTAAATTATTATAGTTATGCTTAAATTATTTTCTGTTGTTGGCACCTATTTCAAATGTATATATTTACTTGCATTGTACATTGCCTTATTTTGTATGCATCAGCCCTTTGTTGTACTTGTACCCTTTGTCTCCAGGTTGCACCTGGAAACGAGCTCTGCTCTGTGTGCCTTTCCCGGTTACCGAAATGTTAAATAAATAAATACATCATGCAAAAGGTCAGCAGTTCACTGTCTGGGTCAAACTGTGATTCAGAAATAATGCATGTGTCAGATGGGCTCCGTTAATTGGACACTCACCTTTGGGATGCAGTTTTTTATTTCTTTAAAAGTTTCACCAGGAAAAGCATACTGAGCATAGATGTTCGTTTCCAGATGCATCCTGGGGGAAGGGGACAAGCAGAAAGTACATGAAAGCAGTTGTTACAATACACAATTCAGTAGTATACGAAATACAGGAGTACAGGAGCAAAGCAAGTAGCAAGGTTATAAGGACAGAGTGTCATGATCTGGGTTACAGTACATAAATACAGCACAGAAAAAAAACTGATGAAACACAGCGCAGCCAGGATATACATCTGGCAAGTAGGTCTGTATAGTCAAGATCTACAGCAGGAATAGAGTTGAGTGACATGAATAGGTAGCGAATAGGGACATACAGTATGGGAAGTAGGAAAAGTACAAGTGGAATTTCAGGAAGCGATCAGAGCGGAAGGAAGCATGGGGAGGTCGTAAAGTAGAGGGGACTAGGTGTCAACAGGTGGGGGAGAGGGGCTAGCGAAGAATCAGAAGGAGAGGGCTAAGGGAGAGGGCAGAAGGTATTATGAGTATTTGCAAGAGGGGAGATCAGTTATGGAGAAGGAGGAGAGGGCGGGGGGGGTGGCATTACGAATGGGAGGGGGGAAGGGTGTTCCAGAGTTTAGGGAGGCAATGGGAGAAAGCTGCCTGGCCAGCAGAGATGGTCCTAGAGGGGAAGGCAAAAATATGGGGATTGATGTTACAAAGGAAGTATGAGGAAATGGTTCTGTCCTATCTCCTCACTTTAGAGTGTGTGTGTGTGGTTTGAAGGGATGTGCAGAAACCAAAATATTTGGATATGGGAATCCTATGAAATCTCGACAGTCCCTCTCCCGATGTACAGTAGCCCGATTCCGTTTGCCTGACATTCACATGCCTGACAGTAGAGATCTGCCCGTGACGGAGGTGATTATACTTAAGTATGGGGGTGTGGGGGCCAAGCCCACAGAAACATAAAATCACCTCTGCTGCAGGCAAATTTCTACTGGTGGGCAAACGGTGTCGGGCTATCTGTAAATGTGAATGACTGGCTGGTATTTGAGCACTGCAAGCTGTTAGTGTACGGATTCTGAATTGAAGAAGTTGGGGCCAGTGCAGTAGTGTAGAGGCAGGGCTACTGTTCACTATGCAGGCGACCCGAGTTCAGGAATGGACTCTGGTCTCTCAGTAGCTGGCCAGGGGAGGGAAGACCGAGTGTCCCCGGAACAACTCCCCCTCCTTGAGGAAAGAGACACAATGTTCCGCTGTATGTCAGTGACCTGGCAAACACCAGGAGGCAGCACAGTGGAACCGCAGCAAGGGGAGGGGCAGATGTCGTCATACATGTGCATCATCGCACACCAGCATCCATGGGGCTTCAAAAAAGTTGTGGCCCACTGTTGCACTGGCACCATCTGCAGGCCCACACAGGACTGACATGACTGGCCACCCACCTCTGTTGTTTTGGGGAAGTGGTGAATAACTAGTAAGTTCATGAGAAGGTCAGTGATGGGGCTGGGGGGTTGGGGGAGGGGCTATTGGGTGAGTTGGGGAGTAAGGAAAAGCTTAATTGGGGAGAAAGAAGCCTAAATTCCTTCACAGTGACTTGCAACTGTTATTAATGATGACTTGCATTAGAAGCGTATGTGTAATTTTGTGATTCAGATTTAATCCGTGGCAACACTGTTTAAACTTTGGATTCTTGATTTGATTTATTCTGTTGTGACCTTGTATGTGTGTTTTTTTTTTTTTTTTTGTTAAGGTATATGTCCATAACATTGGTGAATGAGGAAACCAAGCCTGAAGGAAGTCACCATCGCCTCCTGGCTGCAGCGTGCAGTGATGGTTTTGTCAGGTGATGAGTCTCAGTGTTATCAAATGACTGGTATGGGGAAGGGGCAGAGACATAAACACAAGCCAGGCTTTTCTTTGAGACCAAGCTCCTAATTAGCTCGGATAAATAAACATTAGCCACTGAAAAATTTTAATAATACTTATTTTTATCTTGTAGGTCCCCATGTCCCCACGGCTGCACCCTTCCCCCTGCTGAGAAGGTTGGTGAGTTGCTGCATACACAGCTTATGCCAGTGCTGCTATGTGATCATCCAGCAGGGGGAGTATGACTGTCAAGCAGCCCCCAACCCGGGTGCCGAATGCATTCAGCAGAGTGGTTGGCCCCCAGATGTCTCCTTCGTGGGATTCTTGAGCTTGCATGCAATTGCCACACCACTGAACTGGCCTGGGCTTTAATTAAGCAATAATCTATGATAGGGTTGTTATAGGATTTACCCACACCTGTAGTGGTGTGTCACAAGGCTGCAGGCCAAGTGGCTTAAAGCACACCAGAAGTGGGTAAATCGCACAACAACCCACACCTTGTCATGGATTATCGCAATTATGCGATGGTACATTAAAAAGAACAGAATATTTTTGAAATTTTTAATTTATGCTTTTTTAAATGTTTGTAATGATTTTCTACGAATTGTCTTTTTGCTTAGGCAAAATAGTCCCCCCACCCCAATCAGGTTGCTGAAGAGATAGAAACACAGAAACATAGACTTTGAGGGCAGATAAGGACCACTTGGCCCACCTAGTCTGCCCATTTCCCTACCTAGAGGATAAGCTGCAGATCCTATTTAACCAACAGCCTATTTCTTCCTACCCCCCACAAAAATTGCCTTATGTGTGTCCCATGCATTCTTGAATTCTCCCACAGTTTTAGACCCCACAACCTCCTCAGGAAGGCTGTTCCATGCGTCTACCACCCTCTCTGTGAAAAAATACTTCCTCACATTGCCCCTGAGCCGTCCCCCCTCTATCTTCAAATTGTGTCACCTTGTTCTTGCACATCTCTTTTTCTGAAAGGTGCTACCCTCTTGAACTTTGTTGATTCCACTGAGGTACTTAAACGTTTCTATCCTGTCCCCCCTCTCCCTCCTTTCCTCAAGGGTATACTTATTAAGCTCCTTTAGTCTCTCCTCGTATGGCTTCTCTTGTAGACTCCGCACCATTTTAGTTGCCCTCCTCTGAACTGCCTCCATTCTGTCTATGTCCTTGCAGAGATGGGGTCTCCAGAACTGGACGCAGTACTCCAGATGGGGTCTCACCAACTGTCTGTACAGGGGGATAACAACTTCCTGTTTTCTGCTGGTGATGCCTCTCCCTATACATCCCAGTATCCTCCCAGCCCTCCCTACTGCCTTCTCACATTGCTTGCCCACCTTAAGGTCATCTAAAATGATTAACCCCAGCTCCCTTTCCATTTTTGTTGTTGTTACTCCCCCCCCCAATTGTGTAATCTTCCCCAGGAATTTTGTTTCTTAGGTGCATTATTTTGCACTTCTTTGGATTGAATCCAAGCTGCCATGTTGTTTAGTTTTGTGTTGTTGCAACAGTTATATTTCTGTTACTATAGAAATTGTATAAAAATTTACTAGAAGTTGTGAGCAATATTTGAGAGAGGGCTGCATGGAAAAAGAGAGAGAGAGCACTTTTGTGAGCACGTGCCAAGTGAGTGGGGAGAAGGGGGGGGAAGGGGAGAGAGAGAAAAAGAGAAACTGTGGATTTTTTTTTATTAGTATAGAGAGAGAGAGAGTATTTTTTTTAATTTCTTCTTGAAAGTTTTTCAAGTAATACACATGGGTACCACCGTAAGACAGACCACATATATTCATTTACAATATTACCATTCTTCCACTGTCAAGTCTATTCAGTAGCTGCAAAAATACATTTCAAGGATACTTTGTCAGTAGGATTGACATTTCATCTGCACATCAGAACACTTAAGACACTGTGAACAAATTACCATAAAAGATACATAGAACTAGACACACATTGCATACTTCGCTGTCAGACACAGATCCTCTGTCATCCCACTTTGGCTTTTCTGCTCTCTGCAGTGAAGAATACATTCCTCTGACCACTGGTTCTTGGATCATTATTAGCCCTCATTGGCTTGTATTATACACAAATTTCCCCTTTACATTTTGGTTTCAGAATGCAGAATGTCTATCCTGTCAGCCATACCATGGCAACTTCCAGTGGTGATAGGTTTGCTAAGTATGGGCTCAGCTGGCACTCAAATCTGTCCTCCCAGCCTTTTTATTCATATGCAGGTGTTCCTGGGGAAGTATATTCAATATTTGCTCCTTTCACATCACTTTAGTAGGAGGGGCATGCGACGCCCAGGTATTCTGGATACAGTTTCTTGCCATTAAGAGTATAAATCTCACTACCCTTGGGTACAAGTCCCAGTGTTCCCCATTGTCGCTGAGGGTTGAAACGCTGGACACCACACCTCGAGCCACGCCAGTGACCTGGGTTCGGGAGCAGACTCTGGGCACCAGGGATCGGCAGGCGGAGGAGAGGATCGAATGTCCGGAGGACTGCTCTTCTCTCCTGGGGTGGGTTCTGTGGAATCCCCACTTTGTAGTGGCTCTCGGTGGAGACCGGGGGCACTACATCCTCACAGGGATTTGAATAGGGAGAGGCAGTGGTGGATGTCTGCTGGAGGGGGCAGCTGCGCGCCCTCCGCGCGCTGATGTCATTGTATGTCTGTGCCTAGGAGGAAAAGGAAAAGGTTGTAAACCCAGCTGCCAGGGGGCGACGGTGGTCCCTAGGGCACAACACATACATCCTTCGCCGGTCCCAACATGACCAGCTGTCCCGGGTCCTCTCCTCTAGGATGACGATTGGAGAGGACCCTGTCCCTGATTCCTTGGCTGGGAAGGGATTCAGGCAGGGCAGTAGTGCCGCTCAGGTGGGTCTCACTTGAGAGAGTCCCTGGGAGCTGGTGACTGGAGCAAAGAAAGTTGAAAAAAAAAAAAGTCCCAGTGTTTCCCATAAATTCCCTGGATAGCCATGATTTCTCTCACTGTTTCTGTCCAGAAGCCCCTCAGCTGGGGGCAGTTCCAATAGTAGTTGATATGTGTTCCTATAGCTCCTGTACATCTCCCACAAATCAGCAAGACTCCTACATTGAATTTACTCACTATCTGAGGTGGCATATATAGCCTGTGTAGAATTTTATATTGGATCTCCTTATACTTATTGCATATGAGGAGTCCCATGCGTGATTTACGTAGTGAACTCAAAGCTTTCTCCGAAATTCTACACCTTAGATCCCTTTTCCCATAGTGATCTAACCTTGTGTGAGAAGTGTGACAAGCACTCTTTCAAGACATGATATGCCCTTGCCAAGGCCTCTTTTGGATTAGTTCTGTTCTGTAGAATGCCTACTTTGATATCATGAAGGAGTGATTCTCTGGGTCCAATTCTTCCCACCCTTACCGCACAATCCTTTACCTGCAGATATCAGAACCTATGATTCTGTGACTGTCACAACTGCTGTCTGATGGTAGTAAAAGTATTAAGCTCACTCCATCAACAAGTCACCTAAGTATCGTAACTTCCCTCTTCCCAGCACTGGAATCCAGGGTCCTCTAGACCAGGCAAAAATTTAGGGTTGCCCGCTGTCAGAGCCACAATGGTATTTACCTCTCTTGCCCCTACCTACTTCTTCACCCTTTCCCATGCACAGAGCAAGTGCTCCCCCAGGGTTAGATCTGGGCTGGAATTCTGAAAAGCTCTAATGCCACCCTTGTTCAGGTACGCCATCATAGGCGCTTGCATCTCACAGCGTTCCACTGCAACCCAGCTTGAACCTCTTGTGCCTTTCACCCAGTCAGGCAAGAGTTTCAATTGAGTTGCCAAGTGATACAGACCTAAATCTGGGTACCTTAGCCCTCCCTTGTACACTGTATCCCTCAGCTGTGCCAAGCCAGCCCTTGGTCTGTTCCCCGACCATATAAAATCTTAGCGCCATTTATCTAGGCTGCACAGGTCTTCCAGAGTAAACCCTATAGGCAGCATCTGTACCGGGTACAACACCCTAGGCAGGATGCTCATCTTGACAAGGTTGATGCGGCCTAGCCAGGAAAGAGGGAGTCCCTGCCATTTCCTTATGTCACTCTTAATGGTCATCAAAAGCAGCCGATAGTTAAGGTCATATAATGTATGTAACTTACGAACATACAGCATTTGCCAGCAGAAAAAGGTCATTTGGTCTGTCGGATCTGCTCGATTATGCAGCTAGCAGCCCTATTCCGCAGCTGGCCCTCCCTCTTGCCCTGTCCCATCCCCTTTTGAAGCAGCCCACCATTTTACAGGCTACTACCTTTGCTGGTAACGCGTTCCACCCTGCCACCACCCTCTCCATGAAAAAGTGTCTCCTCATTTCCCTCCTGAACCTCCCCCTCCAATCTCATGTTATGTCCTCGAGTGTCCCTCCCCACTCTTGCCCTAAATAGCCCCTCCATACCAGTCCTGTTTATTCCTCTCATGTACTTAAATGTCTCGATCATATCCCCTCTGTCCCTCCTTTCCTCCAACGAGTACATGTCCAACTCCTTTAGCGTACTCTCGTACGGTAAGTCCCCGTGCCCCTGTATCATATTAGTTGCTCTGCGCTGCACCTCCTCCAGCAAATGAATGTCCCTTTTCAGGTACGGCTGCCAGAACTGCACACAGTATTCAAGATGAGGTCTAACCAGTGATCTGTACAGTGGCAAAATCACCTCCTCCCCTTGCTCTGCATCCCAGCATCTTGTTGGCCATTGCTGCTGCCTTCCTACACTGTACCGCGTTGCACATTAATCCCATGATTGCCACCCCCAGATCCTTCTCCTCCTCAGTTTCCACCAGCTGCACCCCTCCAGTTGGTAGCTTCTTCTTGGAATTTTTTGCTCCAAAATGCAGTACCTTACATTTTGGGGCATTGAACCCCAGCTGCCAAGTGTCCGACAAAGTCTCCAACTTATTCAGATCTTCCTGCAGAGCCTGCCACTACTCTGTGTCATCCACCACCGCCCCTCATCTTGGTATCATCGGCAGACAGGCTGATCCTGCTCTTGATTCTCATGGAATGTCTGCAATAAATACCCCAAATAACACTAGACCCAGCATCAAGCCCTGTGGGACCCCGCTCATTACTGCCCTAGGGGATGAGAGTTCCCCTTCCATCAGCACCCTCTGCTGCCTCCCCTGCAGCCAGCTAATCACCCATCCCACCATTTTAGGTCCCGCCCCGGTGCCTTTAAGTTTTATTTCCAGTCTCCCATGTGGCACCGAATCGAATGCCTTGCCGAAGTCCAGGTACAGGACATCCACTGCATGGCCCTTGTCTATCTGCCTAGTCACCCAGTCATAGTAATCTACCAGGTTGCTTTGGCAGGATCTGCCTGTGACAGAGCCATGCTGCTTGCTGCCTGCAGCCCATTGTACTCCAGCAGGGACGGCAGCCTCTCCTTCAGGATCATTTCCATTAGCTTCCCCACGATGGACGTGAGGCTCACCTGTCTATAGATCTTACTTCCGAGAAACAGCTCTTGCAGCAGGTTATACCATTAAGACTGAAGCCGGCAGGTGCCAGGACCCCACGGAAAAATTCTAGCTAGCAGTATCCAGTGGGGGACCGCCCCCGACGTCGGCCCCTCCCCGACGTCAGGCATCACATAAAAGGGGGCAGTCCCTCAGCATCTCCAGTTCTTTTCTCGCCATCAACTCGCCAGCATCGGCCTCATGGAAGCCTGCTCTACTGTTACGAGGCGTGAAATCTTTAATTTCAGTAAACTTTAATCTTCTACTCCTTCTCCCGAAGGACATCCCTCTAAGTGCACCTGCGGCAAGCAGATCCCCTTTGCAGACCATTATTCTGCCTGTGTCAGGTGTCTGGGCCCGGAGCACGACACCCAGGCCTGCCCAATTTGCCAACAATTTAATAGCAGGACCCGAATCCACCGCCAAAAGGCCCTTCAGGGATTCCTCTTCAAGGAGAAATTAAAAAAGATGGAGAAAAGACCTTCCTCCAAAGGGGAATCTTCTCATAAATCTGACAAGCATCGGGACTCGGACAGGGCAAAATCCCCAATCAGGGCCTCGGAGTCAAGGACCAGCTCCAGCTCTACCCAGTCCAATAGATCTCCTTCCCGGGCTTGCTCCCAGCCTCCCCCGGTTAAGGTAAGGTCTTCAGGGGGCTTCTTCACCTCTCTGCACCCGCTCAAGACCTCTCGGGTGTCGGATGCCTCCAAGCCTGTTCCTTCGGATGGGCACAAAAAGTCTTCCTCCAAATCGTGAGGTACGTCTGACTGACGCTGGGACACTGACTTCAGGTCCGTCTCCCAACCTCCTAAAGCACTTGAAAGGAAGACTTCCGAGCTGATGTCCCTTAAGCGGACGACGGAGTCCAAGAAGGCATCTGACCCAGCACCCGAAAAATTGCCGACTACTACACTGACGCCAGTGGACACCGGACTTCAGGGGTCCTCAGGCGAAGAGGCTAACGCACCACCAGACGGGCGACACGGAGGACGCTGACTTGCCCAGGAAGCTGGATCCAGTGCATCCCCGGGACCCGACGACAGGCCCACATCGACGCCGGGTCCGTCGTCAGATATGAATATCCAGGAGGTGAAGGATTTGTTCACCTTCTGGTGGGAAACCATCAAGAAGGACGTGGTTCCTCCTAAGCCTCAGCCTCCTCCACCTCCTGCTAGGGGCGCCGAAGGTGACAGATCCCCGACCCCCAAGGAGCCAACTCTGCCTCCTCAGGGCCGATCGAGAGACAAGAAACGCCCGTCGCGTTCTCCCTCAGGGTCCCTGAGCCCGAAGCGACCCAGGGGCAGACAATAATCATCAGGAGATGACTCCAGACCGGATACGTCTGACATCTCCAGGTCTCCATTTCCTTTCAGTCCCCCATCACCAGACCCACAGGATCTTCCAAGGTCACCTCCAGATGATCCCTCCTTTTCGGAAATCATGAGTAAGGCTGTAAGAAAATCATGGCAAAAATCGCCATTTTTCATGGCATCTGCATGGCAAAATATGCCGTTTTTCACAGTAAAAATGCAAATTATCGCAAAGCAACAAGACAACAACATAAATGTACTCTGATTATTTTATTAAAGTATAAATTGTAAAAAGCTTTGAAAAAGCATTAAAATCATGCCATTAAAGTGCATCAGGGAGCATTAGTTTTGTTGCAGCATTGAATACATTCTTAAATTCTCTGGTTTTATATTGCGTCTGTTATCTTGCAGCATTGCTCCATATCGTGAAAACAAACGCTCAACACTGGCACTGTGTACCAGTACACTTAGGCACGTAATAGCAATTTTTGACAGATGCACAAATCTTTCCTTGCAGTCAATCCAATATTTTAAAATATCTCTCTCTCTTCATTTATTTCACTGCCACGCTGTATCTTGGCAATGTAATTTCTAAGCTCAGCTTTTGCTGCGATATTATCTTCGAACCAGGGGATACCCTCACATATACTGTAGATTGCTCTGTGACAGCAAATGTGGCAAGTCTCGATGGATTAAAGAACCACACAGCAGAAAAAAAATTATTGGGATACTGATGAAATCTCCTGGTACCTTTATTTTTATGGAACAAGCGCACAGTGTGTTCTTAGTGGGTAGATGATCTTTGGTCTCAGACTTAACTTCTAGGAGCGTAGCAAAATCTAGTAGTTATCAAACACTACATGAGCTTTGATGTCATCTGCCTCATATTTTGAAGTAGTTGTACCAGGGGTGGAGCGTTTTCAGCAATTTCATTTAATTCAAACTTCACTGCATCACATTCACATAAGCTAACAATTTCAACACATGCTGCGCTCTCATCTCTAAAAAATTCAGAGTACTCATTGAGATGAACTGCATGATAAAATACTGCTAGAAACCACGTATTCCAGCGAGTTAAGACTGGCATGGGTGGCAAAGCATTTGATTGTCCCTTTGAAGACAGATATTGCTTGAAGCGTGCCTTCCTGGCTGGGCACGCAGTAAATGTTTTTTGCTGAAACAACAAAATTATTCACTGCAGGAAAGTGTTTACGCCAAATGTCACCCAATAAATTTAACAGATGAGCTGAGCAGGTAACGTGGACTGCATTTAAAAGGACATGCTTCAGGCTGTGGCCCCAACTTTTATTCATATACATGGCATTGTCAGTAACATAAGCTGCAACTTTTGTGTAGGGGATTTCATATTTTAATAAACAGTTCAGAACTGCTTGCGATACTGTTTTAAAATTATGCCTCAACATAGGTGCATTCAGGAGGAGCGACTCAAGTTTTGCAACAGCAGTCAGTACACCTTATATTGTGAAGAGATGGCACTGCAACAATATTTAAAATGTAATGCTCTTCTGCATCTGTTGTCTCGTCACAGACAATAGAGACAGAAACTGCTTTCTGCATTTTACTTTTAATTTCTGCCACATGATAGCAAAAACTTTCAGCAAATATTCGGCTCGTAACCATTGTGAGGAGGGGATAACGCCAACTGACTTTAGATTTTCTTCCAAGAAGCAGTGAAGCACTGTATTATCTAGGGCATGTAGTGGTATGTTTGCTGCAGTAAATGCTTCAACTAGGTTAAATAATGACAGTTTTCTAGTCTCTTTGTGTGCTGCTATTGTTGTAAATAATTCTTGCACAGTTACCTGCTTTTCCACTGCCCCTTCAGATTTTGACTCAGTCTTCCTCTTCTTAGCAACGTGTGTTGATGATTCCAAGTGGCGGTCACAAGAAGCTTTTCTTTTATGGTCCACTGGGATATTGCAACTGGTACAAAATAAAATATCCCCCGATATATGGAAAGTCCCCTTCTCATACTGCTGACATCTCTGCTTTGGGTATACATTTCCTACTTTGGCAGTTTTACTGGCGGACACCGACTTGGGCGAAACATACATCGTAGCTCTCTGGTGCTCACAGCAGTAGCCTCTGATTACCTGCTCTACCTGACTCAAGCTAATGTTACCTATTTTATCCTGCATAGCAGTTAATAATTAGTGGCAATGAAAAGGTCACTAAAAAGCTTCAATTTAAGTACCTTGTTACCTTGAATGCTGTTTCATAAATCGGAAATCAAGGTAACAAAAGACTTCGATTAACATTACATTTATGTGTAATTAAAGACAGGTGATGCTAATCCGGCGCAACAAATTTATTTTGAACGGTAGGATAGGAGTGTGAGCTTTGAATGGAGCTTTTTGGGCATTTTATAAAATTTCAATTAAATTCACGGTAAAACGAGTAAATTAGTCAGTTTCACGGAACAGCATGAAAATTGCAGAGATTGTGAAATCCGTGCGTGCCGTGATTTTCTTACAGCCTTAATCATGAGGCACATCCAGGACAATATGGGATGGGAGACTGAAGAATTAGACCCCGAGAGACAGCGCCTTGCCCGTTACCTGAGGCAGAAAGACCCGAAGCTTGTGGTGGTCCCACCTTGGTGGACACCTTTATGGACGTCACCAAGGCAGCTTGGAAGCGTCCGCATTCCACACTGGCTGTTCCAAAGAAGGCTGACCGCCTTTACAGGGCTGCTACGGAGGACCAGTATTTGGCGCTACAACCCCTGGCTGACTCCCTGGTCATTACTGCATCTCATGACAGGTCCCAGTGACCAAAACATTTGAGCACCCAGCCTTCGGACCAGGAATCTAAGCAATTAGATTCCATCGGAAGACGTGTGTATGTGGCCGCTACATGCTCTATTAGGTCTTTGAACTATCTGACGGACATGGCACTTCGAATGCCTCTTCAGCTAGCCAAGACCTTCTTAAAGATTTACCGAGATTGCAAAGAAGGAGGAGCTGCAACATCCTCCAAACTGGGTCTGACATGGGGACCCAGGGTTCTCCGCCGCTACGGCCCAGTGGACTCAAGGCCAGGGAGCAGCTACAGGCATTTGTCTCCGGAGACACTCGTGGCTGAGGGTCTCGGATTTGTTCCCGACGCCCAGGAGAATCTCCTGGACATCCCTTATAATGGAGTGGTCCTTTGGTGAGGAGTCCAGAAAGTCATCACCAAATTGCAGGACGCTAGGTGGCAGTCAGGACTGTACAAGTATTGTATAGATCAAATCTGGTTCCTTCGAGGAACCAGAATCGCTGCGCCGCCAACAAAGGCAGACAGCTACTGGTCCAGCCCGCAGCCAGGGGCACCTTTGGCTGTAAGAACTGCCAGGTTCCCTCGGCCAGGGCCTGAAGCATTCAAAAGCAGCCCACCATGGGGCCAACACCACCACAGCATGACTCCTTCCAGGCCCCCGCCCCTTCTCTGGATCAAAGGATCGAGAAGGTTGGGGGTCACATCTCTCATCACCTTTCAGGATGGCAAAGGATCACCTCTGACCGGTGAGTGTTGCAGTTGGTCGAACGAGGTCATTCTATAGAGTTCCTCGATCACCCGCCATCCAGACCTCCCTGCCTCCTGCTACTGGTCAGCATGCTCTGCTTATTCAGCAAGAGATCTTGGCCTCCTACACAAGGAGGCCATAGAACATGTTCCACTGAACCAGAGAGGAAACGTGTTACTATTCCCACTTCTTCCTGGTTCCAAAGAAATCAGGGATTGTGCTTCATTTTGGATCTCAGCGTCTCAACAACTTTGTGCTGTATAAGCATGTCGCGCATGGTGACCCTGCGGGTCTCATTCCCATGCTCAAAGAGGGTGCATAGCTGGCGCCGCTGGATATGCAGGACACTTACCCACATCTCCCATCGCCAAGCGCACTGCAGATTCCTCGCGCCCGAGTTTCTGACGCCACCACCAGTTCCGAGCCTCCTCCTCTCGGACTGTCTTCGCACCTTGGGTGTTCACGGAGTGTATGGCAGTCATGGCAGCAGCTCCAGGAGAGGGGCACTACGCAGTTTCTGTACCCAGACGACTGACTCCTCATGGCACCCTTACGGGAGGTCCTGATGTCCACAATACAGGATACCTGTTCCCTCTTCCTATCGCTGGGCATCACCATCAATCAGGAAAAGTCATACCTTGTTCTGTCTCAGAACTTGCACTTTATAGGAGCGGTTCTGGACACAATTCAGGGAAGGGCATTCCTTCTCCAGGACAGGGCGGAGAGCATCAGATCACTCATAAGGGACATAAAGGAAAAGAAGACGGTACTGGTCCGCACCATCCTTTGCCTGCTCGGACACATGGCGGCTGCCATTGTGACGGTTCCCCTAGCTCGACTCCACATGCGGGTTACCCAGTGGATGCTGAGAGCACAATGGGACCAAAAACAGGATCATCTGCAGCATCCAATCCGGATCACGAATGCAGTAATCCGAGACTAGCATTGGTGGCTCATCCCAAACCACCTCTTGACGGGAGTCCCCTTCACTGCGCCACCTCCTTCAGCGACTCTCTCCACGGATGCCTCGGGGTCCGAATGGGGAGCTCATCTCAACGGGGTCGGGACTCAAGGCTCCTGAACGTCTCTGGAGTCCCATTTTCACATAAATATTCTGGAGATGAGAGCCATTCTATATGCCCTACAGGCATTCCAGATGGAGATCCCGCTGGGTACTCTTCTGGTTCAAACAGACAATACTGTGGTGATGTACTATCTCAACAAACGAGGAGGTACTCATTCCTACCCCCTTTGCAGGAGGCTCAAAGGGTTTGGAATTGGGTATTGCAACACGGCGCACACATCATTGCAGTACATGTTCCTGGGGTGGACAACACTATCGCGGACAACCTAAGCTGATCACAGGCCAGGGTCCACGAATGGGAACTGCTTCAGGAAGTCACAGAGGACCTGTTCCACAGATGGGGGACACCAGAATTAGACCTCTTTGCATCCCCATTCAGTGCAAAACTGCCCAATTTCTGTTTGCTAGATCCAGAGCCTGGTGTTTTCTGGTGAGATGCGTTGTTCCTCTCTTGGACGGGCAGGTTCCTCTACGTTTTTCCGCCCTTTCCTTTGAGCCAGAAGTTCCATTGTAGCTCCATCAAGAGCAAACATGCCTTATTCTAGTAGCACCCTTTTGGCCCAGGCAGATTTGGTTCCCTCTCTTACATCAGCTGGCCCAGGAACCTCTGGTGCTTCTGTCATTTTGCTCTCACCTTCTATCCCAGGAGACAGGCTCCTTGGTCCATCCGATCTTTGGTCTCTGAACCTGCATGCCTGGCTCCTTAGGACATAGCAGTCCTGAGATACGGGGTCTCTCAGGAAGTTGTGGACGTTCTGGTGGCAGCCAGAAAACCCTCCACTCATGCTACTAACACCATTAAGTGGTGTAGATTTTGTATTTGGGCTCAGGCTCGAGCATTGACCCCATTGGAGTGTTCTGTAAGGTCAATTTTAGACTACCTCCTATCCCTCTGTGAGGCAGGACTTGCCTAGTCCTCCATTAAGGTCCATCTATGTGCTATTTCAGCATACCATTCTCCGATAGGTCACAGGTCTCTAGCTCAACTAGAGGCTTCTCACGCGGCATCCTGCACTTGAGACCTCCCATCAAAGACCCAGTTCCACCTTGGGATCTTCCTTTTGTTCTAGAGCAGCTTACGCTGCCTCCTTTTAAACCAGCTACGGATTGCGAGCTGTATCTCCTCATTTGGAAGATGCTCCTTTTAGTTGCTGTTACTTCTGCCAGAAGAGTTTCTGAGCTTCATGCACTCATGTGCAAGGATCCTTATTTGGTTTTTCAAAAGGACAGGGTGTCCTTAAGAACAAATCCTAAGTTCCTTCCCAAGGTGGTCTCGGCTGTCACACTCAACCAGGATATAGACCTACCGGTGTATTACCCGAATCACGGTAACGGGGGAAGCCCTGTTGCACACTTTGGATGTTCATAGGTGCCTCAGATATTATCTAACCAGAACCAAAGCTCATCGTGAATCGGACTAGCTCTTTGTTTCCTACGCTCAGAGGATGATCGGTGCTCCTGTTTCTAAACGGTCGCTTTCTAGAAGGCTGGTAAAGTGCATCATGTTATGTATCAGAAGTGCAGTAAACCCTTACCGGGGCCAGTGAAGGGTCATTCTACTGGGGGGTGGCTACCTCCTTCGCTACGCTTAAAAATGTCTCCACTTCACCCATCTGTGCAGCAGCGACCTGGAGCACTGTACACACATTCATCAGGCACTACAGTTTGGATATTGCCTCTAGGTACAGAGTTGGTTTCGGCTTAGGGGTCCTTCAGGGACTTTTGTCCTGAAGCTTGGAGCATTCCTCTTATCCGATTCCCGATAACAACTTGGTCCCTTACTGCTTGGGAATCAGTCCTAATGGTGTAACCTGCTGCAAGAGCTGTTTCTCGAAATAAGATAGTACAGTTATGTAAGAACTTACCGTAACAGTAGATTCTTCGAGAACAGCTCTTGCAGCAGGTAGTTTCCCTCCCACCTTCTCCTCTGGAGGTTGAGTCTTCTGACCTAATTCTTCGGCTGCAGCGTCTTTTGACGCCTTCTACGAACCTTCCTCTGGAAGCGGATCTTCAGTCTCCCATTCAGATGTCACACTTGAGCTGGGACTCTCCGGCCGGAGAACTGGGGATGCTGGGGGACTGCCCCCTTTTATGTGATGCCTGACGTCGGGGAGGGGCCGATGTCGGGGGCGGTCCCTTGCTGGATACTGCTAGCTAGAATTTTTCCATGGGGTCCTGGTGGCTGCTGGCTTCAGTCCTCATGGTGTAACCTCAGGGGTCAACCTCAACTTTTTTTTGCACTAGCCAGACGGACAGGTTGATTAAAAATTGCACTAGCCCGCAGATGGTTGCACTAGCCCACAATAAAAATGGTCAATTTTTATTGGTTATACAGGAAAAATGCAAGCCAAGAAATACTCTGATTATTGTATATTTATACTGGTCCCACATTGCTTTCTGCCCCAGCAAAGCAAAAAAAAAAACTGCAGTCCAATACACACAGTGTGTACCCTTTGTTTTTTTTTAACCATGTGCTCCTTGCTTCCTCTTGCAACACCCCATCCCCGCCAAACCGGAGAATACCATAATAGTAAGTTGTTCAACCAGGCAGTTCTAGCTCTGCACACACAATAGCCAACATCATAATGTACGTCACCACAGTCCCACCCTGACCTGCAGGGCAATGTACAGAATCAGGCAGAGAAAGACACTCACCCCCACCCTGTGACTAACCAGAACTGCACTTCTGCAAGTTTTCTTAAACAAACACAGGGGGCTGAGATGTAAGAAACTTTGACATATCTATTTATATATACCAGGCACAAAAATATTGAGTTAACATGCTCTGCCCTAACAAAAACAGATTTTTCATAAGTGTCCTTTCATCAGTCAAAGGGGAGCAGTATATAGGCATGATGCTGTACTACCTCTTTCTATATAGGATGATCTGTGCACACCAGGAATACCTATTTTAACCTTTCAAATTATATATTTTACTAAGATTTTGCTTTGTACCATACATGCTCCAAAGCATTGTTTTTAGGATGAAATGACATGCTAGGTGGTACTGCATTGATGGCATTGGCAGGTGTGATCCATTAAGAGGAGCTGTGAACAATACACCAGTTAGTAATGGCAGCTATGGGTCTATGGATGGCCACTTCAGAGCCTAGTCTGCAGTGGTGTCCAGAGAATGTATAGAGTGGACAGACCACCTGGCTGGGCAGACCATGTATACACATAGCCGGTTTTAGGCACCAGCGAACCCTGCAGTTGCTGAGGGCCCCCTGCTAATGAGGGGCCCTAGCTAGATCCAGAGCACCACTTTAATTTCTTTTTAATTATTATTATTCAAGTTGAATGTAAACAGCACCAAAATATATCACTAGGCTCTGTGGAGCCTTTTTCTTGTGGTGTTATAACATCATGAAATGATTCACTAAGGTATGCCCTGTCCACTCGGAGGCTAATGAACAGACATTGATTGAATGGACAGTGGGGCCTCAAAAACTAACATTGCTACCACTCCCTAAAAACACAAATATTACTGGTTGTATTGAACATAAAATGTTGTGTATTTTGGAAAAAGTAAAATATGAAGTATGTTTGGACTGAGGAAGGGCCCCATGACTTGTCTTGCTGGGGGCCCCCAAAACTCTAAAGCCGGCCCTGTGTATACATGATAGCATTCTGTCACTGCAGTGTTGGATACAGGCACTCAAAGGGTTGGGAAATGAGGCACACTGGTTCTGATATTGTGGGACAAATCAAAGACAAGTTCAGCAAACTGGAAGCTAGTTACCTAACAGCACTCTGCCAGTGATCACAGCATGCACACTAGCTGAATGTCCTAACAATTGAGTGATAATGACTCACATTGAGTCCTTTGTTGGATTCCCCTCTTAAACTGCCAGATAATTGCAGCTCTTAATGAGCTATTAATCACACCAGGCCACCTGGAACACTGAGGAAGATTAGAAAAAGGACTACAGTCTGCTAAAGTAGGGACTTTTTCAACTTCATTAACAGCCATGAAAAACCTGCACTAGTCCAGACGGACAAGTAGAGGGTTAGCTCCACTAGCCCTGGCCAGTTTGCACTAGGTTCAGGGCTAGTAAAACAATGTTAAGGTCGAACCCTGTGTAACCTGCTGCAAGAGCTGTTCTCGAAGATCTACTGTTACGACAGGTTCTTACGTAAGTACTTTTCCTGGTTCATCTTTGGGAACACTGTTATGCAGGGGACCCACGTGAGCCAACCTCCAGTCTACAGGTACACATCCCGAATTCAGTGAGGCATTAAATAGATCTGCCAAGGCCCCGCCAGGATCTCTGCTAGCTCCTTCAGTACCCTGGGGTGAATGCCATCTGGCCCTGGTGCCTTGTCCACCCTCAGTACTTTCAATCCTTCCAGGACTCTAGCTTCCGTGATCACATCATCCATCCATCCCTCCCCAGCCTTAACTGCCCCCCCCCACTCCCCTTGGGTAGCGCTCCCCCCCCCTTAGAATACTGAACAGAAGTAGTCATTGAGTGCTTCTGCCTTTTCCCTCCCCTTCTCTACCCATCCCCGTCCTTCTTAATCCTTATTATCTTTCTTTACAGCTCCTTTTCTCCCTGATGTACCTGAGGAAGCTCTTCTCCTCTTTTATGCCTTGCGCCAGCCTTAGCTCCTTGGTAGCTTTTGCTCTTCTTACTGCCCTTGTCATCTCCCTTGCCTCCTGCAGGTACTTCTCCCAATCTTCCCCTTCCCGATTTCCTGTATCTCTTAAAGGCCACCCTTTTTCTCCTTACCTTATCCACAACCCTCTTTCACATCCAGCTTGGCTTTTTTGCCCTGGTCTTTTTACTCCATCCTGCTACAGGAATTTGTAGCATCCAGTATTCCCTACTTTATGAGCTCCCATCTTTGGTCCGTGTCCATGTTAGGCTGGATCCCAGCCAGGTATCCACTCGCTGCCTCACCATCTCTGTAAAATCCTCCTGCCTGAAATCCAGCTAGTTGCCACCCGCTCTTTGTTCATAATCAACCTGCACCATACTGAGTGATGGTCACTCCCCGCTAGTGGTTCATCTACCTTGATATCCCTCACAAATTCCCGATTTGTGAACACTAGGTCTAGGGTGTCACCCCCGGTCGGTTCTCTGACCATCTGTGTCAGAAAACTTTCCTGAAAGGCGTCCAGTAGTACCTGCTCCCTTTTACTGCTGGTGGCCGGGGTTCCCCAGTCTACCCCCGGCAGGTTGAAGTCTTCCACAGCCACCACGCTCCCCTTCCTGCATACCTTTTTAATCTGCCTCACAAGTTCCTTGTCCAGCTCTTCTGACTAGGAGGGTGGCCTGTACACCACTCCCGACCAGAGAGTCCTATTCCTGGGACCTATAGTACCTTGATGCCTAGGTACAGTAGTTAAGGTGTGTTGCGATTTTCTTATCTATATCGTGTTAATTACTGATCCACCATCGCACCTACTCCCATTAGTTCCAACTTGTTGCAATTCGCCCTATAACCTGAAAAAGAGGCAAACCTCTCTATTATTACTGTGACCATTGAGATTGAGTACTTCAGGTTATTTATAAATAGTAGCACATCATCTGAGTATAGCGAAATTTTGTGCTGTGTGCCCCACGCTTCCATCATTCCCTCCATTGCTTCACTTATTCTGATGACTTTCCCAAGTGGCTCAATTGCCAAAGCAAAAAACAGAGGAGAAAGTGGACACCCCTGGTGTATCCCCCTTCTCAGCCAAAACTCTCTCAACACACTCCCATTTACCAGAATGTTAGCTCTAGGGTTCCTATACAACAGCTGAATCATATTTATAAACTGCTCCCCTAGTCCAAATACTTTAGGGCAGTGAACGGTATCCCATTCCACTCTATCAAAGGCTTTCTCAGCATTCAGAGAGAGAGCATCGTCGCCCGGAAGCCAAACCCCCCACTGGAGTATTCCCAAAAGCCTCCTCACATTATAATAGAGTGCTGGCCCTTGATATAACCAGACTGATCACTTCTTACCAGGTTTGCCAGCACCTGGTCTAAGTGGCGGTCCAAAGCTTTGGCCAAGGTTTAATGTCACAATTCAGAAGCGAGATTTGTCTGTATGCCGTGAATTCAATGGGGTCTTCCCCCTCCTTATGGATGACCGTAATAGTCGCTAGACCATAAGTCTGTGGTAGCCTGCCCTCCTCCTGAGCCTCTTGGAACATGTCAGAAATAGAATGCCAGATGGGGTCCCCCACCAACCTAGTTTGTTGGGCAGGTGGCTTTTAAGAGCAGTGAGGATCGGGAGAGGACTTAGTAGCTACAGCTTCAGGAGCGTCAACTGTAGCAGTTTCCCTGGAGCAGTTTGATGGTGGCGCATGCAACCTGTAACCAGGGGAAGGGCCGGTGTACAGTGTGCTTGGAGCAGTCTGCTTGTGCATGCATTGCATGTAATGCCGTGCCCTGGGGAGAAAACTGGAGGAAAAATGGGCTTAATGAAGCCCTCCCCACTAGCACCAGCAACTTTCCTGATCGCAGGGGGCTCCGATGGAGGCGGGACGGCCTCGGTGCACTGGGACAAGGCTGATGTTTCTAGCTACTCCTCTCCAGGATACGTAAACCACCACTCTCCTCCACTCCCCTTTCTGTCTTACTCACCCCCTTACTTTAATCTCTCCTCTCCCCTTGCTCTCGACCCATCCACTACCTGTCAGGTTCTCATTTCATCACATATGTACAGCAAGGCCCTTGCTTATGTAGTTCATGGATATACAGTGTTCAAATGTTTCTTTTTTGACATGCTGTCTGTACGTGTAACATGTTTATGATCTTGTATTTATGCAATAAGTGTATTTCTGTTAACATTGTATTTTTGTTTAACTGTGTATATACCCACCTATGTTTTTGTTTAACTGGACGCTTGGGATAACGGGCATTCTAACCCCAGTAATGCTCAGGATATTCATAACTTTGTGCAGTGAGCCTGGAGGGTTGGACTGCCCGGAGAGATGGAACACATGCAAATGATGGAATTCTTTGCACGTGAGCATCTTTCAAATACTGCCTCTACCAACTGTAGTGTTCTAACCCCTTTAGATTTTTCTCTCCGCCTGAAAGTCTGGTCGCTCAGAGTCTCTGTCGCCCTCTTTCGCGTGAAGAAAGATAAAAAAATCTTCAAAAAACATAAGTATATTTAATTTCTTTTACTGCCTCTACTGATTGTCAGTTTAGATCTAGTTTATTATTAAAAAGTAGTTGTTTTTCTCGGTTCCTCGCAGTTCGGCATAACCGTGAGGGATCCAAGTTAGTTTAGGTTATTTAGGGTCTCTGACTAAAGAACCTATTTTATTTTCGCTAAATTTTGGTCCTTACAAAGTTTATTTGTAACCGTTTTTATCAGTTACAGAACCGCTGAACCGGTTCATTTTTTCATCTCCTGGTTCGGTTCCTATCGGTTCCGGAACCGACCGCAAAAAAATAAAAACTGTTTAAATAACCGCAACAGTCTCTATTATTTAGCGGTTGGTGGTTTTCCTCTTTGCTTTTCACCATGGCAGAGAAACCTAAAAAGAGAACCGGGGAGCCCGGGTTTAAAAACTGTTTAAAGTGCGGAGATGTGTTTGCTAAGGCAGACAAGCACACCTTAAGTGTAGCTTGTCTGGGTTTCGAACATCTGGACCAGGAATGTGAAATATGTAAAACTTTTCCAGATAAAACTGTGGAAAAGCACCTTGAACGGCTCAATAAGAGGTTTCCTAGGGGTCCCTCAGTCTCTCACCAGCTGATACCCCAGTCTGTTGTGGATGAACCCACAAGTGTTACTACCCCTGCCCCTGATAAGGGCGAAAAAGGGGCAAAAAGAAAAAAAGGACCGTCTGACTCTCCGGTTCCCTCAAAGAAGGCAAAGAAATTTAAACATACAGAACCCTCTCCTGTTAACCCAGGGAATTCTGTGCAGGTGTCTGCAATGCCTTCAGCTCAAGAGATAGCTCAGGCATTCAAAATTATTCAGACTCTGCAGAGCATCATCCCTCAGCCTCCTGCCCCTTCACAGGGTCCCCAGGTTACTAATACTATGTTGCCCTCTGTACCGGAGCAACTATTTTTTGAAGAGGATGATGAGCCTTATGAGGAGGATGAACCTATCCCTCCAGAGGTTTCTCCTGAGCAGGATTTTGGCTCACCTCCCAGGGTGTCTGAGGATTTTTCTTCCCACTTTTCCTTTGTAAGGAAAATGGCAGATGCCCTAGATATCGCCACAGCAGAGCAAGTGGAGGATGAGGAGGAAATTGAGTACCTGAATATGATGGGTTTAACACCCACAAAGGCCCTCCTCCTCCCAGTATATCAATTTTTTAAGAAGGATGCTCTGAAGCTCCTACTGACCCCTAATTCTATTCCTCCCATTGACAAGAAAATAGACAAAAAGTACCAGTTGGATAGAGAGGGAGCTGACTTCCTCTTCTCTCATCCAGATCACCAAGGAGTAATACAACAGGCAGCCTGTGATAAGGCTAAAGTCCCCCTGTCCTCACATCCACCGGACAAGGACTCCAGAAAACTGGACAGTATGGCCAAAAAAGGCTATTTCTAGGGACATGGATATGTTGTTCATCCACACTGTCTGGCAGGTTCCTTGCCACTTTAAATCTTGCGGAAGGTCTTCAAGCTGGCTCCTCCCACCCACCCGGGTGGTAAAACTCTCGGCTCCGCCCCATGACTCAGATCTTCCTTACCGCTTGGAAGCTCAGGTTCCCTCCTTAACGCTCTGCGTGATAGACTGGATCCTAATTCTTCAGTTCCCGAAACTCATTTTAAAATTTTCAAGACTTCGGTCAACTTTCTCCCTCGCGGCTGCGATGGACAAATCGACTTCCAGATTTCGGCGGTGCCCTTGTGGGCAGAAGATGTCCAGGACAGACTCGCACTCAACGTGCGTCTACTGCCTCGGCCTAGAACACGACCCGCAGGCCTGCGAGTCATGCTGTTTGTTTTCGGCCAACGTCCTGGAGGACTGCGCTGCCCAGTTAAAGCTAGTGCACCCCGAGAAGTGCTACCCGCCGGTTAAGTTGAAGGAGGCCCATTGGGCGGTTACCGCGGCAGCTGGCTCAGCTGAGCAGCTCGAGCAGATGATCGCCCTCGAGGAGGAGGCGGCCCAGGCCGCATCTTCCTCTTCCTCAGTCGCGGCATTTATCCTGCTCTCTTTGGGTACCTCGTATTCAGCTTCGTTCAAGGAGCTTTGCCAATCCCTTTCCACGAAGGGAGAGGGGCCATCAGGAAATTCCTCTCGGTCCAAAAAGAAGGATTCTAAGGGTAAGTCCCATCGTCGGTGTTCCTGGGAGCAAGAGAGGTCTCCTTCCCTGGACAGCCGGCTGTCGACTTCAGTCGAGGTTGCGGCTAAGGCCGCTGGCTTCACGGCGTCCCTGTCAGGCCAGCCGACTGAGACTCCCGTCAACGCGGTCGAGATTTTTCTCAACCCGTCGGACGGGCTGTCTACTGGTGAAGCCGACAGCCCTTCCTCACCGGTTCCCCCGGTGGAGACCGAGGATCTGCCTGCGCCCCCGGTGCAGCAGTCCCCGGTTAAGGTGTCCAAACCAAGGGAAGAGCGGGTGTCCCCCGCTCCTTCCCAGACCCGTCCTCGGAAACACCGAGGATCTCGGTCTCGGACTTCTTCTTGGTCCAGCCGATCCTGCCGACATCAGCGGTCTCGGTCTCAGCACCGAGGTAAGAGGCGCCGCCGCTCGTCCTCATCTTCCTCCTCGGAAGAGGAGAGGAGAGGCTCCGGCACAAATTGCGTCGATGCTACGAGGACCTGATGTGGTAGCAGTTACTTCTGTCCGGGAGCAAGCCGACGTCTTCCCCGGCCTTCAAGTGGCTGTCACCCGAGCAGCCGAAACAACCCCTCGCCGTAGTCAAGTTGCCCAAGCCTGGGCCAGTTGTTCGGCTGAAACCTGCTGCCCCACCGATTGTGGTGGAACCTTTGCCTCCACAACCGAAATCGGGGGTGCCGACCAAGGACTCTCGGTCGGGTCAAGGCGTGCCCCACAGGTTGTCGGTCACCCTCACTCCCGACCGTCCTCGGCAGGTGGAGGGTGGCTCAGGCCCCAGGCAGCTCTTCGCGGACTCCTCCGAGTCCGATGACTACTCCTCCCTGTTCTCCAGGCTGGTTGACCTGGAGTCCTCCAGAGGCCAGTCGTTGGACGAAAGCCCATCGTCCTTCATGGGTTTGCTTCGGCTCATCTCGGAGTCCACGGGATGCAGCTCGAGCCCGTATCAAACAGGCCAAGTATCCTGGCGGAGATACTGGATCGGGGATTCCCACGGAGGCCTTTCGTGGCTGAGGCCATTGTTGGCCCAGCCTTGGAGCTTTGCAGTGGCCTGCTTCCTGCCCTCACGGCCAGGATGGCCAGGAAGTATCACGGTCCCTACCGACTCTTTGCCGGGTTTGAACACCCCTCTGCCAAGGGGTTGGTCACCGACAGCGTTTTCCAGCGTTCCGGGAATGCTAGGGACGTGGACAAGCCCCCCCGATAAGGAGTCCAAAAAGCTGGACTACACCGGGCGCAAGGTGTACGCTGCATCCTCCCTTGGCCTCCGTCAGGCCAGCTCGGCCGTGCTGATGGCACACTTCTCCTGCGCCCTCATGGGCTCCCTGGATGAGGTGATCCCTCATCTCCCAGCCGACCTGCAGACCACGGTCCGGCAGGTTCGGGACCAGGGTAGGGCGGTGGCGAAGCAGCAGCTCCAGACGGCTCTGGACATGAGACTCCTGTGCCAGATCGGTTGCGGCCGTGGTGGCCATGCGCCACAGAGCATGGCTGAGGATATCTGCCTTCACGGTGGATACCCAGCACAAATTGGCAGACATCCCCTTCTTGGGGACCGACCTCTTCGGCCCTGGAGTGGAAGGTCACCTCGAGCGGATCGAGAAGTCCAATGCCACTCTGGACTTGGTCACCTCCGCCCAGAAGGACAAAGGCCGCCGACAGCAGCAGCATAAGTCCTTTCGTCCTTCTGCGCCTGCGGCATGTCCGGCCCAACAGCACCAGCACCAGCACCAGGGCCAGCAGGCTCGTGCTTGGCATCCCAAACCCAAGCCCGCGGCTTCCTCTAATAGGAAGCAGGGAGGTAAAGGCCCAGGAGGTCCCTCGGCTGGTCCCTCCTCCAAGCCTGCCCAGTGGCCAGAGTCGGGGTGTCGCCCCAGCCTCGTCCCTCCCGGGGATGGCTCCGCCACTTCCTTTCCGCCTGGTCCGCTATCACCACGGACCGCTGGGTGTTGGAGGTGGTAGGAAAGGGCCTGCCTCTGGAGTTAGAGCAGGCCCCACCCTTCTGAGCCGTCGCCCCTCGGGGGGCCACAGGGTCCGCAGCCTCGCTGTCGGCCCGCCGAGCAGATATTGCCCTGCTCCTCGAAAAAGAGGTGATCAGGAAGGTGGCGGATCCTCCTCCTCCAGACCCGGGGTTTGTGTCCAGGTATTTCCTGGTCCCAAAACGGACGGGGGGCTGGCGCCCCATTCTCGACCTGCACAACCTGAACAGATTCCTAAGGTCTCGGACCTTCAGGATGGTCACTCTGGCTCAGCTAATCCCATCCTTGGAACGAGGCATGTGGTTCTGTTCCCTGGACCTTCAGGACGCGTTCTTTCATGTCCCAATCCATCCATCCCATCAGAGATTCCTCCGCTTCAGAGCGGAGGGATCCCTTTTCGAGTTCCGGGCCATGCCCTTCGGCCTCTCCCTAGCTCCCAGGGTCTTCACCAAATGCATGGCAGTGGTGACAGCATTCCTCTGGCGCGAAGGTCGGTGTACCCTACCTGGGCGACTGGCTGATTGCAGCCCCTCCAGAGCAGAGGTGGAGCGGTCCAGAGATCTGGCCCTCCAGGTTTGCTCTCAGATTGGCCTCCTCATCAACGAGGCCAAGTCGGAACTCGTGCCAGAGCAGGTGATACATTTCATTGGGGCAGAGCTTGACTCTCTTCAAGCCAGAGCACGGCTCCCGGCGGACAGGGCTGAGGTCCTTTCCTCCTTTGCCCATTCATTTCAGGTTGGGCAGTTGCGCCCTGCCCAGGACTTCCTGCGCCTCCTGGGCCTCATGGCAGCCTGCACTAGCATGGTCCGTTGGGCTCGCTGGTACATGCATCCCCTTCAGTGGGGACTGGCCAGCCAGTGGTCACAGCACTTCGATCCCCTGGATCAGCTAGTGACAGTGACCCAGGGGATGTGGAATGCTCTCCAGTGGTGGACCGTTCCAGCACATCTGCAGGAGGGTATCCCGTTTGTCCGCCCCGAGCTGACGGTCTCTCTATCGACCGATGCCTCTCTGATGGGTTGGGGTGCCCATCTGGGGGAGCACAGAGCTCATGGCCTCTGGTCCCCTTTGGAGTCCCGATGCCATATTAACCTGCTGGAGCTTCGAGCGGTTCGTCTAGCCCTCACCGCCTTCGCTCCGTTTCTACGGGGTCAAGTGGTTCAGGTCCAGACGGACAGTACCACAACCATGTACTACCTAAACCCCCAGGGCGGGACGCGATCCATGCCTCTGTGCAGGGAAGCTCTCCACATCTGGTCACTCGTCCGCAGCCTGGAGGCGGATCTCCTCGCCATTCACGTGGCAGGAGACCCCAACACCCTGGCCGATGCCCTAAGCCGGATAGGGGCTGCATCTCACGAGTGGTCTCTCCTGCCGGAAGTAGTACAAGATCTCTTCTCCCACTGGGGCACGCCTCAGGCAGACCTGTTTGCCTCCAGGGAGAATGCGAAGCTGAGACTGTTTCATGCCCGTCCCCCTCAGCAGGGCTCGCTGCAGGGGGATGCCTTCTCGAGGCTGTGGACCCCAGGCCTCTTCTATGCCTTCCCCCATTTCCCTTGATCCACAAGGTGCTTCTCAAGGCGAGGAGGGACAAGGCGCAGGTGATTCTGGTAGCCCCAGACTGGCCCTGCCAGTTCTGGTATCGAGATCTCCTCAGTCTCAGCTCCAGGCTCCCGAGGTGGCTTCCAGCCCGCCCAGACCTGATCTCAGTCAATCAGGGGAAGGTATTCCATCTGGACCTTCAATCCCTACACCTGACGGCCTGGTTCCTGGCGGCTAGAGTTTCAGGCCTTGGGTCTTTCCGACGAGGTCCTCAGCGTCGTTGAGGCGTCCCATATGGAGTCAACCAGAAAATGCTATGCCTTCAAATGGACAGATTCTCCATTTGGTGTCAGGGCAAGGGCCTGGACCCTTCCTCCTGTTCCTTGGCAAGCATTCTGGACTACCTGTGGTCCCTTTCTCAGCAAGGGCTTTGGTCGATGACCCTTAAGGTGCACCTGGCAGCCATCTCTGCTTACCAGCGTGGGCCGGGAAGCAGTTGGCGCAGGAGAAAGTGGTCGGGCGCTTTTTCAAAGGCCTTGATCACATATCCTCTCCGGTGCGAGAACCTCCAACTCCGTGGGATCTACTGCTGGTATTGGCTAAACTCATGGGCAGGCCATTTGAACCGATGCACAGGTGTGACATCTCTCACCTGTCGTGGAAGACCGCCTTCTTGGTGGCTATCACGTCAGCCAGAGGGATGGGAGAGCTCCAGGTGCTTTCCATCAAGTCTCCTTATCTGGTTTTCCACAGGGACAAGGTTGTCCTGCGCCACCACCCAAAATTCCTTCCGAAGGTGGTGTCGGAGTTTCACCTTAACCAGGTGTTGACTCTGCTGGTGTTCTACCCCAATCACACCTCGGAGGCCGAATATAGGCTCCATACTTTGGACCCTAGAAGAGCGCTCGCTTATTATAAGGAGCGGACGGCTGAAGTTTGGGGAGAGGTTCGCCAGCTGTTTGTCACCTACGCTGAAGCCGCACCTGTCAGACCTGCAGCCAAGCGGTCAGTAGGCAGGTGGGTCACCTCCTGCATAGATCTCTGCTATAGGTTGGTGGGCATGGAGCCTCCCAGAGGATAAGGCGCATTCTACCGCCATACCGCTGCATCGATGGCTGCTTCAGGGACGTCCCTATCCAGGAAATCTGCAGGGCTGCTACCTGGAAGTCAGCACACACCTTCATCACCCACTACCACATCGACCTTGAGTCACGCCGGGATGCTGGTTTTGGGGCCTCGGTTCTCCAGTCTTTATTCCCTAAGTAGGGTGTGTGCCTTGCCTCCCTCCTCCCGGAGAACTGTTAGGAGTCTGCCAGACAGTGTGGATGAACAACATATCCATGTCCCTAGAAATACAGGTTACTCACCTGTAACAGGAGTTCTAGGAATGGTATATGTTGTTCATCCACATGACCCACCCGTCCTCCCCGGCTCGACGCACAACCTGGCTTCCAGCGGGCTAGATCTGGCGTCATGGGGCAGAGCCGAGAGTTTTACCGCCCGGGTGGGTGGGAGGAGCCAGCTTGAAGACCTTCCGGCAAGATTTAAAGCGGCAAGGAACCTGCCAGACAGTGTGGATGAACAACATATACCATTCCTAGAACTCCTGTTACAGGTGAGTAACCTGTATTTGTCAACCTCACTGGCCATGAGACAGGCTACCTTCCAGGCTTATGCTGCCCAGTATCAGAAATCCCTGTGGCAGTCTGTACTGGCAATGTCCATGAAAGCCTCCTCACCCTTATCAGATGATGTGGCTGAAACTGCCAGGTTTGGGCTGGAGGTGGCTAAGTACCAGTTCCAGATGGCTGCTGATTCGAAAGATACTGCAGCCAGATGGATGGCTAACACAGTGGCTCAGAGGAGGTTTGCTTGGCTTAGGGCTACAAACCTCACTCAGGATTCCCAGTCGAAGGCCCTGGATTTTACATTAGAAGGAAATTCTCTTTTTGGAGAGTCCACGGTGGCCTATATGAAGAAGGTGGCTGAATTTAAGGCTACTTATAGAAGCAACTCTGCCAGAGACAGAGCTTCTTCATCCACCAGGCCTTATGGAAGGGGGGGCAGAGGTCAGTCTTTCATGACAAGACCTTTTTTCCAGCCAGTAGCCATACCCCAATACCAGCAGTACCCCCAACAGGGCTACTCTAGGGGTAGGGGAATAAGGGGCTCTAGGCGAGGGTCTCAGACACAACCTCAGCCCCAGCCTAAACAGAACCCCTGAGATGCAGGCCGCCTGCTCCCTACCTGTCGGAGGCAGACTGTCCCATTTCCTCCATCTTTGGTCAGCCATCACCACAGACAATTGGGTGTTGGAGGTAGTGGGCAAAGGTTTGTCCCTGGACTTCAGATTTCTTCCTCAAAAAAATTCCAGGGTTTTCATCTCTCCTCTCCTCTCCTAGCAGAAACTTCACTGCTAGAGGCAGAGGTTCAAAAGCTGCTACAGCTCAGAGCAGTGGAACCAGTTCCTACAACCCTGAGAGGCAGAGGTTTTTACTTCAGATACGTCCTAACAACAAAGAAAAATGGGGAGTGGTGGCCAATTTTGGATCTCAGAGCTTTAAACAAGCATCTAAAAAAAACAAAGTTCAAAATGGTAACTTTGGCTCGGATTTTGCCAACAATCCAAAAAGGGGACTGGCTGGAATCTCTGGACTTGGAAGATGCCTATTTTCACATCCCCATAAAACAATCTTTCAGAAAATATCTCAGATTCAGACTCCCATCAGGTCATTATCAGTTTGCAACCCTGCCATTTGGCCTTTCCTCGGCACCAAGGGTTTTTACAAAATGCCTAGCAGCTGTGGTGGCATTTCTTCGAAGACAGGGAGTGACTGTCTTCCCATATCTGGACGACTGGCTGGTGGTGGGTAAATCACCAGAACAAGTCAGAACTTCCCTAAAGCTCACTCAGGATCTTTTGGAGTCCTTGGGCTTCATAATAAACCAGAAAAAAATCTGTCTTAACCCATACACAGACTTTACAGTTCATAGGGGCAGAGATCAGTACTCTACAGGCTAGGGCCTTTTTGGCCACTGGACAGGGGCAAAACCTTTAGTTCATAGCAAATTCCTTCAAGTTGCACAGGCAAAAAACAGGCAGGCAATTCCTGAAGCTCTTGGGTCAGATGGCTGCATCCACAGGCACAGTGCAGGGTTCCAGGTTTCCCATGAGAGACATCCAGTTTCACCTCAGGAATCATTGCAGTCAGAAAAAATACCCCTTTTCAAAACCTATTCCAGTAACAAGAGCACTGTTAAAAGTTCTTTTGTGGTGGAAAAACTAATCCAACCTAAGGCAAGGAGTCCCTTTTCAGAAGGAGAATCCTTCGCTAGTCCTCACAACAGATGCATCCCTTCTGGGCTGCGGCGCCCATCTGGGAGAACACACAACTCAGGGTATGTGGACAGAAGCAGAGTCCCTTCAGCATATAAACTTGCTGGAACTCAGAGCAGTGTGGCTGTCACTAAAAGTTTTCTGTACACTGGTGATAGGCAAGGTGGTACAAGTCAGAACAGACAATACCACCACTATGTACTACATAAACAAGCAGGGAGGTACCAGATCAGGCCCCCTATGCACAGAAGCCATGAAAATCTGGACTCTGGCGTATTCCCTAAAGGTGTCCCTGCAAGCAATCCATCTGCCAGGAAAGGACAATACCTTGGCAGACGCACTGTGTCGAATCAATCAGTCCCATCATGAATGGACACTGAACAAGCAGGTGGTACAGGTAATTTTCAGGAGGTGGGGCACTCCAGAGATAGACTTGTTCGCATCCCACCAGAACCACCAGTTGCCTCAGTATTGTGGCAGACCACCGGCCCAGGGCACAATCCTTCTGGATGCCCTGGTGCTGGACTGGTCAGACAAGTTTCTCTATGCTTTTCCCCCTTTTCCTCTGGTCTTCAGAGTACTACTGAAGTTCAAATCCCTCCCAGCTTCTCTGATCCTGATAGCTCCAGATTGGCCCAGGCAGCCATGGTACTCTCTTCTGCTCTCCATGTCAATGAGAAAACCAATAAGTTTGCCTCTCAAGCACAATCTCCTGACCTCCAGTCAAGGAACATTGTTGTGCCCAAATCTCAAGTCCCTCCACCTCAAAGCATGGCTCTTGAGGAATTAGAGTATGCAGACTTAAACCTTTCTGAAGCTGTATTAACTGTCTTGAAAGGTTATAGGAAGCCCTCCACTAAGAAAATGTATTCTTCTAAGTGGGAGAGATTTTCCTTTTGGTGCTCTGGTAGGAATTTTGCCCCACATGATGCAGGAGTCTCAGTGGTGTTGGATTATCGGACTCATTTACATTCACAAGGTCTACAACCCAGTTCTCTAAAGGTACATCTTGCAGCAGTGTCTGCATATCTTTCTGCTAGGACAAAGGTGTCAGTAGCATCAGATCCCATTTTCAAAAGGTTTTTGAAAGGCCTGATACATTTGCATCCTCCTCACGGCACCAGTGCCCACTTGGGATCTTAATATATGTATAGCCAAATTAATGGGGGCTCCTTTCGAGCCCATGGCTACAGACCATTTAAAGTATGTTACCTGGAAAACAGTTTTTCTGGTAGCAATTACCTCAGCAAGAAGAATCAGCGAGCTGCAGGCTCTCTGTGTTGACCAGGACTACATCCCCTTTCACAAAGATAAGGTAGTCCTCAGAACAAACAGACAATTCCTTCCCAAGGTCGTTTCAGACTTCCATCTGAATCAGTCAGTCACTCTGCCTGTCTGTTTCACAGACCATGCGAGCTCTGGTGAAAGAAGACTCCACAGTCTGGATGTGAAAAGAGCTCTCAGCTATTACATGACAGCTACAAAAGACAAAAAACAACTTTTCCTTACATATGGGGATGTCGGAATGGGCAAACCAGCTTCAAAAAGATCCATTTCTCGATGGATTGTCCAGTGTATTCAATTCTGCTACGCTAAAGCAGGTAGGGAGTCCCCAGCTGGGCGGAGGGCACACTCGACAAGAGGAACAGCTGCCAGTCTTGCAGCTGCTAGGGAGGTTCCATTATTGGATATTTGTAAAGCAGCTACCTGGAAATCAGTACACACCTTTACAAAGCATTACAACGTGGATGTTTTGTTCAGAAGTGATGCCAGGTTTGGCACAGCAGTCCTGCAAAGTCTGTTTCCAAAATAAGTTCTGTACCCACCTCCAGTGGTACTGGTTGGTAGTCTGCACAAAGTTATGAATATCCTGAGCATTACTGGGGTTAGAAGAAAAAATTACTTACCATAGTAATCTTCTTTCTTCCCAGTGATGCTCAGATATTCATAACTCCCTCCCTTTCTCCCCTTCCAGAACTTCAGCCTCTGTACTCCACATGCTAGTGCCACATAGCCATACCCTTTTTGGTACACTTCTCTATACCAAATAGATTTAAACAGAGTTTTTCTGTCTCTCTTAATAGTTTTCTCATGCTGTTTGGTGAACACCATTGTTTATTTGATATAGTTCCTCCGTGGGAGGTCTTTTTGGTTAATTCTCTTTATTAGGGTAACCCTAAAAAAAGAAAAGGATTAGCTGTTGGATTTTTTTTTTTTTCCTAATGCCTGACTTCCAGGCTTCTTACAGATCTAAAGGGGTTAGAACACTACAGTTGGTAGAGGCAGTATTTGAAAGATGCTCACATGCAAAGAATTCCATCATTTGCATGTGTTCCATCTCTCTGGGCAGTCCATCCCTCCAGGCTCACTGCACAAAGTTATGAATATCTGAGCATCACTGGGAAGAAAGAAGATTACTATGTTAAGTATTTTTTTCTTTTGCCCACATGCCTTTCCAGTATAAAAACTGAAATTAAAATGAAATGATGTAGCTGCCCAGCCTGCCAAGTGGGTTGTGGGGAGGGTTAATCATGGCCAGACATGTGTCCTGACCAATCAGATTCCAGGATTTTGTATAATCATTTAATATACTACCCAGTAGCTAGTAGATATTGTTTGAAATTCTGATGCGATTCAACGGTTGTGGCTACCATGATCATTGCTTTTTCTCTGGCTAGTAATATTTGCTTAAATTGAGATGAATTTCAACATTGAAGTCATGGTGTAAAGCGTGGATGACACCTTCTCCAAATGAAACATGGGCTTCTGAGGGGCAAAATGGGCAACGTCCCTTGTAATGTGTGACTGTTGAGAGGTGCGCCAGTGTGTGTTGTGAGCACTAGTACAAGATCAGTCGATGTAGGATGGGAGGGAGGGAGCTAGCGATATAAAGGCAACAGCAGTAGAACTTGTACTATTTTTTTTTACGTTTGCTACGCTTGGGCACCAAACATTTTGCAACAATGAACAGCATTATCAGAGGTGTGTCAGTGCCGATCCATTTGTAGCTGAAATTCCAAGGGGCTCGGCAGTGCAGACGAATCACAGCACACTCTGGTTGTGACACTACTCACAGCTTGCTGGGCAGAAACCTTGTGTGCTTGAAACAAATCAGTCGCTCCTGTCAGACAGCAACTGGCTCATTTCATTTACATGACGCTGCCCAGCAACCAGCTGAGTGGAGTGTTTTTTTTTTTTTCTGGGTGCAAGACTGGTATCTCCAGTAATTTGCTAGCCAGTGCCACACTGTGAGAAGATCCCCACCCACCCCGGTGTCCTGACAGCAGGTTGTCAAATGGGGCAGCCACAGCTTACTACTGCACCCGAACTCACACTGACAGAATTTGGCAAAGGGAAAGCTAGGCAGAACACTACGTCTCATCCCAATAGAGGGGCTGGAGTGAAGCTGGACCGTAGTACGAAACAGCAGGTGCAGGCTTTGGTCCTCCAGTCCAGTCCCTGCAAGAGTGCGGACAGAATTCTCGCATCCCCCAGCACCGCAAACCCGGTTCTGACATCGAATTCCCTCCACAGCTTATCCAGTCAACCCCAAAACACAGTACCTCGAACTTCCACCGCCACCATTTTCAACGGGTCAAGACCCTGCACACTGTAATGATGTCACCGAGCATCAATCCTGAATGTGGAATACACACAACTCGAAAGAAAGGACTGTCCTCTATCTCCGGTGGAGCTTCAGCTTCAGGGTATTGGAGATGGGTGGGCTGCATGTGCGGAGTCAGCATGACAGATGGGCTGAGCTATCTTTGGGGTATGGGCACATGGCACAAAGCTCTATAGAAGAACAGAACTGTCTGACAGGTGGCAGATTAGATTGGCGGGGTTAGCATGATGGGTGGGTGAAGCGAATCATGTCGTATAGTGGTGCAGGTGGAAGGTTTTGATTTTCAACTATCTTGGATTGAACCAACCAGAGTCTCAAAATAGCGGCAATTTGGCCTGTGTGGCTGCGTTACTGGTGGCATGTTGTTTGAGGAGTCCGCATGGCATGGCTGTGCAGGTGGAAGCCCTCAAGTTCTCAGTCCCTTCAGGCAACAACAAAACTCTGTTTGTATGGAACTTGCAGCCCTGCCGGTCAGAGGAAGAGATTTAAGTAAGTAGGAAGCGGCGGGCTGGGATAAAGCATGCAGAAATCCCGCCACCTGCCAGGTCTAAGGTCACAAGTAGACGAAGAGATGGACGGAGGAAGGAAGTCCTTTTTACGTTTGCTACACTTGGGCACCAAACATTTTGCAACAATGAACGGCATTATCAGAGGTGTGTCACTGCTGAACCATTTGCAGTTGAAATTCCAAGGGGCTTGACACTACTCACTGCTCGCTCGGTGGAAACTTTGTGTACTAAAAACAAATCAGCCACTTCTATCAGACAGTGGCTGGCTCTTTTCATTTACATTACTCCGCCCAGTAACCAACTGAGTGGTGTTTTTTTTTCTTGCTGCAAGACAACAGATGTGCTGTGCTGATAGGCGCCGACTACGAAAGTTAAGCTCTGCCCCCCGCCAGGCTGGAATTGTGCAATGTTGTAATTTATTTAATTTTTAATCCTCTCAATCAGGTGTGTGGACAGTGGCACATGGTGCCGCACTGGCAGGGGGGGGTGTCGGGTCACATAGCTACAGGCTACATACATACATACTATAGAGTAGACTAAGTCCTCCAGACCCAGTCATGCTGGCATCATGAATTGTTGACTTGCTGTCATGTAACATCATGGGTCACACTCACAACCCGGGTTCACGCATGTGCAGCACCAGCAGTATCAGTTTTGGCACTATGCATTTGCAAATTGCTGCTTAAGAGTTGGCTTGTAAGCTAGCTGCTCTGCAGTCAGCAACTGACGGCGTCAGGTCAGCACCTTAATTTTATCTATCCTGGTGGTGGCTGCATCCTCAAAACTAAAGCCGCCGTACTGAGAACAACGTCATGGTTGTGGAGTGGATGGCGTGGGACCGGGACTCAGGAGTCGGAGTTCCTTCCATGATTTCAATCGGTTGTGACCAGGACCATTGTGTTGGGCCTCAGGACAGGATGCCTTCCGACAGCCGCAGAGACACCCAGTCCCCTCCCTGTTCTTTTTCCAATCCAAAGGCTTTTTGTTGCCTGCCCTTGTTGTCGACTTGAGGACTCAGATGCAGAGCAGAGGTGAGTAGTGAAGATAGACAGCAGCTTTAAAAAAAAATAAAAAATCTTTTTTGTTTTCCATTCCGTTCTGGAGTCAGTGCATGCAGGAATAATTAAAAACACTTTGATCATATATTGACCAAAGCGGTCCCTACTATGACTAAATCCCAGTTCCACACAAGTTACTACAGTATATAAATTGATGTAGGAGGCTAGTAGCAATGCATTATCTTCATGCTTATTTAACTTTTGCAACCACCATCATTAAAAGATAGAGGACAAATCACTGCTCTTCAGTTTAACGCTGACAGGCATTATCCACAGACTAAACATTCTTTAGAGACAGTAATCTAATCTGTTCCCTGCTCCCTCTGTGACATTGTGGTGGCGCCTGATGCCTCAGAAGCTTAGAAACTCAGGCAGTGTAGTTACACAGTGTAACTGTTAGTACTGGTCATCACTGGGGTAAATGAAACAAGCATTTGTCAATGCCGGATGTTTGCTTGCTGGCATTAGCAGTGTAAGTGGAGGAGTTAGACAGATGCAGTATAGGAATGGCAGTGAAGTATTGAACTGACGCTAACTCCATCCCCACCCTGCAGAGATGGATAGGCATTGGGGTGTGCCTTTGGGTCGTCGCCCATGATGGTCATGACATTTCACCTCACACTACCCTGCAGATACTGACAAGTGTTGAGGTGTGCCTTGGAGTGTTTGGGCTTTACATTCACCTCATTCCATAAGGAAACATGCTGAAATGGGAGCAGTATAGGAGAATGGGGTGAACTCTGGGGCCAGGGGGTCCAAGGCGCACCTTAATGCCTGTCACAGGCTGCGGGGTGGGTGTGGAATGGCATGAGCATTACTGTCGACAATCCCAAGTCACATCCCTGATGCCTGTCAGTCCCTACAGGGTAGGGCGTTATGGTCAAAAACCCTAACGCCCTGGGCGTTTCTTGGTATTTTTACTCCAGTTTTTCAACATGGGCTTTTTGTCACCCCTCCGCATGAACAGTGACAATATCAGTTCATTAGCTGAAAGGTGATTTTGCACAGCGACTGCGCCATTTGGCGCCACAGGTGCGAAAACACATTTCGAACAGGATGTGAAAAATGACAGCTGTAGTGTTCATGAGGAGGTGTAAAAAATGTTGAAAACTTGGAGTGAAAATATAAAAAAAAAACTGAAGTCATGAGCGTGCGTAGAAACTGCGTAACGCACACCCATAGTGTAATTAGTTTGTGGATTTTTTTAACAGCAGATTTTCAACACAGGCATTTTGGGAGCTCCACTCATGAACAGTGTCACTGTGATTTTCTTAATCTGTCCCGAACACTGATTTCCCACAGCGACCGCGCTATTCTGCGTCGGAAGTGCGAAAACACATTTCGGCCAGGGTGTGGAAGATGATAGCTGTACTTTTCATAAGGAGGTGTGGAAAAATGCCAATGTTGAAAATCTGGACTGAAAATATTACAAATTTGTGAACTTGCTAGAGTGCATGGAATCTGCACAATGCACGCTCGTAACATAGTCATTTTATAGATTTTTGCACCAAATTTTCAACATAGTCATTTTAAGACCTCTGCTCATGAACAGTGTCACTGTAATTTTCTTAATCTGTCCCAAACATTGATTTTGCACACCAACCGCGCCATTGTGCGCTACATGTGCGAAAACACATTTTGGGTGAGATGTGAAAAATGACAGCTGTACTGTTCATAAGGAGGTGTGGTAAAATGGCAATGCTGAAAATCTGGAGTGAAATTAGTAAAGATTCTCGGAGTTACGAGCATGTGTAGGAACTACGCAATGCACGCTCGTGAAACAGTCACTTTTGGGAATTTTTTCACCACATTTTCAACATATGGTTTTTGGGGGCCTAACTCATGAACTGTGACACTGTCGTTTTGTTACTCAGTCCTGAAAGGTGGTTCCGCGCAGTGACTGCAAAATCACCTTTCAGGACCGAATAACAAAATGACAGTGACTGAGTTCAAGAGGTGGGGTTCCAAGAACCCCATGGTGAAAATTTGGTGAAAAAATTCCTCAAAATGGCCGAGATATGCACCAAAGTTGAAAAAAACCCACTTATGCCATTATACAGCTTACTGGCACTTCTTCAGTTTGCGGTCGGCTTTGAAAGAGTGCAGGCGTGTTCAGTCCACCGAAGATGCGTTCTTGGCCTCAGGCAGTTCAGGGTGAGGAGGGGTGGGAGGGTGTGGGGAGGTGGGGCATGCAGAGGGTGGGCGCGGGTTGGGTAAGGGGCAAAAGAGTCAACGGCGACCGTTTCTTTGTTATAGTTTAAAAAAAAAGACAACGTGGGACTTTGCCACGCTTGGGAAGTTTGTTTGGGGGCAGTAGAGCGATGGGGATTGGGCATTCCCATGGACCACAGACTTTTGCCACACTGGGGTGGGCTCTCAACGTGGCACATGGAAGTTTGTTTGGGGCAGTGGAGCTGACAGGGATTGGGCACCCGTCCCAGCTATACAGTGTGTCTTGGGGGTGGAGGGCGCGAGCATGCTAGGTGGGCCCCAAGTGTGCAACCTGGGTGTTTGGGAAGGGGCACTGCATCCAGCGGATCACACTGTTCCGTCGGAAACAAAAGAACTGTCTATGACAGTTCAGATGCAGTGCTGATGTGTAAGTAATCTGCATACTGCCGATGGCAGTATGCAGATTGCCTGCCGACTGCAGTATGCAAATTGCCTACACATTACCACCACTGATTGTAGCGGTGGTTTTCTCTGAACTGTACGCCACTGCATCTGAACGGCTGTCATAGACAGCTCGGACATTCATTGGTGTGGTGCAACCATGCCTGCAGAAAGCAGCAGGGCATTGGAGGTGGGGGTGGCACACCTACCAAAACTCGTATGGTGGCACTATGTTTCTTGCACATGTGTGCAAGCAAACATAAAAACATAAAAATGAGGGGGAAAAAAACAAGTGGACTAGTGCAAATTGGATGAATTGTTTTATTAGCAGCAATTAGTGATAAACAACCCTTATGGTAACTGATTGGAGACATTTTTACAGAACTGTTGGTGGATAAGACTTAAACAATATACCATGACAGGGTGTGTGTTATGGCAGGATTTACCACTCCTGGTGTGGTTTGGTCATGAGGCCACAGGCCAAGTGAGTAAACCACAGCTGCAGTGGTAAATCCTTCCATGAGCCACACCCTGGAGTGGTTTATTGCGATTATAGTGTCTCCCTTCAGTTATTATAGCAAAAAAAAAAAAATACTGTTTTTAGTTGTTTAAATAATTTTTTTTTAAATGATTGTTCCGCCAAAAAAAAAATAGTTCCTTGTTGCCAGGTAGTATAATGCTTCATTCCCATATGGTTACATGAAGTTGCCGTTGCTTTTTTCATTTTTTTAAACACAGATATTTTCTTTTTTTTGTGTGTTTAAGAGGTGCGAGTGGAGTGGGGATCTTACCGTTATGAACTTCCGGGTTTGCTTCGGGGTTTAGCAGTTCCCATCTAAGTTTGGATTTTGCATCTGGGGAGGATGTGCTGTACTCATTCAGATTGGGGTGTTTAGAACTGGATTACGCTGGTGTAAGCTGTTGTTGCTGTCCAGAACGGGACACGGAATGTAGTGGTCGTGGAAAGAGGTGAGGCAGGTGCTGTCTTTGACTTTGTACTGAGGCTACACTTTGGTACAAGTTTTTGATGTTGCCGGGAACGGGACCTTGTGGAGAGAGATGTGAGGTGGGTGTTTTGTTCGACTTTGAATGGAGATTCATTTAAAAAAACATTAGGTTTTGTGGTCCATGAAGTGTGTGTGTTGGGGGTGTGGGAGGTAAAAATTCAATCTGTTTCAAGGTTTCATAGCGGGAAGTTCCAGGAACGGCTAGTCCTGTGAAACGTCACGCAGTTCATTGAGTGAGCATCTCACTGTTCGTGGCCCTATTTTCCAGTCCATGGTCGGAGTGATTTCAGGGGGGATTTCTGCTGCATCTGACTGGCGGCTGGCACCTTTTCCCATTGGTATACGGTAGGATTTACTATGGGTAAAATGTGCCAGTCAGCCAATCAGAAAGCAGGGATTTCCATGCTCATTGTATAATCACGTATACCTCTCAAGTGTCTTTTATTACCAGGGACATCCCTAATTTTACCCCTTAAAATTGCTCCGGCCCTTATTTGAAAAAGTGCCAACCACAGAGTGTAATGCAAATTCAGACTTTAAAGTGGAAAGTCATTATATTCTAAGATGTTAAATCAAAAATAATCATTGTGCTAGTAAACACAGTGGTTTGCACAATGTTCTGAGCTTGTATCTCCATGCTTGAGGATGTGTCCCTCATTTTGAGTGACTATGTCCCTCTTCAGTGACAAGAGGTTGAGAGGTATGGACTCATGAACAAAACATGTAGAATCATTTTTAAAATGTTAATATTCTGAAGAGGCGGGTGGGGGGGTCTTACACCTTGCTTGTTATTGTTTTTAAATAAACTTCATGAAATATAAGATGAATCCTGAAGCAAGTCTTTTCAAAAGTTGAGGTAAAAAAAAAAAGTGCGTACCAGCAGCAAACGTTAGGCATTGACAAATGCTTGGGTTTTTTTCCCCTGTGAGTGTTGATAAGTCACTGTTTTTAAAAGTGAGGATAGTAGAGGTTTCTTCAGACTGGGGAAGGGGTAATTAGCTGCCTAGTTTTCTTCAGTGCAAACCAGCTGGCTTTCAACTACCTTAGGTTACTGGAGGTCTCCGATGACGTACAAGGAATCATTTCACATCCGCTGGTGGGGGGCACATAAAGTGTTAGAAGTAGTGGGAAACTCCAGCATTGGTGGCCAAACAGCTAAATTCGATAGTAACCCCGAATCTTAGTATGTAGCCAGTGTGGCAGACTGAAAAGAAGTTTTATAAAAGAAAGATATTTTTAATTTAAAAAAATTTGTATTTTGGTTATTGGGAATTTTAGTAGCCATCTTTATAACACAGCGCATGTCAGTGATGATGCATTGTATGACACCATCAGTGCTGAAGTGTTTCTTTAGTAGCATGGCAACAGTGCATTTTTAGGGACTGGATTCCACACTGGGGCTGACAGAGAACAGGGTGCATTATGCAGGTGAGACACTTGCCTTGTGAGGAGGAAGGGCACTGGCTGAACGGTAGTAGTCGTGCACCCCCTGTCGGCCATCCAAAGAGCAGCATTAGCATCAGCTGTGAAGTCAGCTGTATACCCACTCTGCCAGCCAGAGGAAAGGTGCAACTATGGCAGCTGCGATCGTGGGGGTGAGGGAAAAGGGAACACTGTGGGGGAGAAAATTGCTGAAGCGTTTGTTTGTTTTCCAGGCTGTTTATGATGTTGGAAGGTCAGAAGAAGCTGCTGCTGCTTGCAGAGTCCTGTTTCCACCAGCGGTGTGTTCTCAAAGTGGAGACGTTCTCATATCGGCCAGCGGGTGGACAAAGGTGAGACCCCTATATGGAGCAGGAAGTGTTGGCAAATGTCATAGAAACATAGAATTAGCAGAAAGAGATCAAAGGTCCATTGAGTCTGCCCATATCATACTATGTCACCCCTGACCTAGTACCCTTGGTGGTTGTTACTTTCTGCTCCCCCCAACCCTTTTTCCTTGGTACTCCTCCTAAGGACTATGAGTCATCTTGGTCTGTCCCAGCCATGTTTAAACTCATTTAGGGTACCTGCCCCCACGTCTTCCACTGGTAAACTGTTCCATGGCTCCACCATCCTCTCTGTGTGTAATATTTCAGCCATATTGCTGCTATATTTTTCTGTAATTTTGGTTATGTTTAAATTCCCAGACAGGCCAGGATAAGGTTTGACAGGAAGATGCCCATGTTTTTTTAAACAGTTGACAGTAGGAGGATGTGTATTCTGGAAGGCTGGGGAAGGCTTACTTAACAGGAAACTGAAATTACATTAAGTTCCAGGAATTGTCATGGTATTTACATTTTATTAGGTGGCAGGAAGGACAGGGATATCAAAGGTCTGGAAGTCTATTGTGAATTGACTTCTAGTGTCATATTCATCTCCACCTAAAAGCATCAGAAGGGCCGGCCTGGTGGCACTGAGGTTTGAGGCGCTGGACGCCACACCTCATGCTACGCCAGCAACCCAGGTTCGGGAACGGACTCAGGCCGCCAGGGGTCGGTTGGGGGAAGGAGGATCAAGCGTCCCAATGGATGCTCTCCTCCTGGGGTGGGATTCCTGGGGTGCTTAATGGTACCCGATGCACTGATGCCGGTGGAAGCACGGGCATCTGGCACACAGGCGGCTCTTCGGGGTGGGGAGGACGCTGAGGGCATTTGATGACGGCGTGCGTGAGCACGCCATCTGTCTGGATGAAAGTCCTGCGTGCTGGCATCCTCAGGGGTTCGGGGACCAGGAGAAAAACCAAAGGCAAACAATCTCCCGGTCCCACGTGGAATGACGCTGTGGTCCACGCTGCATCGGGACCCCGGCCAAAAATACCCAAGGATTTAATTCCTCGGGGCAGGGGCCTGGAGAAAGTAAAAAAAAAAAAAGGGGGGGGCAAAAGGGACAGTTTTGTTTTGTGGTTCACTTTAAATTTGGGAAAGAGCAAGAGAGACCCCTGCTGGCCTAAAATGATAAGGCCACCAGCTAACCAGAGACTGCAGGACCAGGGCTATAAAAAAACCCTCAAAAGATAAACTCCAACATTTTTGCACACTCTTTCATGAGACAGTCTTCTGACACAGCACAAGACAGCCAGACTGCGATAAGAACTGGGACTTGGAAAACTTTTGCAGAAACTTCATTTATTTTCTGGACTTCTGGTTCCACACAAACAAGGTAGAAACTAGACAGTTAAATTTCACAGTGTGTTTTTGTATTTATATTTTTCCGACTTTGTTTAGTTACATTGTAACCAAATTTCTGAATCTTTTGTTGTAAATCTTGTATGATAATTATTTAGTCATTAGTAAAAGCATTTGCTTTTAAAACTGCCTGTGAGTGATTTGTGTATGTGAAAAGTTGGGAAGGTTTATTCAAATCTGAGACCAGCCTGTTTAATGCAAGGTGTCACCATCGCTACCAAAGACTAGGATCCTGGAAGGGAAATCTCGGTGTCTTAAGTAGGAGAAATACATAGGTCTTGGGAGGGGTCTGTAAGGGGGAACTAGACCGTTGCACCACCCATGGAAGAAGACACAATCAGGGTTACAGGAGACAGCCTGAAGAGCTCATAACACCTGGGTCCCCCCCCCAGTACAGCAACCAAGGAGGGTTCTCACCTGGCTACAGACTTGGGACTGTATTTTACCCTTACCCAGAGTACAGAGGAAGCCCTGGGACCTTGTGGTGAGTGTTCAGTTGTGAACTCAAGCACTCTAGGAGGACATGAGGAGGGTATTCCTGTTCCTTCCTGTCACTGATTGCACTTAGCGGTGAGTGCTGTGATCTCAGTGGACCCAGCCCCCAGGAGTGGGTTCGAGACAGGACTTACTCACATCCTTCCTGAATTTACCCTCCACCAGCTTCCAATTGTGCCTTTTAGTGTCTGCATCTCTGTTTCCAGCAAACCAGTCTTCACTATTCATCCTGTTTATATGCCTCAGAAACTTATATGTCTCTATCATGTCCCCTCTCATGGTCTGGCCTCCAGCAGGTACATATTCGGGCCACCATCTGTCCCTTATAGGATCTGCCCTGCTGGCCTGGATCATCTTGGTGACCCTTCTTTGTACTGACTCCAGCATCTCCATGTCCATTCTCAAGTGTGGGCTCCAGAACTGAATACAGTATTCTAGGGGATGCCTTACCAGTGATCTGTATAGGGGCAGTATTCCTTTGCTTCTTTTGCTGTCAAACCCCCTCCTGTACACCCCAGCATCCTTGATGCTTCACTGTATGCCTTATTGCATTGGTTGGTCTGCTTGAGGGAGTCACTGATGATGACCTCCAGATCCCTCTCCTCTGTTGTAGTGCCCAGCCCAACCCTTCCCATCTGGTATTTCACGCTTGAGTTCCTTTTCCCTAAGTGCACTACCTTGCATTTCTTGGCATTAAATCTCAACTGCCAGATCTTTAACCACCTTTTCAGTTTCTTTAGGTCTTTGAAAAGTTCCATCAACCCTTCCTCGCTGTCTGTAATACTGCATAGCTTTGAGTACCAACAGAGACACATCTGGCCCTGGATACCCTCTCCTGTGTCACTGATGAACATACTGCATAGGACAGATCCCAGGACTGATTCTTGTGACACCCTGCTCGTGACCCACCGTCCCCTGATTTGGCCCCATTCACTACTACCCTCTGCTGCCTCCCTCTAGCCAGTTCCCCACCCACCTGACTAAACCTTTCTCTACTCCCAAGTCCTTCAGTTTTTTTCCGCATTCTCTTGGGTGGTACAGAATCAAAGGCTTTGCTAAAGTTGAAGTAGCGAAAAATCTTCTGCTTGCCCTCTATCTAGCACCCTAGTAACCAGTCGAAAAATAGTATGAGGTAACTCCGGCACGGTCTCTCTGACACAAACCCATGCTGCTTGCCATCCTGTTGCCCTTTGTTTACTAAGTAGGCCACCTGATTTTCCTTAATTGTGGTCTCCATCAGTTTACCTACAATGGAGGAAAGACTGACTGGCTTGTAGAAACATAGACTTTGATGGCAGATAAGGACCGCTTGGCCCACCTAGTCTGCCCATTTCCCAACCTACAGGATAAGCTGCAGATCCTAGTTAACCAACAGCCTATTTCTTCCTACCCCCAACAAGAATGCCTTATGTTTGTCCCATGCATTCTTGAATTCTCCCACGGTTTTAGACCCCACAACCTCCTCAGGAAGGCTGTTCCATGAGTCCACCACCCTCTCTGTGAAAAAAAATACTTCCTCACATTGCCCCTGAGACGATCCCCCCCTCCCATCTTCAAATTGTATCCCCTTGTTCTTGCACATCTCTTTTCCTAAAAGATGCTACCCTCTTGGACTTTGTTGATTCCACTGAGGTACTTAAACGTTTCTATCATGTCCCCCCTACCCCTCCTTTCCTCAAGGGTATACATAGTAAGCTCCTTTAGTCTCTCCTCGTATGGCTTCTCTTGCAGACCCTGCACCTTTTTTGTTGCCCTCCTCTGGACTGCCTCTGTCCTGTATATGTCCTTGCGGAGATGGGGTCTCCAGAACTGGACTCAGGTCTCAACCAACTGTCTGTACAGAGGGATAACAACGTCCTGTTTTCTGCTGGTGTTGCCTCTCCCTATACATCCATGTATCCCCCCAGCCCTCCCTACTGCCTTCTCACATTGCTTGCTAACCTTAAGGCCATCTGATATGATTACCCCCAGGTCCCTTTCCATTTTGTTGTTGTTACTACTTCAGATAATCTTCCCTGGTTTTTGTTTCCCAGTGCATTATTTTGCACTTCTTTGCATTAAATCCAAGCTGCCATACCTCTGACCATTCCTCCAACCTTGCCAAGTCCCTTCTCATCCTTTCCACGCCTCCTTGTGTATCAACCCTGTTGCAGATCTTTGTATTATCTGCAAAGAGGCATACTTTTCCTTCCAGTCCCTCCGCAATGTCACTTATAAAGACATTAAAAAGGACTGGACCCAGTACTGAACCCTGCGGTACCCCACTAGTAACCCCTCTTTCTTCAGAGTGGACTCCATTTACAATTACCTTCTGTGTCCTGATGTCCAGCCAATGATTTACCCAGGCTACCACCCTGGGACCCACTCCCAGGCTGGTTAATTTTGATTATTAATCTTTTGTGTGGGACTGTGTCAAATGCCTTGCTGAAGTCTAGGTAGGTCATATCCACAGCCCCTCCCTGGTCTACTACTTTGGTCACCCAGTCAAAGAAATCAATCAGATTCATCTGATATGCCCTTCCCACTGTGAACCCATGCTGCCTTGGGTCCTGTGCCCCACTGGCCTCTAGGTACTCAACAGTTCTTTCCTTCAGAAGTGATTCCATCACTTGCCCTACCACTGAGGTCAAACTGACAGGTCTGTAGTTTCCTGCCTCTGTCTTGCTCCCACTTTTGTGAAGGGGAATCACATCCGCCTTTCTCCAGTCCTCAGGTACCACACCATCCTCCCACGATTTGTTAAAAAGGGTAGTCAGTGGTGTCACTAGTTCTCCCCTTAATTATTTTAGAATTCTGGGGTGAATTCCATCAGGCCCCATTGCTTTGTCCACCTTCAGTTTTAGGAGTTCTTTCAGAACCCTTTCTTCTGTGAAAGGACTGGGATAGACCCCCCTATCCAGAGTGCTTCTGTTAATTGGATTAGGCACCTCCCCCTCCTCCTCTTTTGTGAATACTGAGCAGAAGTATTCGTTCAGTATCCCTGCTTTTTCACTGTCCCTCTCTGCCCACCCACCGTCCTTTCTATTCAGCCTCACTGTCCCTCCCTTTGTCTTTCTACGCGCCCTGATGTACCTATAAAAGGTTTTATTCACCTTCTTAATCGAGTTGGCTATCTTTTCCTCAGTTTGGGCCTTTGCTATTCTGACTTCCCTCCCTGCTTCCTTCTGCCTTAACTGGTACAGTTCTCTGTCCTGCTCCTTCTGTGTTTCCTTATACTTCCTAAATGCTATCTTTTTCTCCCTAACCTTCCCCACCACCTTGTTTGAGAACCATAGTGTCTTTTTTCTTTCGTTTTGATTTGTTTATTTGCTTCACACAAAGGCTTGTTGCCCCTGTGATGGCAGTTTTGATGTTTCCCCATTGTTGCTCCACCCCTCCTTCTAGCCTGTGTGCTAGTGCTTTTCTTTTTTTTACTCCATTTTTCTGTGCCTCTGCTGTCCCCAGCCTCCACTCCTTCAGGCCTCCAAGGAACGTCACCCCCCAACCCTACCAACCTTCAGGGTCTGCTCCTAGAGTGCCACACTCACTGCCCTCGGGGCTCTTGATGGCCCAGATTACCCCCTGGGCGGGGTGAGGAGAGAGTCCCCTTACCTCCCTCTATCCCCAAGAGTAAGCTGCACAGCGGGGTCTGCCCTGTTCGGTCGGCGGGTGGCGAGGCTGGCTCCAGAGGTCATCATCTAGGAGGATTGGAGGGACGTTTTTCCTCCAAGTTATGCCCCCGACGTTGGCGTGCAATGAGGAACGAGGAATCGGCTGCATGCCGAGACGTACGTCCTGCTCCAGTCCTTTGCCAGCATCAACCCTAGTGTTGTGGCGTCCCCCAGCCGCACCAACATTCCCCGAGTTCCCCAGTGGGTGGCGGTATTGTGGCAGGGAAAGCTTCCTATCTCACCCCAGAGAAGAGGCAAGCCATTGGGTGCTCGATCCTTCTCCCTCATGACTCCCCTCAGCGGCCCGAGTCCATTCCCGAACCCGGGTCGCCGGTGAGGTGTGGCGTCCAGTGCTTCAACCCTCAGTGCCACCGGGCCGGCTGCTAGTGCTTTTCTAAAGCACTCTCCCATCTTGCCAAAGTCAGCCCTCCTGAAGTCCAGTACCCTCACTTTTGTATGGCTTGACTCTGTAGCTGAGTTTATCATGAACCACACTGTTTGGTGGTCACTCGTTCCCAGATGGCTACCCGCTTTTAGATCTGAGATCCTCTCACTGTCCCCATTTGAGATTACGAGGTCTAAGATTGCTCCCTCACGAGTGGGTTCCAAAACTAGCTGTCTGAGGCATGCCACCTGTAGGGCATCGAGAATGGGCCTGCTCTTGGATGTGGCTGCAGCAAAGTTGCTCCAGTTAACATCTGGCATATTCAGGTCTCCCATCAACAGTATCTCCCCTTTCTCTGCTATCCTAAGAATGCCTTCTGTCATATCCTTGTCCATTCCCTTTCCTTGACATGGGGGTCTGTATACAACCCCTGTGCGGATTGTGGTGCCATTTCCAGTCTCTAAGGTGACCCACAGTGCCTCCTGTCCTCCCTGTTTACTCTTTTGTTCGGTTGCTTTTATCCGTTCCCTTACATAGAGAGCTACTCCTCCCCCTCTTCTACCCTCCCTGTCTCTCCTGTACGTTGTGTACCCTGGTATGTTATCATCCCAGTCATGTTTCTTTGTGTACCATGTTTCTGTGACTGCTACGATATCCAGGCATCCCTCTTCCATCAAGGCCACAAGTTCAGGGAGCTTGTTGCCCAGACTACGGGCATTGGTACTCATTACCCTCTATTTCTTGATGGCCTTACCCCTTTTTGCCCCATCCCTGTCCTTATTGCCTTTGTCATTTTGTCCATTTACCCCTGCCCTTCTCCCTATTGACATCTCTATCTTGGTGTTTACCTCACTTACTACCCTGATTTTTTTGGGGGGGGAGGGCTAGGATTTCCCTGCTCTTTTCTATTGCCTCCCTGCTTGGCTAGTTTAAATGCTTGCCAATGAAGCATTTAAACCTATCACCTAGGATCCTGGTTCCCCTCCTGGACAGATGCAGACCACTCCAGTATAGGCCTGCATCACTCCAAGTGGACCCCCAATCCCCAATGAAGCCAAATCCCTGAGCTCCACACCAGCTTTTCAACCACTGATTGAATCCCATGATGTGGAGCACCCTAGCCTCGTCCATGCCATAGATAGGCAGCACCTCTGAGATGGTTACTGTGCGTGCTACTTGTCTAAGGCCCCTCCCCAACTCCACAAACTCTTCCTGCACTGCGCTGATCCCTTTCTCAGCCAGGTCATTTTTCCCTAGGTGGACAATGACATCCAGCTCCCTCCCTCGTGCAGCTGTTCCAGTGATCCTGAGTATTCGCTCCCTGTCCCTCCAAGCCATGGCGCCAGGCAGGCACCTCACCTCCCTCTCCCCTTCCTCCCCCAGTTCTACCTCCCGAACAATGGAGTCCCCCACCAGGACTTGTTTCCTTCCCCTGTGGGATCCCATGCCACCCTCCTGTGGGTCTCCTTTGTGGAGGTTTCCAGCATCCTCCTTGGTCTCTACTGCGGGTGCCTCCATGGAAACCACACTTTGCCAGGCGGCATATGAATTGTGGAGGTACAACTGGAGGGATGTGCCTCTGTTCCACCATCCTCACCCTCCCAGAGCCCACTGTGGTCCAACCGCTCCTCTTTCTTTGCAACCTCTGAGGCAATGGCAGTGGCCCTGGTGGTCCCTGGGTGGGAGAGGAGGTCCCCCAAATCCTGGCCAGCTCAGCCTGGAGATGAGCAACCTCCTTCCTCAGCCCAGAGAGGTGCCTGCAGATGGAACAACAGCACATCCTCTAGAACATCTAGTTGCCCAGATCCACCCTGTCCTCACCTTGTGAAGTGGGACTATGTCAACATACCTCCAGTCTCCCGGCACTGCTCCAGACTCTGGTGATGAAAATCTGCTTGTTCGAGGTCTAGAACCACTGTCCTCAAGGTGAGACCAGTGTTCTCCACAGCCAGCTCAAATCACACAGAATTCTGGTCTCTGGACTCCAAAGACTCCATGACTGCCACCCCACACCACCACTTTCGAGTTGGTTAGTACCAAGTCTAGAATGGTGCTCTGCCATGTGGGATCCCTCACCAGCTGCACCAGTAAGCAGTCCTGCAGCATGTCCAGCAGTGCCTGATTCCAGTTGCTGTTCACTGTAAGGGATATCCCAATCTGTGTCTGGCAGGTTCAGGTTCCCTACTAACAGTAGATCCCCTTTTGTATCCCTTATGTTTCCTCCCCAGTTCCTTATCTCCCTCTTCTTTTTGCCCTGTTGATCTGTAGACCATCCTAATCAAATCTTTTTACCATCAGCCATTGTCAGCTGTGCCCAAATCGTCTCCACTCATCCACCCACACACTTTCTGATGGTGCTGTGCTCCATAACTTCTGTTCCCTTCCTGATATAGAGGGCTACTCCCCCCCTTTACCCTTGCCCCAGTCCCTCCTAAACAGCATGTACCCTGGAAGGGCCAGATCTCAGTCATTGTTCCCAGAGATCCACGTTTCCATGATGGCTACCGTGTATAACTTAGCCTCTGCCACCATTGCCTTTAGTACACTGATCTTGTTATTTGTCTTCCTACCTTATTTCCTCTCTCCTTACCTGTTCCCTAGTTACCACCCTGCCAGCTGGTTTATCATGACCCCCACTCTTCTCTCTCTCCCCTTTCCAAGTTATTGCTGTTCTTACCTCGAGAGGGCTCTTGCAGTAGGCATTCACAAATAGGACTAAGCCGCATGATCGTCAGGACCCCCGGAAGAATTTCCTGGCTAACGCAGTCTCTGGCGGGGACCGCCCCATCAGCTGAACAACGTCAGCCTACATCAGTATCAGGGTGGTCCCCATGCCCTATCCAGTTCTTTCCATGCGTCAGCTTTGCAAAGTACCTCAAGAAGAACGAGCGCTACTAGTCGCCATTCAGATGAGCATTTTCTCATTTTCTATCAAAAATCTAACAGTTTTCTCCTTAATTATTGTTTAATTCTCGGCTGTGTATGTCTTTCCTGATGCCCTCCGGATTGCATAAAAACAAGTGCGACTCGTGCGGATCCCAGCTCCCACACAGGGATGGCCATTCCCTGTGTCTCTTCTGCCTAGGCCCGGACCTCCGAGTGGAGGAATGCGACCACTGACAGAAGTTCAGTTCGGCCACTCAGAAGAGGCAGCAGCAGTCCCTGGAGCCCCACATTTTAAAGCAAAAAATGGTCTCCTCAGAAAATGATTTGAAAAAACTCAAGCAGACGTCAACCTCCCCCGAAGGCCATCACAAGAAGAAACGGGACAAGGAGAAGCATAGGGACCGGGACTTGTCATCCACAGCCCCCACAACTTCGGCTGGAGTCGTGGCCTTGCAGATATCTTCCTCTCCCGGGGATCGCTCCCTGACGGCAACCTTGGTGGCGTCCAAGCATGCGTCGGCCCCCTCGTCGGGCTCGCGCTCAGGCCCGACCAGAGCCTCCAGGGTAAAGGAGGTCTTCACTCCTGATACAGCTGTTTCCACCTCTGGCCTACCATAGAAACATAGAATTTGACGTCAGATAAGGACTCCTTGGCCCACTTAGTCTGCCCATTTCCCTACCTAACATATAAGCTGCAGATCCTAGCCAACCAACAGCTTACTTCCTCCTACCCCCCCCCACTAGAATTGCCTTATGTCTGTCCCATGCATTCTTGAATTCTCCCACTGTTCTTGACTCCACAACCTCCTCAGGAAGGCTGTTCCATGCATCCACAACCCTCTCCATGAAAAAATACTTTCTAACATCACCTCTGGAGCCGTCTCCTCTATCTTCAAATTGTGCCCCCTTGTTCTTGCACATCTCTTTTTCTGAAAGATGCTACCCTCTTGGACTTTGTAATTCCCTTGAGGTACTTGAAAGTTTCTGTCATTTCCCCCCTCTCCCTCCTTTCCTCGAGGGTATACATATTAAGCTGTTTTAGTCTTTCTTCATATATCTTCTGGTGTAGACCCTGCACCATTTTAGTTGCCCTCCTCTTAACAGCCTCCACTCTGTGTATGTCTTTGCGGAAATGGGGTCTCCAGAACTGCATGCAGTACTCCAGATGGGGTCTCACCGACTGTCTGTACAGAGGGATAACAAATTCAGTTTTCTACTGTTGATGCTTCTCCCTATGCATCCCAGTATCCCCCAGCCCCCCTTACTGCCTTCTCACATTGCTTGCCCACCTTTAGGTCATCTGATACTTCTCCCAGGTCCCTTTCGATTTTTTGTTGTTGTTAGTATCTCACCCCCCATTGTGTACTCTTCCCCTGGGTTTTGTTTCCCAGGTGCATTACCTTGCACTTCTTTGTACTGAATCTGAGCTGCCATACATTTGATCATTCCTCCAAAAGTCTGTTAAATAAATAAAATAAAATAATAAACAACCTTGCCAAGTCCTTTTTCATCCTTTCCACCCCACTTTGTGTATCAGCCCTGTTGCAGATTTTTGTGTCATCTGCAAAAAGCCATACTTTTTCTTTCCACATGCTCTCCAATGTCACTTATAAAGACATTAAAGAGGACCGGTCCCAGTACTGAACCCTGCGGTACCCCACTAGTTACCCTCCTTTCTTCACTGTTGACTCCATTTACTATTACCCTTTGCATCCTGTTGTCCAGCCAATTTTTTTTATCCAGGCTACCACCTTAGGACCCACTCCATAGCTGGCTAATTTGTATACTAATCTTTTGTGTGGAACTGTGTCAAATGCCTTGCTAAAATCTAGGCAGACCATATCCACAGCCCCTCCCTGGTCTACTACTTTGGTCACCCAGTCAAAGAAATCTATTAGATTTGTCTTACACTACCTTCCCGCTGTGAATCCATGCTGTCTTGGGTCCTGTGCCCCACTGACCTCTAGGTACTCAACAGTTCTTTCCTTTAAAAGTGATTCCATCATTTTCCCTACCACTGAGGTCAAACTAATAGGTCTACAGTTTTCTGCCTCTGTCCTGCTCCCACTTTTGCGACATGGAATCACATCTGCTCTCCTCCAGTCCTCAGGTACCACCCCATCCTCCCATGATTTGTTAAAGAGAGTAGTCAGTGGTGTCACTAGTTCTGCGCTTAGTTCTTTTAGAATTCTGGGGTGAATCCCATCAGGCCCCATTGCTTTGTCTATAGAAACTACCGGTGCGAGTGGTGGGTCCAATAAGTCGGGCTCCAGCTCTGCTGCTTCCCACCCGGGCAAGGCTGCCAAGCTGCTCGTCGGCCCGTCTGACGAACACCCAGCACACAACCCCCCGTCAGGTCTTGACACCACACCTGATGCCCGGGAGTCGCCGCAGCTGTCGCCCAACCAGCTGCCGTCGGATGCTCCTCCATCCCTACCGCCTCCTTTGGAGTCAGACCCTCTTCCCCGGGTGGGGTTGAGGATCCTGGGATGCTTCCTCTGTCAGGGTTGCCCCCCCCCCTTCACTGGAGCATCCAGCGCCGGACCTGACAATGGCTGCTCCTTCGTCCCGTCTGGCTTGCCAGTGCCTGACAACTGACCCTCTGCTACACCCTCCGGACCGATGCCAGAGCCATCCAGTCCTCCATCAGGTCCTTCAGGCCCCCAGGCGCCAGGATACCCGACACCATATTACCCGGCACCGCAGTACCCGACGCCACACTACCCAGCTCCCGGGTTTCCGCCGTCAGATTATGGATACCAGTATTATGGGTTTCCCAGTTACCCATACCCAAGTCCTCCTCCACCACAACCGCAGGTGGACTTGAAGGCAGTATTGTCTTCCAGGTGAGCCAAGGCCAAGTCGCAGCTCACGAGGGAAATAGACAAGCGTCGGGCCGGACGCCAGACCTGATACCAGAGCCCGTACGTCGGCGCCCAGTGACCCCTCCGCCTTTACCGTACACCAGACCAGAACCTTCTGGATCTTGTCTTAGGGAGCTTCCACTCCCTCTGGATATTCCCAGACCGGTTGAACCTCCCCCTGTTCCGGAGGACACTTCTTCCTCAGACTCTTCAGAGCCTTACTCGGACTCTGAACCCTACGCCTTCCCTCCCATTCCCTTGATCCCGAGAGTACTGAAAATAAACTTCGGGCAGAAGGGGCACAAATGATTCTCATTGCTCTCTTCTGGCTGAGGCAAGTTTGGTTCTCTCTTCTGCAACAGTTTTTTAGAGGAACCTCCTCTTCCTCTGTCGCAGGAATTGCTGACCCAGGAATGGGGGACCCTGGTCCATCCAGGCCTCAAGTCACTCCACCTTCATGCCTGGCTCCGACAGAGATAGCCACTGCTTGCTTCGGCGTGTCCCCACTAGTTGCGGACATTCTGGTAGAAGCCAGAAAGCCTTCCACCAGATCTATCTATGCCATGAAGTGGAAGCGATTTTCCATTTGGGCAGGTTCCAAGGAGTTGGAACCTTTTTCCTGTCTGGCACCCAGGATTTTGGATTACTTGCTGCATCTCTATGATCTGGGCCTCAGCTACTCCTCTTTGAAGGTTCATATGGTTGCTGTTTTGGCCTACCATATTCCATTCGGGGACAAGACAATTGCTCGATTAGAGATCTCCAAAACCTTTCTTAGAGGGGTCCTTCATTTAAGACCGCCTGTCCGCAATCCTGCTCCCTCCCATCTTATTTTCATTCTGGAAAAGCTTACACTGCCCCCCTTTGAGCCAGCAGCGGAAACTGAGTTAAAATTCCTCTCATGGAAGACTTTTTTCCTTGTGGCTATTACCTGTGCTCAAAGGATTTCTGAGCTTCAAGCCCTGACGTGTAGGATCCCTTACTTCATCTTCCACCGGAACCGTGTGGCCATGCGTACGATCCCTAAGTTTCTCCCTAAAGTGGTGGCTGAATCCACACTTAACCAGTCTATTGAGCTCCTGGTATTCCTTCCGGCTCACTCGAATCATGGAATATCTTCTGCATACTCTTGACGTTCATAGAATTCTGAGATACTACACTAACAGGACCAAGAATCTCAGAAAAACGGATCAACTCTTTGTTTCCTTTGCACCCAAGAGAGAGTGCAATGCTATCTCTAAGCAGTGCCTCTCTAAGTGGTTAGCTAATTGCATCACTTTCTGTCACGACAAGTACAACAAGACCCTCCCAGGTCAAGTTAGAGGTCACTCCACCAGAGGGGTAGCTGCCTCTGCTGCTTGTTTCAGGAATGTGTCATTTGCTGAGATTTGTGCAGCCGCTACTTGGACTTCCATCCACACCTTTAACGAAGCATTACAGTGTGGACGTTGCCTCTCGCCACAGAGCGGGCTTCGTATTGGCTGTGTTGCAGGGACTCTTTTTCATGAATCCCTCTCCTGCCTTTCTGAATTTCTGTGGATGATTTCTCCTCCTCCGTTATATCAGACGTCTTCCAGACTGCTTGGGACTCAGTCCTATTTGTGAATACCTACTGCAAGAGCCCTCTCGAAGTAAGATAGAACAGTTACATAAGAACTTACCTTAACAGTAGATCTTCGAGAGAGGCTCTTGCATTGGGTATTGCTTTCCCTCCCTCCGTCCCCCTGAGTTTTCCTTTTCTTTTAGGGGGCATTTCCTCTTCTCCTGTCATGCCTTTTGGCCTCTGGCGGGAAAGAACTGGAAGGCTGGCATGGGGGACCGCCCCTTTATACTAACGCAGGCTGACGTTGGTCAGCTGACATGGGGCAGGCCCCGCCAGAGACTGCTAGCTAGAAATTATTCCGTGGGGTCCTGACATCTGGCAGCTTAGTCCTATCTCTCTCGAAGAGCTACTGTTAAGGTAAGTTCTTATGTAACTGTTCTTTCCCCACCCTTGCCACTACTAGCAGTTTGCTTTAAAAAAAAAATTTCTATTACTCTGTTTTCCTCCGGTAAACTTTATCACCTCACCTCCACTGACAACCTACCTGCCTGGTATTGTCCTTGGAGTGGAGCTTTACAGCTCTGTGGCATCAAGCCTCAGATACCCTTCTGTTTCCTCTTTCTGTACGTCCGCCTATGATCAATGGCAACTGTATGGCTGCCATGTAGTGGGACATGGGGATAGTGAAGGCTCAAGCCTTACAGTATGTTCTGGAACACCACCTGTTGAGCCCCAACTTTCCTTGAGGCTTATACTGTGGCATTCACCTCTACCCCAGACATACAATGGAGTTAAGTGGATGATCCTGGTACCCATTCACCAGGCCATGCCAGGGATGGGGTATGGCCTCCTCTGTGACTGTACCACGGTCCCTTCAAAAAACATGAAGTCTTGCTGTATTCAGACATAATGCAGTTAGCCCCAGCACTTGAACTGCCCCTGAGAGGAAAGAGTTAACTCCATGCAGAAGCATGGAACGTTGAGCTCGAGCTTGGTTTTCAGATCTCTGTCTGTGGTACTTACCAGTGCAACCGTCAGATTCTTTACTCCGCCTGACAGTGAAGTCGCTCCGGAGATTGCTCTGCTCGGTTCGGTAAACGTGAAGCGTTCGGTTTAAAACTTATTCTTTATTGTTTTTTTTGATTTCCAGCCTCTGTCTACGGTACAGGTAGTGTGGTAGATAGGTAGTGACTGTATTTTATTTTAAATAACTTGTGGAAGTTGTTGGTTTCTTCGGTTTCTTCTCGGTCAGTCCGGTTAGGAACCGACCTTGTGTTTCCTTCTAATTTTAAATTGATTATTTTAGAGTGGTGTTCCGGTACCGATCGGTTTAAAAAGAACCGGGCTTTTTCTCGGTTCTTTTCCAAACCCGTGACACGGTTGTTACCGATCGGTTGGTATTACCTGACTTGAACGCTTCTATAGGGTAATTTTGGTAGGTTGGCCATGTCTGAGAAACCCAAAAAGCAAACCGGTCCCACTGGGTTTCAACACTGTACTAAGTGTGGGGAGGCCTTTGCCAAGGCCGACCCCCACCTCATCTGTGTTTATTGTCTGGGGTTTGACCACCTCCAGTCAGACTGCCAAATTTGCAAAAACTTTCCTAAAACCACTCTAGAAAAAAGACTGACTAGGTTGAAGGAAAGGGAGGCCGAGAAGTCCATAGACCCGGATGGCCAGCCCGGTTCAGTTACGGCTGAACCTGGCGAGGTGCATACTGACCTAGGCGATAACCTCCTTGGGCAAAAGGAGAGCCGACTCTGAGGGGTAGGTTCCGTCAAAAAAAAAACGAAAGTCAGACGGTTCGGATCCAGTACCGCATACTCCAACCATGAACGAGATAGCCAAAGTGATTAGTATTGTCCAATCACTCCGTCCGGTTCCGTCCAAACCGGTGTCTCCAGTTAGGCAGTCGGTTCGGTCGGAACCAGCTCCTTCAGATTACGATCCGGATGCTTTCTATGAGGAGTGGGAGGGAGACAAAGACTATGCCGATGATGATGACGATGACTACGACGGTGGGGGTCTGGATGTGCCCATTGAATCGGACATCTCCCCAGACAGACTCTCTGATGTCTCCCCTTCCAGGCTTTCTGAGTCCCCTACTCACTTCTTGTTTTACAAGAAGGTGGCTGAAACCCTCCAGCTTCCTTTGGTTGAAGCTACTGAGGAGGAAAAACTGATTTTTGTGGAGATGATGGACATCCCAGAGTCCAAAAGGTTGTCTGTTCCCCTTCACGAGTCCTTGGGGAAACAGACAAAAAAGATTCTACAGACTCCTAACTCTTTACCTCCTGTAGATAAAAGAATGGACAGGGGATACATGTTATCAGGCTCAGCTGCAGAGTTCCTTTATTCACATAGCAGCCATGTTGGGGTAGTGCAGGCTGCAGCCTGTGACAGGGCAAACATTCCTTTGGCTGCACACCCCCCCAGACAAGGACTCCAGTAAAGTCAATGCCATGGCCAAGAAACTATACTTGGCATCCTCTTTGGGACTCAGGCAGGCAAATTATATGGCCTACACAGCCAGGTACCAGACGTCCAGGTGGGATACGGTTCTGGAACTGGCTAAAAAGGCCTCCCCCCAGCTAGCCAAAGAGCTGGAGGAGATGGCTGCGGATGGAATTGAGGCATCCAAAGTACAATTTCACGCTGCTGTCAACTCCAACGATGTGGCATCCAGAGTCATGGCTACATCTGTGTGTCTCAGAAGGCATGCTTGGCTCAGATGTACTAGCCTATCACAGGACACCCAGTCTAAGGCTATGGATTTTCCTGTAGTTGGTAACTGTCTGTTTGGGGAGCAGACAGAGGCTTACATGAAGAAAATGGATGAATATAGAACCACTTACAGGAGTGCACAGGCCAAGGAAAGGCAAGCCACTTCTCAGAAGCAACAGTCCAGGGGCAGGGGCAGGCCTTTTCACAGGCCTTTTTACCAAGCCCAGGCCTCCTCGTCTTACCCACAAAGGGTTTTTTGCCGAGGGAGGGGTAGAATGGGGATGAGCAGGGCTGCTTCTTTCTCCCAGTCTAAGGCTGCTGCCAAGCAGACACCCTGAGGTGTCAGCCCGGGTTGACTCTCCAGTCCCAGTAGGAGGCAGACTGGCTTATTACTTTCAGGCCTGGAAGTCTGTTACCTCAAACAAGTGGGTCCTGGAAGTAGTAAGCCAGGGACTAGCCCTCAGCTTCAAAAGGTACCCAAAAAGGAGGGCCAAGTCTTTTCCACCTGCATCAGTTTCAGAAACCCTTGCCCTGGGGCAGAGGTTTCCTCTCTCCTGGCTCTCAGAGCCGTAGAGAAGGTTCCTACTCAACACAGGGAAAAAGGCCTGTACTCCAGGTACTTCCTCACCCCAAAGAAAACGGGAGTGGCGACCCATCCTGGATCTAAGGTATCTGAACAAACACATTTCAAAACCCAAGTTCAAAATGGTAACTCTGGGAATAATCCTTCCCTTTTTAAGGCCAGGAGATTGGCTAGCATCACTGGACCTCAAGGATGCCTACTTCCATATCCCTATAAGGTGCTCCCACAGAAAATACCTCAGGTTTGAGTTGCCTTCAGGCCATTATAAGTTCAAGGCCATGCCTTTTGGCCTAACATCAGCTCCAAGGGTGTTCACAAAGTGCCTTGCAGTAGTGGTGGCTTACCTCAGAAGACAGGGTATCACCATTTTTCCATATCTGGACGACTGGCTCCTAGTAGGTCAGTCTTCAGACCAGGTCAGGTTAGCTCTGCAAACCACTCAGGACTTGCTCAGTTCCATGGGGTTTCTTCTCAATCTGCCAAAATCTGTCCTCGAACCAGTACAGCTTCTCACCTTCATAGGGGGTGGAATTGGATACTACCCAAGCAAAACCTTTCCTTCCTCTGGCAAGGGTGAAGGCCTTAGTAGACCTCGCTTCCCTCCTTTCGGCCTCAGGTTTCTCTTCCAGCGAGACAGTTCCTCCAACTCCTGGGCCACATGGCAGCCTCCACTGCAGTGGTTCAGGGAGCCAGATTTCAGATGCGGGACATTCAGTTCCATCTAAGGTCCTTTTGGTCACAGGGAACAGATTCTCTCACCAAACTGATTCCAGTGACCCGAACTCTGGTCCAGGCTCTCCAGTGGTGGCTGGACCAGGAAAGCCTCAGACAGGGGGTTCCATTTCTCCCTCAACTTCCATCAGTAGTATCGACTACGGATGCTTCTCTCCTAGGCTAGGGAGCCCTAACAGCTCAGGGGATCTGGTCCCCGCAGGAGTCTCTTCTTCATATCAACCTCCTGGAACTCAGGGCAGTTTTTCTAGCCCTTCAGTCCTTTTCGGATTCAGTCAAAGGCAAGGTGGTCCAAGTCAGGACGGACAACACTACCACAATGTGGTACATCAACAAGCAGGGAGGCACTCGGTCCACGGCCTTGTGCACAGAGGCCATGAAGATTTGGTCTCTGGCCTTTTCCCTTCGGACTTCCCTGGTAGCAGTTCATCTTCCAGGGAAGGACAATGTGCTGGCAGATGCCCTGAGCAGGATTTCATCATGAATGGTCCTTGAATCCTCACATTCTGAGGATCATTTTCTCCAAGTGGGGCATTCCAGAAATAGATCTATTTGCAGCACCAGATGATCATCAACTTCCTCTGTTTTGCTGCAGACCTCCAGTCCTGGGGACAGTTCCCCAGGATGCCCTCATTCTGAACTGGAAGGGCAGGTTTCTCTATGCCTTCCCTCCTTTCCCTCTCCTGTTCAGAGTTCTGATCAAGATAAGAACTCAACCCTGCGCAGTGATACTAGTGGCTCCAGATTGGGCCAGACAACCCTGGCATCCTCTACTGCTGTTTTTGACTGTCTCATGTCCCCTGTCTCTTCCCAGGAGATACAATCTTCTCTCCTCCTCCCAGGGGCGGATCTGGTACCCCACTCTCCAGTCTCTCAGCCTCAAGGCCTGGCTCGTGAAGAATTAGAATATGCAGCTCTACATCTCTCTCAGGGAGTTCTAGATATTCTGAAGGTCTCCAGGGAACCTTCCACTAGAAAAACTTACAATTCCAAATGGCAGAGGTTCAGTATTTGTTGCTCTCAGAAAGGTATTATGCCTGATTCTGCAGGCATTTCCACAACCTTAGATTATCTAGCTCATCTGAATAGTCTAGGCCTTAGGCCTGCCACTCTGAAGGTTCATCTAGCAGCTGTCTCTGCATTCCTTTCCGCAGGGAAGGGCTCTTCCCTGGCATCTCATCCTGTTTTCAGGAAGTTTTTCAAAGGCATGATTCACATTAACCCTCCCTTTAGGAAGCCTACTCTGCCTTGGGATCTTAATGTCTGCATTGCTCAGCTTATGCAGCCAACCTTTGAGCCTGTGGCTTCGGCTGAATTGAAGTACTTGACCTGGAAAACTGTGTTCATGGTAGCTATTACTTCTGCCAGGCGGATTAGCGAATTACAGGCCCTGTCAGTTGAACCTGACTTCATATACTTACATAGGGATAAAGTGGTCCTAAGAACTAATAGGAGGTTCTTGCCTAAAGTGGTATCGGATTTTCACCTAAACCAGTCTATGTCTCTTCCTGTATTTTTCACTGACCATTCTTTCCCAGAGGAAAGAAGATTACACAGTTTGGATGTTAAAAGGGCACTTAGCTACTACATAGAGCATACTAAGGCACACAGAAATGACTGTCTTCAATTGTTCCTCTCTTATGGCAAAGTGGGGAAAGGTAAGCCTGCCACTAAGAGAACTATTGCCAGGTGGATTGTTTCCTGTATACAGTTTTGCTATGACAAATTGGGTAGAACACCCCTGTCAGGCCTGAGGGCTCACTCGACTGGGGTACAGCTGCTACTGTAGCTGTGGCCAGAGATATACCCTTGTTAGAGATCTGTAAAGCAGCCACCTGGAAAACAGTACATACATTCAGCAAGCGTTACTCTCTGGGCATCCAGTCTAGGAGTGATGCTAGGTTTGGTACAGCAGTACTGCAGAGCTTGTTCCCAAAGTAGGTTCTGCATTCCGTCCTCCATAGGGCACTGCTTGGTAGTCTGCGTTGTGTCTGAATACAGCAAGACTTCATGTTGTTTGAAGAAAAAATTACTCACCATAGTAATGTTGTTTCTTCTAATGGAGTCTTGCTGTATTCAGACCTCCCCCCTGCATCACCTCTCAGAACCTGTTTTTGGGAAGTGGGTTGGCAGGCACAGTGTTGCACCTCAGGGGTTTATCTTGTACTCTCCCTCTTGGTGGGGTAACTGTTATGTTTTTCCTTCTTGTGTTGCGTAGTTTGAACTGTCACTACCTTATTTCTTCTTGGGTTCTCGACTTGAGTCTTTTTTTGGACCCCAAAAAGTATTTTGCCTTTTGGCTATGTTTTCAAACGATTTCCACATTTTAGTGTCAAGTTAGTTAGTTGCTCTTAAGAATCTGACCGTTGCACTGGTAAGTACCACAGACAGAGGTTTGAAAACCGAGCTCGAGCTCAACGTTCCATGCTTCTGCATGGAGTTAACTCTTTCCTCTCTGGGGCAGTTCAAGTGCTGGGGCTAACTGCATTATGTTTGAATACAGCAAGACTCCATTAGAAGTAACAACATTACTATGGTGAGTAATTTTTTCTTGGGTAATATGCCCTTAAACATGGGACTTAGAGGGCCTCATTCTGTCTCCATATCTCCCTCTGTGAGCACTAGATTTGATCACAGTTAGGTAAGTATATCTCAAGCAAATACTGTAGCTGAAAATGCAACAGTCAATCACATCAGGCCCAGAATGCTTGTATAATTAGGCCACAGTGGCCAAGACTGATGTTACGTTGTTATATTGCACTTACAATTGTCTGTACCAAGTTTGAGTAAGATCAGATAATTGTCCTCTGAAGACTCCCCCATCACCTTGGTCCCTTACTCCTCCCTTGCTGGGCCTCATAAATTGATAGATTTTGTTCCAGAATACTAGCACCTGCCATCCTTAAAATTCTGTCTAGAGCCTGCATGTACAAAAGGGCATCCCTCAGTACCTGGGGCAGTCATGAGTATTTCTCCTCTGTTCTTGCCATACCCTGTCTTCAAATGTCACGCTTACATTTTGGGAGGAAAAGCCAGCAGGGACTTCATTTGCGGGGGGTTGGGTGACAACATTTTCTGGCTTAGTTTCCTGCATGGACAGTCACAGCAGAGTATACAGGAGCACTGCTTTGAGCCCTGGGTCACAAAAAATAGACTGGACACGTCAGTCAATATGATGGTGAGCCTTGCTGGCCCTGGCAGTCAGCACTGTGTCCTGGGCCATGAAAGCAGTTTAGGTATAGTTATGATCTTTCCCTGTTTTTTCAGAGAGGAAGTTTCGAGCCAGGTAAGGTAAAAGCCCATATGCAGCTCACCCTTTATCTCAAAGGGAATATCCATGTGTATGGCATTTGACCTACAGTAAGCATCTAAGCTGTTCTTGAAGCATCCATATTAGCACTGCCCACCACCTCCAATGGTAGACTATTCCCCATGCCCACCACCTTCTGAGTGAATCATGCTGCTCTTTTCTTGGTATGATAAATTTCCCCTTTGAGTCAGAGTTCATGTGATCTTGTGCTGTGGGGACTACCCTTAATCATTGTTTATGAAGGCTTTAAAAACCAGACACACATCCCCCCTTAAGCATCTGTATTCCAATGAGTATAACCCCAGTGCTTCCAATCTGTCTCTATAGCTTAGATGCCTGACAGATTTAATCATCTTCGTGCCTCTTCACTGTACCCCCCTCTTAATGATATGTCAGCTTTGGCACTAGGTGATATGAACTGTGCACAGTATTCTAGGTGAGGCCACGCTAGAAAGGCATAGAGTGGCATCAGTACAGTCCTGTCCCTATGTACAATGTGCCTTGATACACATCCTAGAACTCTTCTGGCTGTTTCGGCCATTGCTTAACAGTTCTTACTGAGCTTAAGGTCCTCCGTTATTACTGGTCTAGCAGTGTATGAGTAACTTGCATTTTTGTACTTTTGTGGAACTAGCACTTGTGTATCCTGTTGTACAGCACTACAAACTAACCACATTTTGTGCCCTGCTTTGCCACAGGACCCCCACAAAAATGAGATATTGCATCGTATGGGGCCATAAAACTAGCCAGCCCTCAAGGTTCCCCGCCCCGGCTGCAGCCAGAGCTCAAACCCCCTTGCTCGCTAGCCCCCACAGGTTGCATCACAGCGAGTACTTACCCCACCACTGCGGAGACCTTGGCGGCTGGGCTTGGGGGGAGCTAACTTGGGTGCATCCATGGCGGTGCCGTCAGGGCTGACCTTCAAGTGTGCCGGAGGATTCTGTAGTTTCCCTGCCACATGGCAAGGGTGTACAGTGGTGTCAAAGACCCTGCCATGCACACTTCTGCGGACTGCCACATGCACCGACCCCCAGCCACCACCAGGAGCCAGCACAGCCGCGATTCCCCCAACCAGCCGTCCCCGGAGCAGGAGAGCAGTCCCTGGGATGCTCAGTCCTCCGACCCTCCGACACCCAAGGTCGCTCTCGACCCCGGGTCGTCAGCGTGGTGCGAGATGTGGCATCCAGCACCTCAGTCCTCTGCACCACTGGACCGGTTTTATATTTTATTGTTTTAAACAAATCAATAACATACAGCATTTCTAATGCCAGACATTAATAAGTAAAGTATGAATACATTTTGTAACAAGGTTAGTAGTAATCTAAGCAAGCAATAATACCTGACAGGGTGGGCGGTATTTGGCTATACCTGCCTGCCCAGGGGCATAATAAGGCCCGACGCTGCAGGCGCGCAGAGCCTTATAGCCCCTGAAAGGGTGGGTATAGCCCATACCGCCCATCCTGGAGGGTATTATTGCACTTAGAAAATAGGTTTAGGGTACAAAAAATGACACAGACACATAATTTTAACTTTTAAAAATTTGATCAATTAAGTTTATTAAACATTTTAACTGTGGGACAAAAAATTGTCCCTGAAAAAAGAAAACAATAAAAGGGCTCCTGCTGTAGCACTTTTTTGAAGTTGGAAAAAAAAAATTTGCTTCCTTTCAGTGTGGTTTACCTTGTCATTCACAGTTTTTTAGCTGACGACCTCCTCAGGCTGCAGTTCTGTGCTATCCAGCTCTTCTGTGCAGTCTCTATGGAGACGGTCTCTTTCTGTTGCCTTTGCGTCTTCCTTTATGACAGCATGGAAAGAAATTGTTTGCCTTTCCTCCGTTTTCATTTCTGCCTCTGGTGCAGGTTGGGCAGTATTTCTTTCGCTGTTATTCAGTATTTCATTCAGTTTCTTCGGTGTGAACTTCATTAGGTTCCAGTTGTATGATGTCGAGGCTTTTCCATGTGGTTACTACCGAGATGGTTTATTCCTGTTGCCTCTGGCTGTTTCGTAGTGGCACTGCCAAGATGGCTTATTTCTGTGACCTCTGTTTTCATTTTTTCTCTTGGGAACAGGATGGATGGCATTTTTTTCCATGTTATTTAACATTTTCCTCACTTTCATCAGTGACAAGCTCGAAGTTTATTGGCAGCTGACTGTCATTTTCTTTCATTTCACTTTTGCCGGTTCAGTTTTCACTCACAAATGTTCCATGCCAGGTTTGAATAACATAAGTGGCTGAGGGACACCTTGGACTGGCACTTGTTTTAGGTGGATATTGTTGTCTAATAGATGCCCACCTAAACGAGTGTCTCAGCCAATCAGAATTCAGGATTACTTTTACCATTTTCTAAGCACTCGTATTTACGGATATGGAGGTAGTCCATAATGTCCAAAAAGACATATTTCAGTCTCAGATATCTGCACCCTGTAGGCATGCAGTGGCCAGCTCAGAGAAAGGAAATTACTTGTTCAAACATGATTGACACCCAACAACTCAGGTTGCTATGGCCCTGTCCCAAACATATTGCTCAAAACAAAATAAGTAACATTGCGTGTCATTATATGATAAATTGAAAGAAATGTCTTTAGTTCATGTATTACACCTCTTTACTTGCCATTGCACAACCGTGCAATGCACATTCCCTGTCCCATACCCTCATCCTATGCCACCAGCACTGCTGTCATGTACTTACGTTACTGATCTCTGCGAGCTGTTTTTATCTCATTTGTACCATAATGCTTATGCTATGTATGCCATCACGTTCATGCTAAGTAATTCTACTGTCATGTAAAGGTGTTGATCTCTTTATGTACTGCATTGTATCAGCTCCTCCCTGCACTATTTTTTGTAACTAGTTTGAACTGTAATCTCCCGGGTCGTGCCTGAATATAGGCAGACCTGTCTATTGCACTTACCCGGTTACCAAAAGCAAATAAATAAATAACAATGAATAAGAAACATTAAACTGGTCAATTACATTGAACTAGAAGGCAAAATAAACCCAATGATTCCAGATGCAACCACAATTTTTAATGTAGTATAATACGTGTTAAATTCTCAATGTTATGAACTGGAAAAAAAACTGCCATTCAGTTCAACGTCCAGTACGCCTCTTGGCTTCAGAATAAAGTTGTCAGAATATTCATGGCCACTACTCATGACTCATCCTCACCCGAATTGACTGGGTCAAATGTCTTGGTGGCTTCAAACTCTTGGACAATGAGCTCCGCTCTTTTGTCAGCCTCCTCTGGGTCAGTATATTGAAAAGTATGTCCTCCATAGTGAATTCGGAGGTGGGCTGGCATGAGTAGACAATGCACAATGCCAAGGCTCCTTAATTTGGCACAAACGCCATCAAATTTCTTCCAGCGCATTCTGGTGGCATATGAAAGGTCAAAAAAGATATGCAGTGTGGCACCATTATGATTTAAATTTCAGCAACTCTCGAGGCCCCCAGAAGCATGTCCCTCATTACCACAACGTCGGTTGCCAACAAAACGGTCCTGGGTCAATCTCTCTAGGCTCCTGCAGCATGAGGGGAAATCTGGTAAGCCCTGACAGAATGTTGCACACACTCCAGTCCCACCCTAAAGCCCCCAGTAGCCACTGTTGCAAAAAAAAAAAAAAAACAAGAGATCATCGCCTTCTGTTGCCTCGGAGAGTCCAACAAGACGCATGTGAGAAGCTCTGTGCACGTCAAACCTGTGAATTTTCTTGTATTAACTTGGTAGCTGCAGCAAAAACTTACCCTGCTTGTGTCTCCGTTGAGGTAGCAGTCTTTTTTTTTTTTTTGAACTTTATATTTATTGTTTTTCATTAAACAAGTTAAATACATGCCAAGCAGTGATTGGACTAATATTAATACATTGAGGACGCCACCCCTCTAAAATTCCAACTTAGTACACATTCCACTGCTTTAAGATACATCTCTGGGGGTTACTTAAATAAGCATACTAATTTTTAAAACAGAAATTTTGCTAGATTTAGAGCCCATGAGTGGCATGGAAACATACTATTTCAGTGTCCATATATAAAGTCCAGAAATTGTAGTGTCCTCTAACAGGGAACTTGACACTGTCCATGCTTTAGCTGTAATTTAAGCACCTTAAAACTGTGCTAAATCTAATAAGGTTGTGCCACCTTAATTTAAGTTACATTTACTTATGACAGCATCAACAAGAAGGACTTAGGTCTCAAACAAGGAACTAGCTTTAAACAAAAATATCATTTAAAACAGAAGGCTTGTGGAGCCGAGCAACTATTTTGTTTAACTTAAGCACACAAAAAATAATGACAGGAATGATAGTCCCGTAGTGACTGTGGATACAGTACTCACTCACATCCCACTGGGGTTTAAAGGACTGGTATTAGAAGTTCAGATAATGTCCTTCTCTTTCCTCTTAATCTTGTTTGGAGTAATCCATTCTAGTTTTTCATGACTCGTCGTCTGAAGAATTCTCACTCTGCGGGGCGTCCTCTTCTCGGGATGTGCTTTTGAGCCCAACAGTCAGCTTCTTTCAGATCCGAGAAAATAAAGATCTTCCCCTGATGCATGATTCTCAGTTGGGCTGGAAAAATTATGCTGTGCTGAATCCCAGCTTCACGTAGAAGTGCCCTGGTGCTGTCAAACTGTTTTTGTCATTGTTTAGTGGCAAAGCTGATGTCTGGATAGAGTCAGAACATTTCCCCCTCACAAAGGAGTGTCTTATGTTGTCTGGCTAATGCCAACAGGTAGTCCCTAGTAGAAACACCATCAGTGATAGCCAGAACTGCCCGTGGGGCTTCGGGATTATCAGGCCTACCTCTAGACACGATCCTGTAGGCCTTTTATATGCCCTGTATGCATGGGCCTGCCTCTTCCCCAAATTGTTGTCTGAGCCAGTCATGGAGGAAGAGAACCAAATCGCCTCCCTCGCAACCCTCTGGAAGCCCTAATAGACGGATGTTTGGAGCCCTCATGTGGTTTTCCAAGTTTTCTAACCGCATTCTGAAGTGATTGCTCTCTTTTATCACCCCATTGACGGCGCCCAAAGCTGCATCTGATCACTTTTTTGCCTCCGAAGATTCGGCCGAAACCGAGTCAGTCGTGGTTTCCAGCGTTGTGACTCTTAGATATGCCATCGATTTTTTCAGCCAGTCCAGAAACTGATGCTATTAACCTGGTTATTTTGAGGCCCAGAGATTGTAGGGTTTCCTCCCCCTCGTTTCCTGCCTCAGATGTTGGTTGTTGAGATATGGACCACGTGGCAGCTGGGACTGATACATTCTTTGCTTTTTCTCTGTCCTGGAGATTACGATCCTTTCGAGGATTTCCCATGGTATTCCTTAGGTCTTTAGATTGCTGCTCCTAAGTATTTTTCCCCTTGATGCAGTCTAAAAATTACTTGTTTGAGTTACAAAGGACCAACTCGTTGAAGAACTCTAAACTAAGGTAGCCATATTGCTCGGGCTCGCTAGCGCCCCCTCCCCCCCAGTTTAGCAGTCTTTGTAGCCACCTTGATTTTAAGATCGTTTCCCCAGTCGACTTAGGATAGTTTCAATTTTAGAATCAATCACCTGCATGGATAATTGCAGCGACTTCCATGCAGCTCACCTTCGATGGCTACACTCCCTATTCCAGTGGCCTGTTGCTCCATTGGTAGCTGGGTTTTTTTTGTTGTTTTTTTTACTCCACCTGGACCTCCTTTTTGTGAGCGACCCATGGTGGAAAAATTATATCAGTCTGTGCAGCTCAATGAGACAAATCGATTGCGGGCACTTATAACAAGATCCAAAAAGGGGCTTTTCCAGTTTTATTTTTTTAAAGTTCCCTGCTGCAGAGCGACACTGAAATGCACCTATGCAGCAGGTTTGCTCCACAGCGCTCCCCACCACTATCCATTCCATGCAAACTTAGTTTTTGTTTTATAGCCGTTCATAAATAACAATTAGCATTTTTCAACTCTGGTGTTACAGATTTTTTTAAATAGTATTGCCGAAGAAAAGAAGACAATCACAGCAAGAACTCATTCAACCACACCCCTTAAAACAGTGTCCATAGATAATGTCAAGTTCATGACTTATACCTTTTAAGCCTGTGGTGTCCAAACTGGAGATTCTGCATGCCCTCCCATACCCCCTCGCCAAGTTAATCATTCAGCGTTAAGCCTGTCTTCACTCCTGTTTCCCCTCCTTTTATTCTGCAGCGCTGTGCACATCCAAATATGTGTCCCAAGGTGACTGTCTCATCAGTTGGTTGATATTTTTCCCATCATATTTGAAATGTAATGTTCTGTACATCTCTTCTGTAATATACATTTCAATAACTCAACATAGAAACATGGACTTTGATGGCAGAAAAGGACTGCTTGGCCCACCTAGTCTGCCCAGATGTTCTCTACCTATTCTGTCTCTACAGACTCTGTCTTTACTCCATCGACCCTTCCATTTCCCTTCCTCTTACCTAATATACCCCATGTCTGTCTTATGCTTGCTTGAAGCCCCCCACCATTCTAGCCTCCACAACTTCCACTGGCATTTTATTCCAGGTGCCCACTACCCTTTCAGTGAAGAAATATTTCCTAACGTCACTCTTGAATTCCCCCTTCCCCCAAGCTTCATTGCATGCCCCTATGTCCTGGTGCATTTTGTCATGTGAAAGAGACTCCTCACCTGTACTCTGGTCACCCCCTTGAGATAGTTATAGGTCTCTTATCATTTTACCTCTCTGTGTCTCTCCCCCCCCAGTCAAAGATGGAGATCCCTCAATCTGTCCTCGTAGGGCTTTTCGTGCAAACCATGCACCATGTTAGTCGCCCTCCTCTGTACTACCTCTACCCTGTCTGTGTCCTTTCTGAGGTACAGTCTCCAAAACTGAATGCCTTGTGGCTGTGTGGCATCACCACCTCCCTGCTGGAGATACCCCTCCCTCTGCAATCCCGCATCCCCCAGCCCAACCCAGTGCCTTGTCACACTGCCCTGCAACACTGAGGGCCTCAAATGTGATAACCTCGAAATCCCTCTTCTGTCTAGTGACTGTTAGTACCTCGCCATTCTATACTCAGCACTGGGGTTTCTGTGCCCTAGGTGCATGGTTTTGCACTGTATGGCATTAAACCCCAGTGGCCATGTTTTTGACCATTCTTCTCCAGCTCTTCTGCAAAGTCCCCTATGAAGATATTGAGGATGACTGGTCCCAGTAGCGAGCCCTGTGGTACCCCACTGGTCACACTGTCCTCCTTAGAATCAGTGCTGTTAACCACCACCATCTGTCTCCTATCTTTTAACTAGTTTATGTCCCAAAATAACTCCATGGATCCCACTCCTGGGTTGGTTAGCTTCCTAATCAGACTTCTATGTGGCAGTGTGTCAAAGGCCTTGCTAAAGTTCAAACAGGCCATGTCCCCTGCCTGCCGCTGATCCACTTCCCTTGTCACCCAGTCAAATTATTAGGTTCTTTTGGCTTGACCGCCCACCTGTGAATCCATGCTGTCTGTGGTCTTGCAGCCCATCGAATTCAAGATATTCTGTCAGTCTTTCTTTCTTTTGGTAGTGTTTCCATTAATTTCCCCCACCACTGAAGTGAGACTGACTGGCCTATACTTGCAAGCCTCTTCTTTGCTGCCGCTCTTATGTAGAGGGACATCAGCCCTTTTCCAGTCCTCTGGAACCACTCTTGTTTCTAGTGAATAGTTGAACAAGGCTGTCAGTGTAGTAGCTAGCACCTCCCTGCTTTCTTTTAGTTTCCTGGGGTAAATCCTGTCTGTCCCATAGCCTTGCCCACCTTCAGGGCTGCAAGTCCTTTCAGTTCTCTGTCCTCTGAAAATGGACCTGTGTCTGCCTCCCTCCCCATCCCTATTTTTCTTCTCTCTGGTGGTCCATCCCCTCCACCCTTCATTGTTAAGGCAGTATAGATGTACCTGTTTAAGATGTCAGTTTTTCTTGGTCCCCTACTATACAGTCTCCCCCTTCTGCCCTTCTAATTCTTACTGTCCCTACCCTTGCTTTCCTCTTCTCACTTATGGACCTGAAGAAAGTCTTATTCCCTGTGGCGACCCCTTTATCAATTCTTTCATCTTTCTGAGCCTTTGTTCCCCTCACCGACTTGCCTGCTTCCTTCAGTTTTTCTAGGTATACTTCCCTGTCCTCCTTATAACTCTTGAATGCAGCCCTTTTTTCTTTTACGATCGTTGCCACTTCCGTGGAGAACCAAAGCGGTCTCTTTTTCCTTCCGGTTTTGCTCACGTCTTTCACACATAGGATGGTTGTTTTAGTTATGCCCTCCCTTATCTTTCCTCACTGTGCCTCTACCCTCTCTAAAAGATGGCCACCATGCTGCGTGGTCCATCTGCTGGGCTCTGAAGGAGCTCATTTAAATCTAGTTTTCTGCCACGTCACAGTACAGAGACAGTTAAGGTGCACCATAATCTCCTCATGGCGAGGGATGGCATGCGTTGTTCCATCCTTGGCCTGCTTGACTTGTCTTTGGCTTTTGACACAGTGGACTACGGAGTACTGTTGGCTCATCTGAGGCATTATATAGTACTTGCAGACACAGTGCTGGGGTGGTTTGAGTCCTACTTATCTGGTCTCAGGTGTGCCTCGGGATCAGTTTTGGCACACATGCTGTTTGCTGTGTACATGCTGCCATTGGGGGAGATCATTACTTCTCTTAATATTTTTATTAAGATTTTTGCATTTACAACACAATAATACATCTCAATCATGACCTACTCAGTCATACATATTTAAAATAATGAATGAAATGAAATCATCCACATGATATAAACATGTAACTCCTATCTGCTTATATAGATAAAACCTCCACTTGCATACTGTGTGACTCTGAGCAAGTCACTTAACCACCCAGTGCTCCCCTGAAAATAGGCACTTGTGCCTAGTGGGCCTTACCCGGTTACCAAAGACTAAAAAAAAAAAAAACATACAAGATAAGAACAATAACAGATACAACAACTTTGTGCCAGCTTTTAACCACGTACTTCATATTTCTAAAAATGTATCATACTCAAAAACCTTTAAATTGTAGGATCTTTGACCAGTTAATTTAATGTGATGTTCACTCTGTACTCTCTACTTTTCTTTCCCTGTACTTTAAATTTAATTTTATCTATATAAGCAGATAGGAGTACATGTTTATATCATGTGGATGATTTCATTCATTCAGGGGAGAGTAAATGTTATTTCCTAGCTACCCAATGCGCACTTCTTGTTTCCCCTCTTTCCCTAGGGTTCCTCTAAATACCTTCCTTTAGAACTGCAGCTTCTCCTGGTGTAAGAGATGCCAGCAGAGGTTCCCATACTGTCAAGAAGGGGTCCTCCGTATCCTTAATGGCAAATGTGAGGCGTTCCAGGGCGAGTACTTGTATAGTCATGGTGCGCCACTGCTGGGTCGTTGGAGGTATAGCTGACACCCAGGTATTTAATATACAGTGCCCTGCAAGGACCAAGAGCACCTATACCCACCTGGGGTAAGGTTCCCACTCATCCTGCCCTGCCTCCTCTGGGGGGAAAGCATTAGATGCTATGGTTTGGGTTTTCTTTGCTATGCCGATGATACCCAGCTATATGTGTCTTGTGCAGCTGACGATGATATGGCTGTCCTGGAACTGACGGAGTGCCTTAGGGAAATTCAGGACTGGATGGCAGACAGCTGGCTCAGACTGAATCATCAAAGGCGGAGGTGTTATTCATTTGGCTGGGTTGGGTGGTTTGGCGATGATGCATGGTGGTGCTGTTCTTTTTTATTTTATTGAATTCTAGGATTACAAGTACCTTTGAGCAGGGACTGCTCGTTTACAAAGGTTCCACATTGATGGAATGGGGGTATACATATAGAGGTCAACATAATAATACATAGTTACACAATAAAAGGAAACAAGAGACTGAGGGTTAGAAAATCACAGCAATTCAAAATGTGCCAAATGTTAGGTAGTATGACATACCAGCCAGGGGCAATCTTAGGACTAAGTGCTGTGGGTGAGAGGGAGGGGGATGAGTGCAGGCAGGAAGGCCATTGTCAGAGGGTAGAGGGTGGGAAAGAGCTCTAAGTGGAAGGGAGGGGAAGGATAAAAGTCATGGAATGCCAGGGGGAGGTGAGGAAAGGGAGAAGGGGCGAGGGGTGGGAAGGTGAGGCAGATAGATGGTGGACAAGGTGGGGAGGGGTGTTTATTTAGCTTTTGTTAACTGGGTAGGTACACTAGACAAGTTATATGCTGTTTTCAGGAACGACCCGGGAGAGTACAACAGGTATTACAGATACATCAGAACAGAACAGCAGGTAAGCAAGTACATTGAGTAACATTATACATTGAGACACAAAAACAGTAAGGCATGTAGTAGCCTAGTATGACAGAAATTGGTAGTGTACATATAATCAACAATATGTAGTCTAGAACAAACATAGTGTAGTCAAGTGCCTTAGAGGGAAATTGGATCATTAGAAGCGAACAAAAGATCACTAGCAGGTCCTCAGATCAGTTGGGTTCCGAGTAAGTGACCAACGTGAGGGTCCAGTACATGGGACATTATGCTAGGGAGGCTTGGGACACTTGCATGCTGAGTTCAGCTTCAGATACCCCCATAGGGATTTCCGGAAGCACTGATGGGAGGAGGTGGAACGAACCTGTTCAGGAAAGGAGTTCCAGAGCCTAGGAGCACATGCAGCAAAGTCCCTGTCCCCCATGAGGGTTCGGGTAAGGGGTACTTCAAACAGCATGAAGTCTTGCTATATTATGACATATGCAGTGAGTCCCAACCTTCGAACTGCTCCGGAGGTGAAAGAGTTAACTTTTCATGCCAGGCATAGAACGCTGAGCTCGAGCTCGGTTGAAACTCTGTCTGTTGTTCTTCAAACTCAAACCGTCAGATTCTTTACTCCGCCTCACTGAACAGTCGCTCTGGAGATTTCTCCTTTTGCTCGGTTCATTTTGTCGGTTAAAGTACTGTTTTTCTTGGTTTTCGACCGAATTTAAACCACAACCGGTCGGTTCAAGCTCTGTCTGTGGTATTTGTGACTACTAGATAGGTTTACATTATTTCTATTCTGTGTGGAACTTGTAAATGGTTTATCGGTTCGGTTTGAACCGATCAGGTTGTTTAAAATATCTTAATCTGTGATTTAGAGTGTGGTTACGGGTTCTTATCGGTTCTAAAAACGGATTTTATTACGTTTTTTTCCACGACCCGTGACACGGTTGGGAACCGATAAGAGGGTCTTGCCTGGCGGATTGCCATAAACGGGTAAGTTTGGTTAGGACTGGCACTATGTCTGAGAACCCAAAGAAAACCGGGCCACTGGGTTTCAACACTGCAGTGTGTGGGGAAGTCTTTGCCAAGGCTGACCCCACCACCTGAGTTTATTGTCTGGGGTTTGACCACCTCAATGCAGACTGCCAGATTTGTAAAAATTTTCCTGCAGCTACCCTGGAAAAGAGAGTTGGTAGGCTCAGGAAAGGGAGGCCAAAAGTCCAGCTAAACTGGATGGCCAGCCAGTTCGGTTCAACGAACCAAGAGAATGCCCTCTGACCAGGCGAGACTTCCTCAGGCAAGGAGAACCAACTCTGAGGAGTCGGTTCCAGCAAAAAGGACTAGGAAATCAGCTGGTGTGGAGTCAAACTTTCTTCTCCAACCGCTGAAGAAATGGCCAAAGAATTAAAATTGTCCAGTCGCTTTCCTGTTCCGACCAAACCGCACCTTCAGGTAGCGCCGTTCCACCGGTTCAAGATTATGATTTAGAGGAATATTATGAACCGGAGGAGGGGAAGAGGAGTATGAGGAGAGTGAATGTGATTTGAAAGTCTGGATGTGCCCATTGAACGGACATCTCCCAGACAGACCTTCAGGAGTGTCTCCTCCTAGGGCTTTCTGAGTCCCCTTCTCATTTTATGTTTTATAAAAAGTGGCTGAAACCTCCAGCTCCCTATGGAGGAAGCTGTGGATGATCAAGAGGAGCCTGACTATGTGGAAATAATGGATATCCCAGAGTCTAGGAGACTGTCTATTCCCTGCATAAATCTTTTGGGGAAACAGACATTTAAAATTCTAAAATTCCTCACCTATACCTCCTGTGGATAAGAGAATGGACAAGAGGTACACATTGTCAGGCTCTGATACGGAGTTCCTTTCACAACAATGCAGCCATGTTGGGGTAGTGCAGGCCGCAGCCTGTGACAAGACAAATATTCCTTGGCTTCACACCCCCCGGACAAGGACTCCAGGAGGATTGATGCCATGGCAAAGAAACAGTACATGGCAGCATCCTTTCTCGACTAGACAGGCAAATTATATGGCTTATGTTGCTAGATATCAGAAATCCAGATGGGATACTGTTATGGCTCTAGCAAAACAGGTCCCTGGCCAGCTTGCCAAGGAGCTGGAGCGGGTGGCTGCTGATGGTATTGAGGCATCCAAGGTGCAATTCCATGCTGCAGTGGACTCTAATGATGTGTCATCAAGAGTCATGGCTACATCTGTGGCACTTCGCAGAATGGCTTGGCTCAGATGTACTAGCCTGTCACAGGATACCCAGACTAAAGCCATGGATTTTCCTGTTGTGGGTAATTCTCTGTTTGGGGAGCAGACAGAGAATTACATGAAGAAAATGGATGAGTATAGGACCACCTATAGGAGTGCACAGGCCAAGGAAAGGCAGGCCACTCCTCAAAGGCAGCTTCCCAGGGGAAGGGGCAGGCCTTTTCATAGGCCTTTTTACTAAGCCCAGGCCTCGTCTTCTGCTTATGCCCAGAGGGGGTTCTTTAGAGGGAGAGGCAGACGGGGTACAAGCAGGCCTGCTTCCACCCCTCAGCCCAAAGCCCCTGCCAAGCAGGCACCCTGATGGGGTTGCCAGGGCCGATTCTCACCTACCTGTAGGGGGCAGGCTGGCTTACTTTGTCCAGGACTGGGAGTCTCTGACATCAGACAAGTGGGTCCTGGAAGTAGTAAGCCAGGGACTGGTTCTCAGCTTCAAAAAGTTTCCAAAGATGAGAACCAGATCCTTTCCACCTGCAAATCCACCAGAGGCACTTGCCCTAGAGGCAGAGGTCTCTTCCCTCCTGGCTCTCAGAGCTGTGGAAAGGGTTCCACCCCTACACTAGGGCAAAGGGTTGTACTCAGGTACTTCCTTACCCCAAAAAAGACAGGAGAATGGCGGCCCATCCTGGATCTCAGATACCTAAACAAGCACCTTTTAAAACCAAAATTCAAAATGGTGACTCTGGGAATTATTCTACCCTCTCTAAGGCCTGGGGACTGGTTAGCGTCCCTGGACCTCAAGGATGCCTACTTCCATATTCTCATCAGAAGCTCCCATCGAAAGTACCTCAGGTTCGAGCTGCCCTCAGGCCATTACCAGTTCAGAGCAATGCCCTTTGGCCTCACCTCTGCTGCAAGGGTATTCACAAAATGCCTGGCAGTAGCAGTTGCTTCCGTAAGAAGGCAAAAAATTGCCATCTTCCCTTACCTGGATGATTGGCTCATAGTAGGCCAGTCCCCAGACCAGGTCAGGTTACACCTACAGATAACTCAGCAACTGCTCACCTCTCTAGGTTTCCTTCTGAATCTTTCAAAGTCAGTTCTAGAGCCTGTACAGCTCCTCACCTTCATAGGCGCAGAGCTGAACACAGAGAAAGCCAGAGCCTTCCTTCCTTTGGACAGGGCAAGGACCCTGGTCTCTCTGGCCTTCTCATTCACCCTGCAGGTCTCTCGACCAGCAAGGCATTTTCTACAGCTCCTGGGGCACATGGCTGCCTCTACAGCAGTGGTGCAGGGAGCAAGATTCCAGATGAGGGACATCCAGTTCCATTTGAGAGCCTTTTGGTCTCAAAGGAACGATCCTCTAACCAAATTGATCCCAGTGACTCGAACCCTGATCCAGTCCCTACAGTGGTGGCAGGATCAGAGCAATCTGAGACAAGGGGTTCCTTTTGTCACTCAGGCTCACTCCTTAATCCTTACTACAGATGCATCCCTCTTGGGGTGGGGAGCTCACATGGGCGACCTCACTACCCAGGGATTGTGGTCCCCTCAGGAATCTCTGCTCCACATCAATCTGTTGGAACTCAGAGCAGTTTTTCTAGCACTTCAAGCTTTTTCCAAATCTGTTCAGAACAAAGTTGTACAGGTCTGAACAGACAACACCACCACAATGTGGTACATCAACAAGCAAGGGGGGCACTCTGTCTATGGCCTTGTGCACCGAAGCAATGAAGTTGTGGTCTCTGGCTTACTCCCTGAACACCTCCCTTACGGCAGTTCACCTCCCAGGCAAGGACAATGTCCTGGCAGATGCTCTCAGCAGGATTTCCCAGGGCCATCACGAATGGTCACTGGACCCCCTGGTTTTGGAGGTGATCTTTGCCAGATGGGGCACCCCGCAGATAGATCTTTTTGCAGCCCCAGACAATCACCAACTTCCCCTTTTTCGCTGCAGGCCCCCAGTGTTGGGCTCAGTCCCTCTGGATGCCTTAGTCCTCAATTTGGGAAGGGAAGATTCTATATACTTTTCCGCCCCTTCCCTCTCCTGTTCAAAGTGCTAGTCAAAATCAGATCTCAGCCCTGCAAGATGATCCTGATTACTCCAGATTGGGCCAGACAACCCTGGCATCCACTCCTACTGTCCTTAGCAGTCCATCTTCCCCTGTGTCTTCCCAGGAAGCACAACATGTTAACCTGTGCTCAGGGGAGGGTTTGGTACCCGAACCTCAAATCTCTCAGTCTCAAGGCCTGGCTCTTGAAGAGTTAGAGTTTGCTGATCTACACCTCTCCCAAGGTGTAATGGATATCCTGAAGGCTTCTATGAAACCTTCCACCAGGGCTACTTATAATTCCAAATGGAAAAGGTTTTCCATATGGTGCTCTGGAAATCATATTTCCCCAGAATCTGCTGACTTACCCACAGTCCTGGATTATATGGTCCACTTAAATACCTTGGGTCTGAGACCAGCTACCCTAAAGGTGCATTTGGGAGCTGTGTCTGCTTTTATTTCAGCAGGTAAGCCCTCTTCTCTTTCAGCTCATCCTGTATTCTCCAAGTTTTTCAAGGGATTGCTTCATACCAACCCTCCATTCAGGGACCCTGCCCCTGCCTGGGATCTTAATGTTTGCATTGCTCAGCTTATGCAACCCCCCTTTGAGCCTTTGTCTTCAGCAGAACTTAAGTACTTGACTTGGAAGACTGTGTTTCTGGTAGCCATCACTTCTGCCAGACGCATAAGTGAATTGCAAGCTTTGTCAGTGGAGCCTGATTTTATCTCCTTTCATAGAGATAAGGTGGTCCTCAGGACTAATAGGAAGTTCTTGTCTAAGGTGGTTTCAGATTTCCACCTTAATCAATCCATATCTCTTCCAGTGTACTTCACTGACCATTTCATAGTACAAACTGATGCCTCTGCTACAGGAATAGGTGCTATATTATCACAAGTGATAGATAGGCAGGAACACCCTGTCCTATATATAAGTAGGAAATTGCATGTGCGGGAGACAAAATATGCTACGATTGAAAAAGAATGGCTGTCCGCTGGGCAATTGAAACGCTAAAATTTTATTTATGGGGGGCGCAATTTGAATTCATTACAGATCATAACCCCCTTTGCTAGTTGATGGCTATGAAAGATAAGAATCTTTGCAGATGACACAACGATCTGCAACAGAGTTGATGCACAAGGTGGGGTGGAAAGGACAAGAAGGGACTTGGCAAGGTTAGAGGAATGATCATATGTATGGCAGCTTAGATTCAGTGCTAAGAAGTGCAAGGTAATGCACCTGGGAAACAAAAACCCAGGGGAAGAGTACACAATGGGGGGTGAGATACTAACAACAACAAAAATGGAAAGGGACCTGGGGGTAGTCATATCAGATGACTTAAAGGTGGGCAAGCAATGTGAGAGGGCAGTAATGAGGGCTGGGGGATACTGGGATGCATAGGGAGAGGCATCACCAGTAGAAAACAGGAATCCCTCTTTACAGACAGCTGGTGAGACCCCATCTGGAGTACTGTGTGCAGTTCTGGAGACCCAGTCTCCACAAGGACATAGACAAGATGGAAGCTGTCCAGAGGAGGGCAACTAAAATGGTGCAGGGTCTGAACCAGAAGACATATGAAGAGAGACTAAAGGAGCTTAATATGTATAGCCTTGAGGAAAGGAGGGAGAGGGGGGACATGATAGAAACTTCAAGTACTCAAGGAATCAACAAAGTCCAAAAGGGTAGCATCTTTCAAAAAGAGGTGCAAGAACAAGGGGGCACAATTTGAAGATAGAGGGGGGGTGGCTCAGAGGTAATGTAAGGAAGTATTTTTTCACAGAGAGGGTTGTGGATGCATGGAATGGCCTTCCAGAGGAGGAGGTTGTGGAGTCAAAACAGTGGTTGAATTCAAGCATGCATGGGACAGTCATAAGGCAATTCTAAGGGGTGGGGGTAGAAAGAAGTAGGCTGAGGGTTAACTAGGATCTGCAGCTTATCCATTAGGTAGGGAAATGGGCAGACTGGGTGGGCCAAGCGGTCCTTATCTGCCATCAAATTCTGTGTTTCTATGTTTCCTCCTCTGGCGAGAGGAGGCTGCACAGCTTAGATGTGAAGAGAGCCCTTAGTTACTATATAGACCGTACCAAGGGTCACAGGTTTGACTCCCTCCAGCTGTTCCTCACTTATGGTGAGGTTGGTAAAGGAAAACCTGCCACTAAAAGATCCATTGCCAGGTGGATTGTCTCTTGTATCCAATTTTGCTATGAAAAACTGGGTAAGGTTCCTCTCCCTCAGGCCTGAGGGCTCACTCTACCAGAGGTACAGCTGCTTTCCTGGCTGCTGCCAGGGACATCCCTATTCTAGAGGTATGTCAAGCAGCTACCTGGAAAACAGTTCACACTTTTACCAAGCATTACTCCCTGGACATCCAGGCTAGGAGTGATGCTCGGTTTGGCGAGCTGCTTCAGAGTCTATTCCTAAGTAGGTTCTGTCCTCCTCCATGGAGGTACTGCTTTGTAGTCTGCATATGTCGTAATATAGCAAGACTTCATGTTGTTTGAAGAAAAAATTACTCACCTTAGTAATGTTGTTTCTTGTAATGGAGTCTTGCTATATTATGACCTCCCCCCCGCCTGCCCCTCTCAGAACCTCTGTTTTTGGGATGTGGGTGGGCAGTGCAGTGTTGGCACTCAGTAGGTGCCCACCTTGTTGTTTTCACCCCTCCTTTCTTGAGGTGCTTGGTGTTGTGTTTTTCATTTTTGGGTCTCCTGACTTGAGTCTTTTTTTGGGACCAAAAAATGTGTTCTTATGTTTAGTAGCCAGTTGGCTAGTGTAGGTTTACAGCTTCCACACAGGACCTCAGTGAGTTTAGCTCGTAAAGATCTGACGGTTTGAGTTTGAAGAACAACAGACAGAGTTTCAACCGAGCTCGAGCTCAGCATTCCATGCCTGGCATGGAAAGTTAACTCTTTCACCTCCGGAGCAGTTTGAAGGTTGGGACTCACTGCATATGTCATAATATACCAAGACTCCATTAGAAGAAACAACATTACTAAGGTGAGTAATTTTTTCTTTTAGCATCCCAGGACCCTGGGACCTGAGAGGGTAGGAGGGAAGATCAGGAGGAGAGAGAAGCTGTGCCAGCCCCGGGGGGTGCCAGTACTGCTCACTTTACTCACAAGGCATCCCAGCCCAAAGTTCAGGTGGTTGGTCGGGGAAAGCCAGCCTAGTTTATCATAAAGCTCACAATGGTGGGTGAGGCGGGCGGGCAGTGCAAAGTGGCAGATATTATTGTACGTCGTGTGCCATCGAGTAAGAACAGCTTTGGAGGTATGAGCAAATTGGTGGAGACCATAGCTAAGGGAGGAAAGTAGTACACCTCTAGCAAGTGCCAGACGAGCAGCAGGTGTCAGGTTGTATTTGGCCCTATAAGCCAGACCCAATTTACAGTTCACAGTTCTACAGACATTTAGGATATGACTCCCTAGGTCCAGTTGGGGGTCAAGTGTCACCCCAAGGTATTTGATGGAGTTCACAGTTAGGAGGGAAGTTCCATCCACACAATTAATATGCAAAGGGGCTGGAGAGGCTTTTATCTTGGCTGATGATCCAAATAACATAGCCTGCGTTTTTTTCAGGTTGAGGACCAACTTGTGTTTGGTTACCCAAGACTGAAAGTTGTTAAAGTCCTCGGACAGGTGGTGATTGAGAGTCGCAATGTCCCGGGAGTGGGCCAGGATAACCAGATCACCCACATAAAGGGTGACACTACAGTTTGTTACTGTGGCTGGGAGATGGTTAACAAAGAGGAAGAAGAGAAGGGGTCCCAAGACCGAGCCCTGAGGAACGCCTGAGGTCACCAGCGAGGGATCTGAGAGGACTTTATTGAATTTGGTCAGCTGTACTCTGCCATGCAGGTAGCCAGTTAACCATTTCAGAGCAGGGTGGGACAGGCCAAGGGATCGCATCTGAGTACAGAGCAGTGCATGGTCTACAAGGTCAAAGGCCTTGGACAAGTCAGTGAACACCGCTCCAGAGAGTTTCCCCTGGTCCATGGCTGCTCTGATGCTAGATGAGACAGAGACCAGGGCCATGGTCATGCTGTGCCCTTTGTGAAAACCATGCTGGGCTGGGGACAGCAACTCGTGGGCCTGAATGTACTCAGAGAGTTGTTCAACCACAGCTTTTTCAAGGAGCTTGCTAATAGCCGATAGGATGGCGATCATCCAATAGTTGTCCAGAACTTTGGGGTTACCCTGCTTCAGTACAGGGACAACCCTGGCCACCTTCCAGATATCGGGAATAACCCCCGTGGCAAGGGACAGGTTGAGGATGTGGGCCACTGGGGAGGCGATGTGAAGGGCTCCTAGTTTCAGAAGGTTGGGCTCCAGGTTATCAAGGCCAGCACTGGAGTACTGGGAGAGGCCGGAGAGGAGACTCAGCATCTTCTTGTCTGACACAGCCCTAAGAAAGAATGATGGACGGGAGGGATGAGACTCCTGCCAGGCCGGGGGTGAGGGGCCACTTGTACTCTCATCAGGAGGGAAGAGTGAGGAGAGTGCTGATAGGTCAGTGAAGTGAGAATTGAGAGCATTTGCAATCGTATATGGATTGTTACAGGAGACCCCACCAATAATCATGTCGGATACCCCCGAGTTAGAAGAGCCACTGACAAGAGTTTTTTTTTTTTTTTTTTAAATTGTACTTTATTAAATTTTTCCACAGTATTCGTAACAAAGTAAAACATAAAAAAACGGATACAGAGGAAATCTCAGGACATTGAAAACAAGCAGGATTCACAATGAAGGAAAGGAGGAAAGAAAAAAAAAAAAAATTTTATACAACCCCCCCAATCTCCCCCCCGTCTTACTCCACACTTAATTACTTACTTAACCTTGGTTTAGTAAAGTCTAAGCAATATAAGGATCCGTGTGCCCCTATTACAGCAACCAATGTGAGGCGCCACCTTGGATCTCCTTCCAAAATGAAAAGATAATCAGACCTTTCATAGGTCTGCGGATTTGTTTTCCTTTTTCTATTTAGGCCGGTATTGGCTCTCAACCAAAAACTCGTCACTTATTTAGACCTACTAAATTAATCCCTCCCTCCCTCCCCTGGTGAGCGGCATTCCTTATGCTGCTGAGTTAGGCCTATCTTTGACTGCTTCTGTATTTCTTTGTTTCAACCAAGGGGGCCAGGTTTGCCCGAAAGAGCCGGCCTTGATTGACTCTTAATCCAAAGCTTCCCTGGCCAGCACCTCCAAAACATCCTCCCCTTTTAATGCTTGATATTTGAAATAAGGCAGCCATCTAGCCTTGAACCTATCTGTCTGCTGAGCCAGACTTGCAGTCAACCTCTCCATTATTTTCATCTGGTCAATAATCATCAACCACTGCTCCAGAGTGGGGATACTATCCATCCATCTTTATATGCTATGAGCAGCTGCAATAAGAATCAAAACAGGTATTTCATCGACTGAGTCCCTACTGCTCGGGGCTCCCAATATGAAGAATCTGGGATGACCCGGAATCCCGTATCCAGGATTTGTCCTATGACTTGGATCATCACGATTCCAGAATCCCTTAATTTTGGGGCAACCCCAGAATATATGCTCATGTGAACCAACCATTCCACACCTCCTCCAGCACGCCTGATTTATTATGGACAGTAATGCTTTGTGATAGTGGGCGTTCTAAAGTATCTAGCGAGGGTTTTCCATCTGAACTCCCTCCAAGAAGGGGAGGCTGATGTCTTGCTAACCATTTTCCATATCAGTTCCCACTTTGGTTTCTCTTCTTCACAGTCCAACTCCCTTTCCCACCTTGCCTGGATATTAATTCTCTGCTCCATTTCCCCTACCCCCCCAGTCGCATATAACTTAGAAATCAAGTGTGTCTGTTGCTTTGATCCCTTAAGCAATTCCTGAACCAGGTCCAGGAAGTGCTGGGGCCAACCTTTACTTTCTTCCACTCAACCCTTCTCCACGGCCTGAATAAAGTGCCTAATCTGCAGATAGCCATAAAAGTCGACTGACGGAATATTAAATTCCTGCTGTATTTGAGCAAAACTTTTGATGCTATCGCCAACTAACAACTGGTGAAATTCCTTAAGCCCTAGCTTAGCCCAATGTCTGAAAAGGGGGTTCTCCTTTCCTGGCAAGAAATTTATGCTTTCTATTATGACACCCTGTCTGGTTAGCCAAGATTGCAACTTCAGCTCCCTCACCACCTGAGTCCAAATTTGGGCTAGAGTTCTCAGCCCAGGTGTCCTTGGTGCAGGCCTGGTTTCCAGGAGGATTCATTAAATACCACTACTCAAATGTATATGGGCGTAGCTGTCTTACTTCCATCTCAACCCAGCTTAGTTTCTGATCCCTAGAAGTTACTGACCCCAGGTATTGCAATTGTGCTGCCTTATAATATTTCTTCATGTCTGGAATCCCTAGCGCTTCTTTTCCCTTTGGTAGCTTTAGTAAACCCCAGCTTAACCTTGGTTTTTCCCAGTCCCACAAATCCACTGATTATCTTCTTTACCTCCACCCAGAACTCCTTAGGGAGTATCAGAGGAAGTGCATCAAAAGGAAGAGAGAATCTTGGGAGCAGGTTCATCCTCACTGTTTCCACCCTACCTGCCAAGGATATTGGGGAGCCACCTACCACAATCCTTCCTTATTTCTCTAATAATTTCCAAATTACTTTGGAACAGTTTTCCAAGTCTTTGTTATTTGAATTCTAGGTATCTGAATTTCCTTGTCCCCCATCTTAAGTTTGAATGCAATTCACCTTTAATAATTCCCTTTCCCCCCAGCACCATTATTTCTGATTTCATTTCATTAATTTTAAACCCTGACAGCACTCCGAACTCCTCTAAAAGCCTCATGGCAGCTGGTAGAGAGGTCTCTGGGTCTGATAGGTACAGTAAGGTGTCATCCGCATAGAGAGATATGCGGTTGTCCACCCCTCCGACCATTATTCCCGAGACATCGCCCCGGGTCTGAAAGGCTTCTGCTAACGGTTCCATACTTACCAACAACAGGGGCGAAAGAGGACATCCCCTGTCTGGTGCCCCTTTTAATCTGAAATGGTTTTGAAAAGGCCATTTACTCTGACCCTTGCCGATGGGTTGGCATATAATGTTTTAATCCACGCTTGAAATTTGGGGCCCAACCCGAACTTCTGTAATACCACCTGCAGATATTCCCATTCGAGGCGATCAAATGCCTTTTCTGCATCTAATGTGACCACCAACCCTGTCCCCCTCTCCTTATCTACCTGGAAATTATTTATAATTGTAATCAGCCTTCTGACGTTGTCTTGCAGATGCCTAGCCGGGATAAAACCCGTCTGGTATGGGTGTACCAGCTGGGTTATTACCTTTTGCAATCTATTAGCTATTAACCTAGCCAATATTTTGGCGTCCACATTTAGTAGGGGAGATGAGAAGTAATTGCCACATTGGGTGGTATCTTTGTCGGCTTAGGGATGAGAGTGACTATGGCCTGCTGCCATGTGTCTGGGGCTTCAGAGGCAATGTGCACTGTTGCAGACTTGCAACACAGGAAAGCACATCCTCAAACACCTTATAATACTCCTGACTGAACCCATCTGGGCCTGGGGCTTTATTATTTTTAACTGTTTAATTACCACCTCTAACTCAGCTTGGGTGAATGTGCGATCTACCTCCTCCTGCAGTTCCCTGAAAGCTTTGGTAGGTTTAAGCCATGAGAAATCTTTCAATTGCTTCATCGACTCCCCATCTTCGCTTCTGACTTATAAAGAAGCTCATAGTCTCTCTGAAACTTTCTGCAACTTGGCAGGTTCAGTGATTAAACTTCCATTATTCTTTGGGTTTAATTCCTCTTATAAACCTGTCTGCCTCTTGCTTTCTCAACCTGTAGGCTAGCAATTTTCCTGCTCTATTACCTCTACATAGAATTTCTGTGCTAGGAATCTGAGGGCATTTTCAGTCCTATATGTTAATAGTTTATTCAACTGCTCCTTGCTTCCCTTAGTTGCTTTAGGGTATCACTTTTTCCTTCTTTATGTACGCTTCAATTCCTTAATCCTACTTTCCAACCTACTGTCCTGACCCTAGCCTTTTTGATAAGCCCGATATGCTATTACTTCCCCCTAACTACCGCTTTCAACCCGTCCATGCATGCATAACCCGCATTCCCTCCGTCCAATTTTCCTTCACGTAGTTTTCTATTACCGTTTAATTTTGGCGACAAACTTTTGTCACCCAATAATCCTCGGTCAAGCCTCCACAGAGACTGTTTGTATAACGCCGAGTTTGATTGTGAGGCTCACTTTTGCATGATCCGAGATAACTATGGGGTATATCTGCTGGTCTACTATTGAACTTTCCCATGCTTTTTGTGTATAGAACCTATCTATACATGAATACGAGTTCTGAGAATGGGAGTAGAAGGTAAAATCTCTGCTAGTCGGGAATTTTTGCCTCCAGGTGTCTATTAGGCCTGTTTTCTCCCTCAGATGTGATAATGTTTTTGGCCCTACACCTCTTTCCTTATTCTCCCCCTTAGTTGACCTATCCACCCATGGGTCTTCCACACAGTTCCAATCTCCCCCCATAATCACTTGCCCCTCTGGTAGCAATGCCACCACCCCGAAGAGCCGTCGTAAAAATTCAGACGTAGAAGGCGTGGGAGCATACAAATTAACCACATGGATTAGTCTGTCCACCATTTTCAATGACAGTATCACCCACCTGCCCTCCTCGTCCGAGCGAGCCCTCTGGAGAGTTGCCCCCAAACCCTTTCTCACCAATATGGCTACCCCGGCCTTCTTCGCCTGCTTATGTGAGGAGGCATAGACTTCGCCCACCCACATACACCTCAATTTTTTATGCTCCTCTTCTGAAAGTCTAGTTTCCTGCAATAGCCCAATATCGCATTTGGTCTTTGCGAGATCCCTTAGCACCTTATGCCTCTTGACTGGGGTTCCGAGACCTTTAACATTAAGTGAGGTTATTTTCAGTGTGCCCATCTTTGTTAGGTTTACCTTCTTTTGGTTTTACTAAGACATCAGCTCCTCTCTTTCCCCACTTCTAGGGTTTTCATTTCTGAAGCCTAGGTGAAGCTACAACAACCTCGCCTACTTTGAGATACGCTCACCATATTCCTTTTTAAGCCCACCCTCCCCCTCCAATTCCCCATACAGCCATCAAACTATGTACATATAGACCCCGCGGGAGTCTCAAACGGAGGACACTCCCTCCGCCCAGGAGCATGAGCCTAATTCAGCTCCTCACCTTCTACCCTTCCCGGGTGGAACGGATGAGAGTGGTCTCCCAGGGTGGGCTAATGACAGGGAGCAACAAAACAATCGGGTGGAGTAATAAAAACTCCCCAGAGGGTCACCACACCTGAAATCACAGGTCCAGATGATCCCCCACTTGTTAAACTCCTCGTCAATGTGACATCCGGTCATGTGCACTCCATATATCTGATAGGAGGTGGGGTTGCCACTCATGAGTGGAAGGTCCCCTTTCCCTGATCCAAACATGGTGCCAGCTGTTAATTAGGTTGGCCATTTATACAATATTTTCCCTTTTCAGTTGGTTATGTCTCATTTCCCTAGTCCCTCCTCCCACAAGAAGGGAAGAAGCACCAACTACTGAAAAGGGTTTTAGTAGTAAGTCCATTTCAGTTCCATGAACCATTTTCCAGCTCCCTTAAGACACAGCAGCACGCAGTCCATAGTCCGCCAATTTCAAAACATTTCCAATGTAGGGACGAGAATTTAGGAGATTCAGTCACTTCGTTACACACATTACCGAGATGACCAAAGAGTTCCATCACCCCTTATCCACCGCTTTGGACATCAGCAGACCCTTGTTGAGATGAAGAAGGTCCTGATAGAGCTGCTGTCCTGGGCCCTTATTCCGGAATGGGTCGGTTCCACCTGCCCCCTTTTCTGTTCCTATAGACCACTTCAATTGAAGCATCGCTTGCTCTGTTTCTTCCTGTCGCATATCCGGGAGAGAGACTCCAGCTTTCTGCAACTGCTTGCTAGCCTGCGCCAGGGAATCGTACAGCTTGACCCCCGTAGGCCAGTGGACCAGTAGTTTTGCTGGGTACCTCAGATAAGCCTTGATATTTTGCTCCTTTAACTGTTTATATTGCTGGCACCTTCTTCGTTTTGCCATTGTAACCGTGGGAAGTTATGATCCACAAGACCCTTTGCCATCCAGATTCAGGTCCTTTTGGCCCATGCTTGTCTGAGAATCATTTCCTTCACTGGAAATCTGGCAAACTTCACCAGTATTGATCGCGGTGGTGCATCCTGCTTCGGCCTGGGGGTCAGGGCACGGTGGGCTCTTTCCACATCCAAAGGCTCTATTTCTGGGATGTCTAATTCCTGCCTGAGCCAAGTTTTAATAAATTCCACTATGTCTGCTTGTTCTGCCCCCTCCGGGAAACCAAAAATGCTGATAGTTTTTCTCCTCCCTCTGGCTTCAGCATCTTCTGCCCTAGCTGTGAGCTCTCTCTCTCTCTCCTGGCTAGATATATTATTGCACAAATTATTTTCATTTGGTCCTCTCTCATAGTGTCTAAATTAGTCTCCAGATCTGCTGTCCTTTTTTTCCAAATGCTTTAAGTCTTTTTTAATATCTTTAACATTGTTATCTATGCGATGCAGCATTTTTAAAATGTGGGCCGTGGCCCGCCCATCCAGCGAGCTTGCTCTTGAGGTGTTTCCCTCCTCCTCCTCTCCTGCAGAGCCTGCAACTGACTCCGAGACCCTGGACATAGGCATACTCGGGCTCCGATCTTCGGGTTGCCTCAGTCCGCCCGACGGTCTTTTTTTTTGGCCCCTCGACCTTCTCGCCGACATCGGGGCTCTCCCTCAGCCTTCCCTTGCTGGAAAAGTTGGTCTCTGGCTGCAATGGCACCGTATTTCGACTTAAATGAGCGCTACCGTCTCGGAGCTCGGCTTTCAAGCTGCCATGCCGAGCGGTGACGTCACCGGAAGTCCACTGACAAGAGTTTTTATGTTTCTCCAGAACCTTCTTGGATCATTGGCAGAGCTAAGTAGGGCGGACTTGTAGAAGTCACTTTTTGCTATCCTAATAGCTTTTTTCATTCATTTCTAAGTTTTCTATATTGTTGAAAAATGGTCTGATCAAGGGAGCATTTGGAATGGGCCCAGCACTTGTCCCTAGCCCGCATTAGGGCAAGGAGATTCCCATGCAGCCATTTTGTGGCGGACCCCCTTTCCCTCCGCCTAATAGTTGGAGAATGCTTGTCTTGCAGGGCACCAAAGGTGCTGAGAAACTGGGTTGCGGCTGTAGAGGGATCAGGGGCACTGTACACCCCTGACCAGTCAGTGAGCCTCAGATCCTCCTGGAATGCGTCCGGATCAAACCTGGAGAAATTTCTGATGTGGATGATTTTGTGAGGAATTTTAGGGGAGTGGATTTTCCAAACACAGAAAACCGGGGAATGATCTGAGATGGAGTCAGATAGGGTCCCGGCAGAGGAGATCCTCTCTGGGCGATTAGACAGGATCCAGTCCAGTACAGAGCTGGAGGATCCATTGGCTGACCATCGGGTTGGCTCCTGTACAAGTTGTGTCACGGTTAGGTTTGCAAGTAAAGGCTCAAACTGCTTTGCATTGTCACCAGCCCAGTTTAGGTTCACATCTCCCAGGATTAAGAGTTCATTATCTCCAATACTGGGACCGACAGTGTCCAGGAGGTGGGTAAGACCAGGAAGCCCACCCTTGGGGGCGAGGGGGGGGGGGGTTATAGGTGCATACAATATGTAGTTTCTTAGTATTCCCAAGTAGGAGCATAACATGGAGCAGCTCACAAGGGGACAGGGGGGATGGTTGGTGTGTCACCAGAGATAATTTAAGAGGGCTCCTGAAGTATATCAGGATGCCTCCACCCCACTTATTTAGAGACCTATCCAGTTGCTTGAGCTCATAGCCAGGGAGCACACAGACTGAGTCAGGGAACGAGGGCTTTAACCAGGTCTCTGTAACACCAAGAATATCAGGCTTATAGAGTGTGACCCATGCGACAAGCTCGTCCAGATTGGGAAGCACACTACGAATATTGAGGTGAGCCACTTAACCCTTACCCAACCTCCATTCTGGAGGAATTGAGGAGGCCTGGTAAGTAGGGCCAGGATTGAGTTCAATGTCACTGGCCAGGGCTAGGATCACCAGGAAAAGCCAGAGGAGGTGCCATCTAGAGGTGGTACTACTGGTCGTAGGCTTGCGGGCTAGGCGTCGCCTAACCTAGGTGTGGTACAGTAGGGATCTGAGGTCCAGACAGCATGTGAGACAGCAGAGTATCCTAGTATGTGCCAGGAGATTAGAGAAGGTGAAGTCAAGTACCTTGCTAGGGGGGACTTTTCCCAGCTGTCCCACGTTGTCTGAAAGGGGGCAGTGGCCACTTGGAAGAGAACTAGTCCCAGAAAGAGGCCAGCGAGGATAACGGAGCTAGGTGGGGGGGCAGGACAACGCCCCTTGTAGCCTTAGGAGGTTCCATTCTTGGGATAGAACCTTGCAGTTCCCTGGGACACCACGTCAGGAATGCTGGCAGAGCTACAAAGGGAATGGCCTTGTGGGGGCAGGGCAGCGTGACCGATTTGTGAGTAGGATAGGTGGGACAAGCTCCTCCTGGAAAGAGCTGTTGGACTTTGGGCAGGCAGTCAACCGCTCGGGAATGGGTACCAGAGCTGACTCATAAGAGTGGTGCAGACTGCTATAGATCAGGGTGCCAGAGCCCAGGGAGTGCTAATATTAATATTAAGTTATCAATCAGTCACACAATACAGCACCTGGGAGAGTAGACAGGAGAAAGCAGTGTGCGTAGTACAGTATGAGATGAATACCCTGAGGAAGTGAGAGGACAAGGGCAAAACACAATCGGCAGTATGCTGCGTGTCACCTGGGGAGAGCTAGGGACTATAGCAATAAACAGCAACTAAAACACAGTATGACAGTATTCGGCGGTAAGGGAGCAGGACTCAACACTATGGCAGTGAATTAGCAAAGCACATTGAGGTAGTATTCTTCAAGAGAGGAGAGGGATGGTAGCCCTCGGTAGTTTGACCGCACCCAGAAGGGATTGGCTAGTGCAGTAGGGATGCCCCAGGCAGATAATACAGTTCAAAGCCACAACAAAACAATGTCAGAGTTTAAAGTTCTAATTTTTATCCCTTAGTAGTATTATGTCATACTCTCAACAGTACCACCCCCAACAATCTGATAGGGTGCTGCAGACACAGGAGGAGGGGAATGTGAGCATTTAGTGGGAGGAGGGAACGGGGTAGGTGGGAGGTCCGAAAAAGTGTCTCAGAGGTTTGGTCGCCTGCACCGGCAGGGGCAGCTTTCGTCAGAGGTTCAGCAGTGTGCTGAGGAGGCCCGGCGGAGCTAAGCTAGTGAGCCGGCACCTCAACTCAGGCAGGTGGACTGTTCTTGTAGCGCGGGGGGGGGGGCCCACCAAGCACAGGTCTCCCACGCCTCCCCTCCAGCAGGTAGAGTCAGAAACTGTCTTTCAAACAACATGAAGTCTTGCTATATTATGACTATTGCAGTTTGTCCCACCATTAGAACTGCTCCGGAGGTGAAAGAGTTAACTTCCATGCAGGGCATGGAACTTAGAGCGCGAGCTCAGTTAGAAAAGCTCTGTCTGGGATATTTCAAACCGAAACTGTCAGATTCTTTACTCTGCCTCACTGAACAGTCGCTCGGAGATTCCTCCTACTGCTCGGTTTCATTTCTCTCGGTTTAAAGAGTTTTTTCTAGGTTAAATTCAACTCACGATTATCATTATTTTAACATCAAACCCGATCGGTTCAAGCTCTGTCTATGGTATTGTAAGTAATAGATAGGTTTATTTCTGTGTGGAACTTGTAAATGTTTATCGGTTCGGTTTGAACGATCAGGTTATGTTGAAACTTTATTCTGAAGCGTTTAAGGCTTTTGAGAGTCACGGTTCCCTATTCTTATCGGGTTCTAAAAAAGCAGATTTCATTACGTTTTCCGACCGTGTGACACGGTTGGGAACCGATAAGAATGTCTGCCTGGCACTGCCGAAAAAAAGACAAGTTTTGGTTAGGCTGGCATTATGTCTGAAACCCAAAGAAAAACCGGGCCACTGGGTTTCAACACTGTAGTGTCTGTGGGGAAGCCTTTGCCAGGCTGACCACACACCACATGTGTTTGTGTCTGGGGTTTGACCACCTCAATGCAGACTGCCAGATTTGTAAAGAATTTCCTGCAGCTACCCTAGATAAGAGAGTTGGTAGGCTCAGGAGCGAGAGAGATAAAGTCCGCTGCCCAGATGTGCCAGCGGTTCGGTGCCAACCGGACCGGAGGGAGTGCCCTCTGACCAGGGCCAGACTTCTCGGGCAAGCGAAAGCTGACTCTGAGGCCAGTTCCAGCAAAGAGAACTAGAAAGTCAGCAGGTGTAGAGTCAAAACCCTTCTCCAACTGCTGCAGAGATGGCCAGGGCAATCCAAATTGTCCAGTCACTTTCCCAGTTCCGTCCGAACCGCCACTATCTAGCAAAAAGTCGGTTCGGCCGGTTCCACCGGTTCAAGAATATGATATAGAGGAGTTTTATGAACAGTGTGAATGTGACTTTGAAAGTCTGGATGTGCCCATTGAACCAGAAATCTCCCCAGACAGACCTTTAGGAGAATCTTCCCCTAGGCTTGCTGAGTCCCCTTCTCATTTTCTGTTTTATAAAAAAGTTGCTGAAACCCTCCAGCTTCCTTTGGAGGAAGCTGTGGATGAGCAAGAGGAGCCTGACTTTGTAGAGATGATGGATATCCCAGAGTCCAGGAGATTGTCTATTCCTTTACATAAATCCTTTAGAAACAAACAATAAAAATTTTAAAAGCTCCTAATTCTGTGCCTCCTGTGGATAAAAAGATGGACAGGAGGTACACTTTGTCAGGTCCTGATACAGAATTTCTTTCACAGCAATGCAGCCATGTTGGGGTAGTTCAGGCTGCAGCCTGTGATAAGGCTAATATTCCACTGGCTTCACATCCTCCTGACAAGGACTCCAGGAAGATTGATGCCATGGCTAAAAAACAATACATGGCAGTGTCCTTGGGACTCAGACAAGCAAATTATATGGCTTGTGTTGCAAGATACCAAAAATCTAGATGGGATACTGTCATGGCTTTAGTAAACAGGCCCTGGCCAGCTTGCCAAGGAGCTGGAGCAGGTGGCTGCTGATGATATTGAGGCATCTAAGGTGCAATTCCATGCTGCAGTGGATTCTAATGATGTATCCTCTAGAGTCATGGCTACATCTGTGGTTTTTCGTAGATTGGCTTGGCTCAGGTGTACTACTTTGTCACAGGATACCCAGGCTAAGGCTATGGATTTTCCTGTGGTGGGGAAATTCTCTGTTTGGGGAGCAGACAGAGAATTATATGAAGAAAATGGATGAATATAGAACCACTTATAGGAGTGCACAAGCCAAGGCACGGCAAGCCACCCTCAGAGGCAGCTCCCAGGGGTGAGGCAGGCCTTTCACAGGCCTTTTACCAAACCCAGGCCTCCTCTCAGCTTATGTTCAGAGGGAGTTCGTCAGAGGAGAGGCAGGCGGGGTACAAGCAGGCCTGCTCCACCCTCAGCCTAAAGCCCCCTGCCAAACAGGCACCTGATGGGATGCCCAGGGCAGTTCTCCATTACCTGTGGGGGGCAGGCTGGCTTACTTCGTCAGGACTGGGAGTCTTTAACATCAGACAAGTGGGTCCTGGAAGTAGTAAACCAGGGTCTGGTTCTCAGCTTCAAAAATTTCCAAAGATGAGAATCAGATCTTTCCCTACAAACCCTCTAGAGACTCTTGCTTTGGAAACAGAAGTCTCAACCCTCCTGGCTCTCAGAGCTGTAGAAAGGGTTTCTCCCTACACCAGGGCAAGGGTCTGTACTCCAGGTACTTCCTTACCCAAAAAGACAGGAGAGTGGGGCCCATCCTGGACCTAAGATATCTGAACAAGCACCTTTTAAAACCAAAATTCAAAATGGTGACTCTGGGAATGATTTTACCCTCCCTAAGGCCAGGGGACTGGCTAGCTTCCCTGGACCTCAAGGATGCCTACTTCCATGTTCTTATCAGAAGCTCCCACGAAAGTACCTCAAGTCGAACTGCCCTCAGGCCATTATCAGTTCAGACAATGCCCTTCGCCTTACCTCTGCCCCAAGGGTATTCACAAAATGTCTGGCAGTAGCAGTTGCTCATTTAAGAAGGCAAAATATTGCCATCTTTCCCTACCTGGACGACTGGCTCATTGTGGGTCAGTCTCCAGACCAGATCAAATCACACCTGCAAGTTACAACAGCTGCTTACCTCTGGGCTTTCTTCTCAATCTTCAAAGTCAGTTCTGGAACCTGTCCAGGTACTCACCTTTATGGGTGCAGACTGGACACAAGCAGGCCAGAGCCTTCCTCCCTAGAAAGGTAAGGACCCTGGTGGCCTGGCCTCGTCCTTCACTCTGCAGGTCTCTCGACCAGCAAGGCATTTCCTACAGCTCTAGGACACATGGCTGCTTCCACAGCTGTAGTGCAAGGAGCAAGATTTCAGATGAGGACATTCAGTTCCATTTGAGAGCCTTTTGGTCTCAAAGAAGAGATTCCCTATCCAAGTTGATCTCAGTGACTCGAACCCTGATCCAGGCCCTTCAGTGGTGGCAGGATCAGAGGAATCTGAGGCAAGCGGTGCCCTTCATCCCTCTATCTCACTCCTTGACCCTTACTACAGATGCGTCCCTCTTGGGATGGGGAGCTCACATGGGCGACCTCTCCACCCAGGGGTTGTGGTCCCCTCAGGAATCTCTGCTCCACATCAATCTGTTGGAGCTCAGAGCTGTTTTTCTAGCACTTCAGGTTTTGTCTGCATCTGTTCAGAACAAAGTGGTACAGGTCAGAACAGACAACACCACTACAATGTGGTACATCAACAAACAAGGGGGCACTCGGTCTTCGGCCTTGTGCACCGAGGCGATGAAGTTGTGGTCTCTGGCTTATTCCCTGAACACTTCCCTCATAGCAGTTCACCTCCCAGGCAAGGACAATGTCCTGGCAGATGCTCTCAGCAGGATTTCCCAGGGCCATCACAAATGGTCACTGGATCCCGAGTACTGGGATAGTTTTGCCAGATGGGGCACCCTCAGATAGATCTCTTTGCAGCCCCAGACAATCATCAACTTCCACTTTTTGTTGCAGGCTCAGTTCCCTGGATGCCTTTTCTCCTCGATTGGGAAGGAAGTTTCTCTATGCCTCCCCTTCCCTCTCCTGTTCAAGGTGCTAGTCAAAATCAGATCTCAGCCCTGCAAGATGATCCTGATTGCTCCAGACTGGGCCAGGCAGCCCTGGTACCCACTCCTTCTGTCCTTAGCAGTCCATCTTCCCCTCTGTCTCCCCAGGAACCACAATCTGTTAACCTGTGCCCAGGGAGAGTCTGGTATCCGAATCTCAAATCCTCAACCTCAAAGCCTGGCTCTTGAGGAGTTAGAGTTTGCTGATCTACAACTTTCTCAAGGTGTTCTGAAATCTTGAAAGCTTCTAGGAAGCCTTCCACTAGGCTACCTATAACTCCAAGTGGAAAAGGTTTTCCATATGGTGTTCTGGGAAGCATATTTCCCGAATCTGCTGATTTGCCCACTGTTTTGGACTATATGGTCCATCTTAATTCTTTGGGACTGAGACCAGCTACCCTGAAAGTGCATTTGGCAGCTGTCTCTGCTTTTATTTCAGCAGGAAGCCCTCTTCTCTTTCTGCTCACCCTGTATTTTCCAAGTTGTTTAGGGGATTGCTTCATACCAATCCACCATTCAGGGACCCTGCCCCTGCCTGGGATCTTAATGTTTGCATTGCTCAGCTGATGCAACCCCCCTTTGAACCTCTGTCTTCGGCAGAGCTTAAGTACTTGACTTGGAAAACTGTATTTCTAGTAGCCATCACTTCTGCCAGGTGCATAAGTGAGTTACAAACTTTGTCAGTGGAGACTGACTTTATTTCCTTTCACAGGGATAAGGTAGTCCTCAGGACTAACAGGAAGTTTTTGCCTAAGGTGGTTTCAGATTTCCACCTTAATCAATCTATTTCACTTCCAGTGTTCTTCACTGACCATTCCTCCTCTGGTGAGAGGAGGTTGCACAACTAGATGTTAAGAGGCCCTAAGTTACTACATAGGCGTACCAAGGGTCACAGGTTTGACTCCCTCCACTATTTCTCACTTATGGTGAGGTTGGGAAGGGAAACCTGCCACTAAGAGATCCATTGCCAGGTGGATTGTCTCTGTATCCAATTGTTATCAAACTGGGTAAGGTTCCCCTTCAGGCCTGGAGGGCTCACTCTACCAGAGGTACAGCTGCGCTCTAGCTGCTGCCAGAGACATCCCTATCTTAGAGATATGTCAAAGCAGCTACTTGGAGAAACAGTACACACTTTCACCAAGCATTACTCTGGATATCCAGGCCAGGAGGGATGCTCGGTTTGGCATAGCCGCAAGGCCAGAGCCTATTCCTAAGTAGGTTCTGTCCCTCCTCCATGGAGGTACTGCTGTGTAAGTCTGCAATATAATATAGCAAGACTTCATGTTGTTTGAAGAAAAATTACTCACCTTAGTAATGTTGTTTCTTCTAATGGAGTCTTGCTATATTATGACCTCCCAGCCTGCCCCTCTCAGAACTTCTACTTTGGGTATGGGGTGGGCAGTCCACTGTTGGCACTTACTGATGCCCCCTTTTATGTTTTCCACCCCTTCTTTTTGGGGTGTTTGGGTGTTGTGTTTTATTTTATCTTATCTTTTTCTGGTCCCCTGACTTGAGTCTTGGTGTTGGGACCAGGAAAATGTGTTAATATTTTAGTAGCCAGTTGGCTAGTGTAGGTTACAGCTTCCACACACAGAACCTTAGTGAGTTTTGCTCGTAAAGATCTGACAGTTTCGGTTTGAAATATCCCAGACAGAGCTTCTCTAACTGAGCTCGCGCTCTAAGTTCCATGCCCTGCATGGAAGTTAACTCTTTCACCTCCGGAGCAGTTCTAATGGTGGGACAAACTGCAATAGTCATAATATAGCAAGACTCCATTAGAAGAAACAACATTACTGAGGTGAGTAATTTTTTCTTTGTGGCCGCAGATCGCACTCTCCCTTTAACCGTGGAGAGCTGGCACGTCACTGTGGCAAGGACCAATGGGGGAAGGTCAGAAAGGCGCCAAAGTTAAATTTCAATCTGGTCCCCAGCGGCAGAAAAAGTCCATAGCAGGGCTCACGCTCCATCGACAAGGGAATTGGTAAGACTGGCTTCCTCTGACACAGGTCGGATACCTGCGATGACAAGGCTTGTAAAAAGCGGGTCGGTTGCCTGCAACGGCAGGGGCAGCTTTCGTCGGAGGTTCAGCAGTGTGCCGAGGAGGCCCACCGGAGCTAAGCTAGCGAGCCGGCACCTCAACTCAGGCAGGCGGACTGTTCTTGTAGCACAAGGGGGGGGACCCACCAGGCACAGGTCTCCCACGCCTCCCCTCCAGCAGGTAGAGTCAGAAACTGTCAAGGCTGAAGTGGTGGGCAGTGGGTGTTTGGACCCTGATTTAGGCGAGGCAGCCACAACAACTAGTTGAGATGAGATGAATGGCATAATGCTCGGAACCGTAGATAGGGTCAGGAATCTGGTGGTCATTGTGGACTCCAAGTTGACTTTAGAATATCAGGTGTCAGCTGTTGTCATCAGTGGCTTTTACCACCTCGGTGACATCTCCTGGGTCATACCCTTTCTGGAACTGGCTAACCTGGCGACTCTGGTGCACTCCCTAGCTACGTCTAGATTGAGTTACTGTAATGCTCTATACCTTGGGTTGTCCACAAAGTTGGTGCGTTGCTTGCAGCTGATCCAGAACGTGGCAGCTCGGCTGGTTGCTGGGACCTCACGGTTTGAGCATATCACGCGGGTTCTCTGTGTTCTCCACTGGTTGCTGGTGCAGTGGCGCATCAGCTTCAAGGTATGCTTGTTAACTTACAAGGCCCTGCACAGTTTGGGCTATCTGAAAGATCTCCTGACTCCTTACACTTCTGGCCGGCCCCTCAGGTTAGCAGAGGCAAACCTCTTGCAAATACCTTGATCCTGCCCAGAATCCTCGGGAGATAGGATGTTTGGCGTTGCTGCCCAATCTTTTGGAATGCCCTCCCCCAGAAAATAAAAGTAAGAGGTACGCCTTCCCTGGCCGTGTTTAAATCATGTTTAAAAACTCATTTATTTATGCAGAGTTTTGGACCTGGCACTGCTATGTAATTTTCTGTGCAATATTATTTGATTGTAATTATTCCAAATGGTTTTACTCTATTTGTTGTTTTTATTGTGAGGTGCCCAGAGTCCCTGGGAATGGGCACCTTTTAAATAAAATTGCCTTGCCTTTACATACCCTCCTTGGCTCTCCTCCCTCTCTCAGGCAGTTTTCAAGTCAGTCTCTCATTTCTGTTTAAGTCCAGAACCCTCGTCTTTATCTGGTTTGCCTGTGCTCCTGTCTTTATGTTGAACCACACAATATGGTGATAACTGGTACCCAGGGGACTGCCCACTGTGATGTCTTCAGTGCTGTCCCTCTTTGTAAGTACTAGGTCCAGCACTGCCCTATCCCTTGTGGGTTCTTTGACTAACTGTCTTAGAAAGGCCCATTGTAGGGAGTCAAAGATGGTCCTCCTTCTTATCAAAGCCACAGTCGGAAGGCTGCACTCCACATCTAGCAGATTGAAATGGCCAACTAGCAGCACCTCCCCCGTGCTTGCCATTCTGATGATGACTTCCCCAAGTGCCTTATCCAGCTCCTCGCCTTGTGCAGGAGGTGTGTACACTACCCTGATACACATAGTGGACCCAAAGCCTGCCTCCGGGTTGATCCACAGTACTTCCAGCACCTCCTTTTCCTTTTTGTGCCCCTGAACCTCCGTGACCTTGATACCCTCCCTCACATGTAATATAACCCCTCCTCCTTTCTTCCCCACTCTGTCTCTTTTGAACAGAGAATAGCCCAGTATGGCAGTGTCTGAACTCTGCCATTGGTTCCATCTATCCCCCACTTTGATGTTGAAGCCAACTTGGCTGCACTTTCCACTCTGGAGGGTGGTCGAGTGGCTGCCTTCACAGAGGATGCCATCACTGCTTCATGATCAGCAGGAAGGAGGTACATGAGGAGGGCTGGTGCCCTCCCTAGGAGCTGTGCGCTTGCGCTTGGCCCTAAGTCTGCCTCCATGTGGTATTCCATGACTCACATGGTATTCACAGTCTCCCAGTTGGTAGCACAAATCGCTGCTGACACTGCACTGGATCATCCATCCTGGAGGCAGTGTTCAGATAAAATGCATAAATTAATAGTGCTCAACTTGTCAGGACGCACTGCTTATACCAGTCACTGCAGTAATGGAAAGTAAAGGCACTGCCTGTTTTATTAAAGTCCTTCTTGCTTCTTTCTTCATATCACTAGGAGAGTGTTTCTGTGTAGTGGCGCAACAGATGGGAGCATTGCATTCTGGGATATAACTGAGATAATCAACAGAGCAAAGGCAGAACATGATTTCACAGAAAAGGATCATCTGGTCTGGGGTAAGTGAGAGGAGCTGCTCAGTACAAGGATAATACAGTAGGAGCAGAAATATGGAGTTGTTATTGTGGCTAACTCAGGTGCTGCTGCCGCCCTGTCTGTATCTTCTTTTGGTGATAACATTGACTGTGGGGAGTGCTTGGATTTGAGGCTTTGTGGTTTGATCCCTATTCCAACTCTTTCTGGGGCCATGGTAATTACTGCTGAATCAGTGTGTAGCTATATGGCTCGGGGTTCATTCAGAGTAAGAATCCTACCTACCTGTTTTTTTGAATGGGACCCTGAGAAGGGCTGTTCCTCGAATATCAGTTCTGTTTTTTACCTTTAAACAGGCTTCTTAGAAAAAGACCTTGGGTCACCCCATGATGATTTTAGTTGTGTCAAGAGCTGCACTACAACACAGCCTGCCCTGTTTTGGGTCACTCCTGTGTTGTTATAACCTTGGGTCACCTCTGTGTCATTTCAACTTGTGGCTAGCACTGTACTACATACAGTATGCAACCTATCCTACCTTGGGTCACCTCTATGCCATTTGGAGCTGTGTCTACTACTGTACTGCATACACAGTCTACCTTACCTTGGGTCAGCTGTGTAATTTTAAGTTGTGTCTACTACCACACTGCCTACACAGCCCTAACTTACCTTGGGTCACTCCTGAGTCATTGTGTTTGCTACCGCACTGCCTACACAGCCCTACCCTACCTTGGATCACCCCGAACCATTCTAAGTTGTGTCTACTACAACACAGCCCTACCCTACCTTGGGTCACCCCAAGTCATTTCAAGTTGTATCTACTACCACACTGCCTACACAGCCCTTCCCTACCTTTGGTCACCCCTGAGTCATTTTGAGTGGTATCAACTACCATGTTGCCTGCACTATCTTGAGTCACTCCGGGTTATTTCTAGTTGTGTCTAGTGCCACACTGCCTGCACAGCCTACCCCTGAGTCATTTTGAGTTGTGTCTATTGCTGCACAGTCTACATAGCCAACCCTACCTAAGTATTTAGACTAGAGGATAGAAGAAGGGGGCTGGTACAAGGGATCACCAAGAGTAAGTGGCAGATGCAGGGAATCACCCAGGGAAAGACTGTAAAGCTGTGGAGCACCTGGAAAGGAGACCCAGGGAGAACAAGGAGGCAAAGCGGGCCAACTATCCTCACTTGGATGCAGGCCAGTATGAGGAGTGCACCTGGCAAAATGGTTGAGCTCAAGAGCCTAAGACACTTCCAAGGCTAGGAATGCCATGGTAGCTCATACACCTGGTCAGGGAAGGAAAATGACAGACACCAGGATAGAGGGATACATACTCTTGTGAAGAAAAGGCCTGACCAGAAAGGGGTGGGGGCGCTCTTCATAATGGAGGAGTCGATATGGAGGATAATGTGGACATCAGGAGAAGACATTGTCTTAGAATTCATCTAAGTCAAACTAGGGGAAAAGGGAGGCAAAAAAGTCACCCTGGGGGTATGCTATAGGCCCCAAACAACTTAGCAGAGCAGGACGCCCGGCTCAACAAGGAAGTTATGACAGCAACCAAATCCCATGCAGTGGTGATCCTGGGGTACTTTAATCTCTAGAGCACAGGCTGATGTCTTGAGGAGGCTAACAGCTGGCCTCAAACTTGAGTTCCTGTCCACCTTCAAAGACTGCTCGCTAGCACAGCATGTTCAACAGGGGACTAGGTTTGAAGCCACGCTCGATCTTGTTCTGAGCAATGGGGATGGGTAACCTGGGTGGGCCTCGGTCACTGGAACCTGGAACTTCAAAAAGGCAAACATTGCCAGCATGAAAGACCTGATGGCTAAGGGTCTGGAGCAGCTGCTTGAGACTAGTAATGCAGAGCACAGGTGGGATTGTTGAAGAAGGTGCTAGCCGTGAAGGTCTGCATCCCTGTATTCATTAAGCTGGGGTCTCCAACAGGCTGCTTAAATTCATAGATGACACTCAGCTGGCCAGGCTGGAGGACTCCCTTGAGAATGGTGAGAAACTTCAGGAGAACCTGAACCAGCTGGGTAATTGGTCTGACTCCTGATGTCTCGGATTCAGTGTAGCAAACTGCAAGGAGCCACACACTGAAACAGAAAACAGAGGTAGGACCTACACGCTGTGTGGGGCCCTTTCGCTGCAGTGGAGGAAGAAGAGGAGAAAGACCAGGGGCCAGATATTCAAAAACAGGCACAAACTGTTGCCCTTTTCCCTGGTGTCTAGTGGCACTCCCCATCCTCCAATCACCCATCCCGTATATGTTAAATAATTTCCCTGGTGTCTGGTGGCACCCCCCAGTCGCCTGTCCTGTACATGTTAATCATTGCCCTGGTGTCTAGTGGCACCCTGCACCCCCCCCCCCAGTCATCCGTCCTGTATATGTTAACCATTTCACTGGTGTCTAGTGGCACCCCCTGATCATCCATCCCATAGATGTTAATCATTTCTCTGGTGTCTGTGGCACCCCCAATCACCCATCTAATGTCCCTATATTATCCCTGGTGTCCTGTGTTACGCCTCCCACGCACCCCCAAATGTCGATCGACAAACGGATCACCGAACATTGGCGGTCCAGTGGCCCACCCCACCCTACCCGGAGCATCTTCCATCAACCCTATCCCCCCAACCAGCATGTCTGAGGCCGTGTGTTGCATCTCAGTATGGGGACCGGTACAATCCTCTTGTCACCTCCTCGACTGCCCACCATATGAGCTGCAGTTAGCGCGTGTACAGTATACTGTACACGTGCACACTGCAGCTCATCTGGGGGCTGGCTATACTGTATGTGTGTTCACTGCAACTCATATGGTGGCCGACCAAAGAGGAGAGAGGAGGACTGTGCCAGTCGCTGTATCGTGATGCAGTGCACAGCCCCAGACATGCTGGTAAGGGGGGGATGGGCAATGTTCAGAGTGTGCACACGAGGTGGATGTTCAGCCACTGGCCCGCCAATCTTCACCAGTCCGTTTGTCAACCGGCATTCGAGAGGTGAGGGCGATGGTACCACTGGATGCCAGGAATAGTGTAAGGGACATGGGATGTGTGATCGGGAGGGTAGGGGGTGCAACCAGACACCAGGGAACAGTGTATATGAACTGGAACAGGTGGTTGGAGGGTGGAGGGTGCCACTAGACACCAGGAAGGTGTGTATATAAACTGGAATGGGTGATTGGGGGGTTGAGGTGCCATTAGACACCAGGAAAGTGTTATAATAAACACTACGGGTGATCAGAGGGTTGGGTGCCACTAGACACCAAGAAAATGATTAACAGATACGGTATGGGTGTTTGGGGGGTTCAGCTAGACACCAGGGATATGTGTCAAATCTACTGGATAGGTAATGAGAGGTTGGGGTGTCAGTAGACACCAGGGAGCTGTCTGTCAGTCACGGGACTGGCAAATGGGGGTAGGCGGCTGCATTACAGTCATCCCACTATCAGTGAGGTCACGTGCTTAGAACCCAGTTAAGTCAAGGTTTTCAGAGGCAGTGAAGAGCACCACTTTGGGTGCCGTTTACTGTAGACACAAACCTTGAGAATGTCGCAGTACCTGTATGTAAGAGGGGAACCCCTCGTTTGCATGGGTGCAGCATTATGTTAGTGCCTGGACGCTAATGGGTTCAGCCTGTGCTACAAGGGCCTCTGAATATAGACCCCCAACCCAAAAACGGACAGAAAGCCCATGCTAACTTTTGAATATCTGACCCCAGAGATCATAACAAGTAAGGGGCTGAAGCATGACAAGCAATGTGCAGCCTTTGTCAACAAGACTGGAAGAATGCCAGGGTGCATCTAAAGACAGTGACTAGCAGAGCAGGGGAAATAATCCTGCCACTTTACTAGGCACCACCAGATGCACTGTGTGCAGTTCTGGGCTCCTCAATACTAGAAGGATGTTAAGGCAGTCAAGAGTGTGCAACACAGGGACACCAAACTGAGCAGCGAATGTAGAAGACACAAGCTGTAAGGAGAAGCTGAAGGCCCTTGACATGTTCACCCTATAGAGAAGGAGGCTGAGGGAGTCCTCTGCATACATAAGAGTATCAACAAGGTCAAATAGAGAGATTTGACTTTGTGTGCTCTTGCAGGGTGGTGTAACAGTATGATGATTCCATGCTATATTGTGGTATCAGAAGTCATGTTTTTGACACCATGGGTAATTTTTGATACCACAGTAACTGTATGTAATGGTATACCATGGTTTTCAGGCCTTTCAAATAATTGTTTTGTATCTTTAGGGACGACTGCCCCTCCTGCACCAACTCTTGCCAACAGAGGAGTTTAGTAACATGATAAGCAAAGTATTATATGATGGTTATCATTCTGTAACAGGACACACCCTGAAGCTTAGAGATGGTTCTGGGGTAACATTAGGAAGCACATCTTTATTTCATTATGTATTTAAAAGAGTAGACCAGGAACGCACACTTAGCTATACAGTTCGTTTCTGGTGTTTCCTGAGGGAAAGGGACAAAGGAATAGACAATACACAAGATAATACAGCCTTCCTGAAAAGAATGAAATATGGGTGGGTGTGTAACAAAGAAGTTTACACACTTTCGAGAGTTAGATGCTACATGACTATCTAACCCGAGGGTGTATGCAAACAGTTTACACAACCCATGTTTTATTTATATCGTGCTGGTTTTCTTTTCTCGCAAGCAATTGTGTAAAATAAAAATGTTGCTGTGCAGCCGCGGTCGGTTAAGTTGAAGTCCGTGGTCGCAGTCAGCAGTTTGTTTACTAATTTAAATGTTTTGTTTTTTTTATGTTGTGCGCAGCCCTGAGGGTTAATTTTAAAACTTTTGGCAGACTTTCAGGTTTTTTTACTACTTACTGCCTAGTCCAGGTGGCGGTTTGCTGTCCCTTAGCGGTTCGGCGAGCAGACACAGTGGTGAAGCGAGGAAGTGCAGCGGGTGCATGCGCATAGTGAGGGAAACCATGCACGTGTTTGCCGTAATGAACACTCCTTCATTATGGCAAATTACGCCACGGTTTCCCTATGGGGGAAAAAAGGGAAACCAGTAATTATAATAACAGTAAAACCATAAGGTGTGCACACAGTAGCAAGTCAAACAGTCGGTACGTATAAAAAGAGAATATCCATGAATCTTCTACCAGAGAGTGGTGAACCTGTGGAACAGCCTAGCATTGGAGACAGTGGCTGTGAAGGCAGTGTTAATGTAGTAAGAGACAAGCCCCCCCCCGGTTAATCCTTTTTTGTTCCCACACCTACCACCCAGTGTTTGGGATCAAATTGGCAGGGCCCTTCATCTGGGAGGGCAGGTGAGTAGCTGCCGTCCTAGTGGATGGTAGTGCTGCATTCTTCCTCCTCGGGAACCAAGTGCCTCAGCTCTGTGGTGCTTCTGACCCTGGGGGGCTTATACATGATAACAGTTATAGTCTGGTGATATAAAATGCGACTGATACAACAGCAGTGGCCAGTATTGCCACCTGAGAGGCTCGGGGATTGGGCTGGACTTGGGATTTCTGTTCTCACAGTGGTGGAGACGGAGTGTGTCACAGAGTTGATGTGCTTAGTCTGATCTGTCTCCTCCTGTTGACTGGTTATTTAGTGGCAGTGGTGTCACTGTGGAGGTAGGCACTGACCTACCCTCTTAGCCAAACATGTCTTGCCCCTTGGGTTCCTACATGGGGAGGTGGCAACAGAGAATGAGTTCACTGACGTGGTTTCTTTTTGTCTTGTAGATTTGGGACGTCCACACTCAGTTGTGCGAATTCACCAGTCTGGAGTTAACAGCCTCCATATCCGAGCAACTGAAGAGGATGGACAGTACTTATTAGCTAGTGCCGGTGATGATAATGCTATTCATGTGTGCCTCCTCGCCATAGCAACAACCCCTGATGACTTGATGCCACTTGCACTGATGCCTGAACACCCCAGCAGCCATGACTTTGCACCCAGATATCCTACAAACTGCTACTCAGTTCAGATACTTAGAAAGCTTTCAGCACTTTCTGCCCATGCGGCCTACGTGACAGGAGTGAGAATCCTCAGCTCAGGTCTGCTGGCATCTGCCTCCATAGACCAGCGGCTAACACTGTGGAGGCTGGATGAAAGCAGTTTGCAATTTTTGTGCAGTAAATTTTGCCATGTAGCGGATGTCGCTGACTTGGATTGTTGGAAGGAAGACAGATGTGGGGTCCACTTCTTTGCAGTCTGTGGCCAGGGCCTGCAGGTAATCAGGACCCAGGAGTCTGAACTTGCTCAAGCGTAACGTGTTTTTTGCAATGAAAGATGTACCATCGCCAACATTTCAGTTTGTGGCTAGTTTCATACTTATAAATTGTGATGCCTCGAGGGCACAGAAGACGCTGGTGTCTCTTGTTTTTTATATTACATTTATATGTGTACTAGGTGCAGTGTGGCTGTGGATCCCACTTTTATTAGTATTTATTGTTCCCTGTTATTCTTCCCTGTCCCTGACCATGGTGTCACCTTGGTTGCACTCCTCTGGCTAGATGAGCAGCTACCTTCACAGCCGATGCCAATGCTGCACTGTAACCGCCCAGCAGGGGGTAGGAACCCTTCTCCTCTCCCCCCTCACAAGAGCTGAGAACCTCCCCTGTGTAACATGCTCAGCCCCAGCTGGTTTGTGGGACTCCTGGGCTCGTATGAGGCTCTCCCTTCATGGAGTTGCTTGTGTACCTCAACCCTGAGCAGTGACTAATATCACAAAATGTTACAACACGACTTCCCACACTGATGCCAGGAAGCCATTCTTCTGTTTCGATGATTGTTTTGATGATGTGGCCATCCTCAGTTGGTTCAATTGATTATAATATGGAAACAAGGCACAAGACTGGAAGTAACATGCTTAAATTTACATGCACCATTTGACTTTACTGATGTTTTTAACTTCTTTCGCTAAGACCTGCTGGGCCACCTATGCAAGAGAAGGCCGTTTTCTATCCATGTAAATGGCAGTGTTAAACAGACAGACAGGGTTCAGCACTCCAAAGGAGATTAGTGGAACACACAAGTAAATTCATGGACTAGATGCTGGATGCTATAAATTGTAGGCATTTATTTGCCAGAAAACAAAAAAATGACATAGATGTCCAATATTGGTCGGTTCTGCTCACAGCTGCAACTAAGAATCGGGTGTCCCGACGCTTCGTGTCCTTAAAGCTTCATCAGGGGGCTGTGAGTGGAACCAGTCGATACTGGACATCTGTGTAGATACATCCCTGTTGATTCTCATCACTATTGTCGGGTTCAGCAGGGAGTGTACATCACTGTTTTGATTTTCGGCGATGTACACACGCTGTTAACAGTGATCGCGGTTTTGCGATTCCTGTCATGACATGGAACCAAATTTTAATGAGGGACTGCAGTTCTCTTTTTATCTTACATAGAAATTGTTGGCAGAAAAAGACCATTCGTCCATCTGGTCTACCTTGTTTTGTACCCTACCACACCCTGTGACCTATTGTTTAAATGAGGTTTTCACCCTCGTCTCTCTCTCCTTTGTTTCCCACTGTACTGCTACCCTCCCATGTAACTGATACACCCCTTACTGTGTCCCAGCCATGCTTGAACCAGTTTATGGTTTTTTGCTCCAAGCAACTCAGCTGGTAGGCTGTTCCATGGCTCAGTCACTTACTCTGTGAAATAACATTTCAAGGGACATGGATATGTTGTTCATCCACACGGTCTGGCAGGTATCCTTGCCGCTTTAAATCTTGCTGGAAGGTCTTCAGGCTGGCTCCTCCCACCCACCGGGTGGTAAAACTCTCGGCTCCGCCCCATGACACCAGATCTTCCTTACCGCTTGGAAGCTCAGGTTCCCTCCTTAACGCTCTGCGTATAAGACTGGTTCCTAATTCTTCGGTTTTGAATTTAAAAGTTTTGCACTTCTAGACTTTGGTCTTCTATCCCCTCGTGGCTCGATGGACAAATCGACTCCCAGTTTTCGGAGATGCCCTTGCGGGTCAGAAGATGTCTTGGACAGATCCGCACTCCACGTGTGTGTCTACTGTATTTAGGCTGAGCCACGACCACGCAGGCTTGCGACCTGTGCTCTCCTTCTCAGCCTCACGATCCTCGAAGACCCGTGCTGCCCGTTTACAACTGGGGCATCCCGAGAAGCGTTTTCCTCGGTAAAGTCAAAAAGAAGGCCCAGTCGCGGTCTCCGTGGCGGCAGGCTCCAGCGGATCAGCTAAAGCAGATGATGCGCCCTCGAAGAGGGCGGCTGTGACGCATCTTCATGGCGCGGCATTTATCCGCTCTCCCTGGGTTCCTCTTATACAGCTTCTTTTAAGAACTTTGTCTGTCCCTCTCCATTAAGGAAGGGACCAGCATCTGCTGGACCTTCTTCCGGTCCAAAAAGAAGACAAAGGTAAGTCCCTCCGTCGGCCTCTTGGGAGGCCGGGAAAGGTCCTCTCCCGAGTTGTCGGCCGCCGGCTTGATCGATCATTAAACCGGCCACTGGTCTCACGGTGTCCCCATCAGGCCAGTTGACCGGGACTCCGTCGGCATGATCGAGATTTTCTTGACCCGTTGGGCGGGTTGTCGCCAAGCAAGCCGAAATCCTCTCTTCGGTTCCCCGGTGAGTTGAGGATCCGTGGGCTTGCCAGTGACTCGGTTCCGGAGCCCTCGGGTGAACCCTCTGAGCCGAGGGAGAGCCAGATTCCCCGTCCCTCCCGCCCTCGGAAAAGCTGAGGTTCTCGGTCTCGGACTTGCCGTGGTCCAGCCGATCCCGCTATCATAAGCGGTCTCTGTCAACAGCCAGCGATGGCGGTACGCCGCTCCGTCCTGCGTCCTCGGGCGAGGGCTTCGGCGTGGAATTCGTCGACGATACGAGGACCTCGTGGCAATAGCTCCTTCTGACCAGGAACAAGCGGCCCGTTGCCTTCCCCGGCCATTAAGTGGCTGTCACTGTAGCGGCCGAAACAACCCCTCGACTTACCCGAGGAGCCTGTTCCCAGGCCGGTTGTTCGGCCAAAACCAGCTGCTCCACCGATTCCGGTGGAACCTCCGTCTCCACAGCCGTTATTTGGGGCTCCGACCAAGAATTCTCGGTCGGCTCAGGGACTGCCCCATAGGCTGTCTGTCCTCCCTCACTCCCTATCGACCTCAGCAGGTGGAGGGTGGCTCAGGCCGAAGGCAGCTCTTTGTGGACTCTTCAAGAGTCCGACAGCATTCCTCCCTTTCTCTCAGGCGATAGACTTGGGTCCTCTGGAGGTCAGTCGGTGGACGATAGCCCTTCATCCTATCTGGGATTGCTTCAGCTCATCTGAGTCCACGGGATGAAAGCTCGAACCTGTGTCTAAGCAGGCCAGGTATCCTCTCAGGAGATACTGGACCGGGGGATTCCCCTACGGAGGCTTTTCGGGTGGCCGAGGCCATAGTGGGCCCGGCCTTGAGGTAGCAGCCCTGCTGCCTTCACTTCCTGTCCTGTTGCCTCGGCCAGGATGGCCAGAGGAAGTATCGGTTCCTTGTCCGGTTTTGAACCCCTCAGCCGAGGGCTAGTTACCGACAGCATTTTCCGGCGTGCCGAGAGCGCTAGGGCGTGGACAAACCTCCCGACAAGAGTCCAAGAAATTGGACTATGTCGGGCACAGAGTCTACGCTGCGTCCTCCCTAGGCCTTTGTCAGGCCAGTTCGGCCGTACTCATGGCACATTTCTCTCATGCCCTGTTGGGCTCCCTGGACAAGGTAGTTCCTCATCTTCCAGCGGACCTGCAGACCACGGTTAGGCAGGTGCGGGACCAGGGCAGGGCAGTGACCAAACAGCAGCTTCAGACTGCTCTGGACATTGGAGACTCATGTGCCAGGTCAGTAGCGACCGCAGTAGCTATCTGCCGTCGGGCATGGCTGGATATCCACCTTCGCTGGATACCCAGCACAAGTTGGCGGATATCCCTTCCTGGGACCGACCTCTTCGGCCCTGGGGTGGAAGGTCACCTGCAGAGTTGAGAGTCCAATGCTACCTTGGACTCGGTCTCATCCGCACAGAAGGACAAAGGCCATAGCCTAAGCCCTTCGTCCCTCTGCTCCGGCGGCGCGTCCGGCCCAACAACGTCAGGGCCAGCAGGCTCGACTTGGCATCCCAAACCCAAGCCCTCGGCTTCCTCCTCCAGGAAGCAGGGAGGTAAAGCCCTGGAGGTCCCTCGGCTGGTCCTTCCTCCAAGCCTGCCCAGTGGCGGGTTGGGGTGTGCCCCAACCCGTCGCCTCCTCCAAGTGCCCCCCATGGGAAGCCGCTCCCACTTTCTTTCCGCCTGGTCGTTATCACCACAGACGGTGGGTGTTGGAGGTGGTGGGAAAGGGCCTGCCTCTGTGGTGAGGCAGGCCCCACCCTTCAGAGCCGTCGCACCTCAGGGGGCCTCGGGATCCGAAGCCTCGCTGTCGGCTCGCCGAGCCGACATCGCTCTCCTCCTCGAGAAGGAGGTGATCAGAGAGGTGGCGGACCCTCCCTCAGACCCGGGGTTCGTGTCCAGGTACTTCCTGGTTCGAAGCAGACGGGGGCTGGCGCCCATTCTCGACCTACTAAGCCTAAACAAGTTCCCTCGGTCTGAACCTTCAGGATGGTCCTCTGGCTCACCCATGCCATCCTTGGAACATGGCGTGTGGTTCTCTCTGGACCTGCAGGGCAGCGTTCTTTCACGTCCTATCCTCCGTCACATCAGAGGTTCCTTAGCTTTCGGCGGAGGGATCCCTCAGTTCCAAGCCATGCCCTTGACTATCTCCAGCTCCCAGGGTCTTCACCAAATGCATGGCAGTGGTGACAGCATTCCCTTGGCGCCCGAGGGGTCGGAGTTTGCACCCTTACCTGGACGATTGGCTGATAGCAGCCCCCTCCAGACAGGAGGTGGAGCAGTCCAAGATCTGGCCCTCCAGGTTTGCTCTCAGGTCGGTCTCCTCATCAGCGAGCCAGTCGAACTCGAGCCAAAGCAGGTGATTCTTTCATCAGGGCAGGCCTGACTCTCTCTTGAGCCAGAGCACGGCTCCCGGCGAGACAAGGCGGGGTTCTTTCCTCCTTTGCCCAATCATTTCTGGTTGGCAATGCATCTTGCCGGGACTTCCTCGCCTCCTGGGTCTCATGGCGGCCTGTACCAGCGTGGTCGTTGGGCCCGCTGGGACATCGCCCCCTTCAGTAGGGGCTGGCCAGCCAGTGGTCCCCAGCGCTGCGATCCATTGGACCAGCTAGTGACGGTGACCCAGGGGATGTGGAATGCTCTCCAGTGGTGGACCGTTCCAGTTCATCTGCAGGAGGGCATCCCGTTTGTCCGCCTCGAGCCGACGGTCTCTCTATCGACCGATGCCTCTCTGATGGGTTGGGGTGCCCATCTGGGGGAACACCGAGCGCACGGCCTCTGGTCCCCGCGGGAGTCCCGATGCCACATCAACCTGCTGGAGCTCCTCACGGTCCGCCTAGCTCTCACCGCCTTTGCTCCGTTTCTTCGAGGTCAAGTGGTCCGGGTCCAGACGGACAATACCACAACCATGTACTATCTAAACCGCCAGGGCGGGACGTGCTCCATACTTCTATGTAAGGAAGCTCTCCGCATCTGGTCACTCGTGCGCAGCCTGGAGGCGGATCTCCTAGCCTTTCATGTGGCAGGAGCCTCCAACACCCTGGCCGATGCCCTAAGCGGATGGGGCTGCGTCTCCGAGTGGTCTCTCCTGCCAGAGGTAGTACAAGATCTATTCTCCCATTGGGGCACACCTCAGGTGGACCTGTTTGCCTCAGGGAGAATGCTGGCTAGAGGCTGTTCATGCCGCCCCTCAGCAGGGATCGCTGCAGGGATGCCTTCGGGCCGTGGACCCTGGGCCTCTTCTCGCCTTTCCCCGTTCCCCTTGATGCACAAGGTGCTTCTCAAAGCAAGGAGGGACAAGGCGCAGGTGATTTTGATAGCCCCAGACTGGCCCCACCAGTACTGGTACCCAGATCTCCTCAGCCTCAGCTCCAGGCTCCAGGCAGCTTCCAGCTCGCCGGGACCTGCTCTCAGTCAATCAGGGAAGGTGTTCCATCCGGACCTTCAGTCCCTGCACCGACGGCCTGGTTCCTGGCGGCTAGAGGTCCAGGCCTTGAGGTCTTTCGGCGAGGTCCTCAACGTGATTGAGGCGTCCGTAAGTCGACAGAAAATGCTAAACCTTCAAATGGAAGAGATTTTCCATTTGGTGCCAGAACAAGGGCTTTGACCCTTCCTCCTGTTCCTTGGCGAGCATATTGGACTACCTTTGGTCCCTTTCTCAGCAAGGGCTTAGGTCGACGACCCTTAAGGTGCACCTGGCAGCCATCTCTGCTTACCGGGCGCGGGCCAGGAAGCAGTCGGTGTCGCAGGAGAAGGTGGTCTGGTGCTTTTTCCAAGGCCTTGATCACATTTCCCCTCTGGTGCGAGAATCTCGACCTCCGTGGGATCTACTGCTGGTACTGGCAAAGCTCATGGGCAAGCCATTCGAACCAGTGCACAGTTGTGAACTCTCTCACCTGTCGTGGAAGACCGCCTTCTTGGTGGCTATCACGTCAGCCAGAAGGATGGGAGAGCTCCAGGTGCTCTGCATCAAGTCTCCTTACCTGGTCTTCCACAGGGACAAGGTTGTCCTGCCCCCCCGAAATTCCTTCCGAAGGTGGTGTCGGTTTCACCTTAACCAGGTGTTGACTCTGCGGTGTTCTACCCCAATCACACCTCGGAGGCCGAATATAGGCTCCATACTCTGGACCCTAGAAGGGCGCTCGCTTACTATAAGGAGCGCACGGCTGAAATTCGGGGAGAGGTTCGCCAGCTGTTTGTCACCTATGCTGAAGCCGCACCTCGCAGACCTGCAGCCAAGCGGACGATAGGCAGGTGGGTCACCTCCTGCATAGATCTCTGCTATAAGTTGGCGGGCATGGAGCCTCCCAGAGGGATAAGACTCATTCTACCCGCCATACTGCTGCATCGGTGGCTGCTTCCAGGGACGTCCCTATCCAGGAAATCTGCAGGGCTGCTACCTGGAAGTCAGCACACACCTTCATCACCCATTACCACATCGACCTTGAGTCACGCCGGGATGCTGGTTTTGGAGCCTCAGTTCTCAGTCTCTATTCCCTAAGTAGGGGTGCACCTTGCCTCCCTCCTCCCGGAGAACTGCTAGGAGTCTGCCAGACAGTGTGGATGAACAACATATCCATGTCCTAAATACAGGTTACTCACCTGTAACGGAATTCTAGGAATGGTATATGTTGTTCATCCATGTTTCTCGACCTCCCGGCTGACGCGACAACCTGAGCTTCCAGCGGGCCAGATCTGGCGTCATGGGGTGGAGCCGGAGAGTTTTACCACCCGGGTGGGTGGGAGGAGCCAGCTTGAAGACCTTCCGGCAAGATTTAAAGCGGCAAGGATACCTGCCAGACAGTGTGGATGAACAACATATACCATTCCTAGAACTCCTGTTACAGGTGAGTAACCTGTATTTTCTCACATCCCTCCTGAATTCCGCCCCCCCCCACCATCTTTCAGTCATACCCCCTTGTTGTTGACCTGCTCTTCCTGTTAAATACCTCCTCACAGCTGGCCTGGTGGTGAGAGAGCTGAGTGCCACGTTACTGCCCACCTCTTACCATGCCCGGCGACCGGAGAATGAGCTCTGGCCGGGGAGGGATTGGCGTCCGATGGGCTGCTATCCTCTCTCGGGGGGTATAACTCTAGTGACACCCAATGGAGCTGGGTGTATATCATAATCGGAGCTGCCAAGGACGGGGTTGGAGGTGACAGTGGATGTCCCCAGGCTTGGCACAGGAGTGCGCTCAGCCTGCACTGCACGTCTTGCACAGCCACAACTTAAGGGAACAGGGGTCTAATAGAAACTCCCCTCTGTGTGCACGCACAGTGACGCACGGATGCCTCCCAGGTCAGCTGAGGGCTGGCAGATTTTGGATTCGGTCTCTGTCCTGGTGCCTCTCAGGGAGAGCCCGGCTGTAGAGGTAAGCTGTGGGCTTCACCGGCCATTGTTGGCCTGGCGGGGATGCCGGCAGGAGAAAGTCTGGCGTGGAGTGGGGGTACTCCCCAGCCACTGCAGAGGTGCAGAAAAAGAATGGCGGGGGGGACAATTTACCCAATTTACCTTGTTTATTCCTTTCAGGAACTGGAAGGTCTCTGTCATGTCATCCCTTTCTCTTTTGGCCTCTAGCAAGTACGTGTTCAGTGTCCTATGCCAGGCCTTTTAGGATCTGACCCCTTGACCCTGAATCTTCTTAGTTACCCTTTGCAACACCATCACCTGTCTTTCTCTGTCCTTCCTCATTTGGGAACTCTAAAAGTTGGCACAGTATTCTAGATGGGGCCTCACCAGTGATCTATTATCTATTTCCTTCTACTGTCAAAACCCCCTGTCAATGCACCCCAGCATTCTGGTTGTCTTGTCATAGGCATTATTGCATTGCCTAGTATGTTTGTGGGAGTCTGTGGTGATGACTACCAGATCCTTTTCTTCTGAAGTGATGGCCAGCCTAACCCCTCCCTCTCCGGTATTCCATCCTAGGAGTCCTACTCCCTGTTTGCGTCAGCTTACACTTTGTGGTGTTGAATCTCAGCTGCCAAATCTTACACCATTCTGACTAACCTTTGCAGGTCCCTCTGCAACTCCCTCACCACCTCTTTGCTGTCTACCCTGCCACAGAGCTTATTGTCATCTGCAGACACATCTTGCCCTATATACTTGCCTGTACATCGCTGATGAACTACTGTACTTGTCCCTTATCCACCATCATTGTAACCCAGTCAAAGAATACTGTCAGGTTGGTGTGACAAGACCTTCCTGCCCCTTACGTATGCCGTTAACTATCCTGCAGCCATTATTTTATAGATAGGTCACTAAGTCCTCTTTGACTAGTGTGACCATCAGTTTACCCACAGTGGTTGCAAGACTGACAGGCCTGTAGTTTTCTGGGCCCTCACTATCCCTTGAAGTCAGAGTAGAAAGATCTCACTCTACCCTAATGAATTATGAAACAAAAAAGAGATTCTGATTATTTGGATACTTTATTTATATAAATTTCTGTGAATCCCTTAATCAGTCTCTTTTGAAAACTTATTGTGTTGATTTTAAATTTTACTTGCTTCTTGTTCAATTCTTTTCTTATATTGTGACGTTTCAGAACTTGTTATAGTTCCTTCATCAGACCAGGAGCTTATTAAATCTAAAGATCAAAAAAAATATAACATAAATTATACACTAATTTTACAGTTCAAACTCAAAATGAATAAAAATATTCTGTTTAAATAAAGTTTAGATTTTCAATTTTCAAACAGGTAGAAGTGACCCGTGTGATCATTAATTTCTGCAAATATATATCAAAGTTTGCCTGCTTGTGGGTGTTCTTTGCTGTAAAGAGCTAGTGTACTGCTTGTAATTAATAGTAATTTTCAGATGCGGCCAGCTGTCACTTCCAGGATCGGAAGTATTTTTTTTTATTTTCTGTTTACTAATTAGAAAATGTTCCACCTGGCAGAACTAGGGTGATGTGTGGAGCAGCACTGTCTGGAGAAAAAAAAAGTTCTGTTCCTCCCACTACATCAACAAAAATGAGCCAAAACACCCTGAGGCACCACAATCCTTGCAGTCTGAGCAGTGACTTTCATAAGCTACCTATGGAAATGTGGGAAATTGTGACATCACTAGTAACCAGGGAGAGCCAGTCCCTGCTGCTTCATGTGAAAGTGAAACCTGGCAGTGAGAAATGGTTTTCATTGGTTACTAGTGATGTCATAGTCAGTGTGGTTTCAGTGTTGATGTAGTGGGAGGAACAGAACTGACTTTTTCCCCCCTCCAGACAGGGTGCTGCTCCACACATCACCCCAGTACTGCCAGGTGGAACATCTTCTAATTAGCAAACAGAAAAGAATACATACTTGAGATATAAGAAGTGATAGCTGACTACATCTGAAAGTTATAATTAATTGCACACAATTTCCAGGCAGTACACTAGCTCTTTAATGAACTTCTTGGTTTATCCTAATTTAAAAAGAAAAATATACTTGTTTAATTATTTTTTTATAAAGGCTAAAATCTTTGTATTCAAAACTGATAGTCTAAACAAAATTTTATTGCATCAAAATCTTATATCCTCTCTGATGTAGACGAGTGCGTTCAAGATGAACCAGAAGTTTTATTCTTTTAAGCTGCCTGTGGCGCTAAGGCTGGTGCTTCACTATAAGCATAATAGAAAAAAAAGTCTTGAAATAAGTGTATCTAGAACATATCTCAAAAGGACTTTTTAATTCAAACGAAATAGAATATGAAGCTTCGATGTGTTAGTCTTACCTTAATAAGGACCAAACATTTCTTCAACAGCTGCTATATCCGTAAGGATCAAAGTTTTAGGCAGAAAACAAACGGCACCCTGACGCCATTACAGGCAATGCTACAAGCTAAGACTTTCTGTTACACACTTGACCAGGTGAAGAAGAAGGGCTGGGTCGCTAGGGTGCACGCCCGGAGGTATGCTGACGTCATAACTGATGTCATCTGGGCAGCCTGGTCAGTTACAAAGTTTCCAGGAGTATAATGAACAACCTGGAAACCCCCCTCTTCTCTTCATGTTTATCCGAAATAAAGTCTTTCAATTTCTGATGGAATAGGCTGCTGAATGAAATTCTTTTCCAAAGAATGAACTAATCTATCTTAATATTTTGGCTCAGTTATAGTGTAATGCGATAACATTTCAGTAATTAGGAATTATATTTCTATTAAACTGATATAGTTTTTATATATTTAGAAATCTTATTCAATGAAAAACCGGATTGGTTAACCGAATGTTACCAGAATGTACGAAGGAAAGAGAAATAACAAAGGAGAGAGTCTTGTGTAGGGAGGTCTATTTAACATGCAACAGAGGTGATCAAAGGGAGAAATTCTGAAAATTAGTATTATTAGGTATTAGATAAACTAACTCATCATAAGATTTTAAATAAAAGGGGAAGATAACAGATCAGGATAAGGGGGAGAAGATGGAATAGAATAAAGAAAAAAGTGCACTCTGTATTTGGAAAGTGATGGGAGTAAAACCTGAGCATCAGAAAGAAAGATGTGGATTTTGGGCAAAAGTGAAAGGTAACAGATAAGGGTTAGGGGGAGAGGATGGAAGGGAGTAAAGAGAAAAAGTGGACTCTGTATTTGGAGAGTGGTGGGAGTAAAACCAGAGCATCAAAAGGAGAGATGTAGTGAGTCCCCCCAAAAATAGAGAGGACCAAAAGATATAGTACCAAGTTATTTTGAAATATTTTCAAATGGCAGGAAAAGGAGTAGTGGAGTAAAAAAAACAAAACAGAACAGGCACAGAATCAGATGGTTCATGCAGAAGAAACTTAGGGGTCATTTGAACCCCATATAAAAATGCTGATGAACCAGAGTCTTAAATTCAACCATTCGATATTGTCATTATAAAAACGGGTTTGATGGTAGTGGTCACTCGAAGGTTGTCCAGATAAGGCTTTCATTAAGTCCATATTTGGGTGTGTGTGTTCTTAAAGTATAGATCCAGCAAGCTTCTCATCTAAACAGTGTCAGTTCTCTTATTTACTCCACGTGGGTTCTCTTGTATTTTTTTCAGTTCCAGAAAACTTGAGGCTAGAGATTTGATGGTGGTATTCAGTAAAATGTCTCGTTAATGGGGATCTCAAATCCCCTCTTTTAATGTTGCTTTTGTGTTCCGTTATATGATGTTTTAACTGTCTGGTAGTTTCTCCAACGTAATAAAATCTATATAGACAAATAATGCAATACACAACATACTCAGTCCTGCAGGTGATAAAATCCCTTATAATGTATTCTTTATCATTCCAGGTGCTTCTGATACTTCTGGTTTTCTTGCCTTTATTACAGTGGACAGTTTCCACAGGGGAAAAATCCCGTTATGTTACTTCTCAACCATGTTGTGTCTGTTTTTTCTGGGGTCCAGTGTTGAGTTTTTACTAGCTTATTTACGAATCATCATGTTTTTTTTTTGCTGTAATCCATGGTTTATGTTGAAAAATCCTTTGACCTATTTCATTTGTTTGTAAAATGTTCCAATTAGACAGAATCACATGTTTGATTTTTCCAAAACTTTCAAAGTATTATATTGACATGGTTATTTTTGCTGTGGATTCTGTGTCAGGTGATATTTTTTCTCTTAAGTTTTTTCTTGGTTGTAGGTCAGTTTTTTGTTTGGATGTTGTTAGAACAGTTTCTGTGTAGCCTCTAGTTTTAAATCTGTTAGTTAGATCTGTTATGTTTTTATTACTTCTATCATAGAAACATAGACTTTGACGGCAGATAAGGACCGCTTGGCCCATCTAGTGTGCCCATTTCCCTACCTACAGGATAGGCCGCAGATCCTAGTTAACCAACAGCCTATTTCTTCCTACCCCCCACAAGAATTGCCATATGTCTGTCCCATACATTCTTGAATTCTCCCACAGTTTTAGACCCCAAACCCCTCAGGAAGGCTGTTCCATGCATCCACTACCCTCTCTGTGAAATAATACTTCCTCATTGCCCTGAACCCCCCCCATCTTTAAATTGTGTCCCTTTGTTCTTGCACGTCTCTTTTTCTGAAAGATGCTACCCTCTTGGACTTTGTTGATTCCACTGAGGTACTTAAAAGTTTCTATCATGTCCCCCCCTCCCTTCTTTCCTCAAGGGTATACATATTAAGCTCCTTTAGTCTCTCCTCATATGGCTTCCCTTGCAAACCCTGCACCATTTTAGTTGCCCTCCTCTGGACTGCCTCTATCCTGTCTATGTCCTTGCGGAGATGGGGTCTCCAGAACTGGACGCAGTACTCCAGATGGGGTCTCACCAACTGTCTGTACAGGGGGATAACAACTTCCTGTTTCTGCTGCTGATGCCTCTCCCTGTGCATCCCAGTATACCCCCAGCCCTCCCTACTGCCTTCTCACATTGCTTGTTAACCTTAAGGTCATCTGATATGATTACTCCCAGGTCCCTTTCCTTTTTGTTGTTGTTACTACTCCCCCATTGTGTATTCTTCCCTGGGTTCTTGTTTCCCAGGTGCATTATTTACTTCTTTGCATTGAATCCCAGCTGCCATACTTCTGACCATTCCTCCAACCTTGCCAAGTCCTTCTCATCCTTTCCACGCCTCCTGTGTATCAACCCTGTTGCAGATCTTTGTGTCATCTGCAAAGAGGCATACTTTTCCTTCCAGTCCCTCTGCAGTGTCACTTATGAAGACATTAAAAAGGACTGGACCCAATACTGAACCCTGTGGTACCCCACTAGTAACCCCTCTTTCTTCAGAGTGGACTCCATTTACAATTACCCTCTGTGTCCCGTTGTCCAGCCAATGTTTTACCCAGGCTACCACCCTGGGACCCACTCCCAGGCTGGTTAATTTGACTATTAATCTTTTGTGTGGGACTGTGTCAAATGCCTTGCTAAAGTCTAGGTATGCCATGTCCACAGCCTCTCCCTGGTCTACTACTTTGGTCACCCAGTCAAAGAAATCTATTAGATTCGTCTGACATGACCTTCCCGCTGTGAACCCATGCTGCCTTGGGTCCTGTGCCCCATGGCCTCTAGATACTCAACTGTTCTTTCCTTCAAGTGACTCCATCACTTTCCCTACCACAGAGGTCAAACTGACAGGTCTGTAGTTTCCTGCCTCTGTCTTGGTCCCACTTTTGTGAAGGGGAATCACATCTGCCTTCCTCCAGTCCTCGGGTACCACACCATCCTCCCATGATTTATTAAAAAGAGTAGCCAGTGGTTTCACTAGTTCCCCCCTTAATTCTTTTAGAATTCTGGGGTGAATTCCATCAGGCCCCATTGCTTTGTCCACCTTCAGTTTTAGGAGTTCTTGCAGAACCCTTTCTTCTGTGAAAGGACTGGGATCACCCCCATCAAGAGTGCTTCTGTTAATTGGATTAGGCACTTCCCCCTCCTCTTTTGTGAATACTGAGCAGAAATATTCGTTCCAGTATCCCTGCTTTTCACTGTCCCCTCTGCCCACCACGTTCATTCTATTCAGCCTCACTGTCCCTCCCTTTGTCTTTCTACGCTCGCTGATGTACCTATAAAAGGTTTTATCCTCCTTCTTAACCGAGTTGGCTATCTTTTCCTCAGTTTGGGCCTTTGCTATTCTGACTTCCCTTCCTGCTTCCTTCTACCTTAACTGGTCATCTCTCTGTCCTGCTCCTTCTGTGTTTCCTTATACTTTTGGAATGCTGTCTTTTCTTCCTGACTTTCACAGCCACCTCTTTTGAGAACCATAGTGGCTTTTTCTTTCATTTTGATTTGTTTATTTGCTTCACACAAAGGCTTGTTGCCTCAGTGGTGGCAGTTTTGATGATTCCCCATTGTTGCTCCACACATCCTCCTGGCCTGTTTGCTAGTGCTTTTCTGAGGCACTCTCCCATCTTGCCAAAGTCAGCCCTCCTGAAGTCCAGTACCCTCACTTTTGTATGGCTTGACTCTGTAGCTGAGTTTAACGTGAACCACACTGTTTGATGGTCACTTTTCCCAGATGGCAACCCACTTCTAGATCTGAGATCCTCTCACTGCCCCCCATTTGAGTCGGGGTCTAAGATTGCTCACTACAGTGGGTTTGAAACTAACTGTTTGAGGCCTGCCACCTGTAGGGCATCAAGAATGGCCCCTGCTCTTGGATGTGGCTGCACAATGTGCTCCACTTAACATCTGGCATATTCAGGTCTCCCATCAACAGTATCTCCCTTTCTCTGCCATTCTAAGAATGCCTTCTATCATATCCTTGTCCATTCCCTCCCTGACATGGGGTCTGTACACAACCCTGTGCGGTTTGGTGCCCTTTCCAGTCTCCAAGGTGACCCACAGTGCCTCCTCTCCTCCTGTTTACTCTTTTGTTCAGTTGCTTTTATCCCTTCCTTTACATAGAGAGCTACTCCTTCCCCTCTTCTCCCCTGCCTGTTTCTCCTGTAGGTTATGTACCCTGGTATGTTAACATTCCAGTCATGGTTCTCTGTGTACCATGTTTCTGTGACTGGTACAATATCCAGGCATCCCTCTTCCATCAAGGCCACCAGCTCAGGGAGCTTGTTGCCCAGACTACAGGCATTGGTACTGATTATCCTCCATTTCCTGATGGCCTTACTCCTTTTTGCCCCATCCCTGTCCTTCTTGCCATTGTCACTTTCTCCATTTACCCCTGCCCTTCTCCCTATCGACACGTCTATGTTGGTGTTTACCACACTTACTACTGTTATTTTCTTGGGGGGGCTAGGATTTCCCTGCTCCTTTCCAGTGCCTCCCCCCTTGGCTAGTTTAAATGCTTGCCAATGAAGCATTTAAACCTATCACCTAGGATCCTAGTTCCCCTCCTGGACAGATGCAGCCCATCATGCCAGTATAGGCTTGCATCACTCCAGGTGGACCCCCAATCCCCAATGAAGCCAAATCCCTGAGCTCCACACCAGTTTTTCAACCACTGATTGAATCTCATGGTGCGGAACACCCTAGCCTCTCCTACGCCATAGATGGGCAGCACCTCCGAGAAGGTTACCGTGCGTGCTACTTGTCTAAGGCCCCTCCCCAGTTCCACAAACTCTTCCTGCACTTCTCTAATCCCTTTCTTAGCCAGGTCATTTGTTCCTAGGTGGACAGTGACATCCAGCTCCCTCCCCTGTGCAGCTCCTCCAGCAATCCTGAGGATTCGCTCCCTGTCCCTCCAAGCCATGGCGCCAGGCAGGCACCTTACCTCCCTCTCCCCTTCCTCCCCAGTGCGGGTGCCTCTATAGAGGAACCACACTTTGCCAGAATGGCATAGGAATTGTGGAGAGGTACAACTGGAGGGATGCGCCTCTGTTCCACCACCCTCACCCTCCCTGAGCCCACTGTGGTCCAACCGCTCCTCTTTCTTGGCAACCTCTGAGGCAGCGGCAGTGGCAGTGGGGGTCCCTGGATGGAAGAGGAGGTCCCACAAATCCTGGCCAACTCAGCCTGGAGATGAGCAACCTCCTCCCTCAGCCCAAAGAGGTGCCTGCAGATGGGACAACACCGCATCCTCCAGAACGTCTCCCAGAAGACTGCTGCTCCACAGCCACTGCACTGCACCGCACCACTCCCATATGTCTTATTTCTGGCCCTTAACTGTTTGCAATCCTTACTCTTTCCTCTGTTTTTTTTCTCTCTCTCCTTACTTTCTGCCTGTGTGACCTTTAAGCTCTGACTGTCCTGTTCTGAGACAAGAATATCCTATATTTCTCAGTAGACCCCTTACTTGCTCAGAGGCAGACCTCCAGCAGCTAGAGGGGCTGAGAGCTACTCTGCCCTTCTAGGATGGTGGGTCTTTGGTGGCTCTGTGATCACTCACTTTCTGCTCCCAAACAGGAAGTTCCTGTTGTCAGTCAAATCATGTGCCTATAAAAGTAGAACTAGCTTTGGGTGGGAGGGAATGAGGGCAATATAGTCCCAGTAGAGAAGTCCAGTCACACAGCAGTCCTTTCTCCTGGTGTCTTCTGTCAAGCTACTAGCAGAATCTTTCTAATGCAGTCTATAAATGTAGCTTCCTTCTAGCTAAGCCACTCCCCCTACTTACTAGATCTTTCTACAAGTAATTTAAACTTCACAGCTATCAAGTCCTTTCAATCACCTGAGATTTACACCTAGATAACTGTTCAGATAACCATTCAGTTCAGTTAACTCAGACAAACACGCACTTTTTTTTTGTTTTCTTTGTTAGTTTTTTTTTTACCCTAAATTAAAGGTCCAAGTACAAGAGTTCTGCTTCTTTAGTCCCAGCAGAGAAGTCCAGTCACACAGCAGTCCTTTCTCCTGGTGTCTTCTGCCAAGCTACTCTGTGCCGCTGTTTCTTTTCACTCTCAGCATTTGACTGTATGGTATACTATTTTTTAAATTTTTGGGATGGAAGCTTTTGGTATGTAGAATAGTATTCGTTGCTATTTGTTTCTATATAAATTAGTTATGATTTTTCCATTATCCTTTATGATTTTAAGGTCCAAAAAGGGAATGGCTTCATTGTTGATTTCCATAGTAAAATACAGATTTTGAGACGCTGTTTCTAAAAAATTGTGAAATTGTTCTGCTTCTTGTACTGTACCATCCCAAATAATCAGAATGTCGTCAATAAATCTCTTGTAAAAAGTTACATTTGATTTAAATATGTTAGTTGCTGATTAAATGTACTATTTTTCAAAATGTGCCATATAAAGGTTGGCATAAGTAGGTGCCAACGTGGCACCCATTGCCATACCTATTTTTTGTAAGTATTTTGTTTCTTCAAAAGTGAAGTAGTTGTTTTCCAAAACTATTTTAGTAAGTTTTATTAGAAAATCTTTGTCCGGTTTATTTTGTTGTCTTGTAGATAAAAAGAAGTCTAGTGCTACTAGACCTTCACGATGTGGTATGCTAGTGTAGAGACTTTTGACATCCAGAGTAATGAGTAAACTGTCCTTTAGATTGTAATTCTTCTGATTCAGTTCTTCTAGTAATTGTATGCAATGCTTACTGTCTTGCAAGTGTGACCACGTGTTTGTCACCAAATGCTTACAATAATGGTCCACAAAAATGGATAATGGTTCTGTGATTGAGCCAGTGCCAGAAATAATGGGTCTCCCTGGAGGTTGTGTTACACTTTTATGTATTTTAGGGAGACAGTAAAATAGGGGTATTCTTGGTGTTTTATTGATTAGTTCTTCCGAGACCCATTGTTCTATAATGCCTCTATCATTAGCTTCCATCACTGTGTCTGTAATTGTAGTTTTAAGCTGTTGAAACTGTATATTTTTTACTGTTCTATAGGTTGTCTGATCGCTTAGTTGTTTTAAGCACTCTTCTCTGTAGTTTTCCCTATTTAGGATCACTTGACCACCTAAGGGAATTTTGCGGACTCGCCGGCACTGTCATCTGCTGGTTTGAGTCTTTTCTAACTAACAGGAGGCAGAGGGTAGTGATGGGGAATTTCTCCTCCTCCCCCCCTGGCCACCTGTGATGCAGAGTTCCCCAGGGTTCGGTCTTGTCGCAGATGCTGTTTGTCGTGTATATGCTGCCCCTGGGAGTGCTCATCAGGAAGTACAGTCTGGGCTTTCATTGTTATGCTAATGATACCCAGCTGTATCTTTTCTTTGCCCCGGGAATATCTTGCGCAGTGGAAGTGCTGAACAGCTGCCTTGCTGAGATCAATGACTGGATGGCCTCCAACTGGTTGCGACTGAACCCCGATAAGACGGAGGTACTGGTGGTGGAGTTGAACAGAGGGTGTGATAGGTTGACCTCTGTTGCAGAGACAGGGCTTTTTCTTGGTTCTGTACCATTGAAGGCCTCCTCTAGGGTGCGGGATCTGGGCGTCATTCTTGATGGCGGACTGACACTCGAGTCTCAGGCGGCGTCTGTTGTCTGTACTAGTTTTTATCATCTGAGGAATGTCGCCAGAATAAAGCCCCTAGTTCCGCCGCAGGACCTCCCCACCTTGGTACATGCCTTCATGACGCCAGGCTTGACTACTGTAATGCGCTCTATCTCAGAGTCTCTGGGGGTACCTTACGCCGATTGCAGCTGGTGCAGAACGCGGCAGCGAGGCTGTTGACAGGACTGCCTAAGCATTGTCACATCACTCCAGTGCTGCGTCTACTGCACTGGCTATCAGTTAGGTGGAGGGTTCTCTTTAAGGTGGGCTTGCTCACCTTTAAGGCCCTACACGCCCTGGGCCCTGGTTACCTGATGGACCTCCTTACATCTGCTGTCTCAGTCCGCTCCCTCCACTTCTCCTCTATGGGCCTCCTTGTGATTCCCAGGACGAGGTTAAAAACGCTGGCGACAGAACATTTAGTGTCCCTGCCCCCGTCCTGTGGAATTCGCTCTCTCCAGCTGTTAGGGAGGCCCCTTCTGTGGCGGTATTTAAAGCCCACCTCAAGGCCTTCTTGTATAATCAGGCCTTCCAAGACTGTATCTTATAGTCCTTGCCTATTTTTTAGAACCATATGTTTAGGTTAGCCTTGGCTTTTCAAGTAGTAGCTGTTGTTGTTTAGAGTATTATTTAAATTTTGCTTAATTGATGAAATATTGTATGTTTAATTATATGTTGTTATGTATTTATTATGATGTTTAGTATGCATTTTTAAAATGTTCAGTGCCCAGAGCCTCCGGGATGGGCGTCTCTTAAATAAAATTTGCCTTGCCTATTCCTCCCTCTTTGTTGGTTGGCTTTATAATTATTGATTCATCTTTACTCAGATTTTCCAGAGCTTCCCTTTCTTCCTTTGTTAAATTATGGTTAGATGGTCTTGTTCTGTTCTCAGTTATTATTTTCTCAATATCTCTATTACTTTTTCTATATAACAAGTATTATTTGCTGGAGTAAGGCCAATTGGATCAAAACTAGATCTGAATCCCAGCGCTTGTTTTAATTGATATCGCTCTCTTTTTTCAGCTTCATTTTCTATAGGAAGTTCCCTAGTTCCAAAAAATTATTTCAGTCTTATTTTTCGATAGAATTTTTCTAAATCCAACTTAGGCTCAAAAGGGTTTAGTTTCTGTGTTAAACTAAAAGACAAACAATAATTTAAAACTTTTTCTTCTGATGCTGTCAAAGGCTTATGTGAAAGATTATAAATATTTAGTTTTGTTGGCTCCTTGACCTGAGTTTGTGTGTTTTTTCTCTTTCTTCTCCACCTGTATCTCATTCTCTTCCTTTTCTTCTCACCCCCTGAATGCCCTGCCTCCTCTGTACCTCTCGAAAAACCTTTTCTGTTTGTCTGTCTTGTTGCCATTGTTGTGTTTGAGGCTCAGGATAATATCTCTCAAAGTAATTTCTTCTTTGATTCTAAAATCTCTTATAAGACCTGTCGTAATAATTAGGGCATATTTGTCTCCTATAATAAGGTCTTCTATTAGTAGTGCTCATATAAGGTATTCGATCATAATTTTCTGTATCTGATGTCCCTGTAGAAGCCGAGGTTTCATCCAAATTGTAAATGTTGGTATTATATTCAGATTTCTTCCAGGAGTATGCAGTCCCATTTTTATAATCATTAATGTCTCTTTTGAATTTGTTGATCTTAATGATTCTGATGTGATTGTCATATTCTACCAAAGATTTCTCTATTTTTTCTAGTAGCAGTTTTAATTGTGAAGTTTCTACTGCTTCTTTAAGTTTCGTTTCAAGTGTAATAATTTCTTCTAAAACTCTAGTTTGTTCTATTGTTAGAGTCTCAATTAAAAGCAACAAAAGCGTTTGGACCTGATACCATCCCATTTGACCTGAAATCCCTCTGGTGTGAAACCTAATTGTGATTCTACAAGTACTCTTAACCCTCTTGGTATTCTCTTTTGCTTCATGTATTCGAGAAGCGTTACAGTGTGCCAGTCTAGTCTAATTTCTCGTTCCTTCAACGATTCCAGTTTGTTTATGGAAGCTTTTGGTAATTCACTGATATCTGAATGTTCAATGTGTCGCTTGCTTTTAACTAGTGCCATTATTCTTGTGGCTTCTTCTAAATTTATACTTAATGCTGTGGATCTGTTTTCAGTCAGCTTGCCTAATTCAGAAAAAGATACGATTTTCTGATTTATTTATTCTTTTTGTTATAGCAATATCAAAAGAAATTTTAATTTAGGAAGACTGAAATCCTAATCCGTTTAGAAAGAATCAAAATTCACATCCACTAGTTGTCTTCCAAGGTTCCTTTTGTTTTTCTTTTTAGTTTTCTTTGTGAACTGAAGTGTATTTATTAAACACAGGGGAGTGAGATAATGCGGATATATGTAATGAAGTCAGAGTAGAAAGATCTCACTCTACCCTAATGAATTATGAAATGTAAAAAAGAGATTAACAGGTAACAGTGTCTCCTTGATCTTTCCCACCACTAAGGTGAAGCTGACTGGCCTGTGTCACAAACCCACTCAGCAGGTCAGGCCCTCTGCTCCCACAGTGCCAACCTCCGAGCACAGTCTTGTGAATGGGAAACAGAAACAGGGTAACCCTCCTGTCTGTTTTGTGGGTTAGTTATAATCAACCTTTGGTCTCAAGTCTTGGAGGAATTCAAACTGTGAACCTCTTGTTAGTGTACCCAGTGTACAGGCTCAGATAATTCTGCTCTTCGGGGGCCCAGATATCTTTTGCCTATGGGCACCTAACCAGGCATACAAAATGAACCCTTAAAGACCTCAGAATAAATTCTTACTTTTCCCAATTTGGTAAAATCAGTAAGCTTTGTACCGTGTCAGCTTTAACCATATATGCTTCCCTTGTTAATGAAAGAATTTAAAAGGCACACCAAGTAGTCTCTAAAGTAGAGGTTTACGTCAAAATAGATAAAAAAATTTAAAATGTAAATACAGAACCATATATGACAAAACATACAAATCACTTAAAAAAAAAAACAAGATTTTAAAAGTGCAATTTCCTACCACCAGACAATTAGACTTGATCTATCCAATATATCTCTTACAGTGCTGCCAGCATGTTATAGCTTTCAGAGTCCAAACATTTGTGTGTAAATGGAAAACAGAATACTGTTTAAAAACTGGCTTTGCAAACCTTTTTGCATGAGGTCATCTAGCTCCTCCCTGTCAGAATATAAAAAAATATATCTATGCAAAACAGGATGTCTTATCAAAGTATTAAATTCTGTGACTTTCTTTGATCTTATGAACAGCTTCCCCTTTCCAGGACATCAAAGCATCTTTTATGATTTTGCACTAAAGCGTCATAACCTGCTCTTCTTCCTCTAAACGTTATAAAAGTTTATGATCTATCTTGGCAGTTGGCAAGCTGCAATTAGTCACATAAATAGGAGATCCTAAATTTTAAGTCTCTCCTAGCCTGTAATTATCTCCTGGCCTTCCAGGTAACACCTTGGAGCTAAAATCTGGGAGGGGTGTGTGTGTGTGTGTGTGGTGTGTGTGTGTGTGTGTGTCATCCCACAGGCTGATTCAGCATGTCTCATGAGAGACACTCAATAACACATTTTTATATTACAAAAATCATACAGCAATCAGAACCAGCTGTCCAAGTGTCACAGCCTGTAGTTCCCCATCTCCTCCCTACTGCCACTTTTGTGCAGTGGGACTACATGTGCCCTCCTCCAGTCCTCTGGAACCACACCCTTGTTTAGTGACTCTGTGAGCAGGGCTGCCAGAGGCACTGGTAGATCTTACTTCGAGAAACAGCTCTTGCAGCAGGTTATACCTTTAGGACGGAAGCCGGCAGGCACCAGGACCCCACGGAAATTTTCTAGCTAGCAGTATCCAGCGGGGACCACCCCCGACATCGGCCCCACCCCCCCCGATGTCAGGCATCATACAAAAGGGGGTGGTCCCCCAGAATCCCCAGTTCCTTTCCTGCCATCGACTTGCCAGCATTGGCCTCACGGTCCCGCTTCAGCGAACGACGTCTAGAACTTCCAGCATTTCTAATAAATGTCGGCATCTCCAACTCCTTCCTCAGAAGGACACCCCTCTAAGTGTGCCTGCGGCAAACAGATACCCTTTAAGGATCTGCATTTGTCCTGCCTGCAGTGCCTAGGCCCGGAACACGACACCAAGGCCCGCTCCTTTTGCCAGCGGTTCAGTAGTCGCACCCGGATCCGCCGCCAGAAGGCACTTCAGGGGTTCCTCTTGGAAGAAAGACTTAAGATTATGGATAAAGACCCTGCCTCCAGAGATGAGTATACCTCTAAGTCCTATAAACACCGGGAGAAGGCCAGGTCCAGATCCCCGAACCGGGCCTCGGACTCGCGTACCAGCTCCGGCTCCACGCCCTCAGACCGCTCTCCCTCCAGGGCACGTTCTCAGCCCCTTCCAGTTAAGGTTAGGACTTCAGGCAGCTCTTCAACTTCTCTGCATCCCATCAAGACTTCCAGTACCTCGGACCCTTCTCCAGCGCCCTCCCGGGTTTCTGAGAAGTCTTCTGACTGTCACCAGTCCAAGTCCTATTCAAAAATCTCTCGGGCTTCCTCGGACAGACGCCAGGACCCCGACGCCAGATCGGCCTCCTAGGGGACCGGACCCCCCTTCCAGGAAGACCAAGGACCTGATGTCCCTTAAGCGGATGATGGACACTAAATGGGCTGCCGACCCTTCTCCGGTTACGCGCCCGTCGGACCAGACGTCGGCCTAACACCTGACGTCGGCCAAATGTTCTTAGGAGCCAACGACTGCCTCTCCATCACCGGTGGATACCGGTCGCTGGGGCTCTACGGAGGAGGATCTGACATTGCCTGAAGACCAGGCAGGTGACAACGAGGACGCCGGGCTTCCACAGGAGCCCTCGCCTGATCCGGCGACGCCCTTGGACCCGACGCCTGATACTGGCAACAGACCAACCCCGACGCCAGGTCCATTGTCCGGTATAAACATTCAGGAGGTTAAAGACCTCTTTACTTTTTGGTGGGACACAATCAAGAAAGACATGGTCCCAGTGAAGCCTACTCCTCCTACTCCCCCCCCCCACGCCTCCTCCTCCGCCACCACCACAGGGGCCAGTAGGAAGACCTCCGACCCCCAAGGAGCCTACTCCACCTCCTAGGGGCAGATCCAAAGAAAGGAGAAGGCCCCCCTTCAAGATCTCAACACGGGGTCCCCCAAGTCCCAAACGACCCAGATGTAGACGGTCCACTCCACAGGGGGATGACTCTAGCACCTGATACTTCTGATACCTGCAGGTCTCCTTATCCAATCAGCATCCCATCGCCTGACCCACGAGACCTCCCCAGGTCACCTCTGGATGATCCCTCCTTTTCTGAAATCATAAGGCACATTCAGGAGAACATGGGATAGGAAACGAAAGACCTAGACCCCGAACGACAGTGCCTAGCTCGTTATCTTCGGCAGAAGGACCATAAGCCTGTGGTGGTGCCACCCTTATTGGACACCTTCGTGGACGTCACCAAGGCCACGTAGAAGTGTCCGCACTCCACCCCCGTGGTGCCGAAGAAGGCTGACCGCCTGTACAGGGCCCCTGCAGAGGACCTGTACTTGGCGCAACAACCCCTAGCAGATTCCCTGGTCATTACGGCCTCCCATGACAGGTCTCAACGACTGCAACATTTGAGTACACAGCCTCCGGACCAGGAGTCCAAGCACTTGGACTCACTGGGTAGTCGCATGTATGCGGCTGCTACATGCTCCATTAGGTCACTGAACTGACACACATGGTTCAGTTTCAGAATGCCCTATGGGAACAGGGTCAAGACCTAGTCAAAGCACTTCCGGATGGCGAGCAGAAAGAGGAGCTTCTGAACCTCATTCACATTAGGTCAGATGTGGGGACCCAAGTTTTGAGAGCCGCCTATGATTCAGCGGATTCCGCAGCAGGGGGAGCAGCCTCAGGCATCTGTCTCCGGAGACACTCATGGCTTTGCGTCTCCGGATTTACCCCGGACATCCAGAAAAACATCCTGGACGTTCCCTACAATGATGAAGTCCTGTTTGTTGAAGATTCCGAAAAGGTGATCACCAATACAGGACCGGGAAGGCAGTAAGGACTGTACAGGCCTACGCAGGCCCAAATCTGGTTCCCTTGCAGAACCAGAATCGTTTTCCTGACTGGCAACAACGGCAGCAGCCACGTTCCGGCCAGCAGCAAAGGGTCAATTTCCACCGTAAGGCCCAGCCTAAGTCTTCCCAAGCCAAGGTCAGAGATACACTAAACCGACCCAGCCTGAGGGGAATAATGCCGCCACAGCATGACTCCTTCCCAGCCCCCGGCCCTCCTCTGGATCAACAGGAAGAAAAGGTCGGGGGTCGCATCGCTCGCCACCTCTCAAGATGGCAGCCAAAAGCCGCCGACCGGTGGGTCCTCCAACTGGTCGAGAGAGGACACTTTATAGAATTCCTCGACCACCCACCATCAAGACCTCCCCTGCTTTCCCGATATTCGGGTCAGCACACACTGCTCATACAGCCCTCGCGCTTCTGGGAAAGGAGGTTGTAGAGCATGTACCACGGAACCAGAGAGGTGCAGGTTATTATTCACACTTCTTTCTGGTTCCCAAAAAGACAGGGGACCTTCGTCCAATTCAGGATCTCAGCGACATCAAGGCTTCGGTCCTTTATAAATGCTTCTGCATGGTGACCCTTCCAGGTTTAATTCCCATGCTCAAGCAGGGCACCTTCTTAGCATCTCTGGATATGCAGGATGCTTACCTGCACATACCCATAGCTCGAGCGCACAAGAAATTCTTGCGCTTCGAGTTTCTGGGTCGTCATTATCAGCTCCAAGCCCTCCCCTTCGGACTGTCCTCGGCACCTCGGGTATTTACAAAGTGCATGGCAGTCATAGTGGCGGCTCTCAGGAGACAAGGCCACTACGTGTTCCCATACTTGGACGACTGGCTCCTCATGGTCCCCTCTCGGGAGGCTCTGATCTCTGCGATCCACTGTACTCATTCCTTCTTCAAGTCGTGGGGCATCATCATCAATCAGGAGAAGTCACACCTGGCTCCGTCGCAGAGGCTGCAATTTATAGGTGCAGTTCTGGACACCGTCCAGGGGAAAGCTTTTTTGCCCCAGGACAGAGCGGAACACATCAGATCCCTCATAAGGGACATCTTGACAAAGAAGATGGTCCCAGAAAGACTGATCCTTTGCCTGCTCGGACACATGGCTGCGGCCATTGCGACAGTCCCTTTAGCCCGTCTCCACATACAGGTGACCCAGTGGACGTTACGGGTACAGTGGGATCAGAAGCAAAACCATCTGCAGCTCCCAGTTCGGATCACGAATGCTATTATCCAGGATTGGCAATGGTGGCTCGAACCAAAGCACCTATCGGTGGAGTCCCTTTATTCGCCCGTCTCGATTGTGACACTCTTCACAGACGCTTCAGGGTCCGGTTGGGGAGCACACTTCAACGGGGTCAGGTCTCAGGGCTCGTGGACGACCCAGGAAGCTCATCTCCACATAAATATTTTGGAGATGAGAGCAGTCCGTTACGCCTTGCAGGCCTTACAGTCGGAGATTCCACCGGGTACTCTGCTGTTGCAAACAGACAATACCGCGGTGATGTATTACCTCAACAAACAAGGAGGCAACCATTCCTACCCGCTTTGCAGGGAGGCCATGAGGGTGTGGGATTGGGTTCTGCAGCACGGCGCAAACCTTATCGCTGTACATATCCCAGGAGTGGACAATGTTATCGCAGACAGTCTGAGTCAGTCTCAGGCCAGAGTCCATGAATGGGAACTACTCCAGGAGGTGGTAGAGGATCTGTTTCACAGATGGGGCACACCAGAGTTAGATCTTTTCGCGTCCCCATCCAGTGCAAAACTGCTCAATTTCTGCTCACCAGATCCAGGACCTGGTGTTTTCTGGCGAGACGCGTTGTCCCTCTCCTGGACGGGCAGATTCCTCTACGCATTTCTTCCCTTCCTGTTTATCCAGAGGGTCCTTTTGAAACTCTGCAGAGAGCAGGCGATGCTGATACTAATCGTACCTTTTTGGCCCAGGCAGATTTGGTTTCTTCTGCTGCACCAGCTGTCTCAGGAACATCCAGTGCCTCTGCCAATCAGCTCTCACTTATTGTCCCAGGAGGCAGGATCCTTGGTCCATCCAGACCTTCGCTCTCTGAACCTGCACGCCAGGCTCCTAGGGACTTAGCGATCATGCACTACGGGGGTCTCGCAAAGGTAGCAGATGTTCTGACTGCTAGAAAACCCATTACTCGTTATCGCCCATAGTGGCACAGATTTTACCTCAGGCTCCAAGCACAAGGACTTTCCCTGATGGATTGTCAGGAAGGTTCAGTTCTGGACTACCTTCTTTCCCTTTTTCAGGCAGGCTTGGCCTACTCCTCAATAAAAGTACACCTTTGTGCTATCTCGGCCTATCATACTCCTATAGGCCTACGGTCTGTCGCTCAGCAGGACACCGCATGAGCATTCCTGAGAGGCATCCTACACCTTAGGCCTCCGATTAAGGATCCCATTCCTCCATGGGATTCACCCTTCGTCCTGGAGCAGCTTACGCTGCCACCTTTTGAACTAGCTGTGGATTGCGAACTATTTCTCCTGACATGAAAGAAGTTATTTTTAGTTGCTGTTACTTCCGCCAGAAGGATTTCTGAACTTCATGCTGTCATGTGCAAAGAACCTTATGTGGTTTTTCACCAGGACAGGGTGTCCCTAAGGACAAATCCAAAGTTTCTACCTAAAGTAGAAAAAAAAACAACTAATTTGTACCAAATTGCCTTTTTATAGTATTCTATATAAATTGTTGATGAAATTATAGTTTTTATGAGTGTTTTATACTGTATTATAATGTTTGGTTTTCTTTTTGTTATATGTTTTGTACAGCACTTTGAAAACTTGAAAGGCGCTTTAAAAATAAAATAATTATTATTATAAGGTGGTCTCAGCCCTCACCCTCAATCAGGACATCAACCTGCCAGTATATTTTCCTAAATACTCCAATAGAGGAGAGGCCCTGCTGCACACTCTAGATGTGCGTAGGTGTCTAAGATACTACCTGACCAGAACCAGGCACCACCGTAACTCTGATCAGCTTTTCGTCCTTTGCCCATAGGATGCTGGGGGCTGTGGTTTCTAAACAATCGCTGTCCAGGTGACTCATCCATTGTATCACGTTCTGTTACCAGAAACGTAACAAATCCCGACCAGGCTCGGTTAAGGGACATTCCACAAGGGGGGTGGCTACCTCCTTTGCGGCTATGAAGAACGTGTCCACTTCAGCCATCTGTGCAGCAGCTACTTGGAGCACCGTGCACACCTTTATCAGGCATTATAGCCTGGACGTTGCCTCATGGCGAAGAGCTGGTTTTGGTCTAGCAGTCCTTCAGGGACTCCTATGCTAGGCTTCGGTCCAACTCGTGATCTCTACCTAGCCTCCTCCCACCTGCGAGGGATTTACAGAATTGCTTGGGAATCAGTCCTAATGGTGTAACCTGCTGCAAGAGCTGTTTCTCAAAGTAAGATAGTACAGTTACGTAAGAACTTACCGTAACAGAAGATCTTCGAGAACAGCTCTTGCAGCAGGTAGTTTCCCTCCCACCATCCCCTCTGGAGGTAGAGTTAGTCCTTTATTCATTACCTAGGATTTGGTGTTTATAACACCACGCTGAATAACTTCTTTGAAGGCGGATCCTCAGTCTCCACTTCTGATGTCACCTAGCGGCCGGGAGTCTCTGGATTCTGGGGGAGCGCCCCCTTTTGTATGATGCCTGATGACGGGGGTGGGGCCGACATCGGGGGCGGTCCCTGCTGGATACTGCTAGCTAGAAAATTTTTGTGGTGTCCTGGTGCCTGCCGGCTTCAGTCCTAATGGTGTAACCTGCTGCAAGAGCTGTTCTCGAAGATCTACTGTTATGGTAAGTTCTTACGTAACTGTACTTTCCCTTCTCAGCTCCCTTAATATTCTCGGTTGGACACCATCTGGCCCCATGGCCTATCCACTTTCAGCTTTGTGAGTTCTTCCATTACTCTCTCCACTGTGAATGGACTGGTGTCCAGTTCTGTTTCCCTCCCATTGCCTCTGCAACCCAACTGTGGTCCTTGACCCTCCCCCTCCTTAGTGAATACTGAGCAGAAGTATTTGTTCAGTTTTTCTGCCTTGTCTAGATCCCCCTCCTTACACTCTCCATTCTCCCCTTTGAGCCTCACAATCTCCCCCCCGGTTTTTCTTCTTTCACTGATATCCCTATAAAATGCTTTATCCCCTTTGTTCACAGACCATGCTAAACTCTCCTCTGTCTGCGCCTTCACTCTCCTAACAGCCTTCCCTGCTTCCCTTAGACATTCAAGGTACACCTCCCTGTCCTCCTCCCTTTGCTGTTCCTTATATTTCCTGAAACTCAGCCTTTTAGCCCTGGCTTTGTCCCCCACCTCTTTAGAGAACCATAGCTGTATCTGCTGGCCCAGTGGCGTAGAGGGCTAGGGTGCTGGCTCCTTACCTTGACCCACACGGCACGGGTTTGGGAGCAGGCCGGGGCGTCGGAGGTCGGCACGGGAGGGGGAGGGAGGCGAAGCTGGATTGAGCTGCCGACAGGCAAGCTCTCCTCTCAGGGGAGGAAGTACAGCGTCCCTCAGCTGATGGGCGACCCCCAGTGGAAGCTGGAGGAAGCTTGAGCCAGAGGGGGCCAAGGCAGTAGGCCAGAGGGTGGGGGAAGGAGGCCGTGACCAGGGCTGTTTGGCGCATATGTGCCTCCACGTGCATGCGCGCTGACTCCTGGGGCCTCCGGGAGAAAAAATTGGAGGAAAAATGCTGGTCAGCAGGGTGAAGACCAACCTCACAGGCGCCCGCTCCCAGGCTGGGCAGGTAAGCTGGTAATTCGTGGGACAGGGCTTGGGGGTCGGTCGGATGGGGACCACCAGCAGGAGAGAAGAAAAAAAAAAAGAGAACCATAGCTGTTTCCTTCTTCTTTTCCCTTTGGCCACTATCCTAATGCATTGGTTTGTTATCTCCACTATGACTCCATTCAGTTTCTCCCATTGTTTCTCCACCCCCTCTGTTACCTCTCCCTTCCCCAGACTGCTTGTATACATCAACCCATTTCAGTGAAGTCTGTCCTCCTGAAATCTAATACTCTTGCCGTTGTGTGGCTTGAGTCCATGTCTCCATGCTGAACCAGACCATATGATCACTGGACCCCTGCTGCCCTTCCACCTGTATTTCTTCGACTCTGTTCCCCTTGGTCCATACCAGGTCCAGAACTGACTTGTCCCTGGTTGGCTCATGCACCAGCTGCCTGAGTCCATCCCCCTGCAGTGATTCTAGGTTGGCTGTGCTTCTGGCTGAAACAGCCACCTGGGTGGTTCAGTCCACATCCGGCATATTGAAATTCCCTAGTAGCAGGATTTCATCTTTAGCTGCTGTGTCATGTATGTTCTCCACTAGTTCCCTGTCTACTTCCTCCCTCTATTTTGGAGGTCTGTAGATCACCCCTGTGCATATTGCTGTTCCATTCCCTGGCTCCATGGTGACCCACATTGCCTCGGCCTCCCCCGTCTTCCCTGAACTTTTGTAGCCTTTATACCGTCTCTGATGTACAGGGCCACTCCCCCAACCTTTTTACCTTTCCTGTCCCTCCTGAACAGTGTATAGCCTGGTACATTGACTTCCCAGCCACGATTAGCAGAGTAACACGTGTCTGTTATTGCTGCTGTGTCAAGGTCTGCATCTGCCAACAAGGCCTCCAGGTCTGGAACCTTATTTCCTAGGCTACGGGCATTTGTTAATATGACCCTCCATGTTTTACAGACTGACCTACCTCTGCTCTTGTTCTCCCTCTCCAGCGTCTTCCCCCTGCCCCGGTTCCCTTTCCTATGTGCTCCCCCCCCGTATCACTCATTATACAGTCTTTGCCTGCCTGCCCCTTCCGGCCTGCTGCAGCTGTTCCTGTTGTCAGCTTATGTTCCTGCCTGTTCCCATGGGGGGGTGTTCCTAAACCTCCTGGCTCTCCCCACCTTGGCCAGTTTAAATGCTCACTGCTGAAGCATTTAAACTTCTCACTAAGAACCAAGGTCCCCTTCTCTGACAGATGCAGGCCGTCCTCCTTATATAAGCTCGCATCTGCTCAGGTCGGGCCCCAGTCCCCTATGAAGCCAAAACCCTCCCTTCCACACCAGTCCTTCAACCAGGAGTTGAAGGTACGGATGTGGAGTGCCCTAGCTTTCCCTGTGCCCTGGACAGGTAGCACCTCCGAGAATGAGACGGAGCATGCTGTATGTTTCAGGTTCCCTCCCAGCTTCCTGAAATCCACCTGGACTCTTGCTAACTCCTCCCTTCACCTGGCCAGGTCATTGGTCCCCAGGTGGACAGTGACATCCAGCTGCTCCCTCCTAGCTATTGCCCTAGTGATCCTAAGGATCCGCTTCCCATCCCTCCACGCAGCACTTCTCGGGAGGCACTTGACCTCCCTCTCTCCTCTGCTAGGTGTCCCTAACTCCACTCCCCAGACAATAGAGTCCCCCACTAGGAGAAGCTTCCCCCTCCTCTGGGATCCCCTGCCTTCTTTCCCTGGGGCTCCATCCTGGAGGGACCCACCCATCCTCCGTGGTCCCAGCCTCGGATTCCTGAGTGGGGCATTTCCGTTCCTCCAAAACAGTGTAGGAGTTACTAAGTGGGACCGGTTGGGGGATGTGCTTTCGCCCCCCCCCCCACTCACCCTCCCTGAGCCCACCATAGTCCAATCACCCTTCTTCATGGGCATCCTTTGAGGTTCAGGTGGTCTCTGGGTGGGGGTGGATGCCACCTGCAGCCTGGACAACTCTTCTCATAGAAAGGCAACCTCCTCCCTCAGCCCAGAGAGGTGCCTGCAGATAGGGCAGCACCACAGCCTCCAGAACGACTCCCTGAAGACAACTGCTCCACAACCACAGCACTGCACCATTCTCATCATGTCTGTTTCCCTCCTCAATCTACTGCCTGCCTAAGATGCCTGTTTGTTATCTCCCAAATGTGTTTTTTTGTTTGTTTTTCTCTCTTCACTACCTCCTGTATGGATGCAGGATGTTACAAGGCCCCATGGGACCCACCCTGTAAATGTAGGTCGAGCCCTGGGGTGGTTGGGACTGCACCACAAGCTGTGTCCAAAAACAATCAGCCAAGGAGTCCTCTGGCAGTGGCTTCTCACACCTTTTGCCGTGGTCAGCTAGGTGGGATTGAGATTACTAAATGCAGCCTCACAGTCAACCACTGCTTATTGAGTAAACCCTGTTGTAAAACACAGAAGTTACAGTACCTGACACCTGTTACAAAACACAGAAACTTCCTGAAGTGTAGCAGCAAAAGAAACCCGCAAAACAGACTGAAACAACTAAATGTAGGGAAAAGAGCACACAGCTGTTTAAACTCAAGTACAAAAAAACTGTTACAAAACACAGAATTTACTTTTGCTTCAAGAGTGTCCCCTTTAATTTCTCCCAACTTCTTCCACTTAACCGATCTTATCCACTCCTATCCTACCAACTTTCCACTGACCAATTCCCTCATCTGGTCAAATTCTGCTTGCCTGAAATCCAGAACCACAACTTTTGACAAAGGTATACCTTTACCCAAGGTGAGTTCAGACTGCTGTATGTGGTATTGTGGTCACTGGACCTAGTGGTTCCCTTATCCACACTCCACCCACCATTTCTGAGTTGGTGAGCCCCAAGTTGAAAATGGCAGCCTGCCTTGTGGATTCCCTGACCAGCTGCACCTGTAAGCAGTCCTGCAGCAAATATAGCAGGGCCTGCCTTCTAGTGCTCCTAGCTGCTGGAATGTCTCAGTCTATATCTGGTAGATAAGATCCCCCACAACCCCTACCTCCTCCTCCTCCTTAGCAGCCCCCTTCTCAATTTCCTCCCCTAGCTCTCTATCCCACTCACCCCCCTGCCTTGGTGATTGGCAAACCACCCCATGTGTAATCTTTTCCCATATGTTGTGAGCTGTAGCTGCAGTGATTCTGTCTCCCCATCCACTCTCCTGATGGATCCATTCTCTGCAGCCTCTGTGCCTTCCCTGACACAGAGGGCTACCTCACTCCCTATGCCCTTATCCCTGTCCTTCCTAAAATGGTACAGCTCGGTAATGCCAGGCCCCCTCATTATTCCTGGTTGCCCACATCTCAGTAATAGCCATGAGGTCTAATCCTGCATCTGCCACTGTCACCTCCCCTAGTACAAGCTACAAGTGATAAAGGAAAAATGTTACTTACCAGAATCTACAAACATATGCCTTGTGGTCCACTGCCAGTTCTGAACCCTGCAGGTACAGTATGGGCAGCTGCAGTGCAAAAGCTCCATACTGCCCTGTCAGTGTTTTCTCAGCCTTGTCCTGCAAGGACCATCTCTAATGGGTTAGCAGTGTTGCATGCTAACAGGGGGGTTCCAGTGTTTAGTATTCCCTCATTGCCATACAGTAGACCCAGTAACCGCACGTTAACTTATTTCCTACAACCTGATTGGCTGCCCTGGTTAGCTGCACAGCAGACAGCACTTACAGGGGACCATTGTAAAGCCCTTTGTACCAAGGTGAAAAATTCTTAAACCTCAAAAACAAACTAAAGTTGTTCACGTGTTAAAAAAACAGGACTTGTAGCTGGCCCAATAGTGCAGCAGCTGGATGCTGGCACCCCAGGTTTGCAACCCGAGCACAGGTCGCTGCTCTGAAATAATCACTTAAATAATTCCATGTTTATCCCATTTTCCCTTTTCTGTCACACCCCCTTTCCCCTTTTTAGAGGGGTTTGACTTCAGAGCCTTTTAGTGCAACTCTGTCAACCTGGATTCCACCTCCAGAACTGAAAACAACTGGTAAAGGATTGGTTAAGTCAGTACAGGGGCGCGGAACGCACTTAACAACAGGACTGTGATGGAAAAAGCAACGCATTACAGTAACCTTGGTACAAACAACTGCTGGTGTGTGTTTCACTGCCACTTGGAAGATCAGGTCCGCATGGGAGCCCCAGAATTGACTGAGGCCAGCAGCATCTTGGGGCGGGGGTGTGACACTTTGCTATTTGGGAGAGCGTGGGCTGACTGGCACTCTCGCATCCCTGTGCCAGACGACCAAAGAGTGGCACTGGCTATGAAGGCAGCCACTTGCACACCTGCCAGCCATGGGGAATTCAAATGCCTGGGTGGGACATGAGGCAAAAATTGGACATGAAACAAAACACGGCCCCTGACGAAGAGAGGAACCTTGAAGTGCCAGGGCTCGTATCTTCTGGTGGATGGCTGTACCATGTACTTCTGCATAATAATGAACTGTCTAGCTAAGCTGCTAGAGTGCTCACAGTCCTTTTGGGGCTTCTGTTTAGATAGGGAATCCAAGTGTTTGGGTGGGAGATGGGGCAAAAGTTGGAGATAAAATTTTAGAAAATGAAGCATGGGTATCAAAACAATTATGCTTATCTTTTTTATTTCTCTGTTTTTCTCCCACTGGATCACCTTTCCCCAACCTTGATGATGGGGCCACCCAGGCTGCACAGTTTATTTGGTTGGAGAGCAGCTGAGCAACTGCAACACGCCGGGGGGAGGGTGCTATAGGGATGTCACAATATCATGCTGTGACAATATATCATGATATTTCCCATGAAAAATAATTTTATCATTGTAAAAAAAAAATGGGAATATGGTAGCACAATATACCGTGAAAGCCCATTTTAATTCTGGCTGTGGACCATGCCCCTTTCCAGGTACAACTGAGATTCCCAATTACCCACCTTCCACACAGTCCAATTTTTACAGTTTCACTGAAATTAAAATGCTACAGATGATCATGTTAATATATTTCGATATTTTTTACACAAATATTGAAATACTCTAAACTTGATACTGTGACATCCCTAGTGTGTGAATGTCAGGCAGCCGGCATCCTCTCCCCTTACCTCTGTGATGTGCCAGGCCCCCAGATGGTCTCAGTGTGGGATTCTGGGGCTTGAACACAAACCTGGTTTCTCGGGTAGCAGTACAGCATGCTGCTGCCCCATCAGTGGGCCAGCCCAGGTTCACATAATTTCTTTCAAGATTATTCCTGAAGAACACTTAATTGTCAAAACATAGATTCTGACTTTTATTTTTCCTGCATACATTTAATTTGACCCTTTTGTTTTATTTGCCATGCATACACAGATGCAGTACCGTGTTTCTTTTTATCTTCCATTGTCTGCATTTTTATGTAGCCTCTCCAAATGTAAACAGACACCATGACAGCATTATTAAATTGGCCTGTAGTCAGAACAATGTGCTTATGAATACACAGATGAATAATTCAGAGCTCTATGCCCTGGGCAGGCTGGGGTTACGCATGCTCTGTGTTAGAATTAATATTTTATGGCCTGCACTTTCAACCCTCATTGAGAGAATCCGACTCCTCTTTGTGCTAGCAACTCAGCAAGGGCTGTTGGGTTTCATGCCCCACTGGCTAACAATGGGCCACAGACATGACCTGATAGGTCTCCGTCATGGGATGGTGCACCATCTTAAGGATTTGCCATCCTGCGAGAAGTACAGTCCTGTTCTTGAACCTGAACTTGGAATGGAACTGGATGCAGGAATATTCTGGCCGGGGATATATTAAGAAAAATTCCTATATACTGTATCTCACTGTTTATAGAGGGCAGAAGTATTTACACATCAAGTTGTCTTGTTCCTCAAGTTCTTGATTTCTGTTCTATAATAGCATTGCACGCTGTAGCCTGTTGACTGAAAAACAAATAATTGGGGAAAAAAACAGAGTGGTTGTGAAGTATGTTTATCTAACTTTTGTTTCTCACTCTCAAGGCAAGGTTTGAGGGAAGCCAAATTATCCTTTACTGTCTGAGAATTTGTTTTCATTTAAGCTGCCAGATTTTAAAAAATTAAGTGCATAATTGGGGACGAAAACCGAGCTCTGGCTAAAGGGGAAGGGGATCCTGTTGGGATTCACAGTTGCCAGGAGATGTCTGCAGCTGAGGAGTTACAGGGGATTGTGCTGGAGCAGGGCACCAGTTCTGATAAGTTTAACAGAGAACAGTTACCAAAGAAGGCAAAGCCGGGAGTGTCGTTGGGTGTGAAAGGAGAACGAGGGCTGGCACCAGAAGTGCTGCTTACTGATAATGATGTTCGCAGAAGTTCGACTGAGAGGAATCCCAGTTGCAGTGGGTCAGTACAATTGGGAAGAACTAGAAGGACGATGGGCGTCCCAAGTGCCACCAGAGGTCAGAGGCTCCATAGAAGCAGTGAAAGAGTCAGATGGCCAGCTCAGGTATGTTTTCTGTTCATTGGAGTACTTCTTTTGCTAGCTTATGGGCAATATTGTTGCTTACGACGCCAGCAGTCCAGGTTCGGGAGTGAACCTGGATTTGCAGCGGGCCGCCGAGGGGAGAAAAATCGAGGGTCCCATAGATGCTCTCCTTATCTGAGGAGGGCTGATGCCAGTCTCCACTACAGCACTGCCCCCTGGGTGACCACAGTAGTGCTGGCTGGAGTGGCTGGGGAGGAAGGACAGCAGCTGGTTCCATCTGGCATCCTGCAGCTACATGTAAGCGCCTGCATTGAAGCACTCACTGCCAATGTCCTGGTGTGGACAGAAACAGGAAAAACACCGTGGCCTACGGAGATGATACCCTGTAAACTCAGGGCCCCACACAGCCTCCTGCAACCCTGTATCATTGGGTGTTGCAAGGGGGGACCTTCCCCTTTGGGCCAGCCGTGAGGGTAAGCCATAGGGTTGAAGAATGGGCTGCTGGTTCTAGCAGAATGGTCTGAGGCAGCTGTACTTACAAATATTTTAATGAATATCTCTCCTATACAACAGTATATATACAAAAAGCAGGCACAGATAAAGCCCTAGTGCACAGCATAATGTTAGAGCATTTGCTTCTTCATAGAAACATAGACTTTGACGGCAGATAAGGACCACTTGGCCCACCTAGTCTACCCATTTCCATAACTATTGGATAAGCTGCAGATCCTAGTTAACCAACAGCCTACTTCTTCCTACGCTACCACCAGAATTGTCTTATGTCTGTCCCATGCATTCTTGAATTCCCCCACTGTTTTTGACCCCACAACCTCCTCAGGAAGGCCATTCCATGCATCCACCACCCTCTCTGTGAAAAAATACTTCATAGAAACATAGACTTTAAGTCATGCTGATGAACAGCTTCTTTTTTCATCTGTGCCTGCTTTTTGTATGTTCCAGCACCCCTACCCCTGAAGTGCCCCCCTGCCATTCAGCTCTTGCAACATACTAAGCAGAAAAGGATACACTGCTGTCACCAGTGAAATGCCACTACTTACCCTGTTGGGAAAGGCACTGCTAAGGCAAAACTACGACACACACTAACAGAATGGGCAGAGGTAGCTGAGCTGAACACATTTTTTTTTAAACTTTATTTTTATTGTGTTTTTGAGCAAACTACAGTAAGTAACTGTTACAAGAAATGGAAATCCACTGTTATATAAAAGTATAAGAAATCAGTACAGGAATCGTATATTTTATATGCAACTTTGACCAGGAAAGGCATTCTAAGCTGTGACAGCTTGTTTCCAGGTGCATCCTGGGAGGTGGCTTACATGGACAGGTTTTATTGCTGGGGGAATGTTAGCCATGACACTGGGGAAATTCCCCTACTCTTCTTCAATAAGTGCCATGGGATCTTTAACTTCCACCTGGACTGTGACCAGAGATGGGCAGAAGGGACTTTGGGTTAATGTCTCATTTGAAGGGCTCACATTTTTGTTGTTGCGACATGGTGGGGAGGAGTTTAAACTATACTTTATACAAACATATAAAAAAAACACCACATTTGGAACTTTTTTTTTAACTTATATTTATTGAGTTTATATTTCAATCAATACAAGTACAGCCCGAAGGATAGTGCATAATATTTACATTCAGTAAAATGACATTACAGTATCATTGGCCTCCTCTGCTGATACATCCTAGGAGGGTTATCATTACAGTATTATAAATTCCCACAAGGTTTAATGAAGGTTATTGCTGCCATGAGTGGGGAATACCCCATAAGGTCTTGGAAAAATTACAGAGAAACACCAGTTTAATAGGTGACACTTTCCCAACATCCTTTAATAAGGTTATATAGTAAAATACATAGAGCTTTCTCTTTACTCCATAACCTCTAAAAGCTTATTATTATTTTTTTTTAATGTTGGTTTCATAAATCCTGCCCCCTGTATTCCAACACATCAGTGCTACAAAATATTCACTGAAGAACAGAACAGTTCAGAAACAACTAAGACATTTACCACTTACATGGAAACTGTTCGAATTATTATTGTAAATGGGACCCAGGTGAAAGTGAGCTGTTCGGTCTTTTAAAACTGCATCATGCAAGACACTCAGCCCAATACTCCCCGTAAACCAGAACGTGAGTTAAGAACACAGTTAAACCAGAAAACAGTACAAGCATCGTTAAGACCCAATATTTAGTGTCCTAGGGAAAGTAAATGTCCAGATCCTCGAGGTGAGAAAACAACAACTTAACTGACCAAATCTTTTAGATTCACCTGCTATGACCTTGCTGATCCTTTCATTGACCCTTGATTCTTTAGGTCTCTTCCTTTCAAACAACATGAAGTCTTGCTATATTATGACAATTGCAGCGGTTTGTCCCACCATTAGAACTGCTCCGGAGGTGAAAGGGTTAACTACAATTCTAAGAATGGAGTTTAGAGCGCGAGCTCGGTTAGAGAAGCTCTGTCTGGATAATTTCAAACTGAAACTGTCAGATTCTTTACTTCGCCTCACTGAACAGTCGCCCGGAGATTTCTCCTACTGCTCTGTTCATTTCGGTTTAAACAGTATTTTCGGTTAAATTCAACCATGAGTATTATTATTTTTAACCGCAAACCGATCGGTTCAAGCTCTGTCTGTGGTATTGTAAGTAATAGACAGGTTTTTATTTCTATGTGGAACTTGAAAATGTTATCGGTTCGGTTCGAACCGATCAGGTTGGTTAAAACTTTAAAGTTTAAACATTTTAAAGCTTTTAGAGTGCGGTTCCCGGTTCTTATCGGTTCTAAAAAAAACGGATTTCATTACGGTTTTTTCCATGACCCGTGACACGGTTGGGAACCTATAAGGGTGTCTTGCCTGGCACTGCTGTTAAAAGGGCAAGTTTGTTGGTTAGGCTGGCATCATGTCTGAGAAACCCAAAAGAAAAACCAGGCCCACTGGGTTTCAACACTGTAGTGTCTGTGGGGAAGCCTTTGCCAAGGCTGACCCACGCACTACATGTGTTGTCTGGGGTTTGACCATCTCAATTCAGACTGCCAGATTTGTAAGAATTTCCCTGCAGCCACCCTGGATAAGAGAGTGGGCAGGCTCAGGGAGCGAGAGGCCAAAAGTCCGCTGACCTGATGAGCCAGCCGGTTCGTGCCAACCGAACTGGAGGGGATGCCCTCTGACAAGCGAGACTTCCTCGGGCAAACGTAAAGCTGGCTCTGAGGAGCCAGTTCCAGCAAAGAAAACTAAAAAATCAGCAGGTATGGAGTCCAAAATTCCTTCTCCAACTGCTGCAGAAATAGCAAAAGCTATACAAATTGTACAGTCACTTTCTCCGGTTCCGTCCGAACCGCCACTGTCTGGTAGGAGGTCGGTTCGGTCGGTTCCACCGGTTCAAGAATATGATATTGGAGATTTTTATGAACCAGAGGAGGGGGAGGAGGATTATGAACAGTGTGAATGTGACTTTGAGAGTCTGGATGTGCCCATTGAACCGGACATCTCCCCAGACAGACCTTTAGAATCTCCCCCTATGCTTTCTGAGTCCCCTTCTCATTTTTTGTTTTATAAAGGTTGCTGAAACCCTCCAGCTCCATTAGAGGAAGCTGTGGATGAGCAAGAGGAACCTGATTTTGTGGAAATGATGGATATCCCAGAGTCTAGGAGATTATCTATCCCTTACATAAGTCTTTTAGGAAGCAAACAATAAAATTCTAAAGCCAGTAATTCTGTGCCTCCTGTTGACAAAAGATGGACAGGAGGTACACTTTGTCAGGTCCTGATACAGACTTTCTTTCACAGCGATCTGCAGCCTGTGATAAAGCTAACATTCCCCTGGCTTCACATCCTCCTGACAAGGACTCCAGGAAGATTGATGCCATGGCTAAAAAACAATACATGGCAGCGTCCTTGGGACTCAGACAAGCAAATTACATGGCTTATTTGGCACGATACCAAAAATCTAGATGGGACACTGTCATGGCTTTGGCTAAACAGGCCCCTTGCCAGCTTGCCAAGGAGCTGGAGCAGGTGGCTTCTGATGGTATTGAGGCTTCCAAGGTGCAGTTCCATGCTGCTGTGGATTCTAATGATGTATCCTCTAGAGTCATGACTACATCTGTGGCCTTTCGTAGGTTAGCTTGGCCCAGGTGTACTAACTTGTCACAGGATACCCAGTCTAAGGCTATGGATTTTCCTGTGGTGGGGAATTCTCTGTTTGGGGAGCAAACAGAGAATTACATGAAGAAAATGGATGAATACAGAACAACTTGTAGGAGTGCACAAGCCAAGGAGCGGCAAGCCACTTCTCAGAAGCAGACCCCCAGGGTTAGAGGTAGGCCCTTTCACAGGTCTTTTTACCAAACCCAGGCTTCTTCTGCTTATGCTCAGAGGGGTTCTTCAGAGGCAGAGGCAGACGGGTGCAAGTAGGTCTGCTCCCACCCTCAGACTAAAGCCCTGCCAAACAGGCACCTGATGGGGTGCCCAGGGCCGATTCTCCACTACCTGTAGGGCAGGCTGGCTTACTCGCCCAGGACTGGGAGTCTCTAACATCAGACAAATGGGTCCTGGAAGTAGTAAGCCAGGGTCTGGTTCTCAGCTTCAAAACATTTCCAAAGATGAGAGCCAGATTTTTCCACCTGCAAACCCTCTAGAGACTTTTACCTTAAAACAGAAGTCTCAACCCTCCTAGCTCTCGGAGCTGTAGAAAGGGTTTCCCCCCTAGACCAGGGCAAGGGTCTGTACTCCAGATATTTCCTTACCCCAAAAAAGACAGGAGAATGGCAGCCCATTTTAGACCTAAGATATCTGAACAAGCACCTTTTGAAACCAAAGTTCAAAATGATGACTCTGGCAATGATTTTACCTTCTCTAAGGCCAGGGGACTGGCTAGCTTCCCTGGACCTCAAGGATGCCTATTTCCATGTTCTAATCAGAAGCTCCCACCGAAAGTACCTCAGATTCGAACTGCCCTCAGGTCACTACCAGTTCAGAGCAATGCCCTTCGGCTTCTCCTCTGCCCCAAGGGTATTCACAAAATGTCTGGCAGTAGCAGTTGCTCATTTAAGAAGGCAAAGGATTGCTGTTTTCCTTATCTGAGACGACTGGCTCATTGTAGGCCAGTCTCCAGAACAGTCAAATCACACCTGCAAGTTACCCAGCAGCTGCTCACCTCTCTGGGCTTCTTGCTTAATCTTCCAAAGTCAGTTCTGGAACCTGTTCAGGTACTCACCTTCATAGGTGCAGAATTGGACACAAAGCAGGCCAGAGCCTTCCTACCCTTAGAGAGGGTAGGAACCTGGTGGCCCTGGCCTCCTCCTTCACTCTGCAGGTCTCTCTCGACCAGCAAGGCACTTCTTACAGCTCCTAGGGCACATGGCTGCTTCCATAGCTGTAGTGCAAGGAGCAAGATTTCAGATGAGGGACATTCAGTTTCACTTGAGAGCCTTTGGTCTCAGAGAAAAGATCCCTTTCCAAGTTGGTCCCAGTGACTCAAACCCTGATCCAGGCCCTTCAGTGGTGGCAGGATCAGAGCAATTTAAGACTGGGGGTTCCCTTCATCCCTCTATTGCATTCCTTGACCCTCACTACGGATGCATCCCTTCTGGGATGGGGAGCTCACATGGGCAACCTCTCCACTCAGGGAGTGTGGTCCCCTCAGGAATCTCTGCTCCACATCAATTTGCTGGAACTCAGAGCTGTCTTTCTAGCACTTCAAGTGTTTTCTGTGTCTGTTCAGAACAAAGTGGTACAAGTCAGAACAGACAACACCACCACAATGTGGTACATCAACAAACAAGGGGGCACTCGGTCTTCGGCCTTGTGCACCGAAGCAATGACGTTATGATCTATGGCTTATTCCCTGAACACTTCCCTCATAGCAGTTCACCTCCCACGAAAGGATAATGTCCTGGCAGATGCTCTCAGCAGGATTTCCCAGAGCCATCACGAATGGTCACTGGATCCCCAAGTACTGGGGATAGTTTTTGCCAGATGGGGCACCCCTCAGATAGATCTTTTCGCAGCCCCAGACAATCACCAACTTCCACTGTTTTGTTGCAGGCCCCCAGTGATGGGCTCAGTCCCTCTGGATGCCTTTCTCCTAGATTGGGAAGGAAGTTTCTATATGCTTTCCTCCTTCCTCTCTATTCAAGGTGCTAGTCAAAATCAGATCCCAGCCTTGCAGGATGATTCTGATTGCCCCAGATTGGGCCAGGCAGCCCTGGTACCCACTCCTTCTGTCCTTGACAGTCCATCTTCCTCTGTGCCTCCCAGGAGACACAATCTGTTATCTTGTGCCCAGGGAGGGTTTGGTATCGAATCTCAATCTCTCAACCTCAAGGCCTGGCTCTTGAGGAGTTAGAGTTTGCTGACCTACACCTTTCTTAAGGTGTTTCGACATCCTGAAGGCTTCCAGGAAGCCTTCCACTAGAACCACTTATAATTCTAAATGGAAAAGGTTTTCCATCTGGTGCTCGGGGAAGCATATTTTCCCGGAATCTGCTGATTTGCCCATTGTTCTGGACTATATGGTCCATCTTAATTCTTTGGGCCTTAGACCAGCTACCCTGAAAGTTCATTTGGCAGCTGTCTCTGCTTTTATTTCAGCAGGAAAGCCCTCTTCTCTTTCCACTCACCCTGTTTTTTCCTAGTTTTTCAAGGGATTACTTCATACTAATCCACCTTTCAGGGACCCGCCTGCCTGGATCTTAATGTTTGCATTGCTCAGTTGATGCAACCTCCCTTTGAACCTCTGTCTTCTGCAGAGCTCAATATTTGACTTGAAAACTGTTTTTCTAGTAGCCATCACTTCTGGCGCATAAGTGAGTTACAAGCCTTGTCAGGTGAGACTGACTTTATTTCCTTTCACAGGGATAAAGTAGTCCTTAGGACTAACAGGAAGTTTTTGCCTAAGGTGGTTTCAGACTTCCATCTTAACCAATCTGTCTCCCTTCCAGTGTTCTTTACTGACCATTCCTCCTCTGGTGAGAGGAGGTTGCACAGTTTAGATGTTAAGAGGGCCCTTAGTTACTATATAGAGCGTACCAAGGGTCATAGGTTCGAATCCCTCCAACTTTTTCTCACTTTTGGTGAGGTTGGAAAAGGTAAACCTGCCACTAAGAGATCCATTGCCAGGTGGATTGTCTCTTGTATCAATTTTGTTATCAAAAACTGGAAAGGTTCCCCTTCAGGCCTGAGGCTCACTCTACCAGAGGTACAGCTAAGTCTATAGCTGCTGCCAGAGACATCCCTATTTTAGAGATATGTCAAGCAGCTATCTGGAAAGCGGTACACACTTTCACCAAGCATTACTCCCTTGGATATCAGGCCAGGTGGGATGCTAGATTTTGCACCTGGCCATTAGCCAGAGCCTATTCCCTAAGTAGGTTCTGTTCCTCCTCCATGAGGTACTGCTGTGTATTCTGCAATTGTCATAATATAGCAAGACTTCATGTTTGAAGAAAAATTACTCACCTTAGTAATGTTGTTTCTTCTAATGGAGTCTTGCTATATTATGACCTCCCCCCCAACCTGCCCCTCTCAGAACTTTTACTTGGGTATGGGGTGGGCAGTCCAGTATGGGCACCGGTTATGCCCATTATATGTTTTTCACCCCTTTTGGGGTGTGGTGTTTTATTCTACCTTATTTTATTATTTTATTATTTTCTGGTTCTCTGACTTGAGTCTTTGTGTTGGGACCAGGAATATGTGTTAATATTTAGGTAGCCAGTTGGCTAGTGTAGGTTACAGCTTTCACACAGAACCTTAGTGAGTTTTTGCTCGTAAAGATCTGACAGTTTCAGTTTGAAATTATCCAGACAGAGCTTCTCTAACCGAGCTCGCGCTCTAAACTCCATTCTTAGAATGGTAGTTAATCCTTTCACCTCCGGAGCAGTTCTAATGGTGGGACAAACTGCTGCAATTGTCATAATATAGCAAGACTCCATTAGAAGAAACAACATTACTAAGGTGAGTAATTTTTTCCTACATCTTACCCCATAGTCCGCCCCTCGGGCTGCATAGTCCGCTTTAATTTTTATGAGCAGTTTCCCTGCATCCGCAGGATCAGAGAAATGGTAGGTTTTATTCCCATAGATGGGGGTCTCCGCCCGCAGCAGTTTGGGCACCACAATCCGCACATGGATTGTATACAGACCCCCATGTCAGGGGGAAGGAATGGACAAGAATATGATAGAAGGCATACTTAGGATGGCAGAGAAAGGGGAGATACTGTTGATGGGGGACTTTAATATGCCAGATGTTAACTGGAGCACCTTTGCTGCAGCCACATCCAAAAGCAGGGCCATTCTTGATGCCCTTCAGATGGCATGCCTCAGACAGCTAGTTTTGGAACCTGCTCATGAGGGAGCAATCTTAGACCTCATACTCTCAAATGGGGACAGTGAGAGGATCCCAGATCTAGAATTGGGTAGCCATTTGGGAACAAGTGACCACCAAACAGTGTGGTTTACGATAAACTCAGCTACAGAGTCAAGCCATATAAAAGTGAGGGTTCTGGACTTCAGGAGGGCTGACTTTGGCAAGATGGGAGAGTGCCTTAGAAAAGCACCAGCAAACGGGCTAAAAGGAGAGGTGGAGCAACAATGGGGAAATATCACAACTGCCATCACAGAGGCTTGCCTTTGTGTGAAGCAAATAAATCACAATGAAAGAAAAAGCCACTATGGTTCTCAAAAGAGGTGGTGGTGAAGGTTAGGGAGAAAAAGATAGCATTTAGGAAGTATAAGGAAACACAGAAGGAGCAGGACGGAGAACTGTACCAGTTAAGGCAGAAGAAAGCAGGAAGGGTAGTCAGAATAGCAAAGGTCCAAACTGAGGAAAAGATAGCCAACTCGGTTAAGAAGGGGGGGTAAAACCTTTTATAGGTATATCAGGGAGTGTAGAAAGACAAAGGGAGGGATAGTGAGGCAGAATAGAATGGACGGTGGGTGGGCAGAGAGTGACAGTGAAAAAGCAGGGACACTGAATGAATACTTCTGTTCAGTATTCACAAAAGAGGAAGTGGGGGAGGTGCCTAATCCAATTAACAGAAGCATTCTGGAGAGAGGGGGTCGATCCCAGTCCTTTCCCAGAAGAACGGGTTCTGAAAGAACTCCTAAAACTGAAGGAGAACAAAGCAATAGGGCCAGATGGAATTCACCCCAGAATTCTAAAAGAAATAAGCAGAGAACTAGTGACACCACTGACTACCCTTTATAGCAAATCAGTGGGAGGATGGTGTGGTTCCTGAGGACTGGAAGAAGGCTGATGTGATTCCCTTTCACAAAAGTGGGACCAAGACAGAGGTAGGAAACTACAGACCTGTCAGTTTGACCTCTGTGGTAGGGAAAGTGATGGAATCACTTCTGAAGGAGAGAATTGTTGAGTACCTAGAGGCCAGTAGGGCACAGGACCCAAGGCAGCATGGGTTCACAGCGGGAAGGTCGTGTCAGACTAATCTAATTGATTTCTTTCACTGGGTTACCAAAGTAGTAGACCAGGGAGGGGCTGTGGACATGGCCTACCTAGACTTTAGCAAGGCATTTGACACAGTCCCACACAAAAGATTAATAGTCAAATTAACCAGCCTAGGAGTAGGTCCCAGGGTGGTAGCCTGGGTAAAACATTGGCTGGACAACAGGACACAGAAGGTAATTGTAAATGGAATCCACTCTGAAGAAAGAGGGGTTACTAGTGGGGTACCGCAGGGTTCAGTACTGGATCCAGTCCTTTTTAATGTCTTTATAAGTGACATTGCAGAGGGACTGGAAAGAAAAGTATGCCTGTTTGCAGGTGACACAAAGATCTGCAACAGGGTTGATACACGAGGAGGCGTGGAAAGGATGAGAATGGACTTGGCAAGGTTGGAGGAATGGTCAGAAGCATGGCAGCTTGGATTCAATGCAAACAAGTGCAAAATAATGCACCTGGGAAACAAAAACCCAGGCGAAGATTACACAGTTTGGGGGGGGGTAGTGACAACAACAAAAATGGAAAGGGACCTGGGGGTAATCATATCAGATGACCTTAAGGTTGGCAAGCAATGTGAGAAGGCGGAAGGGAGGGCTGGGGGGATACTGGGATGTATAGGGAGAGGCATCATCAGCAGAAAACAGAAAGTTGTTATCCCCCTGTACAGACAGTTGGTGAGACCCCATCTGGCGTACTCGTCCAGTTCTGGAGACCCCATCTCCATAAGGACATAGACAGGATAGAGGCAGTTCAGAGGAGGGCAACTAAAATGGTGCAGGGTCTGCAAGAGAAGTCATACAAGGAGAGACTAAAGGAGCTTAATACGTATACCCTTGAGGAAAGGAGGGATGGGGGACATGATAGAAATGTTTAAGTACCTCAGTGGAATCAACAAAGTCCAAGAGGGTAGCATCTTTCAGAAAAAGAGATGTGCAAGAACAGAGGAACACAATTTAAAGATAGAGGGACAGCTCAGGGCAATGTGAGGAAGTATTTTTCAGAGAGGGTGGTGGACGCATGGAACAGCCTTCCTGAGGAGGTTGTGGGGTCTAAAACTGGGAGAATTCAAGAATGCATGGGACAGACATAAGGCAATTTTTGTTGGGGGGGTAGGAAGAAATATGCTGTTGGTTAAATAGGATCTGCAGCTTATCCTCTAGGTAGGGAAATGGGCAGACTAGGTCGGCCAAGCGGTCCTTATCTGCCGTCAAAGTATGTGTTTCTATGTTCTATGTAGATGATCTTCAGGTTCGCCGACATGACCATGTCATGGTGAACCCCAAGTTGATGGAGCTTCGATCAGATCCCTTCAAAACCTTTTCTCCATTGCTGTGTAGCAAAACTAAGGTCAGGGAAAATGTGAGTGGAGGAGCCCTGCCATTGCGATGGGCCATGTTTCCGTGCTTCCTGAAGTACCATGTCCCTTTCTTGTATGGACCCTAAAATAGCCAGAACTGCCCTGACCTGAGGATGCGTTGGATTTACATGCAAGCGGGCCCCTCTGGTATTTACTCTGCATGCCTTCTGCACAGAAATTGGGAAATCCATTTGAAGATAGTCTGGGAGCCACTGTGATATAAAACAGACCATATCTTCTCCTTCCACTGCCCATGGGAGACCCAAGATACGGACATGGGATGCCTGTGCCCATTCTCTAGGTTTTCCAATCTGCGCCGGAGAAGCAAGTTCTCTTTGACAAGGCCCGCCATAATCTCCCTAGTTTTGTCCACCGATCTATTGGCTTCCTTTGCCACCTCCTTCACCACCTGAAGTTTTGTTTCCACTACTGCCAGCTTAGATGTAAAATCATTCATCATCTCATTGATGGTCTGAATGGCCTTCAGTAGTGCGGCAATAGATGGTTGGTTCGGATCGACTACCGAAGGCTTCCATCTTTGTCTAGGTCAGACCGTATTTCTTTGTGCCTGGTGCCGTCTCCAGCCGCAGCAGTTTTTATGTGACTCATTTTTGCAGATTTTGGATCCGGAATCAGGTACAGGACTGTTCTGGCTTGTTGTACAGTGTCAGTGAGCAAATTTAATAGCCTTATAAAGTTTAAGATTGTTAGTTGTAGCTAGCGAGGTACTGAGCTATGAAAGAATGCTGCTTTCAGCTCGGCTGCCCCCACACACACACAAACATTTGGAACTTTTAATGCAGCCAATGTAATTCACAAATGAATAAAAGAACTCTGCTTATATTTACTACGTCATTTGGTGATCCCAGTATGAGCCTTTCGCAGAACTCTACTTCAAGCTGCTAGTTGCCCCGTTCTTCACCTCTTAGACCGGTAAATTATTTACAGTAAACTTTCTTAGTTCCTTATAGTGCAGAAAAATATTAACATTTCCAAACAGAATGTCTATGCTGCTGTGATCCCGGACCTTGTCTCAAACAACACGCACTATGCAGGGAAAGGGGGTAAGAGAACCCTAAAGCACTAAATCAGCTCAGCAGTGTACCTTGTCCTCCTAGCTATTCGGGCACCCCCAGGCTCTGAGAGATAGAGGTGTTCACACCTATTTAACTGACGCTACGCAGTTCAGCAAGGCATGAAGCCTCAGTACATCTTAACTTCCCTGTAATGCACAGCATGGGCTACCACTTCACTTTAACAAACTTTTTAGCGCATGAAAGACATGTGCCACAAATGCCACATGAATGACAGATACTGATCATGGCATCTATAAAACAGTACTAGACACTACCGGTGACTTTTTCCCATAGCATTGCTTTGGTCGAAGCACATCATATATACAGCCATATTATGTGGGGCATTCCAGTCTCTAGCAATAATTAATAAAACAAATAATATTTGTATGTCTTAATAAGATAGGAAAAGTCTATCAGCAGTCCACAGTTCTTAACTGAGGGGAAAAAAAACTTCATGTTTGCAACTATACACTGATAGTGACCAGTAAAAATTTTACAAGTCTCAAGTTGCAGAACTAAATCAGAAAGCCAGTAAAAGTTCAGTTCTTCTCACCTGGAGAAGAATGGCCTAATTCCTCTGTAGCCTTTATATTTTGATCAAGCTTTGTGGCAAAGTTTCCAGACATTTTTAAATCTGCCTATGTATACATTTTGTCTCATTATAAAATGAGTCTGGATGGGAAACTAAATTGATACTTTATACCTGTGTTGTTGGACTTGATGGTGACCCCCTTCAAAAGCTTTTCTGCATTTTCACTTGGCAAAGAAGTAGTCCAGGAAAAACAAAATCCTCACATCGTCTGTTTTAATCGGGGCCTGATCTCTCGCTGCCCGCAACAGTTTATCCCGGAAAGTCATGACCATCAATAGGGTTCAGTGTCCCTCTGCAACAGATTGTACCAATTTTAGATTACTGTAATGTGGTACGCCTTCATGAGGGGCATTGTATACCCCAGCCCCAAGGCCTCCAGGAGCCAACGCTTCAGGAATGCAACTGAAATATCCCCCTCCCTGCCTTCAGGGACCCCAAGGATCCTCACATTGGAGCCCTGAAGGGAGTTCCTTAGCTGTTCCAGAAGGCTGTTTACTAACCCTTGTTTCTTAATTGTGGTCACCACCAGGACCCTCCCAGGCTGTTTTATTAGCCACCTCCACTGTCCCCCTCATGGTATCCATCTTTTGGGCCGCAATTACCAGTCTCCCCACATAATTGTCCATTTTGTTTGTAACCGTTCACTGTATGGGTTGTGTGAGGGCATTCACCGCCCTTTGCAGGGAATCGAGAGTGGCAACAGAGTCTCTAGTTTCCTGCTGACCTGCATACTCTTCTAATCAACCATGTGTGCAATAAGCAGCTGCTGAAAGACCACTTTTGTCAAAGGCCTTAGTGGATTCAAGTCAGTTTTTGCGCACTAGTTTTCAGCCTCCCCATCTCTCAGAAAGAGTAATGTACATCACCCTTTCATTCTGATTGGGGGGAGGTTTGAGCAGCAAACCTAAAAATTATTCACAAAAATAAAGTAAAGAGCTAGTGAGCCGAAACAGGCAGACAGGAAGATAATACAAATTTTAAAAAGTAGTCAGTTGTAACTTTTTATTTCTGAAGTATTTTTCCTTTTTCCTTTGCTCATTAGAAAGTCTTCTATGTGAAAATATTGTGCTGGATGTGTGGAACAGCTCTTAGCCTGGCAGCTGACATATCTATCTCTAGCTTCTCCCCACTACATCATCAGCATTGTGATCTCAGTGACATCACAGGTGACTGACCTGGCAGCCATCAAGTGGCTGTTCCTAAGCAGCAGTGATGTCACAGTCAGTGCGGTCACAGTGCTAATGATGTAGTGGGGGGGTAACAGAGATAGATACATCATCTTCTAGGCAGAGTGCTGTTCCACACATCACACCTACTAACATCAGGTAGAAAATCTTCTAATTAAACAAAGGAAAAAGAAAAAGTACCTCTGATATAAAAGGTAATGATTGACTGCCGTCGAAAACTAACGGTAGATCTTACTTTGAGAGGGCTCTTGCAGTAGGTATTCACATATAGGACTAAGCCGCCAGGTGTCAGTACCCCACGGAAAGATTTTTAGCTAGCCGTCTCTGGTGGGAGACTGCCCCCATGTCAGGTGACTGGCGTCATATGATGGTATAAAGGGGTGGTCTCCCACGATCGCCTTCCAGTCATCGGCTTGTGAAATTTCCTTGCGGTAGAACAGCGCTCGTCAGTCATTCGTTGGTCTCCAAGTTTTTGAACTTTGACCTAATTTCTCTAATTTTCTATATTTTCTAAACAGTTGCTGTGTATGTCGTCCCCAACGCCCTCCGAATTGCATAAGAACAAGTGCAACTCGTGTGGTTCCCAACTTCCACACAAGGATGGCCACTCCTCATGCCTGTTCTGTCTGGGCCCAGACAACCTCGTGGAGAAGTGCCAGCACTGCCATAAGTTCAGCTCCGCTACCCGCAAGAGAAGGCAGCAGTCCCTGGAAGCCCATATCCTCAAGAAGCAAATGGCCTTCATGGAAAAAGAGTTAAAAAAGCTTAGGCAGGCGCCTACTTCCCCTGAAGGTCATAAGAAGAAGCATGACAAGGAGAAGCACCGGGAGTGGGAATCGACTTCCACAGCAGCCGCGACTTCGGCTGGAGTCACGGCCCTCAAGGTAACATCCCCTCTGGGGGATCGCTCTATGACGGCTGTCTTGGTGGTTACCAAGAAGGCGTCGTCCCTCCCGTCCGGCTCCCGCTCGGGCCCTTCGGGAGCCTCCGGGGCAAAGGAGGCCTCTGCTCCCATTAAGGCCGCTCCTCCCTCACAGCCGTCTGTTCAACCAGTGCACACCCGGGCAACACTGCTAAGCCGCTTACCTCTCCGGGTGAGCGCCTTAGCCGAAACCCCTTCTGACATGACACCGGATCCTCAGACGCTGGTCCTGACGTCGTCAGGCGTCCCTTTGCCTGACGGAAGACCTATTCCTCCATCAGGTCCGTCAGACCCGGTTGACTGTATACCCACGCCAGGCTCGACACCCGTGGGGCCAACGTTTCCACCGTCTGGCCCGCCAGCAGGGCCTCTGCCAGGTCCCTCTGCTCTGTCAGAGCCCCTGGCTCCTGGGTACCCGGTGCCACAGTACTCGGCCCCTCAGTATCCGGCACCGCAGAACCCGACACCGCAATATCCGGTGCCGCAGTACCCAACGCTGGGTTACCCGCCGTCGGGTTACAGATACTCCTTTTACGGGTACCCTCAATATCCGTATCCCCCACTTCCTCCACCTCCGCCGCCCACTCCTCAGCCGCCACCGGCTCTGAAGGAGATCTTGGCCTTCTGGTGGGCTAAGGCCAAGGCTTAGCTCACCAGGGAGGTCAAGAGTTATTTCCCAACGACGGACTCGATGCCAGATCCCCTACGTCGGAGATGGGAGACTCCCTCCCCCCTGCCCGACACTAGAGGAGAGCCCTCTGGTGCCCAAGGCAGGGAGGATACATGCCCCCAGGAATTCCCCAGAGGGGTCGTCCCTCCTAGGGAGGCGTCTTCTTCCTCTTCATCATCTTCTGACTCAGACTCAGAGTCTGGTCACTCTGACCCCGAAGACGAGCCCCGTACTCCGGAACGCCCCAGGCCGAGGGATCCCCCAAAGTCCCCTCCAGAGGACCCTTCTTTTCTGGAGTTAATGAGGAAAATCCAGGAAGTTCATCAGTGGCAATCAGTGGAGCCAGACCCACAGCGTAAAAAACTTGCTACCCATCTGGACCTGCCCGAGACCGCTCCTACGCTGATCCCACCCTGGATAGAGGCTCACATAGATCTTGTTTCTACCATTTGGAAACAACCCTCTACCTTAGTCCCCCCCCCTTCCGAGGAAAGCGGACAGGCTATACCAGGCTTCTGAGGGTGTAGACTTTTAGCCTTCACCCCAAGGCGGATTCAGTCGTCATCAGCACCGCACACGGCTGCTCCACCAATCCTAAACACCTCAGCTCATCTCCACCTGATAAGAAATCCCAGTTTCTGGACCAGTACGGGAAGAAGAACTATTCCTCTTCTAACCTAAGCATCAGGGCCCTTAACTGTGTTGCACATATGGAGGATTTTCAGAAGACCATCCTTAGCCAGGTGGAATCTAAATTGGACTCCCTTCCTGAGTCACAGACTAAACAGGAAGTGTGTGACCTTGTCCATTCCGCTCACTCGGCCTGTCGGCACATGCTACGTGCCACTTACAATGCGGTGAACACAGCTGGAAGGAGCTCGGCCTTCGCTGTAGGCCTACGGCATCATGCCTGGCTCCATGTGTCAGGTTTGGTCCCTGAGGTACAATCCACTATACAGGATGCTCCCTTCAGGGGTTTGGTGCTGTTCGGGGGTGATGTTAAGGACATCATTACCGAACTGCAGGAGAAGGGTATTGTACTCAAGTCTGTCCAGACTATGTACAGGCCCCCTCAAGGGCAGCGGTGACCTTTTCATCACCAAAACCGACGAAGACAAAAGCCGCAGGACAAGCATGCTAACAAACATTGGGGCCCATCCAGCAACCAAGACTCCCCCCAGCAAAAAAGCCACTGGAGCCGCGGCTGCTGCGCTGCCCCACACCTCCTGACTCCCTGCCTTTCCCACTGCCTCTGGAGGTTCCAGAGGAACCGGTAGGGGGGAGATTCTCCTCCCATTTGCCGGGTTGGGAGAGGATACCGTCAGATGCTTGGGTGCTTCAGTTGATATTGGCAGGGTATTCAATAGAGTTTTTGCAGAAACCGCCCAGAAGACCACCCCCCCAGTTGTCTTACTATCCGCAACATCTTCCTCTGTTCCTAGAGGAAGTAATCTCCCTTCTCTCGAAGGCAGCAGTAGAGCCAGTTCCCACTCATCTTTGGGGAACAGGTTACTATTCCAATTTCTTCCTAGTTCCAAAGAAGACAGGAGATCTGAGGCCAATCCTAGACCTCAGCTCCCTGAACATGTTCATGGAGTACAAACACTTCAGAATGCTCTCTTTGCAGAGCCTTCTACCACTACTTCGGCCGGGACAGTGGCTATGTGCTCTGGACATGCAGGATGCCTACCTTCATATCCCCATATGCCCTTCCCACCACGAATTCCTTTGGTTTTGTTTTCAGGGGGACCACTACCAATTCAAGGCCCTCCCATTTGGTCTTTCCTCGGCCCCCCGAGTGTTTACCAAATGTCTGTCGGTGGTAGTGGCCCACCTGCGTACCCAGGGAGTACAGGTATTCCCGTACCTGGACGATTGGCTCCTGGCGGCCTCATCCAGGGAGGAATTCCTGCACTCCCTTTCCCTCACCCTGCAGGTTTTCACCAGCCTGGGTATCACCATCAACCAAGCCAAGTCCCACTTGGTCCCATGCCAATGCCTCCAATTTATAGGGGCGATTCTGGACATGGCCACTGGAAAACCTTCTTGCCTCTGGACAGGGTAGACACCCTTCAGAATCAGGCTTGTCTTCTGTCCAGCTGCAGGAGGGTCGGAGCCAGGTCAGTCCTCTGCCTCCTTGGGCTAATGGCAGCTGCCATTCCGAAAGTCCCTTTCACTCGACTCCATATGAGGATCTCTCAGTGGATGCTTCAGTCTCAATGGGACCAGACCAGGCACAATCTAGACCAAGAGGTACTAGTGTCAGATCCAATGATCAGGGACTTGCATTGGTGGATGGTTCAGGAGAATCTGTGCCTGGGAATTCACTTCTGCATCGCTTCGCCCTCCCAGACGTTGACGATGGATGCGTCAGTGGAAGGCTGGGGTGCCCATCTTGGGTCTCACAGGACTCAGGGCAGCTGGTCCAAGTGCAAACAAAACCTGCACATAAATGTGCTCGAACTGAGAGCAATCCTTTATGCTCTTCAGGTTCTACTCTCCTTCATCCTTCCCAATCATCTCCTCATACAATCAGACAACATGTGCATAGTCTGGTACCTCAACAAGCAGGGAGGAACACATTCCTACCCTCTGTGCCGGGAAGCTATGAGAGTCTGGCATTGAGCAGCCCAACATCACCATCACTTGGCCGCAGTTCACGTCCCAGGAGTGGAAAACACACTGGCAGACAAACTGGGTTGGTCATCAGCCAGGTCCCATGAATGGGAGTTAGATCAAGTCATAACATCTTTCAACGATGGGGAACAGCTCAGATAGACCTCTTCGCCTCTCCCCAAAATGCAAAACTTCCCACCTTCTGCTCACTCGCTCGCTCCAGGGTAAGACATTTTTTGGAGGGACACTCTGTCTCTCAGTTGGAGGGACAGATTCGTTTATACCTTCCCTCCCATTCCTTTAATTCCGAGGGTCCTGAACAAGCTCAGATCGGAGGGAGCGCGAATGATTCTCATTGCTCCCTTCTGGCCTAGGCAAGTTTGGTTCTTCTTCTGTAACAGTTTTCAGAGGAACCTCCACTTCCTCTTCCTCTGTCGCAGCAATTGTTGACCCAGGATCAGGGGACCCTTGTTCATCCAGGTCTGAAATCCCTTCATCTCCATGCGTGGCTCCTGCAGATGTAGCTAAAACCTGCTTTGGAGTTTCTCCTCTCATAGCGGACATTTTGGTGGAGGCCAGGAAGCCTTCCACTAGGTCCACCTATGCCATGAAGTGGAAACGGTTTTCTGTTTAGGCAGACTCGAAAGACTTAGAGCCTTTCTTGTGCCCAGTCAATAAAGTCCTGGACTACATGCGTCACTTCTTCTATCTAGGTCTCAGCCATTCCTCGTTGAAAGTCCACATGGCAGCTATCTCAGCCTACCATATTCCCTTTGGAGACAGGACTTTTGCTCAGTTAGAAGTCTCTAAGACTTTCCTCAGAGGGGTTCTCCATTTGAGACCCCCCATCCGCATTTCTGCCCCTCCATGGGACCTGAATTTCGTCCTGGAGAAGCTTACACTGCCTCCCTTCGAGCCAGCAGCATCAGCTGATTTGAAGTTCCTTTCTTGGAAGACACTCTTCCTAGTGGCCATTACTTCTGCTCAGCGCATTTCCGAGCTTCAGGCCTTGTTGTGCAAAATCCCATACTTGATTTTCCACAAGGAACGTGTGGCTCTACGCACCAACCCTAAGTTTCTCCCTAAGGTGGTGGCTGAATCTATGCTGAATCAATCTATTGGAACTACCCGCTTTCTTTACGCAACACTCCAATCAAGGGGAGTACCTCTTGCATACCTTGGATGTTCATAGAATCCTGAGATACTACACCAATCGGACTAAGGATCTTAGGAAGACTGATCAGCTTTTTGTCTCTTTTGCTCACAAAAGAGAAGGCGGTGCTGTTTCTAAGCAATGCCTATCAAAATGGTTGGCTCATTGTATCACTTTCTGTTACGACAAGTACAAGACCCTTCCGGGTCAAGTCAGAGGTTACTCCACCAGAGGAGTAGCTGCCTCTACGGCTTGTTTCAAGAATGTGTCAGCGGCAGACATCTGTGCAGCCGCAACTTGGACTTCTGTCCATACCTTTACGAAACACTACAGTTTGGACATTGCCTCTTGCCGTAGAGCAGCCTTCGGTTTGGCTGTTCTACAGGGTCTCCTTTCATGAGACCCGTTCAGCGTAAGGTTCCATGTTATGGATCACATTCCTCCTCCGAAGTGCTTTTCCTTGTTCCAGACTGCTTGGGACTCAGTCCTATATGCGAATACCTACTGCAAGAGCCCTCTCGAAGTAAGATAGTACAGTTATGTAAGAACTTACCTTAACAGTAGATCTTCAAGAGAGGCTCTTGCAGTAGGTATTGCCTTCCTGCCCTCCATCCCCCTAAGTTTCTTTTGCTTCATTTCCATGAGGGGAAATATCCTCTTCTCTCTCGTCTTGCCTCTTTTCACCTTTGGCGGGAAAGAATTGGAAGGTGGGTGTGGTGGACCGCCCCTTTATACCGACATCGTATGACGCCAGTCACCTGACGTGGGGGCGGTCCCCCGCCAGAGACTGCTAACTGGAAATTTTTCGGTTGGGTCCTGACGCCTGGCGGCTTAGTCCTATATGTGGATACCTATTGCAAGAGCCCCTCTCAAAGATCTACTGTTACGGTAAGTTCTTACATAACTGTACTTCCTTAAACTGGAGTGAGGATTCACTACTTTTATTTGGCAGGGAACACACCCTAGAATGAGTTTACAAAGATTAAAAAGTGAGGTGGATTGGGGGGGCGCAACTTTCCAAATCTCAAGGGGTATTATCTGGCAATTCAACATCGGTATATCCAAGTGTAACCCCCCCCCCGGCCACTTGTTTAACTAGTAAGCACACCTCCCATACTTTTTCTGTCTAGGGGAAAAGAGAGGGATGGGGTACAAAGCAATATAAACACAAAGTGTGTACAAGACACAAACAGACCTTTACCAAACCCAGGTCCTGAGGAGAGAAACTTTGCTAAGGGCTATGCTAGGTTTGCACTTCTGAAGGGGTACCCAGTAAATCCACACAGGAAGCAGTAGCTAGATTGTCCATACCAGGTTGGGATTCTTGAGTGTGGCTTTATTCCAAACAGTTGGTACACAAAAACAAAGATGGACCACCAAGGGTTTTCACTTCTTGGCACAAGGCAATGCAGAGCAACATCTGTAGAAAACAAACTCAAATTTCCCATATAGCATAAGATTTAACATCTGGAAATGTGGCACTGGCCATAACGAAACACACAATTTCTTCTTCTAGGGGCACTAGGCCACGACTTAGAACATATTCCTATATGGCATAGGCTTTAAAGTAGGAAATGTGGCATCCTGCCACGACGGAGCACACTTCTGCTCAAGACTAGCAAAACCCACATCAAGGGGTAAACTTCATCTTCAGGCATTGGTCATATGCACTGAAAAAAGAAAACAGGTGCCCTTACAGAACCTGAAGTGCTGAACAGGTCACTCCAGATGGGTGGTTGCCCACCTTTTGCTTCCTCGTCCATACCCAGCCGTTCTTTCAGAGTTACACCTCCACAGATAACAATAGAACCATGCTTCTCAGAATGTTTGGCACATTCACCATTAGGAAACACTACATAGGAGTGTAAAAGTTCTGTGCAAAGTCACACCTGAGACTCCACTATTGTCAGCCAACTTTAGGAAGACTGCTTGAGAACAGTCTCGACAGAACTGGGCGCATAAATCCCTTTATCTGAATAACACCCCAAAGAAAACAAAGCAAGTACATCTCTCCTGGGAACTCACAGACATAATTACTCACAGTTTGTACACAAAGGCAGCTTCAAATGTCCTGGATCAAATGGGGGATTGCTTCTCAGATCTTTCGGTAGTCCTCCTCATCCCAGTGGGGATGAGGGCATCAGGAACTGCTGAAGACTGTGTCCACCACTTCAACAAGGCAAGTAAAAGATTCTCAGACTAGGGTGAGAAAAAGTAGGCTTTCCTCGGAGCCCATACTGCAGCGCTTCACTCCTCACTCTGAACACAGAACTAAGACTACTACAGACTAACTGAAAATTCTAAACTCCCCACTCACAGCAAGCTACGTGGCTTATGATGCTGCTAGAGTTCTAAATGACATTACCTCTGCTCTCAGCTGAGACCAAGCAAGCAGAGAGGGACCAGGTGAAAATCTGTTTAACTAGTTATTCACCAGCTGCCTTCCGTACCCAACACTGACACTGTTGGGATTCTAGTAACCCCAGGGAACCAGGGGGTTACACAAGACTAGATGAATCGGGGACCAGCAGCCAGCTGATTAGACCTGGAGGAGGACGGCTGCCCAGGGTGACTTTCTTTGTGTTTAGAAAATGGAGGTAAGAGATCCTGTGGCCACCTGGGCAACTCTTAACTTGGTTGTCTAATATGTGTTGGAGGCATGGGAACAGGCTAAGAAGAGGAGAGGGACTGAAGGAGATCACACACTGCTGGTGCCAGTGGCTCGTAATCCAGGCTTTCTACCTGGACTGGAGGATGTTGGGTTTAGAGAATGGGAAGAAAGAGTGGTGAAATGCTTAGGAGATTTATACACTAATGGTGAGATACATCCATTTGCGGAACTGCAGGAGAAGTGGTGGATTCCAAATTCCCATCACTTTAGATATTTGCAGATAAGGGCATTTGGAAGGGGGCTGCATAGAGACCCTGTGGAAGTATTGCCCCTTGCACAAGTGGAGCAGGTAGTGTATGATGCTAGGATGGATGGTAAGGGGTTGATATGGAAAATAGGCAGGCAAGATTGACTGTTATCCTGACTTGTCAGGGAAGGTGAAGGCCCTCTTGGAGCGGGATTGGAAATACCAGTCACAGGTGCAAACTGAAAAACAGTTCTCTGATCACATAAGGGGTTACTGCTATGTAATAAAGAAGAAGGATCTGAATATAAGTTTTTACATCGCTGTATTTTTCCCACCAGTGTGGTGCACAGATTTAACCTAGCAGTCTCTCTGATGTGTGGAAGATGCGGAGGAGCACTGGGTACATAGATACATTGCTTTTGCAACTGCCCCACGTTGAGTCACTTTTGGACGGCAGTGTTGAAAGACATCACTGCTGCATGGGAACACTCGGACAGTGCACCGGTCTCCATGCTTCTGGGTATGGAGGATATGGGGAGGAAGCATGGGAACCATACCCGAGATGGGGCTAGACAGTGTATACAAAACATGTGGGTGCTGTGTATCACACCCACTCTACCACAAAGGAAAAACACTGGCCATTCAGACTTTAGTTTCAGAAAGTTTAACATACACCCTGAAAGGCAAGGAAGAGCAATTCATTAACAGCTTGGGGGGGGGGCGGATTTCTAGACTCTCTTCCATCAGCTGAAGCCATGATGTTAAGGGAAGGTCTATACTAGGGTCCACAGAGGGAGAGTAAAGTCTAGGCATGCCCTTGTTGAAGGGATTAAGAATGAATACTTAACCATTATGGTATATGTGTGGCAAGTACAGGAGCGCTTTTATTGTCTAATTATAATATGAAAGTGGAATGGAATGTTTGTTTCTCATGTTTGTAATTCCAGTCCTTTTGTACTTTGTTGTACTGTTTAATAATGTTTAATTAATTTTTAAATTTAATAAAGATATTATACAAAAAAAAAAAAAAAATGCTCCTCAAGCTTTGGGCCCAAAGATCTTGAAGCCTAAAGCTAGACCCTGCTTTATTGTGATAAAGTTTTAAACCTGTACCCCAAAACGCATCCTTTTGGCAGCTTGGAAAAAGCAGGAACTGTTTGAAGGGATCAGGATTTTCTTGGGTAATGATTATTTGTCAATTCTAGCACAGAGTAAGGAATATGGCCCCTTATTGGCAGTGCGAAGTGCAAAAAATCTGAGATTCTAGGGACGTGGATATGTTGTTCTATCCACACTATCTGGCAGTGTCCTTTCCCTTTAAGATGTGCCAGAAATTAGTCAGGCTGGCTCCTCCCACCCACCCGGGTGGTAACTCCCTCGGCTTCACTCCATGATGCCAAATCTTCCTTTCCGTTGGAAGAAATAGGTTCCCTCCTTGCTGCTCCCGCATTGAGTAGGCCCTAGCGCTTAAATTCTTCGGAATTACTTCCAAACCAACTCTTTAGAGTTTTGTCTTCACCTCGATCTAAGATCACAACCACAGTGGACGATAAGTCCGCTCCTGGGTTCCGCTGGTGACCTTGTGGGTAGAAGATGTCCAGGGCCAACCCACGTGCGTCTACTGCGTGGGGCACGACCACGATCCCCAAGCCTGTGACTTTTGCCTCTCGTTTTACCCAACTGTTCTGGAGGATCATCTCACCCGTGTGAAACTGGGCCACCCGGCATAGCAGAACCTGCCGGTCAAATCCAAGGATGCCCATTGGTGGTCGCCGCAGGGTCCACTGAGCAGCTTGCGGCCTTCAAAGAGGAGGCAGCCCAGTCCTCCTCGGCTTCTGCCTTTGTGCCGCTTCAGCTGGGCTCGACCTTTACGGGCTCCTTCAAGGAATTGTGCCAGTCTCTGCTGACCTTCAGTCAGAGACCCATCAGCAAATCTAAATCTAAGAAAGAGTCTAAAAGACTCATCGACACTCGCAGATCGGGAGTGCTTTCGATCGAGAGCCTCAGATTCCTGCACTTCTCTGGATTTCACTTCGGTCGAATCCTCGCCCTTGGCCACTGGCTCCACAGTAACCCCGTCGGGTCTGTCAGCTGTGATGCTGGTCATGTCCCAGCCAAGATTTTTCTTGAGCTGACTTATCAGTTGTCAATCAAAGAAGCTGATATTTCCTTGTCTAGGACCCCAGTCCTGACACAGACTGCTGGAGGGACGGATCAGTCCACTGACCCGCCGCCTCTGGTCCCTGACAAGGAGGAGCCTCTGCAATCGCTGACTCCCTCCGAGCCTTGCCGCTGGTCCCCTCAGAGGTCAAGGTCTCAGTCTTCTTCCCATGAGTCGAGCCAGTCCCACCATCATCAGCCCTCCTCTTGGCACCACGGGAAGCGGCACTGCCGCTATTCTTCATTCTCGTCCTCTGGTGAGGAGAGGCTTCGGCGCAATTTGCATCAGTGCTTCGAAGACTTGATGTGGCAACAGTTGATGTTTACTGGCACCAAACCAACCCCCTTTTCTATGCCAGTCATCACCTGACTGTCACTCAAAAGGCCGCTGCCTCCGAAGGAACCTATTTAGATGGTCCCGACTCGGCCGACTCTGGCTTCTCTGCCAATCATGGTGGAACCTCCACCTCAACAGCCAATGGTCAGTACTCCGACTAGGGTGTCTTGGCCAGCCAAGGGGCTTCCTCATCAGCTGTTGGTCACCGTCACCCCTGACCATCCGTGGAAGGTCAGTGGGGACTCCAGTGGTTGATCGCTCTTTGATGACTTTTCGGAGTCTGAGGGTTCCTCCCTGTACTTCTGTCCGGTTGATGTGGAGTCCATGGGGGATCTCTCGATGAATGAAGGTCATCCTCTTTCATGGGCCTCCTCCGCTTGATCTCTGAGTTGACAGGTATGAAGATGGAGCCCGTCCAGAAATGGGCTCGTTACCTATTGACCGAGAGATCGTCAACCAGGGAGACTGTCCAACAGAGGCTTTCTCGGTGGCAGAAGCCATTCTTGGCCCTGCCCTGGGGCTCTGGCAATGCCCCGCTTCCTACCCTGTGCCTTCTGCCCGGATGGCCCGCAAGTATGTGGTGCCCACCAGATCCCTTTCAGGATTCACAGAGCACCCCTTGGCTGAGGGGTTGGCCAACTCTGTGTTCCAGCACTGTGTTAACACCGGGTATGTTGACAGGCCACCTGATAAGGAGTTCAAGAAGTTGGACCATGTGGCTAAGAAGGTTTGTGCTGCCTCCTCTCTTGGCCTCCGCCAGGCAAGCTCAGCCCTCCTCATGTCCCACTTCTCCCATGTCCTGCTGGGCACCTTAGATGGGGTGCTTCCTCATCTGCCTGCAGACCTTCAGACCACGGTCAAACATGTCCGAGACCAGGGCTGGGCTGTGGCCAAGCAACAGCTCCAGACTGCCATGGACATTTGGGACTCCTGTGCCCGCTCTGCGGCAGTCTCAGTGGCCATGCACTGCAGGGCTTGGCTGAGGATCTTGACCTTCACGGCGGACATTCAGCACAAGCTGGCAGATGTCCCCTTCCTGGGTACCAACCTGTTCAGGCCCAAGGTCGAGGGTCACCTCACACGCATCGAGAAGTCCAGTGCCACCTTGGAGTCTGTGACATCTGCCCAGAAACATAGAAACATAGAATTTGATGGCAGATAAGGACTGCTTGGCCCACCCAGTCTACCCATTTCCCTACCTAATGGATAAGCTGCAGATCCTAGTTAACCAGCAGCCTACTTCTTTCTACCCCCACCCCCTAGAATTGCCTTATGGCTGTCCCATGCATGCTTGAATTCAATCACTGTTTTTGACCCCACAACCTCCTCCAGAAGGCCGTTCCATGCATGCAGAAGGACCCCAAGGGCTCCAAGCAGTACAAGAAAGGGAAGCCCTTCAAACACCATGAAGTCTTGCTATATTATGACTTAGTGCAGTTAGCCACTGCACTTGAACTGCCCCGGAGAGGAAAGAGTTAACTCCAGGGAGTCTGGAGTTCTACAGCGTGAGAGCGCTTATGCCAAAGCTCTATCTGGGCAGTTTCAACTGAAACTGTCAGATTCTTTACTCCGCTTCACTGAACAGTCGCTCCGGAGATCAGCTCCTTCACCTCGGTTCATTTCTCGGTTCAAGCGAGTATTTTCGGTTCATTTGAACCGGCAAAAAGTATTTATTTTACCACATTTCGGTTAAAAGCTCTATCTGGTAAACCGTAAGTACAAAAATTAAAGTCTGTGTGGAAATTCAATTATCGGTTCGGTTTTGAACCGATCGGTTTGCTGAAATTAACGCTTTAAAGTGTTGGTTGGGCTTTTAGAGTGCGGTTCCGGTTCTTATCGGTTCTAAAAAACCTTGCTTTAAAATTAGGTTTTTCAAATGCCGTGACACGGTTAGGAACTCGAAGGGTGTCTTGCTCTGGCACTGCCATCAAAAGGGCAAGTTTTTGGTTAGGCTGGCATTATGTCTGAGAAACCCAAAAGAAAACCGGCCCACTGGTTTCAACACTGTGATGTTCGTGGGGAGCTTTGCCAAGGCTGACCCACACACCACTTGTGTTTATTGTCTGGGGCTGACCACCTCCTGTCAGACTGCCAGGTGTGTAAAAATATCCCTGCAGCCACCCTGGAGAAGAGATTGGGCCGGCTCAGGGAACGAGAGGCCAAAAGTCCGCTGACCCAGATGGCGAGCCCCGGTCCAGCACCCACTGGACCAGAGGGAGTCCTCTGACCAGGGCAAGACTTCCTCGGCAAAAGGAAGGCTGGTTCAGAGGAACCAGTCCCAGTGAAAAGACAAAGAAATCAGTAGGTTTGGAGTCCAAAATTGTCTCTCCAACTGCTGCAGAAATAGCTAAAGCCATACAGATTGTCCAGTCACTGTCTCAGGGTCCTGTCGAACCACCAACAGTTGGTAAAAGGTTGGTTCGTTCAGTTCCAGTGGTTCAGGAGTATGATGTTGAGGAATTTATGAACCACAGGAGGGGGAGGAGGAATTTGATTAATATATGTGTGGCTGGGAGGGTCTGGACGTGCCCATTGAACCGGACATTTCTCCAGACAGACCTTTAGAATCTCCTCCTATTCTGTCTGAGTCCCCTTCTCATTTTATGTTTTACAAAAAGGTTGCAGAAACCCTCCAGCTTCCTTTAGAGGAGGTTGTGGATGAGCAAGAGGAGCCTGATTATGTAGAAATGATGGATATACCAGAGTCTAGGAGCTTGTCTATTCCTTTGCATAAGTCATTTAGGAAGCAAACAACAAAGATTTCAAAAAATCCTCATTCTGTCCCTCCTGTAGGTAAAAAAATGGACAGAAGGTATACTTTGTCAGGCTCTGATACAGACTTCCTCACTGAGCAGTGTAGTCATGTAGGTGTGGTACAAGCTGCAGCCTGTGACAAGTAATATTCCCTGGCCTCACATCCTCCTGATAAGGATTCCAGGAAGATTGATGCCATGGCAAAAAACAGTATATGGCAGCTTCTTTGGGACTCAGGCAGGCAAATTATATGGCTTATGTAGCTAGATATCAGAAATCTAGATGGGACACAGATTCAGTTAGCCAAGCAGGCCCATGGCCAGCTGGCTAGTGAGTTGGAACAGGTGGCTGCTGGATGGCATTGAAACCTCTAAAGTTCAATTTCATACTGCTGTTGATGTTAATGATGTTTCCTCTAGGGTCATGGCCACTTCTGTAGCTTTCCAGAGGTTGGCATGGCTCAGATGCACTAATCTGTCCCAAGATACTCAGTCAAAGGCTATGGATTTTCCTGTAGTGGGTAATTCTCTCTTTGGGGAACAAACAGAAAACTATATGAAAAAGATGGATGAATACAGAACTACCTACAAAAGTGCCCAGGCTAAGGAGAGGCATGCCACTCCACAGAGGCACGCTCCCAGAGGTAGGGGCAGGCCTTTCCACAGGCCTTTTTACCAATCTCAGGCCTCCTCTGCATTTGCACAGAGGTTTCTTCAGAGGCAGAGGTGAGCCGGGCACAAGTAAACCGTCCCCTCCCCTCAGCCCTAAAGGCTGCTGCCAAGCAGGCACCCTGATGGGGTGCAGGGCCGATCTCCTGTACCAGTGGGGGCAGGTTGGCTTATTCAGCCAGAACTGGGTGTCCCTAACTTCAGACAGATGGGTTCTGGAGGTAATAGCCAGGGTCTGTTCTCACTTCAAACAGTTTCCAAAGATGAGAGCCAGACATTTTCCTCCTGCAATCCTACAGAAGCCCTTGCTTTGGAAGCAGAGGTTTCTTCTCTTCTGGACTGCAAAGCAGTGGAAAGGGTCCCTCCTTGCCATCAGGGCAAGGGGCTGTACTCAAGATACTTTCTTACCCCAAAAGACAGGAGAATGGCGGCCCATTCTAGATTTAAGGTACCTGAACAAGCATCTTTTGAAACCAAAGTTCAAAATGTTAACTCTGGCAATGATTTTGCCTTCCTGAGGCCAGGGACTGGCTAGCTTCCCTGGACTCAAGATGCCTATTTTCATGTTCTGATCAGGCCTCTCACCAAAGTACCTCAGGTTCGAACTGCCCTCAGGCCACTACCAGTTCAGGGCAATGCCCTTCGGCCTTACCTCTGGCCCAAGGGTATTCACAAAATGTCTAGCTGTGGTAGTGGCTCATTTAAGAAGGCAAGGGTTGCTGTGTTTCCCTACCTGGACAACTGTCATAGTGGGTCAGTCCCAGATCAGGTAAAATCCCACTTGCAAGTCACCCAGCAGCTTCTCACTTCCCTGGGATTCCTGCATGAATTTACCAAAGTCAGTTCTGGAACCAGTTCAGGTACTAACTTTCATAGGTGCAGAATTGACACAAAGTTAGCCAGGGCATTTCTTCCCTCGGAAAGGGTAGACAGACTCATTGCCCTGGCATCCTCCTTTACCCCTGGTCTCTGACCAGCAAGGCATTTTCTGCAACTCCTGGGGCACATGGCGCTTCCACAGCTGTAGTGCAAGGAGCAAGATTCCAGATGAGGACATTCAGTTCCATTTGAGGGCCTATTGGTCTCAAAGGGGGACCCCTTCCAAATTGGTTCCAGTGACCCAAACTCTGATCCTGGCTCTCCACTGGTGGCAGGTTCAAAGCAATCTAAAACAAGGGGTTCCCTTCATTCCCGTTTCCCACTCCCTCACCCTCACCATGGATGCCTCCCTGTTAGGGTGGGGAGCTCACTTGGGCGACCTGTCCACTCAGGGAGTATGGTCTCCTCAGGAATCTCTGCTCCACATCAACCTTTTAGAACTCAGAGCTGTCTTTCTTGCTCTTTATGTTTTCAGCTTCTGTCCAGAACAAAGTAGTTCAAATCAGGACAGACAACACCACAACAATGTGGTACATCAACAAGCAAGGGGCACTCGGTCATCAGCCTTTGCACTGAAGCAATGAAGTTGTGGTCTCTGGCTTACTCCTGAACACCTCCTGATAGCAGTTCACCTTCCAGGGAAGGACAATTTCCATGGGATGCCCTCAGCAGGATTTCTCAGGGCCACGAATGGCTCTGTATCCTCAGGTGCTGGGGTCGGTCTTTGCCAGATGGGGCACCCTCAGATAGATCTTTCACAGCCCCAGACAACCACCAACTTCCTCTGTTTTGTTGCAGGCCTCCAGTGCTGGGCTCAGTCCCCTGGCGCTTTTCAGTTGGATTGGAAAGGGAAGTTCCTGCATGCCTTCCCCTTTCCTCTTCTTTCAGGGTACTAGTAAAATCAGATCTCAGCCCTGCAAAGTGATTCTGATTGTCCCAGATTGGGCCAGACAGCCCTGGTACCCACTGCTTCTGTCCTTGACAGTCCACCCTGCCCTGAGCTTCTGCCCAGAGTCCACGACTTGCTGGCCTGTGCACAGGGAGAGTGTGTATCCGGACCTCAAATCCTCCATCTCAAGGCATGGCTCTTGAGTTAGAATTTGCTGACTTACACCTTTCTCAAGGTGTTCTGATATTTTAAAGGCTTCAAGGAAGCCTTCCACTAAGACCACTTACAATTCTAAGTGGAAAAGGTTTTCCATCTGGTGCTCTGAGAAGCAGATTATCCCAGAATCTGCTGATCTGCCCATTTTACTGGACTATTTGGTCCATTTAAATTCCTTAGGCCAGCTACCTGAAGGTTCATCTGGCAGCTGTCTCTGCTTTTGTGTCAGCAGGAAGCCTGCTTCCCTTTCTTCTCACCCTGTGTTTTTCCAAGTTTTTGAGGTTACTTCACACTAACCCTCCTTTTTGAGAACCAGCTCCGCCTGGGACCTGAATGTTTGCATTGCTCAGTTAATGCAACCCCTTTGAGCCTCTGTCTCAGCAGAGCTCAAGTTTCTAACTTGGAAAACTGTTTTCCTAGTGGCTATCACTTCTGCCAGGCGCATAAAGTGAACTACAGGCCCTGTCAGTGGAAGAAGATTTTATCTCTTTCCACAGAGATAAGGTAGTCCTCAGGACTAACAGAAAGTTTTTGCCTAAAGTGGTTTCAGATTTCCACCTGAACCAATCCATCTCTCTTCCAGTATTTTCACTGAGCATTCTTCCTCAGGTGAGAGGAGACTGCACAGCTTGGACGTCAAAAGAGCCTTAAGCTACTATTTGGAACGCACCAAGGGTCACAGGTTCGAATCCCTCCAACTCTTCCTTACCTATGGCGAGGTTGGCAAAGGGAAACCTGCCACTAAGAGGACAATTGCAAGGTGGATTGTCTCTTGTATCCAATTTTATCAAAAACTAGGTAGAGAACCCCTCTCAGGACTGAGGGCTCACTCCACCAGGGGTACAGCTGCATCTCTAGCGGCTGCTAGAAATATTCCTATTCTGGAAATCTGTCAAGCTGCTACTTGGAAAACAGTTCACACTTTTACCAAGCATTATTCCGTGGGTATTCAGTCCAGGAGAGATGCTCGTTTTGGCACAGCGGTGCTTCAGAGCCTATTTCCTAAGTAGGTTCTGACCTCCTCCATGGAGGTACTGCTGTGTAATCTGTATTGTCATAATATAGCAAGACTTCATGGTGTTTGAAGAAAAATTACTCACCTTAGTAATCTTGCTTTTCTTCTCATGGAGTCTCTATATTATGACCACCCTCCCTCCTGCCCTCTCAGAACTTCTACTTGGGTAGGGTGGCAAATTAGTGCAAGCACTGTGTCATGCCATTGTAGTTTTTCCCTTACCTTCTTTTTATTTAGGTTGGGGAACTAGGTTATTTTATTTAGGATATATTGTCCCCTTCCTGGACTTGAGTCTTTGGGGAAGGGGGTCCTAATGATGCTTGTCAGGGGTAACTAATAATACTATTATTCATTGTTATTATTGTTTATATTGTTGTTATTTCTACTAGTAGGTAGCCATTTGGCTAGTGTAGAGCTTTCCACACAGACTTGTTGCTTAGTGTTAGCTTCGTAAAGATCTGACAGTTTCATTTGAAACTGCCCAGATAGAGCTTTGGCATAAGCGCTCTCGCGCTGTAGAACTCCAGACTCCCTGGAGTTAACTCTTTCCTCTCCGGGGCAGTTCAAGGGCAGTGGCTAACTGCATTAAGTCATAATTTAGCAAGACTCCATGAGAAGAAAAGCAGTTACTAAGGTGAGTAATTTTTTCTTTCGGTCTACCTACACTTCTGTGGCCAAGCCAGCCCAGCAACCGACTGGCCAGCAGGCTCACGCTTGACAACCTCAGCCCAAATCAGTGGGCTCTATTGTCTGTAAGCCAGGATGGAGAGGCTCCGGTGGCCCCCTTAGCCAGGCCCTCCTCTTCCAAACCTGCCCAGTGATGGGATAAGGGGTGCCTCCCTCATGCCCGTTGTCACAAACCCACTCAGCAGGTCAGTCCCTCTACTCCCAAGCTGCCAACCTCTGAGTGCAGTCTTGTGAACAGTGTAACAGACAAGGTAACCCTCTTGTCTGTTTTTGTGAGTTCGCATCAACCTTTGGTCTCAAGTTCTGGAGGGATTCAAACTGTTAACCTCTTGCTAGCATACCCAATGCACAGGCTCAGATATATCTGTCTTCGGGGGGGCAGATATCTTTGCCTACAAGCACCTAACCAGGTGTACAGAGATGAACCCTTTAAAACTTTAATAAAGACCTCAGATTAAAAACACTTCTCTTTCCAGTTCGGTACCACCATTCAAGCTTATGTTTAGTATCTGCTATAACCATGTACTTTTCTTACAAAATAAAAAGAAGTCAAAGACAGACCAAGTAAGTTCTAAAAAGAATTTTACTAAAATAGTTAAAAATATGTGAAAGACAAAATACAGAACTCTAATATCGAAAGACATACAAATCTTTTAAAAAGAAACAAGGTTTAAACAGTACAAATTCCTACTTCAGTACTTAGTCTCTAAATACTTGCTTAAGTGCTCACCGATCTTGCTTGTTCAGAGTCTAGGTAAAAATGTGTCTCTGTAAAACAGAATTATTCCTTGAATAACTGTATTGGCCAACCCATTTTTGGTGAGGTCAGCTAGTTCCTCCTCTGTCCGATCATATTTAAAACTATATCTAATAAAACAGTAGTCTTCAAAGTATCAATTTTGCAAACCTTCAGCATGACTCATGTTTCAAATGACATCTCTTTTGATCCATGCTGCATCCTCCTCACACAGGCTTCATATGAGCATTTACAACCTCGCACCCCTGTGTAATAACCTGGGTTTTCTCTTTAACGTCATAAACCTTTTTTTATGATTTCCCTCTTAACAAAGTTAACTTAACTCTGTAATTAGTTCCTGGTCTGCCATGTAACACATTGTATTTAAAAACTGAGTGTGTGTGATACACATGCTGTCAGCATTTCTCTTAGCTTGCATCTGTCAGCTGAAAACTGGGGGGGGGCGTTGAGGTCACTCCTAGATCATTAGATTTTTCAGCAGAGATAGTCATTAATACATTTTATATTAAAAAAATATTATACAGCACTCAGAACTGGCTGTCTGCATCACACCCATCACGCCTCCCCCAGGTCCTCCCATGGGGGCCGGCTCCACCACTTCCTTTCTGCCAAGTCTGCTGCCACCATGGACAGGTGGGCTGTAGAAGTGGTGGGTCAGGGTCTGCCTCTGGAGTTCCAGCAGTACGCTCCTTGCTGAGCCCATGCCGCATGGGAGGACTTGATTTCCGCAGACATGCTGTCAGCTCTCAGAAACGACATAGCCCAGCTACTCCACAAGGAAGTCGTGTTTCCTGTCACGGATCCTCCTGAATACCCAGGGTTTGTCTCCAGGAACTTTCTGGTGCCAAAGCAGATGGGGGGGCTGGTGCCCCATTCTAGATCTGCACGACCTGAACAAGTTTCTCAGGTCGCGTACTTTCAGGATGGTAACTTTGTCTCAGGTCATATCATATCTAGAGCAAAACACATGGTTTTGCTCCCTGGATCTTCAGGACCCATTCTTTCATGCCCCGATGCATCCGTCTCACCAAAGGTTCCTCTGCTTTCAAGCCAAGGGAACCCCCTACAAGTTCCAAGCCATACCTCTTGGCCTTTCCTCAACCCCCAGGGTCTTCACCAAGTGCATTGCAGTGGTGGCAGCTTACTGAGGTGCCAAGGAGTCATGGTTTATCCCTACCTGGACGACTGTTTGATAGATCCCTCCAGGCAAGAGGTGGAGCGGTCCAGGGACCTGGCCCTCCAGACCTGCGTCAAACTTGGCCTCCTAGTCAATGAGGCCAAATCAGAACTCATACCCTCGCAGGTGATCAACCTCTTCGGGACGGAGCTTAACTCTTGCAGAGCCAGAGCCCGGCTCCCAGCGGAAACACTCTCTTCCTGTGCCTGATCAGGCAATTGTGCCCTGCCCGGGACTTCAGCTCTTGGTGGGCTACATGGCAGCCTGCACCAGCATGGTCTGGTGGACCCTATGGAGAATGCGCTTCCTGCAGTGGGAGCTGGCCAGCCAGTGGTCTCAGTGCAAGGGTCACTTCAACCATCTGGTCACTGTGGCCCAGCGGATGTGGGACACCATCCAGTGGTGGTTAGTCCCAACACATGTGCAGGAAATGATTTTGTGTTTCCACCCAGAGCCAACAGTCATCCTGAAGATGATGCCTGTCTCATGGGCTGGGGTGCCTACCTGTGGGAACACAGAGTCCACGTCTCTGGTCCCCTGAGGAGTCCCAATGCCACATCAACCTGCTAGAGCTCCAGGCAGTTCAGCTAGCGCTAACTGCATTCGCTCTGCACATTTGGGGTCAAGTGGTCCAAGTCCAGACTGACAACACCACGACCATGTACTACCTCAACAAACAGGGTGGGACACACTCCCTCCCTTTGTGCAAGGAAGCTGTCTGTGTCTGAACCCCTGTGCACAGCCTGGAGGCAGATCCCCTAGCCATGCATGTGTCAGGAGCCTCCAATCAGCTGGTGGACGCCCTCAGCTGGGTGGGTGAGGCATCTCACAAGTGGTCCCTCCACCCAGAGGTAGTTCACAGCTTGTTCTCCCAGTGAGGCACCCCTCAGGTGGACCTTTTTGCCTCCAGGGAGAACACAAAGCTGTGCCTGCCCCCCTCAGCAGGGAACACTGCAGGGGGATGCCTTCTCGAGACCCTGGACCCCAGGCCTCTTCTGTGCCTTCTCTCCATTTCCTTTGATCCACAAGGTGCTGCTCAAGGCCAGGAGGAAGAAGGCACAGGTGATCCTGGTGACTCCGGACTGGCCACGCCATTTCTGGTACCCTGATCTCCTCAGTCTCAGCAGCAGGCTCCTGGGGCATCTCCCCTTATGCCCAGACCTGCTTTCCATCAGTCAGTGGAAGGTATTCCATCTGGACCTTCAATCTCTACACCTGACAGCCTGGTTCCTGAGCGGCTAGAGTTCCAGGCTTTGGTTCTCTCCGAAGATGCCCTGAATGTAGTCAAGGCTTCTTGGAATGAGTCAACCAGGAAGTGCTACGCTTTCAAAATGGAAGAGATTCTCCATTTGGTGTCAGGGCAAGGGGCCAGACCCTTTGTCTTGTGCAGTGGCTAGCATTATTGACTACCTCTGGTTCCTCTCTCAGTCAGGCCTTCAGTCAATGACCCTTAAGGTGCACCTAGCAGCTATTTCTGCTTACTGGGCATGGGCCAGTCAGCAGTCGGTGGCACAGGAGAAAGTGGTCTGGCACTTTTTCAAGGGCTTTGACCACATTTCTCCTCTGCTGCGTGAACCGCCACCACTGTGGGACTTGTTGCTGGTTTTGGAAAAGCTCATGGGCAAGCCATTCGAACTGATGCACAGGTGTGAGATGTGACACCTGTCGTGGAAGACCGCCTTCCTGGTGGCTATCATGTCAGCCAGAAGGATCAGTGAGCTCCAGGCGCTTTCAGTGGAGTCTCCTTACCTGGTCTTCCTCAGGGACAAGGTTGACCTGTGCCCCAACCCTAAGTTCCTCCTAAAGGTTGTGTCAGAGTTTAATCTTAATCAGGTGATTAATTTCCCGGTGTATTTCACCAATCACACCTTGGACGCCGAGCACAGGCTCCAAACTTTGGACTTGTGGTGAGCACTTGCCTAGTACAAGGAGTGCACAGCTGGAGTTCGGGAAGAGATTTGCCAGCTATTTGTCACCTAGGCTGAAGCTGCATCTGGCAGACCATCAGCTAAGCAGATGATTGGCAGGCGGATTGTATCCTGCATCGACCTCTGCTATAGGCAGGTAGCGAGTCTTCCGGAGGGTTTAAGGGCTTATTCCACCCACCATACTGCTGTCTTGGTGGCTGCTTCCAGGGACGTCCCTATCCAGGAAATCTGCAGGTCTGCTACCTGGAAGGCAGCACACACCTTTATTTCCCATAACCACATCGACCTCGAGTCATGCCAGGATGCTGGTTTTGGAGCCTCAGTTCTCCAGTCTCTGTTCTCTAAGTAGGAGGTGTGTGCCTTGCCTTCCTCCTCCCGGAGAACTGCTAGGAGTCTGCCAGATAGTGTGGACAGAACAATGTATCCATGTCCCTAGAAAAACAGGTTACTCACCTGTAACAGTAGTTCTTGGAGTGGTATATGTTGTTCATCCACACTATCTAGCAGTGTCCTTTCCCTTTAAGAAGTGCCAGAAAGTCTTCAAGCTGGCTCCTCCCACCCACCTGGGTGGTAACTCCCTCAGCTCCACCCCATGACGCCAGATCTTGCCCGCTGGAAGCAGTTGTGTGTGCCAAAGCCAGAGGAGGTCAGGTGGGTCCGTGTGAACAACATATAGAGGATACTGGATGGGCAACTATGCAGAACCAGTATGTTCTGCCACAGAGGGATTCTGATTCCCTCTGACCTCGAGAGCGAAGCTCGAGAGGTTCATGGGAATCAGAATCCTGAGGTAGCAAAACACACTGGTTGTGCATCGAGTTGCTCATCCTGTATTTTTTTATAGTGTTTAGTACTGTGTGAAAAATGTGTTTTGTGAGTTCTTTTGCTTTGAAAATGAAACTGACTCATGCAGTCTCTAGAGGTTCTAGAATGCTGTTCTACCACAGTAGGGTAGAACAGCATTCCGTGACATTGGAACTTTAGTAGAACAGCATTTAGAAAGGGATGGAATTCTATACAGAACAACACTCCACTATGCACTATATACCATTCCTAGAACTATTGTTACAGGTGAGTAACCTGTTTTTTCTGATGTCCTTCCCAGCAAAAGTCCGCATCTTTTTTCCTGAGGGTGCTTAGCCTTTTGATGCCATGGCTGAAGCTACTGCCACACTTACAGGGACACTGTCAACCCTTTTTGTATCATATTATTTCTAGCTGAAAACCCACGTTTTATGATTGCTCACGTTCTCTAAAATGAATTGATGTTGATTGTTTTAATTAGTAAACTGAAATACGTGCTAATGGTGTAATTATACCCAGCCTTGTTTTGTTTCAAATCCTTGATCTACTCTTATTGCATACACTCTTAACATTGGGAACACCCCCAAACTGTGCACCCACTCATGATGCAATAACCTTTTTTCTTACCCCAGGAGTCCTTTAGCATCAGTAACTATAGCAGTTAGCTATCTAGGTGCAACTGCCCTAGAGGTATGACTTTAAGATAATTAGCATAATGAGCTTGAGCATCAGCCAGTCAGAAATAAGGAGCGTGTGTGTGCTGAGAGGGAGCAGCCTGAAGGGCTTCAGAATTTTTTCTCCACTGACTGAGCAACATTGTCCCAGCGGTGTCTCTCAATTTTCCTTGCTGACAGCCTCTTTTTTGCTTATCTTGGTAAAGTTTTCCTCACAAACTTAATTCTTTAGTGTGCTGAGTATAATTTTACTGTTTTTTAGCATTTTTTTTTCTTTTCCATGCATCTGCGTATATTTTTACCACAACTGTGTATATTTATATACATTTTTACCGCATCTGCATATTTTATATTCATTTTTTTACAACAAATGCATATTTTCGATGGTTCTTTACCATTTTGGCACTCTTCTTGAGTGAACCGTCAAATTTTAACATTTTTCTTTACTTTTTACCTCCGAAATTGTGGGTCCCTACCACTAGATAACCGTTTGGATTTTCAAACTTTGATAGTTATTGCTGGGTTCTCTGTGGATTGGCATGTCAGGGATGCCCAGTATTAAGAAGAAATCTGGACCTGTATATATATATATATATATATATAAGTGTGTCATCTGTCACAGGATTGGCTTAACAGCTTTTCAACAGCCTGTGCCTCAGGTGTTTTGGTCCAGATCTACTCGGCCTCTTTGCGTAAATTTGGTGAGAAACAGAACAAAGATATATATATATATATATATATATATATATATATATATTTTTTTTATGGCAAAAAAACTGCATTTAATGCATCAGTTAGGAGTTAAAGCAACAAAAGTGAGGAAATGAAACATTAGGGTTGAGCCCCCAACCCACACACCCTCCTCCACAGACTGACAGACACTGGGGTGTGCCATGGGGTCATGGGCCCAACTCTTACTCCATTCCATGTGTAGCAGGTTGACATGCTACAGTAAAGGAGAATGGGGTGAGGTTGGGCCTCATGAATCAGGCACACCCCAGCATCTGTCAATTGTGGGATGGGTGTGAGTTGTGTGGGTGTGCGTTAGGGCTCAACCCTAATGTTTCATTTCCTCACTTTTGTTGCTTTAACCCTAACTGATGCATTAAATGCAGTTTTTTTTGCCATGAATTTCCTTACTTTTTGAAAAAATGTAATATAACTAGTAAAAAACATGTATTGGTTGGACGCAAGCCCACCAAGTTGCCCATTGTTGCATAACAATATGCATCTGAGAGGGCCCGCGCTCCCACTTACACAAAGCTACAGAGCCATACAGCAGCCCTATAGGGCAACGAACCCTTGTAACAGTAATTTGCCCATATCTTGGGAACCGTAACAGCTAGAAAAAAAATTAAAGTGTCATCGTAATCATGAGAGTGAGTAGTTCATAGACAAAACGACCGAACCCGTATCTCATATCATTTCTGAGAGATGGGCACCAAAAAGCACTGCACAGGCACTCATTGAACCCTTGTGACAGTAATTTGACAATATCTCATGAACTGTGCAACCCATGAAAAAAATTCCACTGCAGGCTTACTCTATGATTTCAAATCTTTTTCTGGTGATCTATGCCACCAGTAGCGAAAACTATGTATCTCGCTTCATTTTTGAGATACGGGCACCAAAAGGCATGACAGACCCCGTAATGTTATCCTATGGTAAAAATCTCAACTTCGTGATGGCATATCTATGGAACCACTTTATTCCCCAACACCTAACCAGAATAATTCATACCTTTAGGGCATCCCCTCAACACCCTGTAAATTCCAAGTAAAAAGACCAAACCATTAATGAGCTATGCAATTGTAAAGTTTTTACACCTTTAAAAATTCTTCATTCATGAGATAGCAAAATCCTGGGCCTTCAGATCAATCCTAGTCCACAAGATAGCAAAATTCTTGTCCACGAGGGGACATCTGGTCATGCCATCAGGGACATCTGGTCTCGAAATTCCGGCTATCTGGTCACCCCATGACTGACAAAGCTCGCGGAACAGGATTTTGTAGGCTCACAGACTAGGATCATTAGCAAGTCACGAAAGAAGAATTTTAAATTTTTAAAAAGCTATTTTATAACAAACACGAAACCAAACCAAAGGCATGGCTTTGTAGAGGGTGCCACCCTGAACAAAACACATGCCTCATTTGGCCCAAAAGTCACCCATAGACAAAGCTACAACATTTTGTTTGGCTGAAAAACTGAAAACAAGATGGCGGCTCACAGACAAAGAATTTTTCTGATGGACTAGGATTTTACTTCATGAGGTAGCAAAATTCTTGACCATGAGACCATTCTTAGTTTGCAAAAAATACATATAAATTTTGGAGTGAACTGAGCATGCTCAGAACTCATAAATTAAAAATGTAATAACTTTTGAACGGATTAATATTTTTTTACCAACCAACACTGGATTGTTCACTGACCCATACTCTTTGTACGTTCCAAATTTCAGACCAAAAGACCACATGGTGTGGTCGCAGCGCCATGGACAAAAAACGTATCAAAAGTGGCGAAAAGTGCATTGTTTTGGCATTTCTCTGCACAGAAATTGTATGTCCGACCAAAACACAACTTGGTAAATCAAGAGATCTACCACACCAGACCGCGCATTCCAAATTTCGTGCAAATCGTTGAATGGTTGCAGAGTTATTAACGTGCAAAATTTGAGGTTTAACATTAAAGTGCCTACTCAACCTTAACTACAGGAGCACGACCGCGGCCCTATAAGATATATATATTATATAATTGAGGAAAAATCAAAGGCTACCAATGAGGGGGCCATCTAAATTTCATAACACTAAAAATTCAAGTTGGGGTGCTAATGAAGCCTCAAAGTCCCAGCCAAATAAATAACGCTTCCAAAGGAGCTGATGAAGTTCCTCAAAAATTTAAAAAATAATAATAGCACTGATGAAGTGTCCAAAAAAGGAAGCATGATCAGGCTGCTGATGAAGTGGCTAAAAAGATAGTCTATAAAGACAAAAACGCTCCTGTTCTTCCTGGGAAAGCCAATTGTGAGATAACAGATAGCCTAAAACATAAAGAAAAAACAAAGCATATACAGCCACAGTCTGTGCAGGGCTTCCAACTGTGCAAGACTTGGCAAAAGCATGGCACGTCGTTTAGACCTTACAAAAGATGGGGTCTGTGTTTACTGGGCTGGTAAGCACTCTTCCACAGGTCTCTCTTCTGGAAACTGTGAGGGTGATACAGATGATGATGAATAATTTTTGTGATACCCCTGACATGAATCTGGAGGGCCTAGAACCTGATGTGTCCACTGACCCTCTTTATGGAGCTTCCGCTGCTAACCAGGAGGATCCCTCCTCTATGCTTACGTTTATCCAAAACATGGTAGACACCCTGGACCTCCCTACTCAGGAGTCCATCCAGGATGAGGATGAGGATAAAGATTATAGGGAGATGAAAGGTCTCCCACCTCCTAACAGACTAGTGCCTATCTATAATAAAAAAAAAAAATACCGTGAAACTGCTTCGAAATGCCACTTCTGTGGCAGGGGTGGAAAGCGGGCTGAAAAAAATAAGTATATAAATTGTTTAAAAACAATTCTGAGTGCCTGCCTGTACATCCCAGCCATGAGAGTATCATACAGCAGGCAACTTGTGAGAAAGCTGGGCTCTTCTTGTCCTCCTTACCCCCAGACAAGGACTCCAGAAAAATAGATTTCATGGCAAATAAAATGTACACCACTGCTGCTTGTCAAACTTTCTTCCTACATGGCTTTCACAGCCAAACATCATAAAGCACCGTGGAATTCTGTCCTGGCCATTACTCACAAGGGATTGGATACAGTGGTACAGGAGCTGGTGGATACGACAAAAACTGCCCTGAAAGCTATGTAGTACCAATTCCACATGGCAGATGACAACAAGGATGATGCCTCCAGAGCCATGGCCCATGCCGTCTCTCTGAGGCGCTTTGCCTGGCTTAGAACTACCAGTCTAACCTCAGACACCTAGTCTAAGGCATGGACTTTCCCTGTGATCAAATCATATTGTTCAATTCCAGAACAACTGACTGCAACAAAGTCTCTTGACTAAACCTAAGCCTCCTGCCCTACGGAAATTCCACCCGAGGGCAGTATGTGCAGAAGTTATTTCCCCAGGCCTTACATTCCCTACCCCCAGTCTGACTTCTCTCAGTACAGAGGTGCTTTCAGAGGGAGAGGCAGAAGGGGGCCAAAGAAGGACCACCTCTACCCAGCCAGCAGCTTTGCAGTATAAGCCCTGATGTGAGTGTATGCAGACCTCGAGTGTGCCCAGGTGTCAGGGCCTCTAACCCCAACACAGGTGTTACTGTTGGAGTTGGAGGTAAAAAACCTTCTAGCTCTGCAAGTGGTGGAGAGGGTCCCGGCCCACAAAAAGGGGCAAGGGCCTCTACTCCAGGTACTTTCTGACATGACTTATCTTGCTGTTAAAACCCAAATTCAAGATGGTCACTCTGTTACTAGTCATACAATCCTCACAGCAGGGAGACTGGCAAGCCTCCCTGGAACTAAAGGACTCCTTTTTTCCATATATCCATAAGGAGGTCTCACAGGAAGTTTCTCAGGTTTAAACTCCCTTCGGGCCACTGTCAGTTCTCTGCGGCCTTTAGGCCTATCCTCGGCCCCAAAAGTCTTTACAAAGTGCCTGGCAGTATTAGCAGCACACTTCAGAAAGCTGGGCATCTCTATCTACCCCTATATTGATGATTGGCTCATAGTGCCAAAGTCTCCTTGTCAGGTCAAGGAGTCCTTTTCCCGTACTGGGCTCACTCTGGAGTCTCTGGGTTCCCTGGTAAATCTAAATAAAGTCTCACCTGGAACCCACCCAGCTATTCACCATCATAGGAGCTCAACTGGACACCCAGAAAGAATATGCCTTCCTTCCACAGGTGAGAATTCAGGTTTTCCCTCAGTGGCAGATTATTTCATCCAGGGACAGCCAAGACCAGCCTGACATTTCCTCAGGCTATTGGGACACATGACTTCAATGCCTGCAGTGGTCCCAGGAGTCAGGTACAGGATGCGAACCCTGCAAGCCTATTTTAGAGCTCGCTGGTCTCAAAGAAGCAGCAATTTTTCAAAGCTGATACCAGTGACAGAACAGTTCCTTCAGTCTCTGCTTTGGTGGAAGAACCCTGCAAATTTGGCAGTAGGGATCCCCTTCCAAGCTCTGCTTCCCACAGAGGCGATCACCACAGACGCCTCCCTCCTGGGCGGGGGAGCTCATCTGGACAGTACCTCAGTGAGTGGCACCTGGCCTCTCTGAGTCACAGTTAAATATAAACCTTTTGTAACTCAGAGCAGTCTTTCTAGCTCTCAAAACATATGCTTCTGTCATGAAAGGGCAGACTGAGCCAGCCCAGTGGCACAGAGGGCTGAGGCGCTGCGTGCCTTACCTTGCACCACGCTGGCGACCCGAGTTCTGGATCAAGCTCGGGCTGTCGGAGGCCGGCGGGGGAGGGAGGGCACGGAGCTGGATAGAGTGGCCAGACAGCAGTTCTCCTCTCCGGGGAGGGCTCACTGCATCCCTCAGCGCAGGTCTGCCTCCTGGTGGAGGCCAGAAGGGGGCACAGGCATTAGGCCATGGGGTGGGCAGATGGTGCTGTCAACAGGGCTGTAGTATGCATGCGCGCCTTCACGCACATGCGTCTCTACTCCTGGGGCCCCGGGTTAAGGGAGAAAAATGGAGGAGAAAAATTCCCCAGTGGCAGGATGAAGCCTGACCCCAGAGCACACTCCTGGGCCCAGGCATAAGGTAAGCCCCGGTAATTCCGGGAGACTGAGCTGGGGGAGGCTGGTCGGGCTGAAGGGGGTTCCTGGGGAAGAGATAAACATACTAACATACTATTTGCCAGCAGATTAGGCCTTATGGTCTATCAAGTCTGCTCGAACCTAGATCCTTAGTTGGGTGCCGAGACCCTCCCATCCCTTGTGCTCCAGAAACCCCTATCATCCATCCCCACCCCCCCCGGGACAGGCCATCATCTGATACATCCACTTTCTGTGTCTGTCCCACCTCTCTTAAAGCTCTCCACTGTGGATCTCTGAACCAGCTCACCAGGCAGAGCATTCCAAGGGTCCACCACCCTCTCAGTGAAAAACCTCCTCCTCTTTTCCCCTCACCCTTCCACCTTCCAACTTCAAACCATGCCCTCTGGTGATGCCTCCTGCTTTAGTCTAAAGATCCCTCCATGTTTACCCTATTTATTCCTTGAGGTACTGAAGACCTCAATCATGTCCCCTGTCTCTCCTCTCCTCCAATGAAAACAGGCAGAGCTCCTCAAGTCTGTCCCGTAAGTCAAATCCTAGCCCTCGTGATCATCTTTGTTGCCCTCCTCTGTACCCTCTCCAGGAGCTGTATGTCCCTCTTCAAGTGTGGTCTCCAGTACTGTACACAGTACTCAAGGTGTGGTCTAACCAGTCCATTGTACAGTGGCAAATCACTTCCTTGCTCCTAGAGGTGATCCCCCTTGCGATGCATCCCAACATCCTGTTTGCCTTGCTAGCTGCTCTCCTGCACTGCTGAGTGTTATTCATACATGTATCCACCACTGACCCCTAGGTCTTTTCCCCTGTTGAGGCTTCCAGCACCTCCCTCCCAGGGTGTACCTGTGTTTAGGGTTTCCCCGACCAAGATGCAACACCTTGCACTTGGTGATATTGAATTTAATTTCCATGTGTGAGCCAGCTTTCCAGGGTGTCCAGGTCCTTGCAGGGCCAACCTCCCCTCTTCTCCCTCAACTACTGCTCCCATCTTGGAGTCATCCATGAAGACTCATTTCACACCCTATACCATCCCTGATGTCTGATATGTATGCATTAAACAGGATTGGACCCAGGACCGAGCCCTGTGGTACCCACTACCAACCTCTGTGGGGTTAGAGCTCCCCACAGACCACTACTCTCTGAGTCGTCCAGCTATCCAGTTTTCAATCCATCTGACCATCAAGGGCCTACTCCTAACCCCATCAGTTTCTCCACCAGACCATTGTGGGGACAGAGTCAACGCCTTGCTGAAGTCCAAGAATAATACATCCACAGGCTTACCCCTATCCAGTTCTGATGTTACCCATTCATAGAACTCCACAAGGTGGTTTGACATGATCTACCTGGCACAAACCCATGCTGCCGACTATCCAGACCTCCCACCTCCTCCAAGTAAACCCCAATCGTTCCTTTAGTATACTCTCCATTAATTTTCCCACCACGAGGTTAAACTGATGGGTCTATAGTTCCTGGTACTTCCTTGACCCCCTTTGTGGATTGGTACCACATGTGCCTCGCCAATCCCTAGGTACCCTCCCTGTCTCAAGTGACCTGTTGAAAAGCTCTGCCAGGGTGCAGCCAGTATGTCCGCCAATTCCCTGTACTCTCGGATGAATGCCATCCGGCCCAGGAGATTTGTCTTTCTTTAGGGCCTTGAGGGCAAACCACACCCTTTGGTGGGATGGCATCATCCGTCCCCTCCACCTTACTGGTCTTTTATCCTTATCCAGATGTGACACCCCTGGGGTACCTTTCCCTCCCTTTTGCTCCATTTCTGCTGCTCCCCTGATCCCACTCCCTGCCGCTTCTATCCCCTTTGTGCCTTGCTTTGTAGATATCCCATCCCCCTCCCTAGTGAACACAGAGGCAAAGTACTCGTTAAATACCTCTGCCTGGTCCCTCGCCTCTTCCACCCACCCTCCTTCTGATCTCAATCTGCTGAGATGGCCCTTAGTTTTTCTCCGCTCCCCAATGTACCGGAAGAACCCCTTTTCCCCTCCATGTATCCCCTGTGCCAGCCGATGCTCTTTACTGGACTTTGCTCCCCTCACCATACGGGTGACTTTTCTAGATGCAAGCTGGTACATTTCCTTATCCCTATCCCCTCTTGTTGTTTTATATTTTTTGTAAGCCGCCTTCTTTTCTCTGACTGCTACCTGGACCTCACTGGACCATCAGCATGGTTTATGTGACCTTGCTCCCTTACGTTTCAACTTAGCGCAGATCCTGACTGCCTCCTCGAAGTCCCCGTTTTATGACCTCCCATCTCCTTTCCACACTTGTTGTTGAGGTAATCCCCTTCAAGTGATCCTTGAGAATATTTCCCATGCCCATAAAGTCTGCCCCTGAAGTCCACTGCCAGTGTCCTAGATCTCACCCCACTCCCCCAATGCTTATTTGAAACCAGACAGTATTGTGGTCACTCCCAGTCAGGGGTCCCTACAATCCATGTCCCTTACCAGATCCCCATCTGCAGAACCACATCCAGGACATGCCCCTCCCTCGTGGGCTCCATCACATGCTGTGTTAGAACACATCCTGGAAGCCATTCAGCAGCCTCTGCTCCTTGGCCACCTTAGAGGACATGGTTCCCCAGTTAGTACCTGGCATATTAAGGTCCCCCATCAACACCACTCCTTCCTTTTGGACCACACTGGGCAATGATGTTGTCCAGCAAACCATCCTCTAGAACATCCTCATCCCGGAGGCCTATATGCTACCAGCTTGACCTTATCTCTGCTGGGGATCGTAAGGTGACCCATAAGGCCTCCACATTTCCCTCTGCCTCTTCTACCATAGCAATTTCTATGTCATCTCTAATGCACATAGCCACTCCACCCTCTGCCCTCCTTTCTATCCTTCCTAAGCATAGTGTACCCCCGTACATTTAGGTCCCAGTCATGGTTTTGTTGTACGTTTCCGTGACTGCCGCCACATCCACCCCCTCGAACAGCATGGCCTGGAACTCTGGCAACTATTTCCCCAAACTCCTGGCATTTACTAACACTAACCCTCACCCCTTATCCCTGATCCTTTTTGTCGAACCCCACCCAGATTCCTTATACTTCCATCCTCCCCCTGCTCCTCCTGAAACCTCCACCTCCAGTCTGTTTCCCCCCCCCCTTGGGCTTGAAGGCTACTCCCCTCATCTGGAGGGAGGGCTTCTGAGTCAGCCCTCCCTTATCCCTTCCCCCCCTTACAAGTTTAAACCCCACCTTTCTTGTATGTAGTCAACCATCCCCTGTTTAAGGACTTCCTTCCCTAATGGGGCAAGATGAAACCTGTCCTTGGCATATAGTCCCTTATCCTCCCAAACTCCATTCCAGTTCCCTAACACCCCCAACCCATTCTCTTCACCCCACTTCCTGAGCCATTCATTAACCTCTGTGAGCTTCATTTTTTTCTCCACTGAGGCCTTTGGTACTGGCAATATCTCCGAAAAGGAAATGTTGCATCCATTATCCCGACAGACTTTGGCAAGTTCTTGGAACCTTGCTTGGATTTCCATAATGCTATTTCCCTCTAGATCATTAGTTCCCAAATGCACCAGGAAATCGGTTTCCTCCACAATCCCTAACCATTTCATACCATGAACTTTGCTCTGTGCCTGTCAGCCCAGAGATACTCACTACCTTCACCTGGCTATGGCATCACCCCCCTGTCCCTCCCAATGGATACCCTTAATCCTTCAGTCTCCCAGTAACAGAACCTTAACACCGCCATCATCCTTATGGTTACCTCCACTATGCCCTCTCAGCCCCCTCCCCACTTTATTCATTATCACAATTTCATGGAGTCTTCCTGCCTTATTAGAGACCCTTGTCACCCTCCCTTTCTGCCTCCCTTGCTATTTGCCCTTAACTCAAACCCCCTCTGAATAGGTGTCCCCTTTAACCCTCTCTTATCTGAACCATTTATCCTGGCCCTGATGGTTTCCCCTTCCCCGCACCCTCATCCCCCCATGTAATAGTACCCCTGTCTCCAGAGGCTCTCTGTGGGTCCCCTTTAGCTAGGGCCCCATCCTTGGTACTGACCTTCCTGCTGAAGGGGGGCTCCTCTCCCACCTCCTTGTCTCCCAGTTCCTCTCCAATCATGCTCTCCTCCCTCATGTCTGGAATATGTTGCATCTCCCCCATTTGCTTAACATATATGTTTCCCCTTCTCCCTCTGGGACTATGTCTATCCTTTCCATAGCTGTTCTGTGATGCCCTATGGGTATCTGACTCCCTCCCCCCGGCCTCTGTATAAGTTTCCTCATTTCCACCAACCCCTTCCTCCCCCTCTAGGATGCTTAGTATCTCAAATTTATTGTGACACTCTATGTCAGCCCCCATCAAGTAACCCGAGTTTCCCCTGACTGCATCTCTAAACTGACCCTCTTCTTCCTCTCTTGCACTGTTCACCTTAGGAGCTCCCTTCCCACAGTCTGCTGTTTTAGGCTTCCGCACAACAGCCCCTCCTGACTTTTCCCCTCCAGTTTCCTTAGATTCAGAATTTTCACCTGTGCGCTTTCCCCTTAGCATCAACTTCCCTATCTAAGGGTCCTCTGTCCCTAATGCTCCCTTCTGCTTGCTGTAGCATAATGTCCTGTAATTTCAGGCGTTGCCCCAGCCTCCCTCAGCCCCACCCTTCTGCTGCCCATCCACACCCTTATCCTTGGACACCCCCCCCAGCTCCCACAGCTTACTCCTTAACCAATATACCTCACTCCTAATACAAGATAGCTGTCTACAGAGTGGGCAGCCTCCCTCTCTCTCCAGGCCCAATTTAGAATTATTGCCATCCCACAGCCTGTGCAGCCTACAACCCTTCCGAAGATGCCTGCCATGGTGGAATATGGCCACCCTGATTATCCCCCTCTGTTTATAATAGCACACCCCCTTTTCTCAGTCCCTTTCCCCTGGAGTACAGTTTCTCTCTATACTGACTGTAGTTATTTACAAACCCAATTTCAACCCCACCAACAAAGTTCCCAAGTCTCACAAACACATACAGTCCAGTATGTGTTCAGTCCCACTAACAGTGTGTGTAAGCAGACTCCAGGTACCGTATGATGTCACAGGCCCACCAACTCCTGTTGCTTCAAAATTTCAGTCCCAAACAGAAATACTCAGCATGAAGAAAAAAATAAATAAATAAAAGGGCAGACTGTACAAATTCAAACAGACACACCACTGCAATGTTTTACATAACCAAGCAGGGAGGTACCAGATCAGGAAATACTCTGTTTGGGGGCTCTGAAAATCTGGTCTCTCACCTTGTCCCCTGGGAGTCAGCCTTTCAGCTATTCACCTCCCAGGCAAGCACAATATCCTGGCAGATGCTCTAAGTCACATCAGTCAAGGTCAGAGCGATTGGACTCTGAACAAGCAAGTACTAGCCACAGTGTTCAGATGGTGGGGCACTCCAGAAGTAGATCTATTCACCTCTCCCCTCAATTTCCAGCTTCATCAGTACTATGGTAGGCCCCCAGTCCCGGAATGCTTCCCTGGGATGCCCTCATCCTGGACTGGTCAGGGAGATACCTATTTGCAATCCCTCACTTTCCCCTGATACTCAGGGTTTTGCTGAAGCTCAGACAACAGCCTGCATCAATGATTCTGGTAGCTCCGGATTGGCCCAGGCAAGCCTGGTACCCTCTCTTTCTCTCACTGTCCTGCAGCAGGTCCATCCACCTGCCACCAATGCACACTCTGCTGACCCTTCCCCAGACAGGAGTGCATTATCCAGACATATACACTCTTCATCTCAAGGCCTGGTTCCTGAGGGGTTAGAGTTTCCATCCTTTCAGTACTTGGAGCAAGTCCTTATGACCCGGAGAATGGCTAAAAAACACATAACACAAAGAAAGACTTATGCAGCCAAATGGGAAGGGGTTCTCCCTTTGGTGCAAGAGCAAAAAGGTCAGTCTTCTTACAGCTTCAGACCCCCAGCTGTCAGATTACCTGGTACATCTGCAGGTGTCAGGCTTGAAACCCTCCCCTCTCAAGCTACCTCTGACTGCAATTTCTTTTGATGGAGAAGAAAGTCATTTGTTTTCCCGCACCATATTCAGACAGTTTTTCAAAGGCCTCTTGTACCTTCAGTCTCCAGTCAGGGAGCCAGTCCTCCATGGAACCTGAATCTTTGCATTGCCAGCCTCATGGAACCACCCTTTCAGCCTATGGCCACTGCCCATCTCAAGTTCGTAACCAGGAAATCTGTCTTCCTGGTGGCCATTACCTCTGCCAGGAGGATTTCAGAGCTACAGGCCCTGTGCACGGAGCCTAATTACATCATTCCTTACAGACAAAATTGAGCTCAGGACAAATAGGAAGTTCCTGCCAAAGGTGGTCCCAGAATTTCACCTTAACCAGTCTATTACTCTGCCTGTCTTCTTTACCGAGAAATCCACTCCAAGTGAGCAGGAGCTCCTCTGTCTGGATGTCAAAAGAGCTCTCTTTTACTGTCTAGAGCATACTAGACAGGTCAGTGGCTCTTCCACTCAGTTGTTCCTCACCTATGGGGATGTAGGCAGAGAAAGACCAGCTACCAAGAAGACTATTTTCCACTGGTTAGGTAAGCAATAAGACACGATGGGGTGTGCATTAGACAGTTATAATGCACGGCTAGGGGAACGTAGTGCTGCACGAGGCCACAGGCCGAGTGCATCCAGTCCTCAGCCGCAGCATTAGAACTGTCTAATGCACATCCCCGAGTGACTTATTGCGCTTATAAAATTGGCCTGTGTATTCTAAATGGGGGTTCTAGATTTAGCTGTGCATTAGACACATCTAATGTATGGCTAACAACCAATCATATTGCTTGAAATCCTTTGCCCATTTTATAATCTCTTGTATTAGTCTGCTACGAAAATGCTGGTCATCAACCTCCTGTGGGGCTCAGGGCCCACTCCAGCAGGGGCACTGCAGCCTCTGTGGCAACAGCAAGAGACATACCCCTTTGGGATGTCTGCAAAGCAGCTATATTGAAATCTGTACACACTTTCATTAAGCATCACAGCTTAGATGTGCAGTCCAGATCTGATGCCAAAAACTGGCAGGGCGGGTCTGCAGAGCCTCTTTCCTAAGTAGATTCTCTGCCCATCTCCCACTTGGTACTGCTTGGTAATCTGCTATAGTAACTGATGCTAAGGACTCCTGGGGTAAGAGGAAAAAATTACTCACTATAGTAACCTTCTTTCTTCCAAGGGGTCCTGTAGCATCAGCAAGCTCCCATCTTTCCTCCCTGGTTCATCTTTTAGGAGAAGGACTCTGTTCTCAGTTTTGTCACTAAAAATTGGTCTTTTATTAGAGAGTTTTTGAGCTCAAGTTATCTGTTCTGGTTTTGGACATTTGCATGTCTTTTGAATCCTGTTGGTTCACTTTTGTGGGCATGTGCCCATTACCTTCGAAAAAATTCTGAAGCCCTTCAGGCTGCACCCTCTCAGTGCACTTCCCTCCTTTTTCTGATTGGCTGATGCCCAAACTCATTCTGAAAATTATCTTAAAGGCATACCTCCGGGGCAGTTGCACCTAGCCAGCTAATTGCTATAGTTGCTGATGCTAAAGGATCCCATGGAAGAAACAAGATAACTACGGTAATTTTTTCTTCTCCTCCTTCTGCATCATGAATGGCTGTCTTGAGGGTGTTCTACAGTCCAGGGTAGATGCAGTGGGAGTTGATCAAGGACTGTAAACAAACACCTTGTTATGCAGTAACACCAGTATGGTAGTCAGTCTGTTTTTCAATTTTAAAAAGGAAAAAAGGAATCGGAATCAAACCAGCAGCTACATCAGCAGTTTCTACAGAACATAACCAATCATAACATGTTTTTTAAACTACAGACACTTTTATGCCTAAGGGGGTTGACAGTGTCCCTTTAAAAAAAAGGGCATCCTGGTGACCAAGCCAGAGAAGGTCAGGTTGAAGGTTGATAAAATCAGATGCTTCTCGAGGAAGCATAGGTCTTATATACTCCCAGAGCACAATCAGCAGAGACCAAGAAGGACATTCTGGCCTCTCTTCAATCCTTCCAGAATGATCACCCAACCAGAATTAAACAGGACTATGTGCTGATGCTTCCTTATCCCAATGGATGCCATTTTTGAAGGAAAAATACATTGGAGATGTTAATATCCTTACCTAAACTTTCTTTCTTGGACCCTAAGACGGTGGTTAAAACCCATATTTGAGAATATTATCATTTGAATAATTTTTCCTGTTACTCTTCAGGCTCTAAAGGCTAAGCTACTGCAGAGTGCTTAGGAAAATATTATGCATAGCGCCATATGGGGAAGGATAGAGAGCTGTCACTGCCTCAGGTGATGCATGTGCAGTGACTGCCTTCTCACCCATGGTTTAGAATTTGTCAGCAGATAAGTTAGCAATAAGACACAATGGGGTGTGTGTTCGACAGTTCTGAGGCACAGCTAGGCTGTATAGTGAGGCACAGGGCCACAGGCCGAGTGCGTTCAGTCCCCTAGCCGTGAGTTAGAACTTTCTAACGCACATCCCTGGAGTGACTTATTGCACTTATAAAATGGGTCTCTGTATTCTGTGTAGGATTTCTAGTTTTAGCCATGCTTTAGACACTTACGGCTAACAACCAGTCAGATTGCTTGAAATTCTTTACCCATTTTATAAGGACCGCATGGCCCACTCAATCTAACCATTTTTCCCTACCTACAGTATCACCACAGACCCTACTTTATCTGCAGCTCTTTCTCCCTCCCCCCATTCCTTTCCACTAAGATTCCTTTATGTCTATTCCATCCTTTCTTGAACCCCACCATTGTGTTTTGCCCCCACCACCTTGGCTGGAAAGCTGTTCCAGAAATCCACCACTCTCTCTGCGAAGAAGTACTTTGTCACATCTCTCCTGAATCTATCAATCAATCAAAGTCTTTATTTATCCAGGCAAACACCTTTGAGCAAGCTCATTTACAAGATGGACCTGTTACACATAGTATACAGAGTAAACACGAAATACAGTCAATCCAATGTACAGTATATACAGTTACAAGCAATAGAACAGTGTTGATATACCACAAGCGGTATACCTTTATAGACATATAATTAAAAAAAATAACTATGGATAAGGGACCAGCTCATTAATGTGAAGTTTATGACCTTCGTGTAAGAGGCGAGATGAGATATAGCAGTTAGAAAATATTCGGGTAACTAACATTTACAATGGGGGCGGGTGAAAGCAGGTGGGGGAGTCAGAGGGACATCAAAGGGAGTTAAGACTTAAGACGAGAGGCAGCATAGGCAGAGTAGAAGGTGGTGGTCTCAGGGCAGGGGCACCGATCAGGCTCGTGTGCAGCGGACATAAGAGCACAAGAGTAGGTAGAAGACAAAGGCGGTAAGGGCCACACAATCCAAGATGTAAAAAAGGGCCCATGGTAACGAAGACGGCCATCGTGTGGGGGATTTTAGCGATGGGAGAAACAATTACAGATTTCTTTGACCAAGTGATCATATAGGGTCTTAAATGATGAAATGCTGATGAGAGAGCTAAGCTTCAGTGCTTTTTGTATTGTATTCCACAGGGATGGTAGTGCGAAGCTTATAGCCATTCTCCCAAGGCGAGATTTTAGCTTAGGAACCTTTAAGTAAATAAAGGAGTAGCTTCTTAGTGCATATGTTCCAGGTTTGCATAGAGGGAGACAATCAGAGATGTACTGGGGGAGTTTTTTTACAGATGGCTCTGAATGTCCAGAGTAACACATTTTTATTTCACCTGGAGTGAAGGGAGGTCCACCCCACTGTTGTATAAAGGGTACAGTGGTGCGTAGCATGAGGTAGATCAGTGATACATCTCAAGGCTCTATGGTACAACGTGTCCAATTTAGCTAGCTGCGAGGAGGGGCAGTGGCTATAAAGAAAGTCAGCATAGTCGACCAGGGAGAGAAATGTGGTTTGTACAAGCCGTTTTTTGGCGTTGCTGGTAAGGTATTTTTTAATCCTGAATAATAAGCCAAGCCTCTGTCTTAATCTCTTTAGCAGGTCTTCAATGTGATCCATAAAAGAGAGTTTGTGGTCCAGCCACACTTCTAGATACTTAAATTTGCTAACAAATTCTAGATTTTCACCCAGAATTGTGGTAATCTGAGGTATGGTACCAACAATGGATGGGTTTGCTTCATGGGGAAAGGGAGAAAATAGCATAGCCTTGGTTTTCTTTGCATTTAATAACAGTTTTTTGTTTAGGAGTTGGCCCTGAAGAAGATTGAATTCAGTTTGAAGGTCTTTACAGGCTGTATCTGGTGAAGAGCATCTTATATAGAGGACTGTGTCGTCTGCAAATAGATGAATGTTAGCCTTACATATATTATTGTCAATATTGTTTACGTAAATTGCAAACAGTAAAGGACCCAGAATCGATCCCTGAGGGACCCCTCTTTGTAGAGGTTTAAGGGGAGAAAGTTCACCATCTGCCTTTATTTGCTGCCACCGATCAGAAAGGTAATCATCAAACCAATGTAAGGATAGAGAATCCAGACCTATTGACTTAAGGGAGGAGAGGAGCAAGCCGTGGTTGACAGTGTCGAAGGCCTTGGACAAGTCTAGAAATACAGCACAGACATATTTCCTATCATCCAGGTCTCACTGCCAATCGGTCACTTTAGCTAGGGCCGTGATGGTGCTGTGGTGTGCTCTAAAGCCGGATTGCATAGGATTTAGAAGATTCATATATTCCACATGTTTTTAGCTGCCTGCTTACGATTTTTTCCAGTAATTTAGACAGAATAGGTGGTGGTGAAATTGGCCTATAATTGTAAGGGTCACCAGGATCCCCAGATTTGAACAAAGGGATGACGTGAGCTGTTTTCCATACTGGTGGGAGAATTCCTTGGGACAATGAAAGATTGAATAAATGGGTAATTGGTGCAGACAAGATGTGGTAGGCAACCTTTAGAAAGTAAGGATCCAGGGAGTCTGCGCCCGCACTCTTGTTGGTGTCCAGTTTTAAGAGGAGTTCTTCGACCTCCTTCAGGGAAGTGTGCTGAAGGGAAATGACTGAATTGGTTGGAAGAGGCTCTGAGCTTTGCACATCCAATTGTGAGCATAGGGAACAAGCCGGGGAGTTGTCGAAAGCATGACCTGCAGTGGCAAAGTGGTTATTAAAGGCGTCCATGATTTCCATTTTATCACAGATGGAGATGCAGCCAGAGATAATCTTTGCAGGCAATGAAGTTCCTGGGGTATTTCCAGACATATCCTTAATGGATTTCCAAAAATTGGAGGAGCTCTTAGAAGCAGAATCCAGCTTCAGGTGGTAGAAGGATGTCTTTGCATCTCTTGTCTTCTTGGTGCATGCATTCCTGGCTTTCCTAAAGTTACACCAGTCCAGCGATGCCTTGGTAGTTCACGCTTTTTTCCAAAGCTTATCCCTGTTCAGTAATACAGCTTTGAGTTCAGATGTGAACCAGCGACAGGTTCTTCCCCTTACCCTAACTTTTACGAAAGGGGCGTACTTGTTTAAGGCCTCAGACATCATTTCGGAAAAGATCTCCTGATCCAAGTGGCCCGAGCTAGCTAGGTAAAAGTCCTGCCAACGCATTGAATATTTTAATTCATCAAGGTAGGCAGCCAGATCAAAGTTACATCTAGACCTTTTGTTGGAGAACCTCGACATAGTTTCTTAGTGCATATGTTCCAGGTTTGCATAGAGGGAGACAATCAGAGATGTACGTGGGGAGTTTTTTTACAGATGGCTCTGAATGTCCAGAGTAACACATTTTTATTTCACCTGGAGTGAAGGGAGGTCCACCCCACTGTTGTATAAAGGGTACAGTGGTGCGTAGCATGAGGTAGATCAGTGATAAATCTCAAGGCTCTATGGTACAACGTGTCCAATTTAGCTAGCTGCGAGGAGGGGCAGTGGCTATAAAGAAAGTCAGCATAGTCGACCAGGGAGAGAAATGTGGTTTGTACAAGCCGTTTTTTGGCGTTGCTGGTAAGGTATTTTTTAATCCTGAATAATAAGCCAAGCCTCTGTCTTAATCTCTTTAGTAGGTCTTCAATGTGATCCATAAAAGAGAGTTTGTGGTCCAGCCACACTTCTAGATACTTAAATTTGCTAACAAATTCTAGATTTTCACCCAGAATTGTGGTAATCTGAGGTATGGTACCAACAATGGATGGGTTTGCTTCATGGGGAAAGGGAGAAAATAGCATAGCCTTGGTTTTCTTTGCATTTAATAACAGTTTTTTGTTTAGGAGTTGGCCCTGAAGAAGATTGAATTCAGTTTGAAGGTCTTTACAGGCTGTATCTGGTGAAGAGCATCTTATGTAGAGGACTGTGTCGTCTGCAAATAGATGAATGTTAGCCTTACATATATTATTGTCAATATTGTTTACGTAAATTGCAAACAGTAAAGGACCCAGAATCGATCCCTGAGGGACCCCTCTTTGTAGAGGTTTAAGGGGAGAAAGTTCACCATCTGCCTTTATTTGCTGCCACCGATCAGAAAGGTAATCATCAAACCAATGTAAGGATAGAGAATCCAGACCTATTGACTTAAGGGAGGAGAGGAGCAAGCCGTGGTTGACAGTGTCGAAGGCCTTGGACAAGTCTAGAAATACAGCACAAACATATTTCCTATCATCCAGGTCTCACTGCCAATCGGTCCCTTTAGCTAGGGCCGTGATGGTGCTGTGGTGTGCTCTAAAGCCGGATTGCATAGGATTTAGAAGATTCATATATTCCACATGTTTTTAGCTGCCTGCTTACGATTTTTTCCAGTAATTTAGACAGAATAGGTGGTGGTGAAATTGGCCTATAATTGTAAGGGTCACCAGGATCCCCAGATTTGAACAAAGGGATGACGTGAGCTGTTTTCCATACTGGTGGGAGAATTCCTTGGGACAATGAAAGATTGAATAAATGGGTAATTGGTGCAGACAAGATGTGGTAGGCAACCTTTAGAAAGTAAGGATCCAGGGAGTCTGCGCCCGCACTCTTGTTGGTGTCCAGTTTTAAGAGGAGTTCTTCGACCTCCTTCAGGGAAGTGTGCTGAAGGGAGAAGACTGAATTGGTTGGAAGAGGCTCTGAGCTTTGCACATCCAATTGTGAGCATAGGGAACAAGCCGGGGAGTTGTCGAAAGCAAGACCTGCGGTGGCAAAGTGGTTATTAAAGGCGTCCATGATTTCCATTTTATCACAGATGGAGATGCAGCCAGAGATAATCTTTGCAGGCAATGAAGTTCCTGGGGTATTTCCAGACATATCCTTAATGGATTTCAAAAATTGGAGGAGCTCTTTAGAAGCAGAATCCAGCTTCAGGTGGTAGAAGGATGTCTTTGCATCTCTTGTCTTCTTGGTGCATGCATTCCTGGCTTTCCTAAAGTTACACCAGTCCAGCGATGCCTTGGTAGTTCATGCTTTTTCTAAAGCTTATCCTGTTCAGTAATACAGCTTTGAGTTCAGATGTGAACCAGCGACAGGTTCTTCCCTTACCCTAGCTTTTACGAAAGGGGCGTACTTGTTTAAGGCCTCAGACATCATTTCGGAAAAGATCTCCTGAGCCAAGTGGCCCGAGCTAGCTAGGTAAAAGTCCTGCCAACGCATTGAATATTTTAATTCATCAAGGTAGGCAGCCAGATCAAAGTTACATCTAGACCTTTTGTTGGAGAACCTCGACATAGTTGGTGGGTTCTGAACCGACCTTATACTAGCTATAATGCTATGATCACTAACGTCGGAGAAGAATACTCCTGCATGGGAGAATAGGTGCGGTTTGCTAGCTAGGATAACATCCAGCAACATGCTATTGGCAGGGGTCTTTTTGTTAGGGTGTGTGGGTTCATCAATAAGTTGTGTTAAGTCAAGGGCATCACAAAACTCCTTAAGCGGTGCAGCAACTTGGGTCAACCAATCGAAGTTAAGATCCCCGAGCATAACTGTTTCTAGTGAATCATGCTCCATAACCTTTGTTAGATGGGTAAGGATTTGAGGACCAGCGGGGGAGGGGGGTCTATAGCAGCCTATAACACATATTGCCAAAGTTGAGGATATCTCCAATTTTAGAGCTACACATTCGAGTTGGTTGGCGACAGATGACGAATCCAGACATGTAATTGTGTATTTGTTCTTGACATAGATGGCCACACCTCCCCCCCAGTTGGCCTGTCAGCTCTGAGTAATAAGTATTCCGAGATGTTAATTTCTCTATCAAGCATGGAGGGTCTAAGCCAAGATTCAGAGATCACTAAGACATCAGGTTTAGTGTGACTGACCCATGCTTGAATCAGTGTGAACTTTTTTAATAGGCTGCATACGTTCATGTGCATGAATTGCATGCCTTTCAGGTTTGCTAAGTCCAAGGGTGAAGTAATAGTATTTACTGGGCAGGGGTTAGTCTCAATGTCACCAGAACACAACAGAAGGAGCAGGAGAAGTTTCCTTAAGGAGGCAAGGGACATTATAAACTTCCTTGTACGTAAATGACTGCGGTAGGAGTCAGGCTGAGAAAGCAGGAATCCATGCTTGGACCTGGACTGCCCCAGTGCCACAATTACCAATATCCTGGCTGGGAGATATACGGGGAGGTAACTACATGGGATAACTGAGAGTATGCTCTGTGGTGGCAGTTTGACACCAGTCCCACCGCTGTAGGTGGTACTAATAGGAGGATGTAAGTAAGGAAGTCTGACAGCACAGAGGTAATTATAGGCAGAGAAGCGATATACCCGGCAGCCCACGGGGGGACTATAGTCTCCCCTGCTGGTAGAACGGGGGAGCTCTGGTACTGTGCAAGACGCAAGGAAAAGAAGAAGCAAAACACGGAGCCAGAGGGGCACCCACATGGTAGGGCCCTATTAGTAGCAGATGTGATTGAGCTGTCTTGCCCTTACAGCCAGACTTGATTAGCAGCCTGTACCGTTGCCTCTAATATCATCAAGGAAGAGATAAGAAGTTACCACTCAAGAGGGACCCCGCCAAATTTGTTATCTGGGGGGGGCTGGTGCAAGGGACAGATGTCATAGGTTAGCAACCGTGGCCTCCGTCATTGTGAATGAAGTTCCTAGTAGCTGAATACTACAGTTCCTATGCACCATATGTTGTACCCAGGAGTAGAATATCTCATCCACTGTAAAATCTTACCAATCCGCAATTTTGGGAAGAATACTACAGCTTAGTCCTTCCAAGTCAGGAAGCACAGGAGAGAGCTGCAGCTGCCTATTTGTCCTAGAGGGGAGGCTGAGAGGGCATGGATATGGCTTGGGGCAGGGCGTAAGCGTATTTAATAGATGAATGAGGTGGGGGATGAGGGTGGGCAAAAAAAATATGGCTTTTGCTGTACCTTCCTTGGAGGAGCGTCCGGGCTTGTGGTCTCGGGTGGTGGCTGCAGAGATGCCGTCCGCCTGGGAGCCAAATCTCCCTCGGCGTCTGAGCTGGGAGCCCTGGTGGGTTCTCAGCTGAGGAGAGAGGAGACAGGAGGAGGTTAAGTACTGGCAGCGGACAAAGGCCACACAATCCAGCAGCAAGAACAGATCTGCACAACAAAGGGGGCCAATTTAGCTTGGCGCCCAGCAGTCGGGGATCAGCAACACAGCCAAGAAAGGGCTGTAATCACTTCAGGGGAATTAATTCCCACTGGCACAGTAAAAGCTAGTAAAATACAGTTCTGACAGTAATTGCTAACAACAATTTAGGCTAAAAACAGTAGTTGCAGCCCTTTTCTGAAGAGTTTTGGCAGAGATAAATCAAAATCGGACAGTGGACTAATTGGAGCGAGGTAGGAAAAGCCGCTCGCTTTCCGATAGGCTGTCGGCTTTTGGCGTACCTTCCTTGGAGGAGCGTCCAGGCTTGTGGTCTTGGGCGGCGGCTGTAGAGATGCCGTCCGCCCGGGGGCAGAGTCTCCCTCAGCATCTGAGCTGGGAGCTCTGGCGGGTTCTTGGCTTCCTTGGAGGAGTGTCCGGGCTTGTGGTCTCAGGCAGCGGCTGTAGAGATGCCGTCCGCCCTGGGGCCGAGCCTCCCTCGGCGTCTGAGCTGGGAGCCCTGGTGGGTTCTCAGCTTCCTTGGAGGAGTGTCCGGGCTTGTGGTCTCAGGCGGTGGCTATAGAGATGCCGTCCGCCCGGGGGCTGAGTCTCCTCAGCATCTGAGCTGGGAGCCCTGGCGGGTTCTACCTCCCTCCAGCTTCATAGCATGTCCCCTTGTCCTTCAGCACCATGAAAAATACTTTCTTTCTATACCTTATTTACCTTGTGAGGTAGTTAAAGGTCTCTTATCATATCCCCCCTCCCTCCACTCTTCCAGGGTGTACATGTTGAGGTCCTTTAGTCTCTCCCCATAGGCTTTTGATGCAGACCCTGCACCATTTTAGTTGCCCTCCTCTGGACCACCTCCACTCTGTCTGTGTCTTTCTGGAGTTGTGTCCCTCAGAACTGTACACAGTATTCAAAGTGAGTGTAGTAGTGGGTTGTATGAGTAAAGCACTGACACAAGGAGTAGGTGTAGAAGTCACACAGAATTGTGAATTTATTTACAAAAAAATAAAATAACTTTCAGAGAAAAAAAAATTTAAACAAACATTACATAGTCTGGACCTGGCATTAGTCCACCCTCTGCGTTACCTCAACCTGTTCCAAAGTTGAACTGATCTGAATTGATTGAGAAAAGGATCCCTTTTATACAATAAAATCACATGATGTAAGAGGATCCGCTCCGTAATCTAACAAAAGTTGCTAAACAAAAAATATTTATAAAGCACATCATAGAAAAAGGTGGTATCAAATATACATATCAGAGGCATTATATACACAAAAGGAAAGCTGACAATCGATTTTTAAACATTTTTCCTCCTGAAGCTCCACCCACCTACCTACTGTGAGTGACAGTAGTTCCCAGATAAAGACAGGAGAGTAAAAATTCGACACCTCCATTAAAAAGAAAAACCTTTATCCACCGTATCAAAGCAGTTTACTTATTATGCAAAAGATCAGTTTACTGAAATAAAGCATGATGCGAATTTGTAACCAGATGCAATGGAATTTGTCTGTCCTGTATTTATAACCAACATTACAACATCTCAGTGTTTCCTTGCAACATTTTGTTACACATCTGGCAGTATTATAAACATATTCGTGCATTATTTTCATTTTGATATTGTCACACCAGCTTTATCACATTCCTGTGACGGGTTATATTATAATGTTTGATGTCACCTTTAACCCAAATAAAATTATTTCTTATTCCCTTTCAGTACTTAATACTCACTGCAGGACTATTGGGCATACCAGTAAATAAGGGTCGATATTACTTTGTACGCCTCATAAAATGTGCACTGAGAGAAATGTACAATAATACAAGGCAGGGGCTTTGTATCAGAATGAGTGACAACGCTGAATCTACAATTAACATATATTTAAATGCAGTTTTCATAGCAATTAATTGACAAAGCAACACTATCGCTGCTCTCTTAACAGTATTTCATAATCGATCGCATTTCAATTGCCTTTGGTAACGCAGATATCTTTACTATATACATGTTTGGAAAACAAGACACAACTGTAATACTTGTGGGTAACAAACCAAACGTGCAGTTACAGAACACTTCTGAGTCGATCCAAATACTTTAGACTAGGGACACGTACAAACGAAAAATGAGGAGCTCCTACAAAACAACTTCACCGAGGCAGCACGTATTAACAAAAATAATAATAAAGGGCCTTACGTATCAGTCCACATATATACATCTACCATCAGACAAATGCGTTTCAAAAAGTTCTCTGCAAAATGTGTGCTGAGGTCAGCAGGCTTCACTGAGAATCATTGATCCTTATTTCCTTTCTCCTTGTTCATCTTTTTCATTTTCATTCTTCTGTTCTGAAACCAGATTTTGACCTGTCTTTCTGTCAGGGCACTGTCAGCTTTGGCCCTCGTTTTGTGTTAAAAATAAACGAGTTGGTCTGCAGGCACAGAATTGCAAGGAACGTTGTGCACACTGTATCTGTATGTTGCAAACTGTTTGTAGCTTACCTAGTTTCACAAATAATTCATGTATTTGATTAGTGGCGGTCTGACTTTAAGTACCCCCTCTATCGGAAGCCGATTGGTACTGAGAATGCGCTCATGAACGTGCGTCTGTGGGCAGCACTGCCCCGAGGTGCCGATTTTAATACCCCCATGCCACAAACCCCTTAATCCACCTGTGCATCTTATTCTAAAGTGTTACTGGTAACCGGCAAGAAAAAACAAGGGCTGGTTCACCCACAAAGTGCTTTTTAAATCTGGTGACCAAATCCCGCACATGCGTACTAGTACCACATTCTCGCGCATGCGCGGGATTTTCTTCCTGACCACTAGTACGCATGGTCACCAGATTTCAGAAGTACTTTGCGGCTGAACTAGCCCTCAGTTTTTCTTGCCAGTCACCAGTAACGCTTTAGGATAGGATACTCAGGTGGATTAAGGGGTTTGTGGCATGGGGGTATTAAAATGTGCACCTTGGGGCAATGCTGCCCATAGATGCGCGTTCACAAGCGTGTTCTCAGTCCCGATTGGCTTCTGATGGAGGGGTACTTAAAGTCAGATTCTGGCTACTTCATAGCAGCGATCTCTGGTAAGATACATATTAAACAGAAACTCTTTCTCCAGCTCCAGCATCTGGTATTTTGTGTAGGGGCAGAGCTTCTTTCTAGTAGAGCGAGCATGGATCCAGTTTGAGATGCAGTGGCATACAGCTGAAAGACGACGACTGCTGCAATAAGCAGTGGTAACGTGTAGGTCATTTGCATAATTAGCCCATTGTCATACCGATCAGCTGAAACCTGATTGGTATGACAACGGGCTAAATATGCAAATGACCTACACATTACCACCACTTATTGCAGCGGTCGTTTTCTTTCAGCGGTATACCACTGCATCTGAACGGCTGTCATAGCTCGGCCATTCATTGGTGTGGTGTGGTCGCGCCTGCAAAAAGGATCACAGCATTGGAAGAGGGGGTGGTACACCTACAAAAAGTCGTATGGTGGCACTATGTTTCTTGCACATGCATGCAAACATAAAAATACAGCAAGTTTATTTAGCTTGGCTTTACTTGTGCTGTAATACAGGCTGTTACCTCAATACAGGGCTTTTTTTTGCAAGGCAGGGCTTTTTGTTGTTTAGAAAAGAGGAGGAAAGAGAAACTTTCAAAAAGAAATGAATGAGGCAAGCTGTCTGGTCACGGAGTGAGTTTCTCAAGAAAACAGCATTAATTTACAAGAGAAACCTTCTGTGATAATATTTACCAGTTTAGGTTATTTACAAGACAGCTCTGCGAACCTGTGAGTGTTTTTGGTGCCAACTAAACACTCTCAGGGCAAACACCATCTCAAAACAACCTGAAAGGTACGACAATAATATGCAAATCACAGAGAAAAGTATTTAGCAGCTAGCGACTACATTTTAGGGCATTTTGCTAGCTTTGGGAATTTTTAAAAGACTGACTTTGTGGGAGACGGCATCTGTATGTGCCACAGTACACAAAACAGAGTGACAACCGCAGTTCAGCACTTAAAAGGAGCAGTACAAGGGCACTAAATTATTCGCTTCTATTTTGTTTAGTCCTGGTTTACCCTGAACAGAAAGGACACTCAGGAAAGGGCACTTATCTGTGAAACACTTTATTTTATCTCTTCAATAAGACAGAGAGATAGGAGGGTGGACACCAACTCCTTCTCTCACTGTTAATACAGGAGCACTTTATTTTCAAACATCCCAAGGATCAGGGAGGCAAACCAAACAAAACATCTGTTTTTTTAGACTTACTGACAGCCTACATTGGTAGGCAACACAGGTACTGGAATATACATAAAGGGGGAGATACCTGGGTGCTATTTCTAGCCACGAAAGCTACGCTTTTCATTATAGCAGCTACATAGTGCTGCGATCTTGAGCACGTTCATGCAGGAACGCGAGATAGTGCTAGGACATTACAAGAATGGCTTAATAGAGCATCTCTGCTTCTAGCGCTCTAAAACAGGGCTTTTTTGACAAATTTATTTTACTGGCATAACAGCCAGTCAAGCAGGCAAACCAGGTGGTAGTAGGCAGTGCTCTCCCAAGGCAAAGGGAGAGAGACAGAAAGGTAAACAAGAAGGGAGATTTGTAGGTGGCCAACCTACATGATAGTAAAGGAAAGGAAGGTGCTGTTACGCAACAGACTTAAAGGAGGATATAAAGAAGACAGTACAGAGTCTCTTCCCTCAAACCGAAACCGGGGGAGGGGGGCACAGCGCCATCACATGCCATATTGCCCAGAAGGAAACTAGGGGTGAAACCAACTAGTTTCCTATAGAAGGAATCCCACAAAAGGAAAAGGAGATCCCCTGGAACAACCAAAAGAGGGGTTGTTGAGACTTCCACCTGCCCTCTCTAGAAGTCCCACCCCAGGGCACCCTTATACAAAATAGTGTCATTACACCGGTCCAGTGGCGCTGGGTGCCTTACCTCGCGTCACGCCGGCGACCCGTGTTCGGGAATGAGCATGGGTCACTGGGGGTTTGCAGGGGCGAAGAGGATTGAGTGTCCTCAGGACTGCTCTCCTTCTCCGGGGAAGGGGGTTAGCAGTGCTCGGCGATTGCCTGCCCCCTAGCAGAGGCTGGGAGGTGGCATGTCAGCACTAGAAACAGGACGAGCGACTGTGGCAGGCACTTGGCGAGGGTGTGCACGGGAGCATGCGCGCTGCCGCCACTGGTGCCTTTGCATGCCACAGTCCTCTGGGGAAAGCCAGGAAAAAAAGTGAAAAATGGGAGTCCTCTGCAGGATGATGATAGTCCCCCACTGCAACAGCCCAGGAAGGCACCTCCCCGCATACTCATCCGGTCTGGTGGGTCGAGTCACTCCCGACCCCTGCCACGAATGGTAAGTTGTGGGGTTCAGGGGAGGGGGCCCTCATACCTGGTGTCTGTGCGGGGGGGGATGTCAGAGGGGCAGCAGAGGATTCCGAGGGGGAGAAAATAGTAACTTAAAAAAAAAAAAAATAGTGTCATTACACCAGTACCACTCATGGTAATACAACCATGACATACTGGTTATGATCAGCAAAACAATTGCCCTATGGTGTGTAGTCTTTATAAAGGTAAATACTATCTTTTTGGCTATCTATAGAACTATCCTAAGTCCTATACCCTCACACCATACACCAAAAAATGAAAAAAAAAATGATATACAAATCCAAAAATCATCTTTCTATTTACAAATCTCCATATTTACAGGGACAGTATGGCTCAGATCATCAGGATCTGTTTCTAGGCCTGCAACATAGCGGGACATAAAATCCAGCTTTTTATGCTGAGATCCAGGCTTATGCTTGACATGGAATTTTTATGGATGCAGTGCTAGGTAGCATCTGAGTATTCTTGCGTTCTTATCTTTCATTTGGTTCATCCAACACAGGGGATCGTGGTCTGTAACTAAATGAAATCAGTTCCCCATAGATAAAAACACAAGGCCTCTATTGCCCACTTGATGGCTAGGCTGTCTTTTTCTATGGTTGAGTAGCACTGCTCCCTATCATGATGCTTCCTAGAAATATGTAGAATAGGATGTTCTTCGCCATCGATAATTTGGCTTAAAACAGGTCCAATACCTATGCTGGAAGCATCGGTATGTACCTCAAAGGGCCTATCAAAATCAGGGCACCTTAGGACTGGCAAGGAACATAAGGCAATCTTGATGGACTGGAATGCCTGTTTGCATTCAGGTGTCCACTTAACAGTAGTCCCACGTCTTTTCTTGGTGAGATCAGTAAGGGTGGGCTGCTACAGTGGCAAAGTTGGGCAAAAACTTCCTATAACAGCTGGCAAGCCCTAAAAATGACCTCACCTGTTTTTTCATTTGAGGCACTGGGCTCTTAGCTACTGCTTCTACTTTGGTTATTTCTGGTTTTACCTTACCATTACCCAAGATAAAACCTAAATATCGGGTCTCATTCATGGCCACCGCACATTTATTAGGGTTAATGGCCAGCCCAGCCCCATTAATAGTTTTAAGAACTGCTGTTAAATGCTCCATATGGGTCTGCCAATCTGGGCTAAAGATGACCACATCATCTAGGTAGGCAGCTGCATATGCAGTATGGGGGGCTAAAAGCTGATCCATATACCTCTGGAATGTTGCTGGTGCTCCATGAAGACCAAAAGGCATAGTCACGAACTGAAATAAACCCATGGAAGTACTGAAGGCAGTATTTTCACAAGATGATTGACCCAAAGGTATATGCCAGTACCCTTTGGTTAAATCCAGTGTTGTTATATACTGGGCATTGCCTATGTGGTCAATCAAATCGTCGATTTGGGGCATTAGGTACCCATCGAATTGGGACACCTGGTTTAGCTTCCTGAAATCTAGGCACAGACGGATGCCACCCTCCTTCTTGGGAACAACTACAATGGGAGATGTCCATGGACTTTGAGGGTTCAATAATATCCAGTTTTCTCATTTTTTGGATTTCTTGTTGTACCTCTGATCTCACCCGTTCAGGAAGTCGGTATGGTTTTTGTCTGATAGGAGGAGAAGAGATGTGAATATGGTGTTCTACTCTCACAGCTTTCCCAGGTTCTTTAGTTATGGCTGTTTCAAATTGAATAAGAACCTGCCTTAACTCTTTTTCTTCTTGTTCATCTAGGGCAGGGTTTATGTCTAATTCATTAATTCCTGTCTGGCCCTTTTCTTCTAATCGGCTATATGCCACATCCATGTCAGTTTCCCCTGTTTCTGGCATGATGAGCATACTAACTGAAGACTCAGGTTTTTCATGCCACTTTTTCAGGAGGTTGGCATGGTATATTTTTCTTGCCAGGGCGTTTATCGGGTATTTCAACCTCGTAAGTGACCTTGCCCACCCGTCCAAGGATCTTATAGGGCCCTTGCCACTTCATGAGAAGCTTCTTCTCCGTGGTTGGTAATAACAACACCACCCTGTCTCCCTCTTGAAATTCCTTATCAGAAACCTTTTGGTCATGATAGTGTTTCTGGTTCTGCAGGGCCTGATTAGCATTTTTGTGGGCCTCTTCTGTATATTTTACCAGTCACTTTCTCAGTTGTACCATGTACTCAGCAATATTGGTAGTTCCTACTTCCTGCCCTTCTTCCCAATACTCCTTGACAACATCAAGAGGCCCCCAAGGATTTCTACCAGAAGCTCAAATGGGGAGTACCCAGTTGAGGCCTGGGGAACCGCTCTATATACAAACAGTAATAAGGGTAGGTATTGGTCCCATTTCTTTCCTTTGTCATGCACACATTTTCTCAACATACGTTTGAGAGTCTGGTTGAACCTCTCTACAAGTCCATCTGTTTGGGGGTGATAGGGTGAAGTGCGCACTGCTATTACTCCTAGTAGACGGTATAGTGCTTTAAGTAGGGCTGAATTGAAGTTGCTACCCCTATTGGTCAAGATTTCTTTAGGTATTCCTAACCTACTGAAGATTTTAACCAATTCTTCAGCAATCCGTTCAGTGGTTATGGAACGTAGGGGTATAGCTTCAGGGTACTTGGTTGCATAATCGCATATCACAAGTATAAACCTATTCCCCTCAGCACTTTTTTCAGTTGGGCCTAGAATATCCATAGCCATCCTTTCAGATGGCGTAGTTACCAGTGGTAGGGGTTCCAACGGTACCAGATCACGTTTCCCTATTTGAGCTACCTTTTGACATTCTGCACATGATCTGCAATATTCAGCCACCTAGTCATGGATAGTCTATCAATAGAAACACTGCAATAAACAGGCTAGGGTCCTATCCCTACCAGCATGGCCTGAACAAGGCAAATCATGTGCCAAATACAGTAGCTGCTCTCCATACTTTGCTGGTACCATTAACTGGTCCACTGTTTCCCCTGTTTTTGGATGAATACACCTTCTATAAAGAATGTCATTTTTAACAACCATTTCAGGGGCACCTTTAGTTTGTAGTTTGCCCACCTACTGAAAAAAAGAGGTTAAGGATACATCACATTTCTAGTCAATGGCAAGAACATTTTTAGCTACATTTAATTCTACAGGTGTTTCATTCAGTCCTTTATTTTTCCACAGAGTTTTTAAAGTCCTTTTCTCTCTCTCTCTTGGTCTTCTTACTCTTTCCTGGGGACCCAAGATGTCTTCATCAATGGGGAATGTGTCCCCTAGCAGTTTTTCCTGCCTGCTTTGGGCAGTAGTAGTGACAACTGCCGTATGGTGTTTTGTAACAAGTAAAGAGGCAAACCCAGGGAATTCATACCCAAGAACCACAGATACGGGCACATTGGGAATTATGCCTGCACAAACTGAAGTCTTTTGATCTTTTACAGTTAATTCATCATTTGCAGTTGGGTAGCTGTGTGTGTCCGCATGAGTGTATACCACCTCTACTGGTGTTTCGGTTTTATAATTAGGGCTCAGCAGTTCAGGGCGGATCAGAGTATATTTACTTCCAGTATCTAGAAGATCCAACACAGTAGTATCATTGATGGTTACCTCAGTCACTGAGTATCCAGTTGTTAATAGGGCCAGGTGTGCCAGAGTTGATTTCTTTTTAGGGCAAAGCCTGGCGATAAGTCCCTTTTCATTACAGTTATGGCAAATGATTTCTGTAGAGTAATCCTTCCCTCCTCTCCCAGATCTTATTTCATATTGGCCACTACTCTGTCCAGCAGGGGAAGGGGAGGAAGAAGGGAGAGATTTAACTGCAGAGGTATTAGATTCTCCCCTAACATTTCTTTTGATAGATGGCCTTGCTGACAAAAAGTCCTCTGCTAAGGTGATAGCTACCTCTGCTGATTCTGGATTATGCTCTCTTACCCAGAGTTGCGCTTCATTAGGAAGAATTTGAAGGAACTGTTCTATAACCAGAGTCTATATGATTTCAGTATTAGACTTTTCTTTGGGTTGTAACCACTTTACACAGAGCTCTCTTAACCTAATGAAGGTCTCTCTGGGAGTGTATGAAGGTTGATAGCATAAAGAGCGAAATCTTTGCCTGTAAGTCTCAGAGTTAATATCATAATGTCTCAAGATTTCTTTTTTCACTAGCTCATGGTTCTCAGCATGTCGGGGGTCCATGTTGCTATAAGCCAATCGTGCCTTTCCAGTTAAATAAGGGGCAAGTCTCACAACCCATTGAGTTTGGGGCCACTCACATGCTCTGGCTACCCTCTCAAATGTGATAAGGTAAGCCTCTACTTCATCAGTGGGGGCCATCTTAATCAATTTAATGTCTTTGGGGCTGGTGTCCTGCCCTCTATTACCTGTTCCAATGATCTGGAGTGCCCTCAGGGTCTCAGCCCATCTCTGGTCCTGCCGTCGTCTCTCCTGCTCTCGTTCTTGGAGGTTTTATTCCCTTTGTCGCTCCATTTCAAGTTGGTGGACAGCCAACCATCTCAATAATTCATCTATTTCCATTGGAGGGACATCGACGGGTAGCTCTTCCACTGACTGCTCCTCACCAAGGTCAGAAAAACTTGTCCTCGCTGCTGCTTCCATCTTAGCCTTAGGTCAGGTTCTGGGAGCAGACCAGGTAGTAGCAGTTCCCCAGTCTGTTCCACCCTGGATCTGGTCATCACACCAGTCACCACATTCTCCATTTCCAACAACTCTGGTTTATCCTCCATGGTGCCACTCCTCTGCTTACTCTGAATATCTGGGCAGATATCCTGATTAGTGTCTCCCTATGTGCCTGGACTACCAAACAATCCCACTTCTTACACCAGTATAGTAGTGGGTTGTATGAGTAAAGCACTGACACAAGGAGTAGGTGCAGAAGGCACACAGAAGTGTGAATTTATTTGCAAAAAAAATAAAATAACTTTCAGAGAAAAAAAAAATTCAAACAAACATTATACAGTCTGGACTTTGCATTACTCCACCCTCTGTGTTACCTCAACCATGTGTTAAGGTTGAACTGATCTGAATTGACTGAGAAATGGATCCCTTTTATACAATAAAATCACATGATGTAAGAGGCTCCGCCTCCTAATCTAACAAAAGTTGCTAAACTAAACAAAAAATATTTATAAAGCATATCATAGAAAAAGGCATCATCAATATATATATATATATATATATATATATATATCAGAGGTATTATATACACAAAAGGAAAGCTGACAATCGATTTTTAAACATTTTTTCCTCCTGAAGCCCCACCCACCTACTGTGAGTGACAGTAGTTCCCAGATAACGACAGGAGGGCAAAGGGGTGTTGGCCCCTAAGAGAAGGCCTACACTGCACAGTTAGGTGAGTTACCAAACAGAAGTGTTACCTTGGCTCGGTTCCTGGAGCAAAAGACAGTCACAGAAAGAAAAATACAGCAAGTTTATTTAGCTTGGCTTTACTTGTGCTGTAATACAGGCTGTTACCTAAATACAGGGCTCTTTTTGCAAGGCAGGGCTTTTTGTCGTTTAGAAGGGAGGAAGAAAGAGAAACCTTCAAAAAGAAATGAATGAGGCAAGCTGGCTGGTCATGGAGTTTCTCAAGAAAACAGCATTAATTTACAAGAGAAACCATCTGTGACAATATTTACCACTTTAGATTGTTTTCAAGATGGCTCTGCGAAACTGTGAGTGTTTTTGGCGCCAACTAAACACTCTCAGGGCAAACACCATCTCAAAACAACTTGAAAGGTACAACAATAATATGCAAATCACAGAGAAAAATATTTAACAGCTAGCGACTGCATTTTAGGGCATTTTGCTAGCTTTGGGAATTTTTAGAAGGCTGACTTTGTGGGAGACAGCGTCTGTATGTGCTACAGTACACAAAACAGAGCTGACAACTGCAGTTCAGCACTTAAAAGGAGCAGTGCAAGGGCACTAAATTATTTGCTTCTATTTTATTTAGTCCTGGTTAACCCTGAACAGAAAGGACACTCAGGAAAGGGCACTTATCTGGGAAACACTTTAACTCTACAGTAAGACAGAGAGATAGGCGGGTGGACACCAACTCCTTCTCTCACTGTTAATACAGGAGCACTTTATTTTCAAACATCCCAAGGATCAGGGAGGCAAACCAGCCAAAACATCTATTTTTTTAGACTTTCTGACAGCCTACATCAGTAGGCATCACAGATACTGGAATGGACATAAAGGGGGAAATACCTGAGTGCTATTTCTAGCCACAAAAGCTGCGCTTTTCATTATAGTAGCTACATAGCAGTGCGATCCTGCGCACGTTCATGCAGAATGTGAGATAGCGCTAGCACATTACAAGAATGGCTTAACAGAGCGGCTCTGCTTCTAGCGCTCTAAAACAGGGCTTTTTGACAAATTCATTTTACTGGCATAACAGCCCAGTCAAGCAGGCAAACCAGGTGGTGGTAGACAGTGCTCTCCTGAGGCAAAGGGAGAGAGGGAGGGAGCAAGACAGAAAGGAAAACAAGAAGGGAGATTTGTAGGTGGTCAACCTACATGATAGTAAAGAAAAGGAACAAAAGGTGCGGTTGCGCAACAGACTTAAAGAAGGATATAAAGAAGACAGTACAGAGTCTCTTCCCTCAGTCCCAAACTGGGTGGGGGGGGCACAGCGCTACCACAGTGACGGCTTACCAGTGATCTATACAGAGGCAACATCACCTCCCTCCTACTGGTGATACCTCTCCTTATGCACCCCCCCCAGCATCCCACTAGCCCTCCCAATGGCCTTGTTGCACTGCCTGGCCACCTTTAGGTCATCAGCAACAACACGTTCTTTTACTGTGTAATTAATCTGCTCACTGCTGCTACATTTGATGTGCTATGTTTGTGTCTTCGATTTTTGTTATATTCCTCAGAGTTTACCAATACTCTGGTGTTTGATAAGCTGATTTTCATTTTTTGACTTCTATTTTTGTATTTTTTGTATTCATTACTGTATTGCACTCATTTGTTTCCCCTTCCCCTCCCCGGTTGCAACTGGAAATGAGGCTTGTTTCAGTGTGTCTTTCCCAGAATAAGTGTAGTACTTGCACTTTTTTGCATAGCTGCCAAACCCTTAGTCACTCATCAAGTTTTCTCAGGTCACTGCTTATCCTCCCCCCTCCCCCACTGAGTGTCCACCCTATTGCAGATTTTGGTGTCATCTGCAAATAGGCAGACCTTCCCCTCCAGCTTCTCTGCAATGTCACTTATAAAGACATTAAAGAGGACCAATCTCAGCATTGATCCCTGAGGCACCACTCTAGTCACCTTCCACACTGCGGAGTGAACTCCATTTACCAACACCCTCTGTTGCTTATCTCCTAACCTATTTCTTACCCAGTTTATCACCTTTGGACCCAATCTTAAGATACCCAACTTGCTTAATAGTCTTCTGTGTGGAGTGGTTTTGAAAGCCTTACTGAAATCAAGGTAGACCACATCACCGCTCCACCCGATCTAATTCCATGGTCACTCAATTGAAATCTGTCAGATCTGTTTGACATGACCTCCCGCCCATGAATCCATGCTGTCTCAGGTCTTTTAACCCATTGGATTCAAGATATTCCACTGTCCTCTCCTTCAGCAGTGATTCCATTAACTTTCAAACCACTGATGTCGGGCTGACTTGCATATCATTTCTAGCCTCCTCCCTGCTACCACTTTTATGAAATTGGACTACATCTGCCCTACTCCAGTTCTCCAGAACCACTCCTGTTTCTAGTGAGCTGTTAAATAGGATGGTCAGAGGTGCAGCCAGTACCTCCCTAAGCCCCCTCTATACCCTAGGATGTACCCCATATGGTCCCATTCTTTGCCCACTTTCAGATTTGCAAGTCCCTTTGGGACTCTGTCTCCTCTAGAAAAGGACTAATGTCCATCTCTCTCCCTCTAGAGCTCCTGTTACCTTTTTTTGTGGCACCTCCTTTCTCCTTCCTCTGTGAACTCTGAACAGAAGCTCTTGTTCAGGATGTCTGTCTTTTCCTGGTCTCCCTCTGCACAGCTCCCCCATCCCTTTTTAACCTTACAATCCCTCCTGTGGTCATCCTCTTTTCACTTATATACCTAAAAAATGTCCCCTTTCATTACCACTTGGGCTATTCTCTCTTTAGTTTGCACCTTCATGCTTCTTAGTGCTTTCCCTGCTTCTCTCCTTTTCTCCTGATACACCTCCCTATTCTTCTCCCTCTGCATCTCCTTATATCTACTGAATGCTACCCTTTTAGCATTTACCTTTTTATCCACCTCTTTAGAGAACTGTAGTCTCTTTTTCTTCTTACTTATATACCCCCTTGCTTGACGCCAAGGTTTGTTGCCTTCACTGTGGTCCCTTTTAGCCTCTCCCACAGTTCCTCCACCCCACCTAGGTCATCTCCCCTACCAGGTCATCCCTGAGGCATTCACTCATCTTTATAAAATCTGCCCTCCTGAAGTCCAGGACCCTTGCCCTTGTGTGGTTTGATTCCGCAGCCATACTTATACTGAACCCCACTGAATGGTGATCACTGGCCCCCAGGTGGCCTCCCAGCTTGACGTTTGGAACAGTGTTCCTGTTGGTGAGTATCAGGTCCAGTATTGCCCCGTCATGAGTGGGTTCACTGACTACTTGCCTGAGGAATGCCTCCTGCAGGGGAGTTTATGATGTCCCTGGTGTGAGTTGAAACTGCAGCTGAGAGGCTCCAATCTACATCTGGCAGATTGAAGTCCCCCACCAGAAGCATCTCCCTCTTTTCTGCTGTCTTGCCACTCGCTTCCACTAGTACCTTATGTAATGCCTCCCCCTGTGCTGGAGGTCTGTAAATCACACCAATGCAAACAGTGGCTCCATTCCTCTTCTTCAGGGTGACCCACAGTATCTCTGCCCCCCCCCATATTCCCTATATCTCTGTCACTTTTATGCATTCCCTCATATGAAACACCATGCCACCTCCTTTTCTTCCCATACTGTTCTTCCTGAACACATTATAGCCTGGTATGGCCATGTCCCATTCATGGTTTTCAGTTCATCATGACTCGGTGAGAGCCACAGTATCCAGGTGGGCCTCTGCCACGATGGCCTCTAGGTCTGGAATCTTATTTCTTAGACTTCTAGCATTCGCACTCATGGCTTTCCAGATTTTGTTACCACTCTTTTTTTCCTTTTTGCCCTCCCACCTTCTCCCTTTATTTTTATGTTCGCCATGCGTTTGTGCATGCAGCAAACTTGTTGCTATGGTGGTACCTTTTGAGGGGTGTGACACTGTCTGTCCAGTGTAGAGCAGTGTTTAAGGGGTGAGTCAGTGCCCCAGTAATCATCATTCAGGGTGATAATGATGGAGTTTTGCCTTGCTGGGCAGAAACAACATGAACTTGAAAAGAAAAAGCCAACCCAATCCTGGGTCAGCTCTTTACTTTGATCTACACAGCAGAGCATATCTGATCAGCTTAGAATTTCAAACATCCCGGGGCTCAGGCCACCTGTAAGAGAAAAAAACATCCATGTGTGTGTGTTTCTCTCCCTCAATCTGAACTCTGCAGATGTAGGGCCCCATATTCAAAAGTCCCAGGCTGCATCGCGCAACGGCCTGCACCGCTCAACTGAGATGTTCTGGCACAAAATAATGGTATATTTAGAAGCTGCATCATGAGATGTGATTGTGCATGTCCGGCTGAATATCCCAAACATGCAATTGCGCAGTTGGAGATGTGTGGCATGACAGGTGACCTGAGACCTATGTGGGGCATAGGGAAATGTACGATAGGTGGCCACATGCGCAGTGCACAAAAGTGCAGTATTCAGTCAGGATTCAGATAGGAGATAAGAGGGCATGTGAAGAGGAGGACCATGTAAAAGCATCTATCCTAAATAGATACTTCTGCTCAGTATTTAGTGAAGAGAAGGTAGGGCAGGGCCCACAGCTCAGCACCATGGACACAGGTGGGAGGGAGGTGAGCACAAGTCCCTTCACAAAAGAAAGGATCCTACAAGAGCTCAATAAGCTCAGGGTGGACAAGGCAATGGGGCCTGATGGCATACATCCCAGGGTACTAAAAGAGCTAAGGGTGGAACTAGCAGAGCCATTAGCATAACTGTTTAGTGAGTCTCTGAGCACAGGAGAGGTCCAAGAAGACTGGAGAAGGGCTCATGTGATCTCGCTCCACAAGAGTGGTAGCAGGGAGGAGGCAGGGAACTACAGACCAATCAGTCTTACCTCAGTAGTGGGCAAGATTATGGAGGCACCCTTAAGGAAAGGATAGTGCAACACCTGGAATCCAGAAGCACAGGATCCAAGACAGCATGGGTTTATAATAGGAAGGTCCTGTCAAACCAATCTCAATGATTTCTTGACTGGGTAACCAGAGTGGTGGACCAAGGAGGAGCGTTGATGTCGCCACCTTGACTTCAGCAAAGCTTTATACTGTTCCACAGAAGATTGATTAATAAGCTGGTGGCTCATGGTGGGTCAAAGTTGGTCAACTGGGTGGCAAACTGGTTGACGGGGAGAAAACAGAGAGTGGTGGTAAATGGTATACAGTCAGAAGAGATGCAAGTCACAAGTGAGGTACCTCAGGGGTCAGTCCTGGGGCTAGTTCTCTTCAATATCTTCATCAGTGACATTACAAATGGACTGGAGGGTAAGGTTTGTCTGTTTGCAGATGACACCAAGATCTGCAAAAGAGTAGATGATCCAGATGGGGTGGGCAGAATGAGAAGAGATCAGGAGAAACTAGCAAAATGGTCGGAAGAGTGGCAACTGGGGTTTAATGCAAAGAAGTCCAAGATTATGCATATAGGGAAGAGAAACCCTGAAGCCACCTATAGGCTGGGTGGGGAGTTGCTGGCAGTCACAAGGGAAGAAAGAGACTTGGGCATCATCATCACCGATGACCTGAAACCATCCAAGCAGACCACTGAAGCAGTAGGTAAGGCTAGGGGGATGTTAGGGTGTATTAGTAGGGTATCACAAGTCAGAAGAAGGAGGTAATAATCCCTCTTTACAAGACACTGGTTAGACCCCATCTGGAGTACTGCGTGCAGTACTGGAGGCCACACCTTCACAAGGACATTAACCAAACTGAGACAGTCCAGAGAAGGACAACCAAAATGGTGCAGGAACTGCATCAGAAAACATATGAGGACAGATTAACGGAGCTCAATATGTATACCCTAGAGCAAAGGCGGGAGAGAGGTGATACGATCGAAACATTCAAACACCTTAAGGGCATTAACAAGGTGAAAGAGTCTAACATGTTTCAATATAAGAAAAATAGCAGGACAAGAGGACACAGCATGAGATTAGAGGGAGGCCAATTAAGGGGTAATGTGAGGAAGTTCTTTTTCACAGAAAGGGTGGCAGGTGCATGGAACGGCCTATCTCAGGAAGTGGTGGCTATGAATACAGTGCAGGGCTTCAAACAGGCATGGGATAGGCATAAGGGAGCAATACAGATGAGCGTGAATACATAGGCCATTGACAGAGCAAAGGCTGATGGCACATTTATAAGGTAGAAAAAGAAATGGGCAGACTGGATGGGCCTTGCAGTCCTTATCTGCCATCAGCTTCTATGTTTCTATATGCAAATGGCCTCACTGCACATTCTGAGCCTATTCCCCATATGCGCGACTTATTACTGGAATGTATTCAGGCCATTTGAATACCCCAGGCATGTGCAGTTCCAGCTTTGCAGGGGTGCTCTACCACCCCACAAAGGTAAACAGGAGGTACTGCAGCCTGGCAAGCAGGTGTGATGGAATGTTTGTGTGTGGGTGGGTGGACTGCATTGGCCTGGGTACAGTGCAGCTACCCATAGCCATGTATAGGGTCGGACTGGGGTACAGGGGGCCCACCTGGACAAGCAACAGGGAAGGGTACAGGGTGACACAGTCTGATTGGTATACCACATGCATGTGCTACACCAGCTCCATATGCAGCGTAAAGTCACCTGCAGTGCCCCACAGACCCCCATATGAGAGGAACATGGTGATAACTACAAGGAATGGCAGTGTGCAGAGGGTGACCAGATACCCAAGTGGGTGGGTCCCACCTGTGTGCACCTATGGTGTACCACTGTGGGTGTGTGCCACAGGTCAGTCCCTGGCCCATGCCAGGCTGCCACTCGTACCACCAGGCTACCTGGGCAGCATTGCCCCAGATGTCACTCTGGATGCATACCACCACCGGGTGGCACCCTGCAGGCCAAGGCCCCTGGTACATGTGCTACAGTGTGTCCATCTGCTCCACTGGTGTGCTGAGGGCACACCCGATGGCACTGGCATGTGGCAGCTGGGTGTCTACATCCTGGGTGCATTGTGGGGGATGGCTCTCTGGGTGGTGCCCATGGTGTGCCAGCACCTGTGGCTTTGGGTACTTCTGTCCTGGCATGACTGCTGTGAATGGGTGCATGGAGCACATCCTGGTGCTCCTCCAAGGACTGTCTCAGGATGGCCTGTCTGTAGTTCCGTGGCCTTCCTGTGGGTGGCTGGCCAATTTAGGCCATCCTTTTGTCTGCCTAACTTTGCGTAGCACACTTCTGGGATGCGCTGCAGATTTTGGCTAAATATACAGATGTGCAGCATATTCAGGTACCTGCCACCTTTTTTTGTGCTGCATACATTATTTCCACACCATCGTGCATTCGGAAATGTGCAATGCATCTCTCCCTTTCGAATATCATGCATCTGCACATTTTCTGGGATACGCCGCACATCTCCATTTTTGGCAATGCAACTCCTTTGAATACGTGAGCTGTATACTAGTAAATGCCAATAAAGTTAAAACAAAAAAAGATAGCATGGTACTGTGAAAATGAAAGTTGTTAAGCATAAAAATATCTACAAAATGAGTGGTGTGTGGTGTTTCATTTATAGGTACATTTTAGTTTTTTTTTCCAATTAGCAAAAAAGTAGAACATTCCATTTTTTTCACTTTTTCAACAAACCAATGTGAATAACTTTAAAACAAAAAAATGATAGTATGGTACTGTGAGCACGACATTTGTTCAGCACAAAACTATCTACAAAATGAGTGGTGTTTCATTTATATATACCTTTTAATTTTTTTATAATTAGCAAAAAAACAGCAGAAAGGTCAATGTTTTTTCACTTTTGCAACAAACACCTACAAATAGCTTTAAAACGAAAAATTATAGTATGGTGCTTTGAGCACAGAAGTTGTTCAGTACAAAAATATCCACCAAATGAGTGGTGTTTCATTTATAAATACCTTTAGATTTTTTATAATCAGCAAAAAAATGGCACAAAATTTAAATTTTTGTATGTGTTATTCCTTACTTACAATTTACAATATGATGCTGTGGGAGGAATTTTTTACCGTAATTCCCAGGTGGTGTGCATGTGTATCCATGGCTATAGAAGCGCTGGTCTACAGTCAGAGGCTTCTGTTACAGGTATCTAACTTAACTTCAAAAAAGGAATTTATATACTTTTTTTAACAGAAGACTGATTTTAAACCTCTGGCAGCACATCCTTTACTGCCATTAACATTGCTCAGTTGCGCTACACTACAACAAAGGAACTCGCTCACCTCTCTCCATGACTTCTTTTACAGCTATCTAAATAATCTTAACTTAAACAAGCATTTGTCAATGCCGGAAGTTTGCCGCGTTTCTAAATGAACAGTGCAGGGCGTGCTCCATAGAAACTTATTGGGGGGCAATGTTTAAAGGTTGTTTTATACTGTCCAGTGATGATTTTGTCAAAAAAAGGCTGTCACTTAACTAACAAGGATCTTGTTAGATAAGTGACTGCCTTTCTTTGACAAAATTCTCACTGGAAAGTATAAAAAGCTTTTAAAAAGTGTCCCCATTTTTTTTTTTTTATTTAGTTGTTTAACCAGGTATAGCACACTCAGCTGAAAGCTTTTTTACAGGAGCAACCTGGGAGCACAAGGAGGTTAAGTGATTTGCTCAGGGTCACACAGTATGCAAGTGGAAGCTGTGGGATTCAAACCCAGGTCTGGTCTGCTGGATGTCACCAGATTTGCAGCTCAGAGCCTTAGACCACTGCGCTCTACTGCCTCAGTAAACTCATTAAACTCTATGGGGCACATCCCTGCACTGTTCATTTCCCCACATGCACAGACACAGTGGTGGTACTGCACATGTGCAGAATTGGCTACGTTCCACACATACTTCTTTCATGACCGACCCGCGATCAGCTGTTTGGTGGCTTTTTCTTTTCATGTTTTTGCACTGCCCACTAGTAGCAATAAGTTTGCAGCACGCAGGCACAGCGAACTTCAAAAGGTAGTTTATATACTTTTTTTAACACAAGATGCCTTATTTTAACCCTCTGCCAACACATCCTTTACCACCATTGACACCACACAGTCACGCAAAGCATCTGGTACCCCAGGGCTTCTATACCAATGGTGAACATTCGGCATTGACAAATGCTTGTTAATGCTCCTTCTTCCATTCCCCTTCATTTCTACTCCCTTGCTTTCTTCATTGATTTGCACCTGGGTTCCCCCTACCTCCTACTTTAGCCCGTGGGGGACATTTTCTGCCTCTCTGATTTCTTCCGTAACTCCCCTCAGCTTCTTTAAATGTTCATCGAAGTAACATTTAAACCATCCACTGAGGACTGTGGTTTCTCCTTCCAGATAGATGTAGGCCATTACCCCTGTAAAGGCCCTTTTCCCTTCAGGTTGGACCCTAGTCCCCAGTGTAGCTGAACCCCTCCTCTCTGCACCATTCCTTAAATCATGAGTTGAAGATCCTGGTGTGGAGACACCTCTCCTCCCTTCTGTTGTAAAGGTTTGTAGTACTTTTGTTTTCTTCTACACTTTGACAAGTGATTTACAAGACTGAAAACATAATCCTGATAAACAGGGTCCCCCTGGGTAATCAGTGCACCACCTACCACATGTGAAGGTTAACTGTAGCTTTCTGCTGCTACTTGTTACAATTTATGCCATCATGCAGGTTCAGTTCAAGTTTGATTATTATCAGAATTTGTCTTGACACCTGATAACTCCTTGAGTACTCGCTGGATAAGATGGGTTCTCTGCTTTTCCTATTACTTACTGGCTGTGCATATGTATTCTAACTCCCAAGTTCCACCACTCCAGACCCTTAAAGGAGAACTGCAGTGAATCTGCAAGCCTGTGTTTTCTACAGAAGCTCTGTTTCAATACTGGTTCACATTTTGTTTTTGATCAATCAGTACCATTTCAGAACTGTATAATGTATTATATGTTACAATGCTTTCATGTTCTACAGTGGAATTCTGTGGCTAAAGGGGACATAAACTACATCATACAATTCTAAAATGGCACTTACCAGCAGTAGTGTGTTAATCAGAATCCCCCACTGTGTTTACTAAAGGGCCAGTAAAGGTGGAATAATATAACAGATATGGATCAAATATATGAAAAAACACATCTACTGAGAAAAACAAATTATAGGTTCGGCACCGTTCTCCTTTAACCCTGTGGGTTTACATGGTGGATGCCTGCTTGGATTTTTCTTGATAAAATTCCTCCTTGTCTGGGTGGTTCTGTAATTTCCACCATCGCGACACCCAGAAGTATAGGAAATTTTTATAGACCTCCACAGCCTTGGAAGTGTTTCATTTTTTAATGTTGGCTCTCTGTTACAGCACAGTTGTTGTCTTGCTGCAATGTTCTTTTTTGTTTGTACCTATAAACCAGTACCAGAAGGTTTTCACATAGAAGAGCTTGTGGAAGGTGACCTGAGGTAAGGAGTGGGACATGCACGAGGGAGTGGTTATGGAGTGTTTGTGTTACAGTTAGATATCTAAGAGTTAACCAGCTAATTTTACCATTTGTTTGATCGGTTACTAAGGTTTCCCCCTCTCTAGTTATATTTTTTTTCTGAAAATGTGAATGGTTTTCCATAACCTAATTAAAATATCAAAAATTCTTAGAGATGTGAAAGAAGAAAAAACAGATATAATGTATTTGCAAAAGATGCAGCTCTCAGAAATTGAGCACTGCAGTTTGTCAAGGTTTGGTTACTTGACCCAGTGGCATGGAGAGCTGAGGCACTGGGCACCTCACCTAATGCCATGACAGTGACTCGGGTCCAGGAACGGATGAGGGTCTCACGGGGGCCAGCCGGGGGTGTGAGCATACCAAGACACCTCCTTTCATGGGGAGAGGGGTGTGTTCTGCTGTTTGTATGCCACCTGGAGGTGTCTGGGTGGAAGCACAGCAAGACCACATGGGGGAAGACGTAGAGCACTATGGGTGTATTCGCAGAGGTGGAGTTTGCATATTTAGCCCATTGCACGTAAGGTGGGTCTGGGGTGGAAACAAAGTGGAAAAAATCTCCTACTGCTGGATAAAGGCCTTATCCCTCGCATGCCCCGCACTGGCAATAGGGATCCCCCCCCAAAAAAACAGTCCTGTGGCAGATGACAACAGAAGGAAGGTAAGCCCTGGAGATGCTGTGTGATGGGGCTGGAGAGACTGTTCAGAAGGAGGTGGTTGGGGAAGACAAGGTGGCAAAAACTAAAAAAAATGTGGCTACTCCCATGTAATCTCTTCGACTTACCGTAATGGTAAACAATAGGGAGTTGTTATATTGATTCCTCACTCCACATTCTTGTCAATAACTAGTACTCATGTAGACGAATCAGGCAGACTGGCTTTTTCAGCTGGCCATTTACATGGCACAGCAATACCCTAAGCAAATCTTTATTTGCCACCCAACTCTAATAGTAAACTTTTATTAGGGAAGATTGTTGACCATTTACAGGGAATGCTGCTGATGGGGGTTGATTACAATTTAATATTTATTCAGTGTCCATATGGATTTTCTGAGATGGGCAGATATTCTGAGGACTTTGAATCATTCAGGGAGAGATTATACTCATGAGTCCTCCCCTCATGCAGTTTACACTAGACTAGACTTTTTTTATGTTATTGGGAAACACTTCAACAAAGTCCATGATTGTGAGATTTGGCCCATCCTTTTTTATCAGATCCTGAACCCTTGATTTCTTTCAATAGATCTACAAATTGGAGGTTCAGTACATCTTTGTTAAACTGCAGTTAAAGCAGGTAGTAATAGATTCTAATCTACTGATTGTGAAATCACAGAAGTGATCAGGAAGAGCCAATCACTTACTGTCAGATTGGTCACCAGTGATGTTACAGTTAGTGAGGTCACAGTTAGTGAGGTCACAGTGCTGATGAGGAAATAGAACTAGATATGTCAGCCTCCAGGTAAATTACTGCTATACAAATTACACCAAATAATACCAGGAAGAAAACCTAACTGACAAATATGGAAAAGGAAGATACTTCAGAAATAAAAAAAGGCTGCTTTTCAAAATCCAAAACATTCTCTGTTACGTTTGGTGCTACTGGCTCTTTTTTTTTTTTTTAGATATTATTTCTCAGGAGCCTCCCCTTCCCCGCACTCCACCGTTCCTCCGGCACCATCCCCAGACATGAGACCCCCTCCCTTCAGCACCCTGCGACTTACCCTTCGCGGCAGGGTGGTGGGGAGCGACTCAACCCACCAGAACAGGTCCATGCCAGGGAGGCGTCCTCCGAGGGATAAGCGGCGAGGGGACGTCATACTGCGGCTCCATTTTCCCCCGATTTTTCTCCGGCGGGTGTGGCGTGCAATGACACCGGCAACTGGTATGCGGCTCCGTGCGTGCAGTGCGTCAGCGTACCGTCCCGCCCCCTGTCTCCTGGCGGCTGCGTGTTGTTTATCCCCAGCCTCCGCTTAGGGGTCAGGCAAACACTGGCCGCCTGATCTCTTCACCTGGAGATGGAGAGCAGTCCACCGGACGCTCGATCCATCTCCTCCCTGCTGACCCCCTGACAACCCGTGCTCGTTCCCGAACACAGGTCGCCGGCGTGGCACGAGGTATAGCGACCAGCGCCTCAACCCTCAGCGCCACTGGGCCGCTACTGGCTCTTTAACAAGAAAAAAAGGCATAAGGAGAGCTTTATAGGAAGCAATCACATTGGCAAATACAGTGTTTAGTCATCATGGACCAGGAGGCCAGCAAAATAATGTGTATAAATTTTTTATTTATTAAATTTTGGTGACCGGGTAGGCCCACTGAGTCCCGAAGGTCCCTTTTTCAGGGGGCGACCCGGGATAACAATACAAGTTATAAGAATGAACAAGGACATAAGGAACATTTGAGGCATTGTGAGTTACATCATGAGGTGGTTAGAAAACCACAATTGCAAACAACCCTGAAGGTCTGGTTGTTTGCAACAGGAGAAATACATCAACATTTGCATGAGGAGGCAGTATAGCACTGTGGTCTAGGGTACTGAGCTGCAAATCTGGAGATCTGGGTTTGAATCCCACAGAACCATTTGCATACTGTATGACCCTGAGCAAGTCACTTAATTTCCTTGTGCTCCTAAGTCACACCTTGAAACAAGCTTCAGTTTAGTGTGCCTTTCCTGATTAAACAATTTCCCGTTTACCTATACGACTGTAAGTACAGTCAAAAAAGACATTGCCCTATTACAACAAGACTAATATATGTTTCACATTACATTAATAAATATACTCTAATTGGTTAAGGTCATAATTTACAAACAGGTTACACATTTTATCTTAGAATCTGCATTTGTATATGTACACAGGTTATCAACTGGAAATAAATCTGGAAGCAACTTAAAGATATATACTGCACAAATAGTGATTAAGAATGTTTTGGTTTTTGCCCGTGTTTTTTCCTATAGTGCCTTTGTTTATAACATGTATTCAGATGAGACCATTTCAGTTAACAAGCAGTGTAACTTAATGTCTAGGTTTACTAATCTCTATAAACAACTTTCTGGCCATTTTTTCTGCTTCTTCATATCAATGTCATTACCACAAATTATTCACATTCCTCTCATCTGAATTTTTTCAACTCATTTGATTCAGACAGAGTTAAATCTCCATGCCATAATACAGCATCACACTGCACTGTACAAAAAAAGTACATTTGGTCATCCTTTCTTAATTCTGCTCTCTTCAATATTATCAAGAAATACATCTGGATATTAGCTTTTATTAACATATTTTCTAAACTTTTATTGCATTTAAAATGAAACAAAGTTGTACACTCGTGCCCAACATCAGCTTTTAAGGTGGAATACATTTAATGTAAATGAAGATTTATTTAGATCTAGACAGTCTGCTTTGCTAATGTGAGGTTATTACACAGAATTGGTCCATAGGATTATGTGTAAAAGAGCGAGAGAGATCCTGTAAAAAATATAATTCCAAACAAGTTTTAGAAGCATGTACCTGTGCTGGGATATGCTCTCAACCCAATCATAGTAATGTTCCCAAACATATAAGGCTTCTTCCCCACAGTCCCACAGTCCCAGGACCCCTCAAAACATCCAACAATTACCATAACATTAAAATACTAGATGAGCAATGAATATAAACTGTATGCATAAGGATTATAATAACTAGCACTTTTAATTTTAAAACTCAGATCGATGGCAATGACGGCCCTTTGTTATGAAACGTTGAGAACATATATTTTATTTGTCAAACTGGGTAGGTAGCATCAATGAAATTAAGTATGCACCCTACCTCTAATCAAAATAGTCCTGGAGTGAGGAAATCTGCCCCTCCAATATCCTTGTCAAGTCCAGTGGGGATATTGCTTGATCGCTCACAATGTTACAGTACTAAGATCCTTAGTCCAACACATGGCGGCATCCATTTTAACTGCAAAGGATAATTATGAGGCTAAATTTGCGAAATATACTGTAAACAGGGCTAGAGTGATAAATTTTACGGAGTACCCTATTAGTGCTATATAAACTGAAAGGCATCACATCACAGTACCCCCAACCCCCACCAAGTGCAATAGAGATTTGTGCATTCCAGTTTTAAAATTGATATAATGTCACTCAGCTAAGAGTTGCAAACCATCATGTTTCCTCTTCTCCCTATGGGTTCATCAGTTCCTTTGCTTTTGCCACTTTGAACTCCTTGTGAATTTGCTCAGCCCTTTTGTCTGCCTCTGCTGCATTTGTAAATTGGTACGTGTCCCTCATAGAAAATCCGGAGTCTGGCAGGCATAACTAGAGAATGTGTTTCCCCCAGACTCTTCAGTTGGGCATGGATGGTATCAAACATTTTACATCTGGATTGGGTTGTAAAAGATAAATCTGGGAATAAGTGCAGAGTGATACCATTGTAACTGAAATTCTGGGTGTCTCTTGAGGGTTGAAGAAGTAAGTCTTGTACTACCACTGTTGCTGTTATGAGCAGAATCATCCTTGGCTTGTCTCCTTGTTGGTCCACTGATCATGGAGATGTCTGGTAGACTTTCACAAAACTGGGTGAAACAGAATCAGGATTTAAACCCAAAGCACCTGGCAGCCATATTTTTAGAAATCGGAGGGCATACTCATCCCCACACCCTTCCAATCCAGACCAGTCTAACAATGGAAGCAGGGTGTGAATTTTCAAGGCCTTCAAAATGGTACTGGAGCTGCACATTTCCTGATGTCATTTTGCTGGTCGCTGCCAGGGCGTCAGTAGCTATGGTTTCAACTGAGGTCGCAGTTGTCAAGGCGACTTCGATTTTTGGGTCCTGCTTCCTCAGTCTCTGAAGTATGGCCTTGACTTTGCCATTGGTGGCTTGCATTGATGCCATTATTGGTTTTCACAGCGGTTCAGCTCCAGGTCTGGGTGGCTGCATGGTTGAGATCCTGATCTGTAGAAACCAGAAAAAATTATTTGAAAAAAGAAGATCCCAACAACTTCACATGATCCACTGTTTCTACATCATATTTTCCAAATTGCACTGCATGCATTTCCCATTCTGCCTGTTTCCCAAACCTCATCTCCTTTTTTTTCCAGGTTTACTTCCATCCAATTTGACTTGAGACCCCATTTCAGTCTTTTGTAAGTCTCTCTGCATAGTACTCTAATCATTTTCAAAAATATCAATTACCATAGTGTCATCAATGTACTTGATGTTCTGCCCCTCAGTGTGTAAATTGTTAATCATTTGTAGGAAAGATGAGGACCCAATTTGGTTCTTTGGGAAGACCCCACCATTAATGGTCCCCATCCCTGATTTTAGTCCCTTTAATTCAATTCACTGGGATCTGCCTTGCAAAAAATGAAAACTATATACTCATTATAATTCTTGATCTTCTTGGACCATCTTCACCATTCATTCACACTGCTGGGTTCCAGCTGGAGGCACTGGGACCCTGCGGAAGCCAAAAATCTTTGGAGAGCCAGCGCCAAGGTACGCTGCATGCATATGTGGCACCGTGAGTCTAACTCACACGATGTAGCCTATCTCAGCAATGGCCCTCAACCATCTCAGTACCTTTTTTTACTGAAGAGGTGCAACGTAACCTAAGTAAACATAGAAACATAGAATTTGATGGCAGATAAGGACCGCTTGGCCCACCCAGTCTGCCCATTTCCCTACCTGATGGATAAGTTGCAGATCCTAGTTAACCAGCAGCCTAATTCTTCCTAACCCCACCCCCTAGAATTGCCTTATGACTGTCCCATGCATGCTTGAATTCCACCACTGTTTTTGACTCCACAACCTCCTCTGGAAGGCCGTTCCATGCATCCACAACCCTCTCTGTGAAAAAATACTTCCCTAAATTACCTCTGAGCTGCCCCTCTTCTATCTTCAAATTGTGCCCCCTTGTTCTTGCACACCTCTTTTTTTGAAAGATGCTACCCTCTTGGACTTTGTTGATTCCCTTGAGGTACTTGAAAGTTTCTATCATGTCCCACCTCTCCCTCCTTTCCTCAAGGCTATACATATTAAGCTCCTTAAGTCTCTCTTCATATGTCTTCCAGTGCAGACCCTGCACCATTTTAGTTGCCCTCCTCTGGACAGCTTCCATCCGAACAACTAACCTAATAATCACATAAGATAGCCCTTTGGACCTGTGTAAGAAGGGTCAACAACAAGAACAATGTCTTCACAGCCCGAACAAAACAAGGGAGGTGATGACCAGGAAACACAGAGAGTGAGGCTCAGGGGATGGTGCATGAGTATGTGAATAAATGGTGAAGATGGTCCAAGAAGATCAAGAATTACAGTGAATATATAATTTTCATATCTTCCTGGACATTATCTTCACCATTCATTCACACTGCTGGGTTAGAGTACCAAGCTCAGACAAAAAATCACCCAAGCTGGGCAGTAGGAGACAGAGCTCACTCAGGACAGAAGTCCATTAAGGACTGTCCTGCCAAAGGAAGCATGCTGCCTGGCATGGACATCCAAAGCATTGTGCTTGATGAACGTATGCATTGAACTCCAAGTGGCCACTTTGCAGATATCAGCTATGGGGACAGAGCGGATTTCTGCCAAGGATGTTGCAACCACTCTGGTGGAGTGGGCACAAACTTGGCCTTCCAGTTTGACCTGCACCATAGAGTAGCAGTGGTGAAGGCAGGCCACTGTCCAAGCAGAAATACATTTGACCATAACCGGGGTGAAAGAGACAAAGAGCTGTTTAGACTGACGGATGTCATTAGTTCTATCAGTGTAGAACCTGAGGGCTCTTTTAACAGCCAGAGTGGATGGTGCACTCTCCCTCATTATGAAAGTTAGGAAAGTATGTGGGCAGCACCAAGGGTTGGTTTAAATGGAACTTCAACACCACTTTAGGCAAAAACTTAGGGTGTGTGCGGAGGACCCCGTTATCTTTATGGAAGACAGTATAAGGAGGGTCTGTGACTAGAGCATGAATCTCAGAGACCCTACAGACAGAGGTGATGGCCATCAAAAATGCAGTTTTCCAAGTAAGAAATCTGAGGTCACAAGTAGCCAGGGGTTCAAAAGGCTTATGAATGAGCATGTCCAGTACAAGGTTGATATCCCAGGGAGTGACATGTTTCCATACTGGGGGCCTTGTGTGCAGGAAGCCCTTTAAGAATCTTTTGAAGAGGGGCAGCTGAGCTACAGTAAGGTTCTGGACTGGCTCATGATAGTCTGAGACAGCACAAAGGTGAACTTTTAAAGACGAGTATTGTTGACCACATCAGAAAGATCTAGTAAATAGTTCAAAACTTTATCTGGTGGACATCGGAATGGATCCATACAGGACTTGGCATACCATTCTGAAAAGTGCCTTGATTTGGCTGTGTAAGTCTTTCTGGTAGAGGGCTTATGGACAGCCAAGAAAATCTTGGAGACCCTCTGAGAGACCTTAAACTTGCTCACTTCAATCTCTTCAGGAGCCAAGCATGAAGATGAAGGGAGCACAAATTGGGATGGACCAGGGATCCCTGTGTCAAGAGGGTCCATCCATAGAGGTAGAAATCTCTGGGAGGCAAGGGTGTAGACAGGCATACTCACTGTACACATTTGTGTACAGTTTTGTTGAGTGCCTGTAACAAACCATAAGCCACTCAGTTAATATTATCATTCTAATCTGCAGTATTTGGGTTAGTGTAGGCCACTGAGGAGTGTCTAATACATGTATAACCTCTTTAGAGAGTAGAGGAATCATCTGACAACAATCTGACTTGTTTGGAAGGGGGTGCCATTTGGAAGAGATGTGTACATTTTCTAAAGGGAGGGTGTAACTGTTGGAGACTGTGTACAAAATGGAAATTTCTGGCTGCACCCCTGCTGGGAGGCCACTGATAACTTGTTGATCAAAGGAAACCAAATCTACCATGGCTAAAAACAGGGTGACCAGAATAATTTTGCCCCCGTGGGCCTCCAGCCTGAGCAGCACCCTCTGAACTACTGGCAAAGGAGCAAATGCATACAGAAAGCGACTTGTCCACCGCAGCCTGAATGCATCCTGACAAAAAATGCCAGGTTCTGGATTTTTGGAGCAGAATTGAGGCAGTTTTGCATTGAGTGGGAACACACAAAAAAAGGTCCAGGTCTGGAGTACCCCACTCGTCGAAGAGAGACTGCATGACATCTGGTACTAATGTCCAATCGTGAGGATCCACTTCTGTCTGACTGAGTTGGTCTGCCAGATTGTTCTGAGCCCCTGGCAGGTAAATTGCTTTAATCAGACCATCCTTCTTCAGACACCACTCCCATACCCTCATAGCTTCTCTGCAAAGTGGGTAGGAGTGTGCTCCTCCCTGCCTATTGATGTAATACATCACTGCCTTGTTGTCTGTCTGGAGACAATACCTTGTGATGAATGAAGTCCACTAAGGCTCAAAAGGCATAAAGAACTTCCCTCATCTCTAGAACATTGATATGGAGATGAGATTCTATCCAAGTCCAGACTCCCTGGGTGTGATGGCCCTGATGGTGAGCTCCTCACCCCATAAAGGAGATGCATCTGTGGTGAGTGTTATCTGTGACTCTAGTGGCATGAAGGGGAGACCTTGAAGAAGGTTGACCTCCTATGTCCACCATGCAAGTGATCGACGCAGGGGCATCATCACCTTGATAGGGTGAGACTGAGGATGCATTGTAGACCACTGTGTACTGAGCATCCACTGTGTGGTTCTCACGCAGTTGTGTCAGAGGCACTGTGAAGACTGATGATGATGAGGCCATAAGGCCTAACATCTGCTGCATGGAGTGAGCCCACATGGAGTTGTTCTCCAGGGTGAAGTGTGCCATCTGAAGGATGGCATTCCTTCTGCCCTCTGGGGAGAAGGCCCTTGCCTTGGTAGTGTCCAAGAGGGCTGCTGTGATGAGCAGCTGCTGCGAAGGTTGAAGCTGTGACTTCTCCAGGTTCAGCAGTATACCCATGGAGGTCAGGAGTTGAGCTGCTGTGCTCACTACCTCTTCTGTGCTCTGCCTTGACGGAGTTGCTTGGAGCCAATCATAGAAACATAGAATTTGACGGCAGATAAGGACCTCTTGGCCGACCCAGTCTGCCCATTTCCCTACCTACTGGATAAGCTGCAGATCCTAGTTAACCAGCAGCCTACTTCTTCCTACCCCCAACCCCTAGAATGGCCTTATGACTGTCCCATGCATGCTTGAATTCCACCACTGTTTTTGACTCCACAACCTCCTCCGGAAGGCTGTTCCATGCATCCACAACCCTCTCTGTGAAAAAATACTTCCTTAAATTACCTCTGAGCCACCCCCTCTATCTTCAAATTGTGCCCCCTTGTTCTTGCACACCTCTTTTTTTGAAAGATGCTACCCTCTTGGACTTTGTTGATTCCCTTGAGGTACTTGAAAGTTTCTATCATGTCCCCTCTCCCTCCTTTCCTCGAGGCTATACATATTAAGCTCCTTTAGTCTCTCTTCATATGTCTTCCGGTGCAGACCCTGCACCATTTTAGTTGCCCTCCTCTGGACAGCTTCCATCCTGCCTATGTCTTTACGGAGATTGGATCTCCAGAACTGCACACAGTACTCCAGATGGGGTCTGACCAGCTGTCTGTACAGAGGGATAATAACTTCCTGTTTTCTACTGGTGATGCCTCTCCCTGCATCCCAGTATTCCCAGCCCTCCTTGCTGCCCCTCACATTGCTTGCCCACCTTTATGTCATCTGATATGACTACCCCAGGTCCTTTCCAGTTTTGTTGTTGTTAGTATCTCACCCCACTGTGTACTCTTCCCTGGGTTTTGTTTCCCAGGTGCATTACCTGCACTTCTTAGCATTGACTCTAAGCTGCCATACATTTGACCATTCCTCTAACCTTGCCAAGTCCCTTCTCATCCTTTCCACCCACCCTGTGCATCAACTCTGTTGCAGATCTTTGTGTCATCTGCAAAGAGACATACTTTCCTTCCAGTCCTCTGCAATGCTTATAAAGACATTGAAGAGACCAGTCCTAATACAGAACCTCAGTAACTCTACTAGTAACCCCTCTTCAGAGTGGACCCATTTACTGTTACTCTCTGTGTCCTATTCTCCAGCCAATTCTTTACCCAGGCTGTCATCTTGGGACCCACTCCCAGGCTGGTTAACTTGTATATTAATCTTTTGTGTGGGACTGAGTCAAATGCCTTGCTAAAGTCTAGGTAGGCCATGTCCACAGCCCCTCCCTGATCTACTACTTTGGTCACCCAGTCAAAGAAATCTATCATATTTGTCTGGCATGACCTTCCCGCTGTGAATCCATGCTGCCTTGGGTCCTGTGCTCCTCTGGCCTCTAGATACTCGACAATTCTTTCCTTCAGAAGTGATTCCATCATTTTCCCTATCACTGAGGTTAAACTAACAGGTCTTGTAGTTTCCTGCTTCTGCCTTGCTCCCACTTTTGTGAAGAGAATCACATCTGCCCTCCTCCAGTCCTCCAGGGTACCACCCCATCCTCCCATGATTTGTTAAAGAGGGTAGTCAGTGGTGTCACTAGTTCTACCCTTAGTTCTTTTTAGAATTCTGGGATGAATCCCATCAGGCCCCATTGCTTTGTCCACCTTCAGTTTTAAGAGTTCTTTCAGAACCCTTTCTTCTGTAAATGGGCTGGTATCAACTTCTGTATCCAGAGTGTTTCTACTGTTTGTTTTAGGTACCTCCCCCTCTTCATTTGTAAATACTGAGCAAAAATATTTGTTTAGTATCTCTGCCTTTTCACAGTCTCCCTCTGCCCACCCTACCTCCCCTTTATTAAGCCTCACTATCCCTCCCTTGGCCTTCCTTTGCTCCCTGATGTACCTATAAAACGTTTTATCCCCCTTCTTAACTGAGTTGGCTATCTTTTCCTCGGTTTGGGCCTTTGCTGTTCTGACTGCCTTCCCAGCTTCCTTTTGCTTTAACTGATACAGTTCTCTGTCCTGCTCCTTCTGTGATTCCTTGTACTTCCTGAATGCTTTCTTTTTCTCTTGAACCTTCACTGCCACTTCCTTTGAGAACCATAGTGGTTTCTAACATCGTTTTGTTTTGTTTATTTGCTTCACACAAAGGCTCGTTACCTCTGTGATGGCAGTTAGTAGTATAAGTTCATATATCTTGTCAAATGTTAAATTTCAGCCAATCAGCACGTGCCACGTCATTTGACAGGTGGGCGTGGCCTAAAACGGACCAATCAGAATCGCCCCTTGTTAAACTTGAAGTCCTCTAAAAATGTACTAGCCCGCCCCTTCTGGCAGAAATGACCGCAGCGTTGAACCGTGTCGCCCCTTGCGCAGGAAATGACATGCATTCAAACCCGTGTCCCGCCCCTTGCGCAGGAAATGACCCACACTGAAACCCTGGAAGTGACCTAACACCACCATTTTGTAAGCGTCTTACGCCCCTCATTCTCGTACACTCCTCGAACCCTGCCACCCACCATTTTGTAAGCATCCTGCGCCCCTCCTTCTCGTACACTCCTCGATCCCCTGCCAGACCATCCTGGCTGGAACCTCGAGTCCCACCATGCTAGCTTGAACTCCTGCGTCCCTCCTTTCTCCTGCACCCCCACCAGCCTGGCTCGAACCCCTGTCCCCCGCCCCTCCTTCTCGTACACTCCTCGATCCCCTGCCAGACCATCCTGGCTGGAACCCAAATCCCACCATGCTAGCTTGAACTCCTGCATCTCCTTTCTCCTGCACCCCACCAGCCTGGCTCGAACCCTGTCCCCGCCCCTCCTTCCAGTCCCTCGATCCCCTGCCAGACCATCCTGGCTCGAACCCCTGTCCCCCCTTTCTCCTGAACCCCCACCATCCTGGCTTGAACCCCTGTCCCTCTTCACCACCATGCTCCTCCCACCCCAAAAAATCAGTTAGTGTTTATGTAGTGGTATGTCCCCCCTGTAGGTCTGGTGTATAACTGCAGGGACATATGTGTGTTTTTTGATTAGGATATTTTCAGAAAGAAGTATCTAGGAGGGAACCTGATCATGCAGAGGTTTCACAGATCTGTGTGGAGATCCCCGAGGGAAATTCATCTGCCTGTGTGAGTACCCCTTTTTCTGTTTTGTAACAATATACAAATTATTTAACATGCATCTGTAGGACTGTGTCAAACTTGCATCAAAAGGATAGCTTATGTATACATGTAACATTTATAAGCTAGCAGGGGGACCTCTGTGTAAATAAGATGGTTCAACAGTTTTCTCTGGATAGCATTGCAACAATCGCAAAAAAAAATTATTTATACTTTTGTCATGAATTAGAAAGAATAAAAATATATCAGAAAAAGGAATACACATACCTATAGTTCACCCCCCTCAGCTCTGTGTAGTATCAAGGAGAAGGCTGAAATGAAATGTGTGTGTGATATTTATAATGTTTTGAAAAAGAGGGGTGGGGGCTACAACAGATGTGCCTCTGACACGTTACCATGTATAGTATGATGGGGTGCGGTGATGGTTTTACCAAGAGGCAGTCCATCTTGCTAAGGTTATATAAACCCTGCATTTGAAACCAGAAGGCACAGCTTTTGAGAGATTTCTCAGATTCTGTTTTATAGACTTGGAGCAGGTTATCAAAAACATCAAGCAAGAAGATGGCAAGCGCTTCTCATTTCAACATCCTTGTAACAGGTCAGATTGTCATACCACCTAATGAAAAATTCAACCTCCCTGTAACAAGCCAGATTGTCAAACCACCTAATGAAAAGTCTGGAGATGAAAAGCCAAGCAAGAAGATAGCTGCTGGGGCCCCACAACCCAAGCCAACATATGTGTACTACGTGAGGTGTGATAACGAATGCCCCACACAAGTCTTGTTGGTGGAAGAGTGTCTGACATAAAAAAGCTTCGCTGAACAGTTTGGTGAATCAGAAATTCCTAAATCTGACTGTCCTTCTGAAGAGACACCACTGCAAGACCTTGAAGAGTTGCTGGGGTATGAATCTGATGCAGAAAAAGAAGTTACTATGAAACCAAAAACAGAGCGTGACAAGAAGGGGGAGCCAGAAAAGATGGTCAGTGAGACACTGCCAAAAAAAGCATCAGAGAAAGTTGTGAAAAAGAAATGCAAGACACAGCCAAGAGAGGGCTCTGACCAAGAGGGTGATGATGATAATGCAGCCACAAGCAGTCAAGCCCAGGCTAAGAAAGTGAAAGATGAGAAAAATGAAGAAGAAGAAAAGAGTTGCCTTGATGAGGTAATGCATTTTAACATTTAAAAAATGTGAGTGGTGACATGGTGTAACTGAGGGAGATGAGTTAGCAGTAGAACTAAATCTTACCTATAATGAGTCAGAGGACCAATGCTGTTTTCTGTTTTACTTTAATAGACTGAAGGATTTGCGATGGAGCAGCAGTCATATTCGGACAGCATGGATTCTCGACTTTCCACAAATCTACTGCTCGACTGTCTTTGCTGTGTGAAAGATACAAATGTGGTTGTTAATGAGATGTGTGAGAACCAGTATGTTAGAAATACAGAGAAGCGATAGAATGTTTCAAAATGTCACCAGAACAGGCTGTGATCACTACACAACCCTCTTCTTCTACTGAGATTAGACAGGGGACCTCATGTGAAAAACCAGGCCTCAGTAGTAAACCCCCCAAAACTGACAACGATATGTATTGTAAGTACGTTATGTATCATACCATCCGTGGTGCAATTGCTTCAGTGATACAGAGGGTGATACATTGTGAATTGGTTGATTCCTGTCCTGGGTGTGAGATAAATGATCCGAGTCAGAAAAACCATTCATGTGTCCTTGATGACTTAAGGTCTAAAGAAGCATACAGAAATGTTTCTGAAGCCATACATATAAGAGCAGCTCATGCCCGTGATCTTAACAATCGCTATGAAGCATCAGGGGTTAAATATGACCAATTGTACCCTGGAAACTATAAGTCATGTTTTAATGATGTGAAAATCCGATGACCCCATGTGGTTAGTTATGCAAATGTTACAGCAGACAGATGGTGAAATTAAAAAGATGCCTGCCGTCTGGTCAGCAAAGTTTCCTTTAAAAATTTCTAAAAAATTCAGGAACCCTGTTTATATATCAAAAAAAATACCCCTGCCCCCTCCCCCAAATTACTACATGGAAACATTTCAGTACCAAAATGTGTCATATTTTATTTTACAGATAATCATGCGGGATGCAAGTACAGAGAGAATCCACAGGCTTACGTGTCTGATCCTAAGCCATTACTGTCATCCATCACTGTTTGGTTCACCTCAATATGACATTTGCCTTTGTGAGATACATGCAGCCTATGAACTGATGATGTTTGCCTTCCAGAAGTATGGGAGGATACAGATAAATATATAAATGAATCTGTGTTACCACTTGTAGAAAATGTTAAAGTGATTGCCGATATATTTGTGGAAGAGCGATGAATGTCTTTGTGGACTTTATATCATGGTCGTCATAGCCATGTGTGTGTACTACAAAGCAGAAAAAACCTTGTGATATTGTGTGTGTTGTTAACCTAGCTTCTCTGCTTGCTGAAATGATCCACTGGTAAAAAGGACCCTTTAAAAAATTATATAAGAAATTCAGGAACACTGTTTACATTGTTAAAACATTTACCCCCACCCCCACCCCACCCCAAACTGTTACTTGTTACCATTTTAATATTGTTCATATTGTTACCCTGGCTTTTACCACTTACTAAATGTATGTTTTTCCAGAGTATACAACGATGGGAAACACCCTGTCAGTGCATCCAGAGCTTATTTACCAACTAGTCAGAACAAAGCTAAACAACCTGGTTTAAATCTACCTACAGGACAAGCACCGTCTGTACTTTTAGAGACATGCCAAGGTCTTTTGATGATCTCCCAGAGGGACCCCAAAGAAACTGTGGATTATTTTAAGGATAGAGGGCTACTCTTGAGAAGCAATGTTTAAAATTGCTATAGAGTTTATGCATAACCCTTATGATGTAATACATTTTTGTGGTTTTATCTGTACTGCTGTTGACTTTTAGTGTTTAGTTTGCAGAACGGGGTCTGAGTCTGACATCATAAATTTTGCTTCTTTTATCACTTTTGTTGTGTTTCATAAAACCAGATTTGCATATGCTTTTCCTAAATAGTGTATTATAATGTACTTTCAGATGGAACGTACTGGCATGCTCCCAATATTCCAGACAGTCTTGATGTCTACAATGTACCGTGTGATAAAGGACATTTAAAGGAACCTATATACTTTGAAAGCAGCTGCATTAAATGTCTGCTCTGAAGATGCTGCTGCTTCACTGGCAGAAAACACACTGACTCTGATTAAAGAGTTGCCACCACTTGTATGGAGACTCTATGTTGACGTAATGGAAAACAGTACAAAGAGAGCAGTATGCAAGGTGAGCGTCATTTAAGATGTAACAAGAATGTCTTCAAAATCAGCCTTGTTATTTGGTGGGTGTAACATATGTGTGTATGTATTGTGCATACCTCATCACTAAGGGGAAGTGGACAATGCCAATGCTTGTGTAAAACATGCAGCTCAAAGTTGCTGTTTCTGGGTATTGTGAAGCGTGTAAAATTGAAGAGTAGAAAAACAAGATATTATATAATCCGTTGCATGCTTGCCATGTGTTATACCTTTTGTATGTAGAACCTATATGCATTAGTTTATGTATTATAAGTAAGTATTCAAATACTGTTACTGTGTATTTATAAATAAAAAACATAATCATGCATTGCACTTTGTGGTTGTCATAGTGTTTTAAAAGAACAAAAGAGCATACTTTATTTTACTGGTGACAAGAGTTTTGCTAGCTAGCAGATGTGTCAGGAGTGTTGACGAAAGGAGATGAATGATCACCTGTTCCAGAATATATATTTTAATGCAAAAAGTGGGTGTACAGGGGTGACTCAGCTGTATAAGGCTGCAAAAAACTTGATAAAGGGTCACCAGGAAAGATGTTGCAGAATGGCTCCTGAAGCAGGACCCTATTCATTACACAAAGCAGCCAGAGTCCATTTAAGAAATCCTGTCATTGTTTCTGACATAGAACAGACAATGGCAAACTGATTTAGTGGATATGAGTCAATATACAGAAATACAATAATGGGTTTAAGTACATACTGACGTGCATCGATGTGCTGTCCAAGTATGCCTGGGTAGTGACTTTAGAGACAAATCAGGCAAGGCAGTGGCGCTTAAGCCTTTAAAACTATTTTTAAAAGTGGGCCTTTACCTCCAGAAGTTGCAGACTGATCAAGAGTAAAGAAGTTTCTAAATGCTTCCTTAAAGAACCTATTAAAACAAAATAAAATACACCATTTTGTGACGAATAATGAAGTTAAGGCCAGCATTGTAGAAAGATTTAATAGGACACTGAAGTCACGCATGTGGCGTTACTTTACAACCAGAATACTTGAAATATACAGATGTGTTGTCAGACCTGGTGCACAGCTATAACCATACTTATCACAGAAGCATTAAACACAGACCTGTGGATGTTAACCCTTCCAATGCCCTGGGTGTATGGAAGATCCTATGCTCTGATAATTCTGTTCTTGGCAAAAACAAAAGGGTACCCTTCAGAAAGATGATCACTTGAGACTATCTAAGCTAAAGGGTGTTTGAAAGGGATATGAACAGGCGTTACACAGGTGAGATATTTATTGTGACAGAGGTCTTAAAGACACAGAGGCCCACCTATAGCTAAAAGACTATCAGGGGAAGACATGAAAGGTACTTTTACATGAGGGCTGCAAAAATTGAACCTGATGAGGACTGTGTGTACAGGTGCAGAAAATCCTAGAGGAGAAAAAGCGTGTCAGAAAACTTGGTATCTGGTAAAGTGGAGAGGTGGCCCGATAAATTTAATAGCTGGGTTGAGCAACACAGGTTCGGGACATTAGAAGCAGATAAGGCTTAATATGTCAAAAAATGGATTTTATATCACATTGCCCAGCAATGCATCGCACAACATTTTTCCCCAACAATACTATATCCACTTTTATGTAAAGTTACCTCGCGCTTGAACTACCTGGTGAATGGGAAGTGGGCTTAGCAAATTCAGTACCCTCACACCTGGGACAATGTGCCTGCACAGAAAAACAGGTTCAGTATGCTCTATCAGCCTCTAAACGTAGCCCACAGTAAAACACCACCAACTGGACCCTTTACTGAGTCAACAGCATTTAAAATCCATCGAACTATTATCCTAACATGGCTGGTGTTGTGCTCAAATTAATAAAAGCATATTTGAGTAAATGAACTGCTGGTGGTTTGGAACAACAAACCGTCAGGAGAGAGATAAGCATTGACAGTGACATCAAATGTATTTTGTTTATGCGGGGCAGTTACAAGTACCTTTGGGTTTTAGCAGACTCGAGGTAGGTGTGGGAAGAATCTGAGCAAGAACCCTCCAGATATTAATGGGGTTTTACACATTATATATCTACACTGACATTATCACATGAAATAGTGGGTGACAGTCTAGTGCCTTTGCTGAGAATCGCGTGCCATCAGGGGCAAGACAATGAGATAGTGACCCGTGACCTCGATAAACCCCATTATCAAACAGTCAGTAAACATCAGATCGATACAGTCACTATTGAAATAAAGAATGATCAAAATGAACCTTACCATTCGATTTGGAAAGGTGATCGTGAGTTGCATTTTCACCCCAGAAGTGCTCTAAAATTTAAACAAGGATGGTGATTGTTCGACATTATGGGGACCCTGCCTTGTACAAGCTATTACAAGGCACAGGCAGGATCTGGTCTGCCAGGCTTTCATGGACTTCCTACTATGTATGGTTCTGGTATGGAGAGATATTTAGTAGTCTGTTCAGAAAACAGTTCCATTTTTAAGAAGGGGTTTGAAATTGCAAACCACATCTACAGACAACTGCTAAAAAATGTTGCAAAGGATATTGTGGGGGCATGTGACTAGTGCTGTTGCTCAAAAGATGTCAGGTGTGTGATAAGCCTACTCAGGGTGGCTCAGGGCTGATTGTATTCAAGAGGTAAAAGAAAGTGCAGAGTACACCTTAAGCTTCATCCATCGACCCCTAGCTACTTTAAAGGGTGTTTCAAAATGCAAAACTTCACATAAAAACAGTCCAAAGGCAAAAGGATCTTGAGGGTCGTAAAAAGCAGAGACCTGTTCTAAAAAACATGGCTTTCATGCACTGTGGTTCTGAAAATGCACAAAATCAGAACTTGACTTGTTTGCCATTTCTCCCACAGACAAGCATTGAAAAAAGCATTTATGTAGAGATACCCCTCTGGCTGCCCTTTCAGAAAACTCACCGATTGAATTTTTATATAGCAGGGACTGGTGAAGACTATTTGGATCTAAACAACACCGCTTCTTTACCTGGTTTGCAAAATCACTGAAGCGGATGGTAGTGATATACCTGCAGCGGCCAAAGTGCCTTATAAACTACCAGTGGCAACCATTTTTCCAGTCAGCTGGATGTGACTGTCAGTGATCGGCTCATCAGTCAGAGCAATAACTGTTACCCATACAGGGCTGTCATAGAATCTGTGCTGAACTTCAGTGAAGACCCTTTCTACACAATTTACCGCGAGTTATTTTAAAAAAGACACCCCAGGAAACATGAAATCACAGACAGAGATGGTGATAATATAGGTTTTAATAAAAGCTCCTTCACACATCTCAGTAGAGGTAGAACTGCTGGGACACTTGCACACAGACTTGTTTTTTCAAGAGAAACGATGCTGAATGGCGTGGATATTAAAATTAAACTGACACGTAACAGGGACAGCTTTTGCCTGGTGAGTGGAGATGCTGAGCCTTATAAGCTAAAAGTCATGGCCGCCTCTCTGTTTGTCAAAAGGGTTAAAGTGACCCCCGGAGTCCATCTGGGACACTCAGAAGCCCTGCTCACCTCCAACGCTAAATACCCTATAGACAGAGTCGGTATGAAAGTGTTCAGCCTCCCTGCAGGCAGCAGGGTCTGCAACCAAGATAATTTGTTTTGAGACAGTTACCAAAAATGATGGTCATGGGATTTGTTGACAATGATGCTTTTAGTGGTTCTTACACTAAAAACCCCTTTAACTTTAAGCATTATAACATTAATTTTGTGGCTCTGTATCTGGATGGTGAACAAATTCCCGCTAAACCTCTGCAGCCAGATTTTAGAAATGGGAATGCTGTGAGAGAATATTTTAATCTAGTACTAGATTTCACTGCATATTTTTCTTACACCACAGATGCAAAGGACTTTCTTATGATCAGATTTTAAAAATGTACTCTAATGATTTGCTGAAAAATGATGCAATATTTAGCGTTGTAGAGGAGCAGGGCTATTACCATCTCTGTCTGTGATTTCATGTTTCCCTGGGGTGTCTTTGTAAAATAACCCTGCGGTAAATTGTGTAGAAAGGGTCTCTTCACTGAAGTTCAGCACAGATTCTATGACAGCCCTGTATGGGTAACAGTTATTGCTCTGACTGATGAGCCGATCACCGACAGTCACATCCAGCTGACTGAAAATGGTTGCCACTGGGTAGTTTATAAGGCACACTTTGGCGCTGCAGGTATATCACTACCATCCACTTCAGTGATTTTGCAAACCAGGTAAGCGTGTTGTTTAGATCCAAATAGTCTTCACCAGTCCCTGCTATATAAAATTCAATCGGTGAGTTTTCTGAAAGGGCAGCCAGAGGGTATCTCTACATAAATGCTTTTCAATGCTTGTCTGTGTGGGAGAAATGGCAAACAAGTCAAGTTCTGATTTTGTGCATTCTTCAGAACCACAGTGCCGAAAGCCATGTTTTTTAGAACAGGTCTCTGCTTTTTCACCCTCAGATCCTTTTTGCCTTTGGCGTTTTTCTTTTATGTGAAGTTTTAGTTTTGAAACACCTCTTTTAAAAAGAAGTGGCAGGAGGCCCGATGAGGAGCGAAGGGTGTACTATAGCTTTCTTTCCTCTCTTGAATACAATCGGCCCTGAGCCACCCTGGTAGGCTATCACCCCTGACATCTTTTGAGCAACAGCACTAGTCACATGCCCCACAACATCCTTTGCAACATTTTTGTAGCTGTCTGTAGATGTGGTTTTGCAATTTCAAACCCCTTCTTAAAAATGGAACTGCTTTCTGAACAGACTATGAAATATCCTCCTATACCAGAACCATACATAGTAGGAAGTCCATGAAAGCCTGGCAGACCTATCCTGCCTGTGCCTTGTAATAGCTTCTGTACAAGGCAGGGTCCCCCATAATGTCGAACAATCACCATCCTTGTTTAAATTTTAGAGCACTCTCTGGGCGAAAATGCAACTTCACGATCACCTTTCCAAATCGAAATGGTACAGGTTCATTTTGATCATTCTTTATTGCAATAGTGACTGTATTGATCTGATGTTTACTGACTGTTTGATAATGGGGCTTATCGTAGGTCACGGTCACTATCTCATTGTCTTGGCCCCTGATGGGTACGCATCTCAGCAAAGGCACTAGACTGTCACCCACTATTTCATGTGTGATAATGTCAGTGTAGATATATAATGTGTAAAACCCCATTAATATCTGGAGGGTTCTTTGCTAGATTCTTTCCTACACCTACCTCGAGTCTGCTAAACCCAAAAGGTACTGTAACTGCCATGCATAAACAAAATACATTTGATGTCACTGTCAATGCTTATTTCTCTCCCGATGGTTTGTTGTTCCAAAACCACTGGCAGTTCATTTACTTCAAATATGCTTTTATTAATTTGAGCAATAACACCAGCCATGTTGGATAATAGCCGATGGGATTTTAAATGCTGCTGACTCAGTAAAGGGTCAGTTGGTGGTGTTTTACTGTGGGCTACGTTTGAGGCTGATAGAGCATACTGAACCTGTTTTCTGTGCAGGCACATTGTCCCAGGTATGAAGGTACTGAATTTCACTAAGCCACTTCCCATTCACCAGGTAGTTCAAGCGTTTGTGGTAACTTTACAGTAAAAGTGGATATAGTATTGTTGGGGAAAATGTTGTGCGATGCATTGCTGGGCAATGTGATATAAAGTCCATTTTGAGCATATTAGTTATCTCTTCTAATGTCCCGAACCTGTGTTGCCTCAACCCAGCTATTAAATTGATCGAGGCCACCTCTCCACTTTCACCAGATACCAGAGTTTTCTACCAGCTTTTTTCTCCTCTAGGATTTTCTGCACCCTGTACACACGGTCCTCATCAGGTTCAATTTTTGCAGCTCCTCTCGTAAAAGTACCTTTAATGTCTTCCTCCTGATAGTCTTTTAGCTTATAGGTGGGCCTCTGTGTCTTTAAGACATCCATCACAATAAATATCTCATCTGTGTACGTCTGTTCATTCCTTTCAAACACCCTTTTAGCTTAGATAGTCTCACGTGATCATCTTTCTGAAGGGTACCCTTTTGTTTTGCCAAGAACAGAATTACGTATAGGATCTTCCATACACCCAGGGCATTGGAAGGTTAACATCCACAGGTCTGTGTTTAATGCTTCTGTGATAAGTATGGTTATAGCTGTGCACCAGGTCTGACAACACATCTGTATATTTCCAAGTATTCTGGTTGTAAAGTAACGCTACGCGTGACTTCAGTGTCCTATTAAATCTTTCTGCAATGCTGGCCTTAACTTCATTATATTCGTCACAAAATGGTGTATTTTATTTTGTTTTAATAGGTTCTTTAAGAAGCATTTAGAAACTCTTTACCCTGATCAGTCTGCAACTTCTGAGGTGTGCGTCACACTTAAAAATAGTTTTAAAAGCTGCGTCACTGCCTTGCCTGATTTGTCTCTTAAAGTCACTACCCAGGCATACTTGGACAGCACATGATGCCGTCAGTATGTACTTAAACCCATTATTGTACTTTGCATATTGACTCATATCCACTAAATCAGCTTGCCATTGTCTGTCTATGTCAGAAACAATGACTTGATTTCTCTTAAATCGGACTCTGGCTGCTTTGTGTAATGAAATAGGCTCCTGCTTCACAAGCCATTCTGCAACACCTTTCCTGGTGACCTCTTTATCAAGTTTTTGCAGCCTTATACAGCTGAGTCACCCCTGTGAAACTACCCTTTTTTGCATTAAAATATATATTCTGGAACAGGTGATCATTCATCTCCTTTCGTCAACACCCGACACATCTGCTAGCAATAGCAAATCTTGTCACCAGTAAAATAAAGTATGTGCTCTTTTTGTTCTTTTAAAAACATATGACAACCACAAAGTGCAATGCATGATTATATTTATTTATAAATACACACGTCATAACAGTATTTGAATACTTACTTTATAATACATAAACTAATGCATATAGGTTCTACATACAAAAGGTATAACACATGGCAAGCATGCAATGGATTATATAATATCTTGTTTTTCTACTCTTCAATTTTTACATGCTTCACAATACCCAGAAACAGCAACTTTTGAGCTGCATGTTTTACACAAGCATTGGCATCGTCCACTTCCCCCTTAGTGATGAGGTATGCACAATACATACACACATGCCATACACCACTCAAAATAACAAGGCTGATTTTGAAGACATTCTGTTACATCAAAATGGCGTTCACCTTGCATACTGCTCTACGTTACTGTTTTCCATTACGTCAACATAGAGTCTCCATACAAGTGGTGGCAACTCTTTAATCAGAGTCAGTGTGTTTTCTGCCAGTGAAGCAGCAGCATCTTCAGAGCAGACATTTAATGCAGGCTGCTTTCCAAAGTATAGGTTCCTTTAAAATGTCCTTTATCACACGGTACATTGTAGACATCAAGACTGTCTGGAATATTGGAGCATGCCAGTACGTTCCATCTGAAAGTACATTATAATACACTATTTAGGAAAAGCATATGCTAAATCTGGTTTATGAAACACAACAAAAGCGATAAAGAAGCAAAATTTATGATGTCAGACTCAGACCCCCGTTCTGCAAACTAAACACTAAAAAGTCAACAGCAGTACAGATAAAACCACAAAAGTGTATTACATCATAGGGTTATGCATAAACTCTATAGCAATTTTAAACATTGCTTCCTCAAGAGTAGCCCCCTCATCCTTAAAATAATCCACAGTTTCCTTTTGGGGTCCCTCTGAGAGACCATCAAAAAGACCTTGGCATGTCTCTAAAAGTACAGACGGTGCTTGTCCTGTGGGTAGATTTAAACCAGGTTGTTTAGCTTTGTGTCTGACTAGTTGGTAAATAAGCCTCTGGATGCACTGACAGGGTGTTTCCCATCGTTGTATACTCTGGAAAAAAACATACATTTAGCAAGTGGTAAAAGCCAGGGTAACAATATGAACAATATTAAAATGGTAACAAGTAACAGTTTTTGGGGTGGGGGTGGGGGTAAATGTTTTTAACAATGTAAACAGTGTTCCTGAATTTCCTTATATAGTTTTTAAAGGGTCCTTTTTTTGACCAGTGGATCATTTCAGCAAGCAGAGAAGCCAGGTTAACAACACGCACAATATCACAAGGTTTTTTCTGCTTTGTAGTACACACACACATGGCTATGACGACCATGATATAAAGTCCACAAAGACATTCATCGTCTTCCATAAATATATCGGCAATCACTTTAACATTTTCTACAAGTGGTAACACAGATTCATTTATATATTTATCTGTATCCTCCATACTTCTGGAAGGGCAAACATCATCAGTTCATAGGCTGCATGTATCTCACAAAGGCAAATGTCATATTGAGGTGAACCAAACAGTGATGGATGACAGTAAGGGCTTAGGATCGATATCGTAAGCCTTTGGATTCTCTCTGTACTTGCATCCGCATGATTATCTGTAAAAATAAAATATGACACATTTTGGTACTGAAATGTTTCCATGTAGTAATTTGGGGGAGGGGGGCAGGGGGTGGGGTAATTTTTTACAATATAAACAGGGTTCCTGAATTTCCTTTTAGAAATTTTTTGAAGGAACCTTTGCTGACCAGACGGCAGGCATCTTTTTTAATTTCACCATCTGTCTGCTGTAACATTTGCATAACTAACCACATGGGGTCATCGGATTTTCTCACATCATTTAAAACATGACTTATAGTTCCCAGGGTGCAATTGGTCATATTTAACCCCTGATGCTTCATAGCGATTGACAAGATCACGGGCATGAGCTGCCCTATATGTATGGCTTCAGAAACATTTTTGTATGCTTCTTTAGACCTTAAGTCATCAAGGACACATGAATGGTTTGTCTGACTGGGATCATCTATCTCACACCCAGGACAGGAATCGACCAATTCACAATGTATCACCCTCTGTATCACTGAAGCAATTGCACACGGATGGTATGATACATAACGTCACTTACATATCGTTGTCAGTTTTGGGGGTTTACTACTGAGGCCTGGTTTTCACGTGAGGTCCCTGTCTAATCTCAGTAGAAGAAGAGGGTTGTGTAGTGATCACAGCCTGTTCTGTGACATTTTGAAACATTCTATGCTCTCTGTATTTCTAACATACTGGTTCTCACACATCTCATTAACAACCACATTTGTATCTTTCACACAGCAAAGACAGTCGAGCAGTAGATTTGTGGAAAGTCGAGAATCCATGCTGTCCGAATATGACTGCTGCTCCATCGCAAATCCTTCAGTCTATTAAAGTAAAACAGAAAACAGCATTGGTCCTCTGACTCATTATAGGTAAGATTTAGTTCTACTGCTAACTCATCTCCCTCAGTTACACCATGTCACCACTCACATTTTTTAAATGTTAAAATGCATTACTTCATCAAGGCAACTCTTTTCTTCTTCTTCATTTTTCTCATCTTTCACTTTCTTAGCCTGGGCTTGACTGCTTGTGGCTGCATTATCATCATCACCCTCTTGGTCAGAGCCCTCTCTTGGCTGTGTCTTGCATTTCTTTTTCACAACTTTCTCTGATGCTTTTTTTGGCAGTGTCTCACTGACCATCTTCTCTGGCTCCCCCTTCTTGTCACTCTCTGTTTTTGGTTTCATAGTAACTTCTTTTCTGCATCAGATTCACACCCAGCAACTCTTCAAGGTCTTGCAGTGGTGTCTCTTCAGAAGGACAGTCAGATTTAGGATTTTCTGATTCACCAAACTCTTCAGCGAGTTTCTTTTTTATGTCAGACACTCTTCCACTCAACAAGACTTGTGTGGGGCATTCGTTTTCACACCTCACATAGTACACATACGTTGGCTTGGGTTGTGGGGCCCCGGGCAGCTATCTTCTTGCTTGGCTTTTCATCTCCAGACTTTTCATTAGGTGGTGTGACAATCTGTCCTGTTACAGGGAGGTTGAATTTTTCATTAGGTGGTATGACAATCTGACCTGTTACAGGGATGTTGAAATGAGAAGCGCTTGCCATCTTCTTGCTTGATGTTTTTTGATAATCTGCTCCAAGTCTATAAAACAGAATCTGAGAAATCTCTCAAAAGCTGTGCCTTCTGGCTTCAAATGCAGGGTTTATATAACGCTTAGCAAGATGGACTGCCCCTTGGTAAAACCATCACCACACCCCATCATACTATACATGGTAACGTGTCAGAGGCACATCTGTTGTAGCCCCCACCCCCCTTTTTCAAAACATTATAAATATCACACACACATTTCATTTCAGCCTTCTCCTTGATACTACACAGAGCTGAGGGCGTGAACTATAGGTATGTGTATTCCTTTTTTCTGATATATTTTATTCTTTTAATTCATGACAAAGTATAAATAATTAGTTTTGCGATTGTTGCAATGCTATCCAGAGAAAACTGCTGAACCATCTTATTTACACAGAGGTCCCCCATTTTAGCTTATAAATGTTACATGCGTATACATAAAGCTATCCTTTTGATGCAAGTTTGACACAGTCCTACAGATGCATGTTAAATAATTTTGTATATTGTTACAAAAACAGAAAAAGGGGTACTCACACAGGCAGATGAATTTCCCTCGGGGTCTCCACACAGATCTGTGAAACCTCTGCACGATCAGGTTCCCTCCTAGATACTTCTTTCTGAAAATATCCTAATCAAAAAACACACACATGTCCCTGCAGTTATACACCAGGCCTACAGGGGGCACATACCACTATATAAACACTAACTGATTTTTTGTGGTGGGAGGAGCACGGTGGTGAAGAGGGACAGGGGTTCGAGCCAGGATGGTGGGGGTTCAGGAGAAAGGGGGGACAGGGGTTCGAGCCAGGATGGTCTGGCAGGGGATCGAGGAGTGTACGAGAAGGAGGGGGGGGACAGGGGTTCGAGCCAGGCTGGTGGGGGTGCAGGAGAAAGGAGGGATGCAGGAGTTCAAGCTAGCTTGGTGGGACTCGGGTTCCAGCCAGGATGGTCTGGCAGGGGATCGAGGAGTGTACGAGAAGGAGGGGTGGGGACACGGGTTCGAGCCAGGCTGGTGGGGGTGCAGGAGAAAGGAGGGATGCAGGAGTTCAAGCTAGCATGGTGGGACTCAGGTTCCAGCCAGGATGGTCTGGCAGTGGCAGGGGATCGAGGAGTGTACGAGAAGGAGGGGCGCAGGACGCTTACAAAATGGTGGGTGGCAGGGTTCGAGGAGTGTACGAGAATGAGGGGCGTAAGACGCTTACAAAATGGTGGTGTTAGGTCACTTCCAGGGTTTCAGTGTGGGTCATTTCCTGCGCAAGGGGCGGGACACAGGTTTGAACGCATGTCATTTCCTGCGCAAGGGGCGGGACAAGGGTTCGAACGCGTGTCATTTCCGCCAGAAGGGGGCGGGGCTAGCACATTTTAGGGAGGGACTTCCGGTTTAACAAGGGGCGATTCTGATTGGTCCGTTTTAGGCCACACCCACCTGTCAAATGACATGGCATGCGCTGATTGGCTGAAATTTAACATTTGACGAGATATATGAAGTTATACTACTGCAGTTTTTATTATTCCCCATTGTTCTTCCACCCCTCCTTCCTGCCCATTTGCTAGTGCATTCCTTAGGCACTTACCCATTTTGGAAAAGTCAGCCCTCCTGAAGTCCAGTACTTTTGCCTTTTTATGGCTTGACTCTATTGCTGTGTTTATTGTGAACCATACTGTTCGATGGTCGCTAGTTCCCAGAAGGCTACCCACTTCTACATCTGTGATCCTCTCTCCATCTCCATTTGAGAGAACCAGGTCTAAGATTGCTCCCTCTCGAGTGGGCTTCAATACTAGTTGTCTAAGGCGTGCCCCCTGTAGGGCATCTAGAATAACCCCACTCTTCGAAATGGCTGCTGCAACTGCACTCCAGTTAACATCTGGCATATTCAGATCACCCATCAGCAATATCTCCCCTTTTTCTGCCATTGTAAGTATACTTTCTATCATTTCCTTGTCCATTTCCTCCCCCTGAGAAGGGGGTCTGTATACAACCCCTGTGCGGATTGTGGTGCCATTGCCTGTCTCCAAATTTACCCACAGTGCTTCTTCTCCTCCCTGTTTACCCTTTTGTTCTGTTGCTTTGATTCCTTCCCTTATGTAAAGAGCTACTCCTCCTCTCTTTACCCTCCCTGTCCCTCCTGTAGATAGTGTATCCTGGTATGTTTACCTCCCAGTCATGGTTTTGTGTGTACCATGTTTCTGTGACTGCCACGATATCCAGATGTTCCTCCTCCATCAAGGCCACTAATTCAGGAAGCTTGTTACCCAGACTATGGGCATTGGTACTCATTGCTCTCCATTTTTTCGTCCAGGTAGGAAAAGACCCGAAGCCAGAGCTTTCAAAGATGTGCTGCGAGAACCGTGAATCACTTTGTAAAGACTCGAGGCACCAAGGAAAGCCCAAAGGGCAGGACTCTGAATTAATAGTGCTGACCCAAGGCCACAAAGCACAGGAATTTGTGGTGCTTGGGTGTACTGGAATGTGCTGGTTGGTGTCTTGCATGTCCAGGGATGCCAACCACTCATGTGGCTTCAGGAATGGCAGAAGGGTCCCTAGGGAGACCATCTTGAACTTCTCATGGTACAGAAACTTGTTCTGCTTTCTGAAGTCTAGGATGGGGTGCATACCCCCTGTCTTTTTTGGAACAAGAAAGTAATGGGAGTAGAAGCCTGTCTTGCATTCCACTGGAGGCACTGCTTCCACTGCCCTGTTTCTAAGAAGGCCCACTACCTCTGAAGTGAGAATGTCCACCTGGGCAGCTGAAAGAAAGTGCTACCTCTTCAGTGGACAGTCTGGGGGGGGTTTCTGAGAAGTTCAGAATGTATCCCTCCCGGATGATCCTTAAAACCCACTTGTCTATGGTGACAGACTTCCAGTGGCTGTAAAAATAAGACACCCTACTTGGGAGGAGAGGTCCGCCTCGGGCACCTGAGGCAGAGCTGGGTCTGGAGACTCAGAGGGTGGCACTGGACACTTTCGGAACCTGTGCCTTCTGCTGCATTTTCTTTTGTGACTGAGGAGATGTGTGCTTGGTGGGGCTCCTCTGCCTCTTCCATGAAAGGACTACCTATTACGAAAGAACTGATGGCCTCTTCCTCTTTGAGGATGTGAAGGGGCTGGTCTTGCAGACTTTATGGCTGTCCTAGTCTTCTGAGAGGTTTTATTTTTTATTTTTAGTTTAGTTTTCTATTATTTATTATAATTATTTCAATTTATTATTAGCCTTCCAGAGACTATTCCACCTGCTGGCTGAACAAGTGAGTGCCATCGAAGGGGACATTCATAACCTGCTGCTGAGCGTCAGTGGAAAATCCTGAGGTTCACAGCCAGGAATGTCTCCTTATGCAGATTCTGGCAGTGGTAGAATAATAAGCAGTGTCATATGCATCCATGGCCGCTTTTAGCTGATGACTTTTGGACTCTATACCATGAGTGACAGTCTGAAGAATGTTTTGTTTAGTATTCAACTCTGGTAAGGACTCAGCCAGAGACTTAAGGGATGTCCAGAGGGCATACCCGTACTCCGAGAAATGGCCATAGTAACTGGCTATTTGCATGTTCAGAGTTGCCACTGCAAAAGCCCTTTTCCCCATAGTATCAATCTTATGAGATTCCTTAATAGGATGCGCTGTAACGTCTTGGGGAAGGACGGCCTTGTCATTTTCTGCAAGGATAACAAGTTTAGCCACAATAGACTGGGAATCCAGAATAGGTCTGTTTTTAGGAGAAGTGTACTTACAGTGTATCATCTTACAGATAGATGAAATGGAAGAAGGCCTAGCCCACATTGCCTCTGAAAGGGTTTAAAAGACTGGAGGGATAGGAGGCATGAGGTTGGGCAAGATTATGGAGGCACTCCTTAAGGAAAGGATAGTGCAACACCTGGAATCCATAGGAGCACAGGATCCAAGACTGCATGGGTTTACAACAGGAAGGTCCTGTCAAACTAATCTCATAGATTTCTTTGATTGGGTAACCAGTGTGGCAGACCAAGGGGGAGCAGTTGATGTCGCCTACCTTGACTTCAGCAAAGCTTTCGATATTGTTCCACATAGAAGATTGATTACTAGGCTGGGTAGGCTCAGGGTGGGTAGAAGTTGGTCAACTGGGTGGCAAACTGGTTGACGGTCAGAAAACAGAGAGTGGTGGTAAACGGTATACAGTCAGAAGAGATGCAGGTCACAAATGGGGTACCTCAGGGATCAGTCCTGGGCCAGTCCTCTTCAATATCTTCATCAGTGACATTGCAGATGGACTGGAGGGTAAGGTTTGTCTGTTTGCAGATGACACCAAGATCTGCAACAGAGTAGATGATCCAGATGAGGTGGGCAGAATGAGAAGAGATCTGGTTAAACTGGCAAAATGGTCAGAAGAGTGGCAACTGGGGTTTAATGCAAAGAAGTGCAAGATCATGCACATAGGGAAGAGAAACCCTGAAGCCACCTATAGGTTGGGAGGGGAGTTGCTGGCAGTCACAAGGGAAGAAAGAGACTTGGGCATCATCATCATCACAGATGACCTGAAATCATCCAAGCAGATCACTAAAGCAGTAGGTAAGGCTAGGGTGATGTTGGGTGTATTAGTAGGGGTATCACAACTCGTAAGAGGGAGGTAATAGTCCCTCTTTACAAGACACTGGTTAGACCCCATCTGGAGTACTGCGTGCAGTACTAGAGGCCACACCTTCACAAGGACATTAACCAAATTGAGGCAATCCAGAGAAGGGCAACCAAAATGGTGCAGGGATTGCATCAGAAAACATATGTGGACAGATTAAAGGAGCTCAATATGTATACCCTAAAGCAAAGGCGGGAAAGAGGTGATATGATCGAAACATTCAAACACCTTAAGGGCATTAACAAGGTGAAAGCATCTAACATGTTTCAATATAAGACAAATAGCAGGACGAGGACACAGCATGAGATCAGAGGGAGGCCAATTAAGGGGTAATGTGAGGAAGTTCTTTTTCACAGAAAGGGTGGTGGATTTATGGAACGGCCTACCTCAGCAAGTGGTGGATATGAATACAGTGCAGGGCTTCAAACTGGCATGGGATAGGCCTAAGGGAGTAATACAGATGAGTATGAATAGATAGGCCATTGACAGAGCAAAGGCCGATGGCACATTCATAAGGTAGAAAAAGAAATGGGCAGACTGGATGGGCCTTGCGGTCCTTATCTGCCATCAACTTCTATGTTTCTATGTAGATTAACTGGGATATTGGGAACATGGAGCCACTCAAGACGCAGCTGTTTACCTGGGTCAAGGACCAAAGTCTCGAGAGGTAAAGTAGCCTGCATATTCCTTAATAAAGTCTGGAAGGGGATGTCCTCCTGAAGGATGGAAGTAGGAACTGGAGGTTGGCTCTCCAGGCTGAAAAAAGTGTTGTCATTGTTGCCCTTAGAGAGAATGAGGTCAGGGTCAGACTCATACCCCTCCAAATCTCCCTCAGAAGAAGGAACTCCAAGAGGAGTGAACTTTGCAAGTCCTCACCCAGGCCTTGGAGTCAGAGAGATGGGAGACACTGAAACCAGAACTGGAGTTTGCACCAGACCCATTGACAGACCAAAAGGAGCTGGCGCTGGGCCCAGAGGAGCCAGCACTGGACCTGGCACTGGTCCCACAGAAACCAGCACTGGAGATAGCACTGGCTCCAGTAGAGCTGTCACTGGATCCAGCACCGGCCAGAAAGGAGCCAGTGCCAGAACCAACCCCAGAGCAGCTGGCGCCGCCAGAGTTCCAGAAGAACGAGCCAGCACTGAAGTGGCCAGAGAAGTTTACCTGTGCCAATCCCTGTGATGCGACAGAGAGAGGGAAGGTGGCATGTGGAACTAGTGTCAGTGGTGTGGTTACCATCAAGGGATTTGGTTACCATCAAGGGATTTGGATCCCTTGGCAGTGCCAAATGCTCTACATGGCACGAAAACTCAGACCCCAGTCCCGAGGAGCCTAAACCCAAATGCCCTAGCACCTGGGTCCACAGTTGGGTGCAGATGAGCCAGATGCTGTACCCACTGCTCGATAAGAGCTGCACAGTGGTGAAATCGCCCACCAGAGTCCCTACAGAAGAACAGAGAGGGACTCTGGGCTTGAGACCTGAAACAACCATGAACAGAAGCCATCAGAGAGGCCAACAGTGCCAGTGAAGGCCTTCCATTCCCAGACATAGGAGATCTCTTAGCAGACGTACCAGAGGGGGACCTTGAGCAGTACAGTTTCTTCCACTTCCAACAGGAAGAGGAGGAACCCAAGTTTGAGTGGTGCCGAATCCCTGAACTATACCAGGAATGGGCCCACTTCTCTTTGTGTTTACAGGAAGACTGTCCGCCCCACAAAAAATAACTTTTTTTTATTTTTTTATTTTATTGAGTTCTCGGATTACAGCCTTTGTGCTACAAGCTCATTTACAAAGGTTTCATTTCGGGAATAACTGAAGAACAACAGGAGTACATACAATTTCAGGTACATAGATTCAGAGGCAACAATAAGGATAAAAATCGCATAGTACAGACATGTACATAGAATCTGAGCTAAGCTGGAGCCAACATAGATTAGAAGGGGAAAAGAGAACAGGAGGTAGTACAGTAGTAATGGGTTGAGGGGAGGGGGGTAGGGTAGAGGTGAGAGCTAGCGGCAACCTCAGACTCGGGGTCACCTTGTCAGTTTTGAGGAGTGGGGGTGGTGGGGGAGAGGGTTAGAAACAGTGGGCAGGAGAATTGGAGGAAGGGGTGGGCAATGGACCCTGATGAAATGGAGAGAGACATGGATGAGGTCGGAGAGGGAAGGGTTGGGGGGAGTAGGTAGTTGGGGGATAAGTAGCAGGTTAGGCAGTTTAGAAGTGCTTGTGTTTGGGGTTGCCAGAATTTGAGTACAAGAGGAGGTGGTCAAGGGTAGCAGGAGCATATCACTTAGCTAAACAGGTAGGACTGCCCATGGTTGGACCCCCCTCCAGAGAGGGGAGTGGACCAGACACAGCCCAGCTGCCAGAGCAGTACTCCAAAGGCGACTCTCTACCATCACCGTCACCATCCATGGTCCAGGTCGTTGCTCAGTAGGGCTTAAAAGAACTGATGAAAAATCTTTTTTTTTTTTTTTAAACTTAACACGAAAAATAACAAACACTAGCTAAAGGTTGAACAAACTAAGTGCTGTTGTCATTTAGATGTGAAGATCTGACTCCTGGAGGGCGAGCAGCGTCACTGAAGTGCACTTGACCGTGGGAAAAAAGGAACTGAGATGGTTGACGGCTGTTGCTGAGACAGGTTATGCACCGTGAGCTAGTCTCACGGTGCCCGCATGCATGCAGCCTACCTCAGTGCCATCCCGCCTGAAGATTTCCGGCCCCAGTAGGGTCCCAGCACCTCTGGCTTGAACCCAGCAGTGTGAATGAATGGTGAAGATAAGGTCCAGGAAGATATTATATGCTCATCTTATCAAACACAGGTGGATCCCAAACCCCCTCCATTTTCTTTATTAAAGTGCTATGGTCTATGAGATCACAATCTTTGCAATAACCCACTAATATTGCTCTTGTTTAGGAACCCTAGTCACAAGTTTTCATGCATGTCTCCAAAAATGCTATGTCGGCAAGGGTAGTAAAGCTCCCTTTAAGGGACCTAAACTAGTTTTCGTTCAGTTTTTCCTCCATAATCCATTTGTATACAAACCTCCCCCCCACACACAATTTTATCACACATGTTAGATATATATTTCTGAAATCTTTTTCCACTTCTCGGGGGGAGGGGGGAGACTTTAGGGATTGGGGAAAACTCTCATTTCATTCAATTGTAAGAGGAGGTACCCATAAATCATTGACTTGTTAAAACATTACATATCCAAGGGGCACTTCTGCCCCTTTTTTTCGAAATCAGTTTGGAATTCTAGTATATGTAATAAGACACACCGGGGTGTGTAATTATGTATCAGTAACTGCACACCTTGAGCGTCTGGTAATGCACAAGAGGAAGGTGTGATTATTGACCATATTTATGCATCCTTAAAAAGTCTTATTGCATGGGTTCTACTTAAAAAGTTAGTGTACTGTATAAAATTAATATCACTTTTTAAAAGAATACAACTATTACTTTTTATATCTTAGAAACATAAGTACTTTTTCTTTTCCCTTTGGTTAATTAGAAGTTTCTGTTTTTTTATCTGATGTTAATAGGTGTGATATGTGGAATAGCACTCTGCCTGGTAGCTGACAAATCTAGCTGGTTCCATCATCAGGATTCTGACCTCACTGACTGTGACATCACAGCTGCTCAGGAAGAGCCACTCAGTCCCTGCAGGTCAGTCATCTGTGATGTCACTGTCAGTGAGGTCACAGTGCTGATGTACTGGGAGTAATAGAACTAGATATGCCAGCTGCGAGGCAGAGTGCTATTCCACACATCCAACATAATACTGTCACATAGAAAACTTTTTAATGAGCAAAAGGAAAAAGAAAAATACTTTAGAAATACAAAAGTTACAACTGACTACTTAAAATGTGTTTCCTGTCTGCTATTTTTTATGATACTAGCTCTTTAAAATGTTTTTAAAAAGTTTTAATGATTTTTAGTAAGAAAATACTATTTTCTGTATGAAAGCTGAGCAGAAAAACCAAAACATAGTTCCAGCTGAGGCATATTGATATTGTAGCCAAACCTGTGACATAGGCTAAAAAGTACAGGAGTGTAATTATGACCAGACAGTTATAATTTTGAACTTGTCTTTTAGCCAGACAGGTGGCTAGAATGTTCTTACCAATGTTATAAGATCTAGTATTTCATGGTGACAAAATTGTAAGCATTCTGATTGGCTGAGAGACCGGTAAAGGAGTGTAATTCTAAGATCATAATTACACTCCTGTACATCTTTCAGCCAACAAGCCTGTGTACATCTAATAACCACACTCTAAAGTACCAGTCAGAGTGCCAGTCATGGTTTACAGTTTTGGGATTCCCTTACTGTTGGAAAGGATTCCCTTATCAAACTTGCAATAAATGTATTGTTTTACTTGCATTACACAGTGTGTCATATGTTTGATGTAAAAAATTAGAAATACATTTTTCTCAGTCTGTTATAAGTGTGATAATACATGCCAGGGTATGCACTTATGGCAGAATAGTTGCTTTTTGCTCTTGGGTGTTTAAATACACTTGGCTCAAGAGCCTCGTGCCTATCACCACCCTTGAGCCCTGCAATTACTCCCCCATAATTGCACACCCTGGTGTGTCTTACTGCATACTTTGCACATGTGGTCAATTAATTTATTAGGCATTGACTGTAACACATGGTTCCACAACAAATAAGTGAAATAACTTATGTTCCCACCCCCATTTTGTACAGCTAGAGAAAGTGACTCATTTGTACTTATGTGATGTAACCTGTGTATACTGCCTGTGTATGCCTTTACCTGAATCACTATTTCCTTTTATTGATCAAAATGCAGTAAATAAAAAGCTCTGACTTTACAGCTAAACTAACGATGAGTCTTAATGAAGCCTTTCTAGGTGAGTGTAATTTGTTTTTCTGTTTAGTGCTTACTAAAGGTGGATTCAGAGAATTAGAAATTTTATAATTTTGGGGTACATACAGGAACATTTTTGGGGTGTGCATTGGAGTGTACTTAGCTTTAAAACTGCATATCCCCTTTAACCTAGGGTTCTTTTTCTTTCCTTTACCCAGGCAGGAGGCAAAGTCCAAGGGGAAATGGTGGGGCCAGCATATCCTCTCAAACAGACAACAGCTTTACCTTCAATCAAGAGGCGAGAGGAGTCGGAGCAGGGTAAGGATTGTAGTAATGGAGTTGTGACTAGGTCTGGCCCTCTAGATTTAGCTACGCATATCGGTCTGTACAGCCCTTTCACTGGGCACATCCCAAAGGTGGGTCAGGACTCTTTCTGGTATAGTAGTGTAAGATGTCAGTCTCCTCAAGGCCATTTAGTCTAAGGGTTGGAACACTGAATTATGAACCAGAAAATCCAGGCTTGAAGCCCACCACCATCACTGACTCGCCGTATGACCTTGAGCAAGTCACTTAACCCTACAATCCCTCCAAGCTGTAAAACTGGGTAGAAGGCCCCCCCCCACCACCACTGAAAAGAAGATGTAGCAAGGCTGTCCACAGGAATAACTGAAAACACACACACAGGGCTGACCTGATGGTTCAGCAGCAGCAGCACATCGTGCTACCTTGCAGACAACCTAGGTTTGGGAGAAGGATCGTGTCCCTGCATCGGGAGGCAGGCTGGGCTGAAGTAACCATTGTGCGGCAGTGCACCTCAGTCAGGTTAGGGTTGCCGGTGGGTTCCAGTGCCACTGCAACCCCTGCAGTTGGGCCAGGGAGCTTGCTCTCATCACAGGGACACTGTGTGGGTGCGAGGATGATGGGGCACTGCTCATACAGGCAGTGAAGTGAGGGATTCTGAGCTGGGGAGAAAAAATGGGGAAAGAAATCATGTGCAGCAAGCTTTCTAAATGATGGCTGCTTGCACCCTCAGGCCCCACTCCATGCAGATCCTCACTGGCTAGGACAGTGGGAGGAGCGGCAGATATGGCTGAGTGGGGAGTGGCAGTGCAAGACCCGATAGAGTAGGAGTAGTTGGCGACTCAGGGCCAAACAGCTTTATGAAAAAAAGAAAGACACACACACAAACTAAACAGAGCATAACTGAGGGAAAAGGATGGCAAAGGGGTTGATCTTTGGTAAATGACTATCTGTGGCTTAGTTTCACAACTCCTGAATTTTACATTTACATAAATATCTTTCTCCATTGCCTTGGAAGCTGTAGGCAACTTCCTATCCTAGGCTTGGTGAGTACCAATGGAGCTGGATGCTTGACATGTACTGTTAGGTTCACCTATGTAATAAAAATACACTTTTAATGAGGTTTCCCCTCTCTAGAAAAAACAGCAGTGGTACTGGTGAGCATGTCAGTACCCTGCCACCTTTGTGCTCATGTGAAACATTTTCTATTCTGTTTACCCAGGATAACATAAATGAGAAATAGCATCTCATCTACACAGATCCAGTCTTCTACCTTTTTGTCTTTGCTTTTCACTGCCCACCCCCCAGCCTCTACATATCTCCAGATGCAACCCAACAGCTTACCCCACCCCCACCCCCCAGCAAGGCACCCTCAAGGACTTAGGATCTTCTGTTGTCAGGACAGGAGGTCAAAGCCCACCATTATCAGATGGGGTTGATTTTTTAGCCTGTTTAACTCTGTCCTTTACCTTCTTTGAGGCTGCTCTGCCCATACCATCCCTGAAGCTGTGAGGATAGCATCCCTACGATGAACTTCAAGACCTTTCTGTTCCTCTCTTGCTTATTATAAAGCTGCTATACCATACATCAGAGCTGCTAGGGATGGCTGAGGGTTGGTAACGTTGCTATGGGACGTCACACCCCCCATCCACCCACCCTCCCCAGTGCTTGAGTATGCCATCTCTGCAGTGCTACTTGAACACCACTGTCCAGAGCCCCAAGTTCTCAGTTGTACCCATATCACCCCAGAAACACAGAATCTGTTTGCAGATAAGGTCCGCTTGGCCCACCCAGGCTGCCCATTTTGCGCCTGCCTATACTGTCACTGCAGACCCTACCTGATCTCCAGCTACCCCCCCCCTTGCTATCAAGATCTAATTATGCCTGTCCCATGCATGCCTAAAGCCCTCCACTGTTTTTGCCCCACTGCCTCCACTGGAAGACTGTTCCAGGCTTCCACCACTCTTTCAGTGAAGAAGTACTTCCTCACATCCCTCCCAGATTTCCCCCTTCCAGCTTCATTGCCTGCTCCCTTGTTCTGCACCTTCTCTTCTAAAAAAATACTCCCCTCCTGTACCCTATTCACCACTGTCAGGTACTTCTAGGTCTGTTTCATGTCCCCCCATTGCCCTCCTCTCTTCCACAGTGTGCATACTGAGATCCCTCAGTCTCTCCTCATAGTGCTTATGATGCAGCCCCTGCACCATTTTAGTTGCCCTCCTCTGGACAGCCTCTACCCTATGCACTTCCTGAGATGTGGTCTCCAGAACTGGACACAGTACTCCAGGTGGAGTCTCACCAGTGATTGATACAGTGGTAACACCACCTCTCTGCTTCTGCTGATTACCCTCCCTATGCACCCCAGCATCCCGCTGGGGCTGCCTACTGCCTCATCACACTGCCGCGCCACTTTGCGGTCATCAGCTATAATAACCCCAAGGTTCTTTCCTGTTTAGTGACTGTCAGTATCGCTTCCTCCATTTTATACACCACCTCTGGGTTTCTGTTCCCTAGATGCTTGAATCTACATTTTTTTTGCACTGAAACCCAGATGCCACACCGTAGACCACTCCTCAGGGGGTCTCTACTCATTCTCTCCACCCCCTCCAGAGTATCTACCCTACTGCAGATATTGGTGTGATCTGTGAAGAAGCATACCTTCCAGCCCTTTTGCAGTGTCATTTATGAAGACATTGAAGAGGACTGGCCCTAGTACTGGGCCCTGAGGAGCCTGCTAGTCACTTTCTCCTCATTAGAGTGAGTGCCGTTTCCCACCACCCTTTGTCAGCTACCCATTATCTAGTTCCATACCCATTTAACCACCTTGGATCCCACCTCCAAATTGCCCAGTTTTCTTATAAGTCTCCTATGTTGTATGGTGTTGAAGGCCTTGCTGAAGTCTAAGTAGGCCACATCCACCGCCCCACCCTGATCTAGTTTCCTGGTCACCAAGTCGAAGAAATTGATCTGGTTTGTCTGACATGACCTCATCCACATGAATCCGTGCTGCCATGATGTCCTGTAACCCACTGGATTTAAGATACTCCACTAGCCTTTCTTTTAATAGCATCTCTATTAACTTTCCCACCACTGACGTTAGACTGACTGGCCTATAATTGCAAAAATCCTCTCTGCTGATGCTTTTATGAAGCTGGATTACATCTACCCTTCTCCAGTCTTCTGGAACCACATCTGTTTCCAGTTAGTTGTTGAATAAGGCTGTCAGAGGTGCAGTCAGTACCTCCCTGAGCTCCCTCAGCACCATCTTCAGATTCACAAGTCCACTCAGACTCATTCCCCTGTAAAGGGACTTGTGTACACCTTCCTCCCACCAGTGTTCCTGCTGCTTCTATTTAGTCCGTCCCCCTCTCCCTCCACTGTGAATATGGAGTGGAAGAATCTGTGCAGGATGTCTGCTTTTTCCTGATCCTCTGCTGCCCGTTCTCCTCCTGCCCTTCTTAACTTCACAATTCCTTCCCTAGTCTTTCTCTTTTCACTTATGTATCTTAAAAAAGGTGTTGTCCCCTTTAGCTACCCATTTGGTTATCCGTTCCTCAGTTTACATAGTAACATATAAATTGTCAGCAGGTAAGGACTGCCTGGCCCATCTAGTATGCCCATAATCCCTTGTACTGGATTTCTGCTTTTGACCCACCCGCTCCTGTACCTCTATGGTTCCCCTATGCCTGTCCCAAGCATGCTTGAATCTACCCACAGTGCTTGCTCCCACCACCTCCTGAGGCAGACCATTTCATGCATCCACCATCCTCTCTGTGGAGAAGAACTTCCCCACATTCCCTCTTAACCTCCCACCTTCCAATTTCATGTCATGCCCCCTCATTCTTGTGCTCCTCCTGTATTGGAAAATGTCTCCCCCTGCACCTTGTTTATACCCTTGAGGTACTTGAATGTTTCCTATCATGTCCCCTCTCTCCCTCCTCTCTTCTAACAAGTACATATTGGGGTCCCTTAATCTCTCCTCATAAGTCTTGTGTTGCAAGCCCTGTACCATCTTAGTTGCCCTTCTCTGGACTGTCTCCACCCTGTTAATATTCTTACGAAAGTGCGGCCTCCAGAACTGCACACAGTACTCCATGTGAGGCCTGACCATGGTTTCATATAATGGCAACAATGCTTCCCTCCTTCTGCTGGTGATACTCCTGCTTATGCACTCCAGCATGCCACTGGCCCTCCCAGCTGCCTTAGCACTCTGCTTTGACATTTTCAGGTCATCTAAAATAAAATAACCCCCAGGTCCCTTTCCTCCTTTGTGACTGTCAGCAACTCCCCCACCCACCCCACCCGCCAATCCTGTAGCTTTACCCAGGATTTCTGTGTCCCAGGTGCATAATTGTGCACTTTTTTGAATTAAACTTCAGTTGCCAGTCCTCAGACCATTTTTCAAGCTTCCCCAGGTCCCTCCTCATTTTCTTCACCCCCTCTGGGTTATCCACTCTGTTACAGATCTTGATGTCATCTGCAAACAGGCAGACCTTTCCCTTGAGCCCTTCTGCAATGTCGCTAATGAAGACATTGAACAGGACTGGCCCCAGGACCGATCCATTGAGGCACGCCCTGGTCACCCGCCTCTCCCCAGACTGCACCCCATTTACCACCACACTCTGCTTCCTGTCTGTTAGCTAGTTTCTAACCCAGTTTAACACCCTGTCGTCCATGCCCAGCCTACCCAGCTTGTTTATCAACCTCTTATGTGGGACTGTGTCAAAGGCTTTGCTGAAATCAAGGTAAGTGATGTTCACTGCCCCACCCTAATTTATTTTCTTTGTCACCTAGTCGAAGAAATCAACCAGATTTGTCTGACATGACCTCCCTGCTGTGAATCCATGTTGTCTATGGTCCTGGGCTTTGATGGCTTCTAGATGCCCTGCTATTCTTTCTTTAAGCAATGTCTCCATGATCTTCCCCACTACTGAGGTGAGGCTGGCCAGCCTGTAGCTCCCCGCCTCCTCCCTGCTGCTGGATTTGTGTAGAGGGATCACATGTGTCCTCCTCTGGTACCACCCCGTGTTGAATGAATCAATGAAAATGGCTGCCAGAGGTTCTGCTATTTCCCTTTGCAGTTCTCCTAATATCCTTGGGTGTATGCCATCTGGTCCCATCGCTTTGTCCAACTTCAATTTAGTGAACTCCTGCAGGACTCTTTCCCCTGTAAATGGACTATTGTCCACCTTTTCACCCCCTTGGCAACTGCTGTACTGCTGTGGCCCCTGCTCCACCCCCTCTTCTGTGAATATTGAACAGAAATATTTATTCAGTATTTCTGCCTTTTCCATGTCACCCTCCTTGCATTCCCTTCCCTTAAGCCTTGCAATCCCCCCTTGTTTTTCCTCCTTTTGCTGATGTACCTGAAGAATGTCTTGTCCCTGTTCTTAACTGACTGTGCTAAACCTTCCTCATTCCGTGCCTTTGCTCTCCTTACCGCCTTTCCCGCTTCCTTTAGACACTCTAGGTGCGCTTCCCTGTCCTCCTCTCTTTGGGTCTCCTTATATTTCCTGAACCCTTTCATTTTTGCCTTGACCTTTACCGTAAATCTCTCGAGAACCACAGTGGCCTTTTCCTTCTCTTGCCTTTGGATACCAATCTGATGGATTGGTTTGTTACTTCCAGTAAGGCTTCCTTTAGATGCTTCCACTGTTCTTCCACTCCCTCTCCTGTCCCTGTTCTCTCCAGAGCTCATTTGATACCCCTCCCCATTTCAGCAAAGTCAGCATTTTTGAAATCAAAAACCTTTGTGCTAGTATGACTGGAGTGAGTCTCTGTCTCTATGCTGAACCACACAATGTTGTAATCACTGGATTCCAGTTGCCCTTCTACCTGGACATCTGTGATTTGATCCCCGTTGGTCATTGCTAGATCTAGAATTGCCCTGTCTCTGGTGGGATCAAGCACAAGCTGCCTGAGTCCAGCCTCCTGGGTAAATCAAGGATACCTCTGCTTCTGGCTGAAGCAGCTGCACTGGTGTTCCAATCCATGTCTGATATATTGAAATCCCCCATCAGTAGAATTTCACCTTTCATTGCCATCTCATGTATTTCCTCCACTAGCTCCCTGTCCAGTTCCTCTCCCTGTCCTGGAGGCCTGTATATCACCCCTGTGTGTATTGCTGTGCCATTCTAGGTTGAAGGGTGACCCACAGTGCCTCAGCCTCCCTTTGCCTGCCCCTGTACATCTGTTGCCATTCTACCCTCTCTGACATACAGGGCTACTCCCCCTTCCTTTTTGCCCTCCCTATCCCTCCTTAATAGAACATATCGTGGTACATTTGTTTTCCACTCATGATTAGCTGTGTACCAGGTTTCAGTTATTGCTACTATGTCCAAGTCTCCTTCAGTTATTAAGGCTTCCATGTCTGGGGCTTTATTTCCCAGATTGCGTGCATTTGTCATCATGACCTTCCAAGTTTTACTGCCTGACCTCTCTCTCTTTCTGTTTTTGGTCCCCTGCAACTTCACCCCCTTTTCTGATATTTTTCTCTTGTGTTCCCAATTCCTTTCCTACTACATTTCTGCCCAGCTCCGATTACCTTGATATCAATTCCTCTTCCTGCTCCATTGTTCTGCTTTCTCTACCATGTGGGGGTGGGCTGCCTGAGTATCTCTGCTCCTGTTGCCCGCCCCCCCATGGTTAATTTAAATGTTCATCAGCAAAGCATTTAAACTGTCCATTGAGGGCTGCCTTCCCCTTGCTGGACAGATGCAGTCCATCCCCACTGTACAGGGCTGCATCACTCCAGGTGGGTCCCCAGTCCCCAATGAAGCCATACCCCTTCTCGTTGCACCAACCTTTCAGCCATATGCTGAAATTACTAATGCAGAGATCCCCGTGGACTGGCAGCACCTCCAAAAATATCACAGAGCTTGCTACCTTTTCCAGGCACTCTCCCAACACTGTAAAGTCCTCCTTCACCTGCTCCAAGCTTGCCTTATCCTTGGAGAGGTCATTTGTCCCCAAGTGGATAATGATCTCCAGTCCTCCCCTCCTTGCCATAGCTTCAGCGATCCTCCAGATGCGCTCCCCTTCCTTCCAAGCTGTGCCTCCTGGAAAGCACTTTACCTCCCTTTCCTCTCTACTATCTGTGCCCAGATCCATTCCCCAGACAACTGAGTCCCCCAGCAGGAGTAACTTCTTCCTATGGGTTTCTCTTCCTCCCGCCACTAGGTCTCTCTGCTGGAGGACCCTCACCTCCTCCCTGGCCTCAGCCTCGGGTTCCTTTGCATGGCTGTCCTGTTCCTCCAACACTGTGTAGGGGTTCATGAGCTGGACTGGATGTGGGATGTGTCTCTGCCCCCCTCTCCTGAGCCTTCCTGAGCCCACCATAGCCCATTCTGCCATCTGCCTGGGTGGCCATTGTGGCATTGACTGGGGACCTGGTGGCCTCTGGGTGGGGGCCAAGGTCCCCAGTATTCCTGCCAGCTCGGCCTGGAGACTGGCAACCTCCCCCCTCAACTCAGAGAGGTGCCTGCAAATGGGGCAGCACCGCAGTAATCAGAATGTTTTTCTGAAGACTGCTGCACCACAGCCAGAGCACTACACCACTCCCTGCATCATCCTGTGCTTGCTGATATTCCTACCCTCCTAACTTTTTTTTTCCCCTTCTCCTTCTCTCCTTGTCTTTCTCTCCTTCTGTAGTGACTTACAGCTTCTGTCTCCTCCTCTTGCATGTGCCCTTGTGGACCTAGTTGCTAGTTACACCCTTTGTAATTCTGCCTATATACTAGCTAGGCTATTGCTTGTGCTGTGCTGCCTAACTGTTCCTGTGTCTTTAAGTAGGTGTGACTTGGCCTTCCACTATAAAAGTAGAGCACGGGGGACTACAAAAAACAATCAGGTAAAAAGACTTTCTTCTTAAACTACAGGGCAAAACACAGCTCTAGTTTAAAATAGCTGGTAACTGCTCTCCCTCTCAGCTTCTGCAGCAAACAGAGTCTACAGTGAACTCCTGTTTGTAATCCACAGTCCCTCAAGCCTTCCTGTGATACAAGAGCAAGGCGACGGCTGTGTGTGAGCCTGTCTGAGTTTTAGCAGAGCCATCCCAATTTTTTAGTTTATTTTTTGTCTATTTTATTTTTACTTGTTTTCTTAGCTAGTTCAATGATGGAACATATAGTGAGGTAGTAAGGCAGCATTTATTTTCGGGGTTTTTGTTTGGTGTTTATTACAACAGCGTATGACGTTCTTGGGATGCCAAACTGCTAGCTAAACTTTACAAAGTATTGCTAGCAATCTTTTTTTTCTCATACTGTTTATCTGCTCCCGCTGTGTGCAAGCTCAAAAGCAGGAGCATTTAGTTTTCTCTCATTTTCTCATTTTTTAAGTCACAGTGGACCGTTTTGCTGGGAAGTCATGACTGGCTCTCCTACCATAACTGAGAGCCGTGGAGTTTCACCAAGAGCTGCTGGATTTGTGGCCTGGATCCCTAGCCCGGTGTTGACCGGGGCTATCAGAGTGGAGATTCATCTGAGGTGGGAGCAAGCTTGATGGAGGTATCTGCTGGAGAGGCTGTGTCGGAGGAGCAAACCAACTGCTGGTGTGGTGAGAGCACACCCAGCAGCCGGACAAGGTGTATCTCACTTTAAGCTGCTTCTTGTTCCTTGCGAGGGCAACCAGGGGTGTGGGTTGTGACAAGCTTCTTGTGGGGGGACAGCATGGTGAGTTTTTGACCAGTGGGTTGACTCCCTGAGACTGTATAGAGTGGGGGGACTTTTGCCATCGGGGGTGGCTAGGTCTCCAGTTGTCCCCTGTCCTGGGTGGCCTGTTGTCATCCTGTAGCGGCTGGTTACCACTCTGGGGGAAAGGAGAGGGGCAGTAGTAGCTGCTTGGAGCCGCAGTGCTGTACCTGGGGATTGTGGACTGGACCGTCCAGTAATCCAGAGGGGGTACCAGAGGGGCAAGGACCAGTGAGGGTGTGCACCTTTGAGGGGCCCTAGAGCTCACTGAGGTAAGAGCCGGCGGGCTTTTCTGGGGGACCTGTGAGTTGCTGGTTTACTGGCGGTGCTGGTCTGCTGCCCTAGGGGGTGATATTTGTGGCTCTGAGGTGGCTAAGAGGAGATTTGGGCAAAGCAGTGTGGATTGTTAGAGAAGATTTGGCCTGTATTAGAGACTACTGTCTGATGGCTCATTTTTTACTTGCAGCAGAACTCTGGACACTATTGGGGAGGTAGTGAGAGTACCAAAGACTGCTCTGAACTGTCTTACAATCAGTATTGCTGCTGGAGGGAGAGGAGAGCAGTTTTTGGACTGTGATTGCTAGGACTGGGTGAGGTTTAGAGCCTCATTCACCTCAAAATGCTCTTTCTGAAGTTTTGGTGTGCTTCTTGTATCTGGACATTGGCCTTGCACTGTTGACTATTTGGGACTCTCTAAGCACTTATTTTATTGTGTTTATTTGATTGGGTTGGGATTTAGTAGTGTGATTGTGGGGTGAGTAAGTGGGTTAGTGTAACTGTCTTGAGTTTGCTGGGTGGGATTGTTAGTTATTTGCAGGGTGGGGGATAATTAATGGTGGGCTGGTTCTTTGGGTTGGTAGGAGATTATGTGTGCTTCTTTTTTCAACCAGGAGAGATGCACTTAGCTGAAGCTTGTTTACAGGTGTGACCTGGGAGCACAAGGAAGTTAAGTGACTTGCTCAGGGTCATACAGTATGCAAGTGGGAGCTGTGGGATTCAAACCCAGGTCTCCAGGTTTGCAGCCCAGAGCCTTAAACCACTACGCTACGCTATACTGCCTCCATGTGCTGACAAGTGACTCTCCCTGTCAGGCGCTAAGTCTCCGTTGAGCTCTGGGGCCTCTGCCGCTTTAACTGTTCTCCTTTGCCTGCCGACATTTATGGCCATTGTCGGGCATTGTGGATAGTAGGTAGGAGGCGTGTGGGGGTGCAACCTTGGGGAGGAAAGGACAAGGGCAGCCGAATGGGGTAGTGGGGGCAAGAAGACACCCTGGGGTGAAAGGAGACTGGAGAGGGGCCCTCCCTGTCTGGTCCCCATACCCAAGGGCTCCACCTTGAGTGGGCAGGTGGTGCGGTCAGCCTCGGAGTCCCGTCCAACCCGGGCAGTGTTGTGCAATGCCAGGTCCATCAAGAACAAGACGGTAGTGATTGCCGATCTTGTTGGGTCAACGGATCTGGCTTGCATCACCGAGACCTGGCTGGATGAGAATGCTGGCCCAATTCTGGAGGTGATGGTTCCAGACGGGTTCTCAGTGATACACCGCCTGAGGTTGGAATGTAGGGATGGGGGTGTTACCATTTGTTTTAAAATGAAATTGGACCTGGTGGATGTACCCATGGGGGAAACCCGATGCTTTGAGTGCATCTTGGGCACAGGTGTGGGGTGCAAAATTCTTCTCATCTAGTGTCCACCCAGGGATGGGAAGCAATTTTTGCAGGAAATCATGGACTTCGTTGTAAACACGGTGTTGGAGTCCCCTAGAGTGATGATGCTGAGTGACTTCAACACCTGGATTGACGATGAACTCTCACACTTTGCGCAAGATTTCCTCCAATTGATGTATTCATTGGGCTTCACACAGGTGGTTTCCTCTGTGACCCATACTTCAGGTCACTCATTGGACCTGGTGTTCCTACTTGGTATTGAGAGCGCTGACCTGGTGGTAGAACTGGTCAGATAGTCTGACCATTACACTATTAGGTTCAACGTCCAGACACCTCCTGATAGGCCTGCCCATTTGGAGATGGTCCAGTACCGCCCATTAAGGGATTTGACCCCAGAAAGCCTGATGGCGTTGCTGGACCTATCAGGTTTCCTGAGTGCAGGCTTGGATCCAGAGAACCTACTGCAGGTCTATAATAAGGCCGTGATGGCAGCTCTGGATTCCATAGCTTCAGTCCGTGCTCACCCTCTTTCCCTTCTTCCTTGGTCCCCAAGGTTTGATGGGGCCTTGAGGGAGATGAAGAGGGTTGAGCGAATGTTGGAGCGTTGCTGGCAGAAATCTGGCCTTCATGCCAACAAGCTTAGATTGATGGCACATTATGCAGACTATCAATCAGTGCTCTCCCATAGGAAAGAAGAGTTCCTGTCCAGGGAGATTACGGCTGCACGGAATCAACCAGCACAGCTCTTCAGAACTGTGGACAAAGAGTGCAACCCAGCCTGTCTGCAGTTATGGAGAGCTTTGTCGCAGGAGACATGTGACGAGTTTGCTCGCTTCTTTGCAGATAAGATTGCTGACATCAGGTCAGAGATTGGTTCAGCCCGCTCCAGTGGGGGTGGCGGTGATCGGTGGGAGGTTGCAACACCTTGGACTAGTTGGTTGGCTTTTGATCAGGTGGTGATCTCAGATGTCATGATGGTCATCCAGAATATGCAGCTGACCTACTGTGGTTTGGATCCGGACAAACCCGTTTCCTTGTGGGATGTGTGGAGGTCATTGGCCCGGTCCTAGCTGAAATTCTCTGATGTTCGTTTGAGACTGGGGAGTTTCCTGACTCCCTGAAGGAGGCAGCGGTGATTCCACTCCTCAAGAAATCTTCTCTCAACCCAGACTGTCTTGCTAACTCTAGGCCAAAATCTAACCTTCCCTTTGCAGGGAAGGTTGTTGAGAAGGTGGTCATGCTGCAGCCAGAGGACCATCTTGCCATCCATGACATCTATGATCCCTTCCAGTCAGGATTTAGGAAGAGGCACAGTACTGAGACTGCCCTTGTTCAGGTGCTCAATAACCTCCTTATAATGAGAGATTGGAGGAGCCGTTCCATCTCTATCCTCCTTGATTTCTCCACGGCATTTGACACCGTGGACCATGGGATACTGCTGGAGTGCCTGCAGTTGATCTGTGGACTGTTGGGTACAGTCCTCAGATGGTTTCAGTCTTTCCTCACTGGCAGATCTGAGAGAGTAGTGTCAGGCATTTATTCCTCCGCGCATTCTCCCTGCCATGTGGGGTCCCGGAGGGCTTTGTGCTGTATCCCATGTTGTTCGCGGTGTACATGTTGCTGCTGGGGGACATTGTAAGGCAGTACGGGTTGAGTTTTCACTGCAATGCTGATGACACTCAGCTGTACAGGTCCTTTGTACCCGAACAGGATACAATGGTCTTGGTATTTAACAACTGCCAATCAGAGATCCAAGATTGGATGAGTGCCAACTGGTTGAAACTGAACTCAGACAAGACTAAGGTGTTGGTTGTGGACCCAGTTCGTCAGGTAGAGGGGTCTTCGGCAGGACAGGCAACTGGTCTTGTTCTAGAAGGCTGCCAGCTGATGACCTCTGAATGGGTGCGGAGTCTGGGCATTATTTTTGATGAGGGTCTGACCCTGAAATCTCAGGTGTTGTCTGTTGTCAAGACTGCATTCTACCATCTGAAGAATATCACCCGGATTAAACACCTAGTTCTGCCTGATGATCTACTGACATTGGTCCATGCCTTTTTGACCTCCCGCCTGGATTACTGTAACTCCCTGTACCTAGGGCTGCCAGGGGTCGACATCCACTGCCTGCAGCTAGTGCAGAATGTGGCAGCATGGTTACTAACTGGGCTCTCTTGATCTAGCCATATTACACCTGTGCTGCACGAGCTGCATTGGCTGCTAGTTTGGTGGAGGATCACCTTCAAGGTTGGCTTGCTGAACTACAAAGCCCTGTACATACAGAGACCGTACTACCTGCAAGAGCTACTGCACCCCTGTTGACCCTCCTGGCTGCTCCGCTCCACCAATGAGGGATTGCTAGAGATTCCCAGGGTTCGGTTAAAGAGCATTTGTTTATGTAGCCCCTACCCCATGGAATTCTCTACCTCTTCGGGTTCGGGAGTGCCTGATGGTGGAGAGTTTTAAAACTGCACTGAAATCCTATTTATTTAGTCTTGCTTTTCTGTAATTGGATACAGTTGATTTTATCTGTTAACTGATTTTTAACTATTTATGGCTTCCTTCTATTTTAATTGTGTTATTTATTAGGCCCGACTCAGTGGCACAGAGGGTTGAGGCGCTGGATGCCACACCTCACACCAACCTGGTGACCCGAGTTCAGGAGCGAGCTTGGGCGCCAGGGGTCAGCAGGGGAGGGAGAGGATTGAGTGTCTGTTGGGCTGCTGTCCTCTCCCGGGGGCACTGCATGATGCGGACCTCACATATGGGTGAGTGTGGCAGACGCCAGCAGGGTTGCTGTGCATCATGGCATCAGTCAGGGGGAGGAGGGATCTCAGGGATTACTACATAAAAACCCCTCCAGCCCGGCTAGCTAACGGACATCCCAATGCCACCGCCCAACGTCCAGTGCTGGTTCCCTGCCTCTGCCCCTTTGGTCTCCTCGAGCCCATGTCCCGACTGGAGCTTGGGGAGAAAGTAACAACGTTGAAGAAGGCAGGGTCCACAGAGAGTGGTAGAGCGGACCTGGTGAGCGAAGTGGCCCGAGAGAGTTCCAGAGCTGGGGGAGAAGAAACATATTTGACAAAAAAATATATATTGTGCTATTTATTGTGAAGCGCTTTGATACCTGTGAATTGAGCTGTATAAATAAAGTTTATTATTATTAGTCAGCTCCTCTCCTTATCAGACAACTCTTTCACAGAGTTTCAGTAACAGCTCTAGTCACAAATGACTGCAAATATTCTTCCAGCCTGATTACCTCCATGGCAAATTAAAGTTACACTAAGTGAAGACAACCCCCAAAGCAGAGAACCAAAACACTGATTTCTACTTATTATTACAGGCCCCAAATTCAATTCAATGTACTCAGTATATCACCTCCTTGCTGTAGGGTAGCTGGTAGCTGCTCTCCCTCTCAGCTTCTACTTTGTACTCCTCACTGCCTTCTCTGCTTCCCTTTGTTTTTCCTGGTACATCTCCTTATCCTCTTCCCTCTGGGTCTTCTTGTACCTCCTTAGCCTTCACCTTTATAGACACTTCCTTTGAGATCCATAGTGTTCTGTTTTTCTTCCTGTCTTTGCTCACTTCTTTCACACAGAGGTTTGTTGCCTTCATTATGCCATCCCCTAATTTTTTCCATTGTTCCTTCACCCCACCCAGGTTGACAAGCCAACAGTTAATGCCAATTGTAAGGTAGGTTTTGTGGTATGGATACACATCTGTTTGAAACTGGTGAAGACTACCACAACCCACTCCACATGGGTCACTAAATAATAATCAGCATCTTCTGATCACTATCTACCATATCTGAGCCAAGTTTGAACCAGCAACCTACTATACAGATGTAAGGTGCCATGGCTCCCTGAGCCATTCAATCCCACAAACTTTGGAAGCATTGCAGTGGTGGAGGGGTTTGTGTTCACATTTCTAGTAATGTTATTTTTGTTTTGTTTTCCATATACATTTTCCAGCTTATTTTCTTATCGTGGGCTCAGTGGCATCCTCCCAGCCCTGTCACTGACCTGTCTCTGGACTTAAGGTTTACCACGTAGGTGGCCTGCCCTGTAGGGTTGTGTGGTGTGGGGTATACTGGGAGAGCCGGGGGGGGGTATTCATCTATGGTTATTTGTCCCCAGGGCTTCATAGGTACAGTGATGCCCATACACAGACATGCTGCATCTGCCAATGTCCTTCCAACTCAACTGTGCCCACTGGCACTGACATCAAGCCCCTGCTAGATGGCTGTCAAGTTGTGGGACTCAGAAACCCCCCACCTCAAGAGAGGAGAGCTGTCATTGGGCACTTACACCTTCCTTCTCCCAGCTGGCCCCTGAGGGACCCTGATCTGTTCCAGAACCTATGTCACCACTTGGCTGGTAATATGGCGTCCAGGTCCTCAACCCACCACACCACTTAGCCGGCCCTATCTGTTAAGGTTTTGAGTAAGTTCTGCATAACTTGGAGACCCTCAGTGAGCTCCCATTGTGTATTCTGCTCCACAGAGAAGGCAACCCAAAAGCAGATGGCCTTTTCCAGATGCTCAGCACCCCGTAGAACCTCTCTACAAACAAAGAAAAAGCATCACCCAAGCTTTGACAGTGATATGACTCCATGGGTGAGAGCCTCACTCTCTGAATCATCCTTCACCACCATTCCCTATCCAGTGATTCCCTTCCCTCACCACCGCATCTCATCGCCAAATCCTGCCAGCAATCCAAGCTTCTCCCAGGTGGTTCCAGAGCTGCCGAGCTTTCTGCAGAAAGGTGAAAATGAAAAGTTCACAGCCTATGAAGCTCTGCACAGTAGCCGCACCAACAGAGCACTGAACATTGTGACTGGAGATGTGAGAAGTCCAATGGCAAAGGACCAGGGTCGCAAGTCCAGGCGGAGGTCAAGGAGCAAGTTCCAGGGGACCAAGCTGCCTCCTGTGTGCAGCATTTCAAACCTCAGTTTCAGCCGAAACTTCACCTTTTCCTTCTTTGAGCTGCCCAAGCACCACAGCCAGCAGAAACGTCTAGAAAGGCAGAACACTGTCTATGTCTTGATGAAACAGCTACGTTACTGATGGACAAAACACAGAGTGTGTGTGTGTGTGTGTGTGTGTGTGTGTGTGTATGTAGAGGATATAGAACAGACTGCAGCTGGAAAACCACATTTATGCACTGAATGTGAGAATCAAACATTACCAATAAATTATTTATTCTAGGATTGTGGATATGTTGTTCATCCACACTTATTGACATGTCCCCTTCCACTTTAAATCTTGCCAGAAGTCTTCAAGCTGGCTTCTCCCACCCACCCGGGTGGTATATACCTCTGCTCCATCCCATGACGCTAGATCTTCCTTTCCGCTGGAAGATACAGGTTGCCTCCCTCGTGCTCACACATTTCGTAGGCCCTGGCTTTCAAAACTTTGGTTTTACCAAAATTAAAAATCGTTCGAGTTAGCGATCGTCTTTTCGCATCATCGATCATGGAGGAGAACTCTTCCCCCTGATTTCGCCAGTGTCCTCGCTGCCAAAAAATGTTGCACACTGATCCCCACCTCACGTGCGTCTACTGCCTCAGTGTCGGCGATGACACCTCGTCCTGCAGCTTCTGTTTGGCCTTCCATTCCAACGTCCTGGACGACCGTCTTGTACGTTTAAAACTGGGGAGACCAGAGAAGAGGAACCCTCCAGTGAAGTCCAAGGAGGTTTGGTGGGCGGTTTCCATGGCTGCAGGTTCTGCCAAGCAATTAGAATGCATGCAGGCATTTGAGGAAGAAGCCGCTCATGCTGCAGACTCTCAAAGCTTCTTTGTTCTGCTCAACCTGGGCTCCACCATCTCAGGCTACTTCAGGGAGTTGTGCCAGTCTCTTCCCACCCAGGGAGAAGTGCCCGCAGGCTCACACTCCTCCCAATCCTGTAAGTGGGAGAAGGAACCGAGCAAGTCTTCATCTCGGCGAAGGCACTGTTGGGACTGAGAGAGGTCTCAGTCCCAGGAGCATGCGGTCTTGACCTCAGTTGAGATTGCCTCCTCAGCTGCAGGCTTCATGGACCTTCCGTCGGGCCAGCCGACCGAGGATGTGGCCGACGAGGTCGACATTGTTCTCAACCCAGTCGACCCACTTTCGCCGGCCCCGGTCGATGACTCTTTAGAAATGACTCCGGTCCTTGTCTTCCCTGATGAGGAGACCCAGCCTGCTGGAGTCCCCATCGAGGACCCAGTTCCAGACCCCTGGGTATCATCGGTCCCACTGGTGTCTCCCGAGCAACCGAGTTGGCCTGCCCAATCTTGGTTGAGGTCTAGAACCCACTCATCTGGAAGGCTGAGGAAGAGCCATAAGCGCTATAAAATGAGATGACACCACCGGTCGTCTTTGTCCTTCTCAGATGAGGAGAGGCTCTGGCAGAAACTCCGGCTCTACAAGGACCTCATGTGGCAACAGCTGATTTTGTCTGGGCAGAAGCTAACTTCGACTCCTACCCCAGTCATTACTTGGCTTTCACCTCCTAGGCCGAAGCGAATCCCTTTGTAGCTGAAACCTTTGGTTCTCCCGCCCGCGGGGCCAGCGTAACTGCCTGTTCAGCCTAAGCCGGTCTCTCCACTGATCATGGTGGAACTGCCACCTAAGCAGCCTGTGGGAGGGGCTCCTTCCAAAGAGGACCGACCAGACACCAGGCTTCCCCGACATTTGTCAGTTACGGTCACCCCGGACCGCCCTCGGCTGGTCGAGAGTGATTTGGGCGGAAGGCCACTGTACCCCGACTCTTCGGACTCGTATGTCACCAGGCTTCACTCTCATCCTGGGGATGATGAGTTGTCTGTTAGCCTAGGGATGGAGGAAGGCCCTTTATCCTTCCAAGGGATCCTTCACCTCATCTCTGAGTCCACAGGGATGCCCGCTGGAACCCATCCAGAAAAAGGCAGAATACCCTCTTACAGACATCCTTAAAAGAGGGGATACCCAGACGGAGGCCTTTCCTGTGACTGAGGCCATTGTTGGCCCAGCACTCAAACTGTGGCAGTGTCCTGTCTCTTGTCCAGCACTGTCTGCCCGCATGGCCCGCAAGTATGTGGTTCCCATGGGGTCCCTTGCGGGGTTCACAGAGCACCCTTCGGTCGAGAGCCTGGTGACTGCCTCTGTGATCAGGCATACTGGCAGTTCTGCCGACACTGACCGACCTCCCGACAGAGAGTCCAAACTCTTGGACCATTCGGCAAGGAAGGTCTAAGCAGCTTCCTGCTTGGACCTTTGTCAGGCCAGTTCGGCCGTCATCATGGCACACTTGTCTCATGCCCTCCTCGGGTCATTAGACAAAGTTCTCCCACATCTCCCTGTGGACATGCAGACCATGATCAAGCAGGTCCAAGACCAGGGCCAAGCTATTGCCAAACAGCAGCTCCAGATGGCCCTGGACATTGGGGACTCTTGTGCCCGCTCGATGGCTGCCGCAGTTGCCTCTTGCCACAGGGCTTGGCTGAGGCTCTCATCCTTCCTGGTGGATACTCAGCACAAGTTAGCTGATGTGCCCTTCCTTGGGACTGACTTGTTCGGCCCCGGAGTGGCCAGTCACCTCCAGTGCATACAGCAGTCCAAAGCCACCTTGGACGCTACTTCTGCTAAGAGTTCTTCGGGCAAGAACCAGAAGAAGAAGAAGCCCTTTCAGCACTCTTCCCCTGCGCTTCAACAGTCCTCCTTCCAAGGGGGACTGCAGCACCAGCATCAGCAGCAGGCTCAAGCTTGGCACCCTTGGTGCAAGCCTGGACCCCAACAGGCCCATAAAGGAGGCCTAGGCTCAGGTCCTGGAGCCTCCTCCTCCTCCTCTTCCAAGCCTGCTCAGTGACGGGGTGGGGGATGCCACCCCGACTCCTGTCATGACAACTCTGGGTCCTCCCGTGGGAGGCCAGCTTTGCCACTTCTTTTCCACCTGGTCCGCTGTCACTTCGGACAGGTGGGTTCTCGAAGGGGTTGGTCAGGGACTGCCTCTAGAGTTCGAGCAGTATCCTCCCAGCCAAGCCCCTCGGGAGGAATGGATACCCACTCACACCCAGTCGGCTCTTCGAGATTATGTGGTTTAGCTCCTCCTCAAAGAGGCAATAGCTTCCATGGCAGATCCTCCAGCAGACCCAGGCTTTGTCTCCAGGTACTTCCTGGTGCCCAAGCGGATGGGGGGCTGGCGCCCCATTCTAGATCGCCACGACCTGAATCAATATCTCAGGTCTCACACCTTTCAGATGGTCACTCTGTCCCAGATCATTCCATCCTTGGAGCGAAACATGGTTTTGTTCACTGGATCTGCAGGACACGTTCTTTCATGTCCCAATCCATCCATCCTATCAGCGGTTCCTCCACTTTAAGGTCGAAGGGACCCTGTACGAGTTCCGAGCCATGCCGTTCGGCTGTCATCGGCCCCACGGGTCTTCACCAAATGCATTGCAGTGGTGGCGGCCCATCTACAGCATCAGGGGTCAGAATTTAGCCCTACTTCGATGACTGGCTTCTAGCAGGTCACTTCCTACAGGAGGTGGAGAGATCCAGGGATCTGGCCCTCCAGACCTCCTCCCGACTCGGCCTCCTAATCAACAAGGCCAAATCAGAACTCGTGCCTTCTCAGGCGATGGGCTTCATTGGGGCAGAGCTTGATTCTTGTCAAGCCTGAGCTTGGCTCCTGGCAGACAGGGTGGAGGTTCTTTCCTCCTTTGTCCAGTCAATTCTGGTTGGGCAGTTGCACCCTGCCCGAGACTTTCTGTGCCTTCTGGGCTACACAGCAGCATGCACCTCGGTGGTCTATTGGGCCCGGTGGCACGTGTGGCCCCTTCAGTGGGAGCTGGCCACCCAGTGGACTCAGCATCATGGTCAATTCAACCAGCTGGTCACTGTAACCCAGAAGATGTGGGTTGCTCTCCAATGGTGGACCACCCCAGACCAGTTGTAGGAAGGGATCCCGTTTGTCAGCCCCGAGCTGACAGTTGTTCTCATGACCTATGCCTCTCTCATGGGCTGGGGAGCCCACATGGGGGAGAAAAGGGCCCATGGGCTCTGGACCCCCAAGGAGTCCTGATGCCATGTCAACCTGTTGGAGTTCAGAGCAGTCAGACTGGCACTGTCAGCTTTTGCTCCTCAGCTCCAGGGTCAAGTGGTTCAAGTCCACACGGACAATACCACGACCATGTACTGCCTCAACAAACAGGGTGGCACACACTCCCATCTGCTGTGCAAGGAGGCGCTCCACATCTGGACCCTCGGCTGATTGGAGGTGGATCTCCTAGCCATCCATGTGGCAGGAGCCTCAAACCATCTGGCGGATGCTCTCAGCCATCTAGGCCAGACATCCCACGAGTGGTCTCTTCATCCAGAGATAGCTTACAGCCTGTTCTCCCGTTGGGGCAAACTGATGGTGGACCTGTTTGCCTTCATGGAAAACACCAAGCTGATACTGTTTCATGTCCGCCCCCCTCAGCAGGGTTCGCTGCAGGGGGATTCCTTCTTGAGGCTGTGGACCCCAGGCCTTCTCTACACCTTCCTTCCATTTCCCTTGATTCACAAGGTGCTCCTCAAGGTGAGGAGGGACAAGGTGAAGATGATCCTGGTAGCCCCAGACTGGCCGCACCAGTTCTGGTATCCAGATCTCCTCACCCTCATCTGCAGGCCCCCAGAGCGGCTTTGTACATGCCCAGACCTAATATCACTCAATCAGGGAAAGGTATACCATCCGGACCTTCAATCCCTGCACCTCACAGCCTGGTACCTGAGCGGCTAGAGTTCCAGGCTTTGGGTCTTTCCGATGATGTCTACACTGTTGTGGAGGCATCTAGAAAGGAATTGACCAGGAAGTGTTATGCCTTCAAATGGAAGCGGTTTTCCATTTGGTGTCAGGACTAGGGCCTGGACCCTCTGTCCTGCTCCATGGCTAACATTCTCACTACCTTTGGTCTCTCTCCAAAGGGGGTCTGTGGTCATCGACCCTTAGGGTGCACCTGGCAGCCATCTCTGCTTACAGGGCGCGGGCCAGTCAGCCAACGCTGGTGCAGGAGCCAGTAGTTGGGCGCTTTTTCCAAGGCTTGGATCACATATCCCCTTCGGTGCGTGAACCTCCACCTCCATGGGATTTGCTGCTGGTACTGGCAAAGCTTATGGGCAAGCCATTCAACCCATGCACAGGTGTGAGTTGTCACACCTTTTGTGGAAGACTGCCTTCTTGGTGGCTATTACATCAGCCAGAAGGACGGGGAGCTCCAGGCACTCTCGGTGGACTCCCCTTATCTGGTCTTCCACAGGGACAAAGTTGTCCTGTGCCCGCACCCGAAATTCCTTCCGATGGTGGTGTCAGAGTTTCACCTTAACCAGGTGTTGACTCTGCTGGTATACTACCCTAATTACACCTCGGAGGCTGAATACAGGCTCCATACTTTGAATCTGAGACGTGCTCTCTCCTATTATAAGGAGAGGATGGCAGAAATTCGGGGAGAAGTTCCCCAGCTGTTTGTCACCCACGCTGAAGCCGCTTCTGGCAGACCTGCAGCAAAGCGGACTATTGCAAGATGGATTACATCATGCATAGTTCTATGCTATGAGTTGGCGGGCAAGGAGCCTCCCAGAGGGATAAGAACTTATTCTACCCACCATACTGCTGCATCGGTAGCTGCTTCCAGGTACACTCCTATCCAGGAAATCTGCCAGTCTGCTACCTGGAAGTCAGCAAACACCTTCATCACCCACTACCACATCGACCTTGAGTCACACCCGGATGCTGGTTTTGGGGCCTCAGTTCTCCAATTTCTGTTCCCTAAGTAGGGGGTGTGCGCCCTGCCTCCCTCCTCCCGGAGAACTTCTAGGAGTCTGCCAATAACTGTGGATGAACAACATATCCACGATCCTAGAAAAACAGGTTACTCACCTGTAACAGTAGTTCTAGGAGTGGTATATGTTGTTCATCCACACGGACCCAACCGACCTCCCCAGCTGCGGATGCACAACACCTGGCTTCTAGCGGGCTAAGATCTGGCATCATGGGATGGAGCTGAAGTATATACCACCCACGGGAGGAGCCAGCTTGAAGACTTCCGGCAAGATTTAAAGTGGAAGGGGACATGCCAATAAGTATGGATGAACAACATATACCACTCCTAGAACTACTGTTACAGGTGAGTAACCTGTTTATTCAGCCCTGGAGCATTCTAATTGAAGATAAATTATCTTCATTTCAGTCATTTATATAAGTAATGAGCAACGACAGGGTGTGCATTTCAAGGATTTTAATGCACGCCCCAGGGGCGTGCTAAGGCATGGGACCAAAGGCCGAGCATCCTTAAATCCTTGAAATGCACACCCTGGAGTGGCTTATCACACTTATAAAATGGGCCACCATCATAAAAGAATTAGTTTGAGTCACTCTGATAGGAATTCAAACTTCTTTACTATTTTTAAATAAGTGTACAATACATTAACTCTAAAACTTTTAAAAACTGGAAAAAGTAATCCCTATTAATGCATAAATAGCATATTTCAGCAACAGATTCACTAGTACTTTGCAGTAAAAGTATTTATTATTAGTGTTAGTTGAAAATATATATTTTCTCTAACTTGTAAATTCTCATATAAATGCACTTCAGCATCTGTAAATTTGTAAAAATAGGCAGTGTTTAAAACTTTATTTTCATTACACTGTAGTACTATAGTTTTTTCTGAAAACAACATTCTCTTTACAGGATTGAGGGGAAATGTTAGTAAGAAAAAAAATGTTGCCTTGCATTTCAAATCAGTACAAGCACTGCCTCTTAATGGAAATGTGTTCAAAACTAAACCTGCCAGGTTGCCTTTTTTGGTGGTGGAAGGTTGATAGATTTCATCTGAAAACACTCATATATGAGTCAAATGTACAGGCTTTTATAAACTTCAGGAACGTGTCTGAGCAGTTTGGGTCTGCCTATGTAACTGTTTTTTCACCTTTTGTCTTTGTTTATAAAGTATTATTGCTTACTGTTTTTTTTTTCCTCTGTTTCCCCACATTTAAGATATGGAATTTTTACCATTGAACATAGGGATTTAAAATTCAGCTCTGTTCGCAGAATGTTCCTCTCCTAGCATACTGTACGCACACACAACAAAGGCCTCTACAGCCAGAGGCTCAATTATCTCACTGTCAGGACAAGTGGAAGAGATTTCCCTGGTGAGCATGATAAAGATAGAAGGGGGAATTTTCACTGTCAGCAAAGAAACCATTGTAATGAAAACTATAAACAATTATTAATGTTTCTATTTTGTTTATGTGTGTAAGGAGAGTGTAATGATCAAGGAAACAATATTTAATTAATTTGTTTTATTTTTTAAGGCCCAGTTAAAGGTTTTTATAATGTAAAGGTAGCAGCCATGTTTGTGATGGAAGATCAGTTCTGACTGTAGGGGGACTGATTTGCTCATCATGTGACATGGTTCGGGACCAGGATGACTGAGCGTTTATAGAGATTTAATGTACAGTCAGCTGACATCTTTTGGCCAATGAGATTTCTAGATTTTTTTCTTGCCATTTTATAACTCCACTTTAGATAGGTCACAAAAGAACTCTTAACTGATAGGAGAACAGCTTAAACAATGCCTGATGACATCACAGTGGTCTCTGAGGCACTGAACAAAGCAGTGGAATCAAACAGGAACAGTTATATCTACATAAAGAGAACCAATTTAAAAACTTTACAATTTAAAATAGATTGTACAACCTGGACATACAATGACCTGGCTCAGAATATGCCACTTACTGTCACTTGTGAGGTAGCAGGACTTACCTAACTCACTCATGGCTCTGCCACCCGTGAGTTATTGTCCTGTCCCCTCACTCATGAAAATGTCATATTCTGAATCAGGCCATTGTGTATCTCCGTATGAGCATAAGACTCTTAACTCATGAGGTGAATTGCTGTCACCAAATAGTGTGAGAGCTGCTCTCCTATCAGTTAAGGTACACCAGTATGATGTTGTAAGTGTGAAAAAAGAGGTTACAGACTTGTAACTGTACATACCAACATACAAAATTGCCAGCAGATGAAGGCCTTGTGGTCTATCAAGTCTGCTCAATTGTGCAGCTAGCAGCCCTTATACTGCAGCTGCCCTTCTCCCCCACGTAACCATCCCCTTTTTTTTTGCGGTAATTTGTACACCTTGGTCCCTGGCGGTGATTCATCTTGTTGTGTCCCCAGCCCCATCCCCCACTCGCAGCCCACCCCTCCAGCTGCCCCATGGCAGGGATCCCTCAACTTGCCTATCTCTGAATTCGGTGCTGGAAGAATCATTGCCCATTGCGGGGGCGGCGCCTGCGGGGAACGACAGTCACTCTTACGGCACCAAGACCATTTTCCTCCTATTTTTCCTTAGTCCCCTGAGCCAAGACATACAGTGACACCGCAAGGAGCGAGCACGCATACTTCCATATGCACTTCTCCAATCATCTGCCTCATCTCCCCCTTCCGTAGCCCTGGTACACCAGCACCCAGCCTCCATTAAGGGCCAGTGGAGCACCGAGTGCTGGTGTCCCCCCTTCCCAGAGAAGGAGAGCAGTCCAGCAGATACTTGATCCTTCTCCTGCCCTGCCAACCCCCGGTGGCCCATGCTCATTCCCAAACACAGGTCACCAGCGTGGCATGAGGTAAGGTGTCCAGCACCTCAAACCTCAGTGCCACCGGGTTGGCTCGACCATCCCCTTTACCCTGTCCCACCCCCTTTTGAAGCAGCCCACTGCTCTACAGGATATCACTTTCCCTGGCAATGCATTCCACCCAGACACTTCCCTCTCCATAAGAATGTGTCTCCTCATTTCCCTCCTGAATCTTCCCTCTTCCAATCTCAGAGCACACCCTCGAGTGCTCCTCCCCTCTTAATTTGAAAAACCCCTCCGTGACCATCTTATTTATTCCTTTCATGTACTTGAAGGTTTCAATCATGTCCCCCTAGCCCTCCTTTCCTCCAGGGAGTACATATTTAACTCCCTTAGTCTGCTCTCATAGGGTATGTCCCCTAGCCTCTGGATCAACTTTGTTGCCCTGCGCTGTGCACCCTCCAATAACCTAATGTCCTTCTTCAGGTACAGTTGCCAGTGCTGCATGCAGTACTCCAGGTATGGCCAAACCAGTGACCTATATAGCGGCAGGATCACCTCCACCCTCCTGGACAATATGCCCCTTGCAATACAACCCAGCATCCTGTTTGCCTTTGCAGCTGCCTTTCTACACTGTGCTGAGTTATTCATTGTGCCCGTTATGATCACCCCCAGATCCTTCTCATCCTCTGTCTTGGCTAGTTGAATCCCCCCTAACTGGTAGCTCCTCTCTGGGGGGTTTGCACCAAAATGTAGCACTTTGCACTTCTTGGCATTGAACCCCAGATGCCAAGTGTCTGACCAGGCCTCCAATTTTGCTAGATCATCTTGCAACCCCTGCCACCCTCCTAAGTCATCCACCACTGCTCCTATCTGTAGTTTTACTACTAGTATTTAGTTCAAATATACACTTGGGGAAACTCATTGAGCATGCTCAATCACCAGAAACAGCCTTCAAACTTGACTCCTCCTACCACCCAATCCTGTGGCTACTCTTAGCTCCCACTACTCTCAGATCTGACTGCTGGGAAAACAGACCTAAAGAGCCAGCCTGACCAAGGGAGGTGCAGCAGGCCATGTGGCTGTGAACTGAATACTAGCAGTAGAACCGTGGTTACAAGTAAGTAACCTATTCTTTTTATTAACTTTTTACATACTCAGTTTTAACAAGTGAACAAACATAAGTACATCCACGAATTAGGGACAGCATTTGAAGGTAGAGCAATATTTCAATAGGATTTATATCTCTTCTTCAGTCATTACCCATATAGGAGATTCTTTAAAATCACTCTGATAAATGAAGCCCATCACAAGTTCAGTGAAACCACCATTACAGCAAGACCATGAGCAAATTACAGAAATGTGTCTATAGAAAAAGTTCCCTTGCATTGTAAGTCAAACTAGTGATGACTATAAGGTCATGAGACATGAATTTGTAAAGGTAATCTTGCAATGCTCATAGAAACATAAAAACTGTCAGAAGATAAGGACTGGCTGGTCCACCTAGTCTGCACATTTTCCCTACCTATTGTAATAAAGCAGACCCTGCTTGGTCTCTGGCTTAACCATCCCATTCCAAACCAATAAGATTCCCTTATGCCTATCCCATGTGTTCTTGAATCCAGTTACAATTTTTGCTCCGACCACCTCTGCTGGGAGGCTGTTTCAGGCGTCCACCCCTGTTTCTGTGAAAAAGTACTTCACGTTTCCCCTGAATCTACACCCATCTGGCTTCATAACATGACCCCTTGTTCTTAAGCATCTTTTTTTCTGAAAAATGCTTCCCTTTTGTACCTTATTTATACCTGTGAGTATTTGAATGTCTCTATCATATCCCTCTCTCCCTACTTTCCTCCAGGGTATACATATTGAGGCCCTTTAGCCTCTCCTCATATGGCTTATAATGCAGGCCTAGCACCATGGACATTGTCCTCCCCCTCCACCCCCAAAGTGCCCTCATTATAATCGCACTTGATCTAAAAAAAGTAACAATTCTGAACCTTCAAGTGAAGCTAATATCTGTAAGTTACTATAAGATTGAGAAAAATATCAGGTGGACAAACGGGAGGGTGAAATTCCTATATGCCCACCCGGATCATTAAGGTGTAGACGAAATGGCTCTGGTGAGAGGGCTAAGGTTCCCTTCTCTACATGGCCTCCTGATGAGGATTCCAGAAAATTAGATGCAATGGCCAAAAAAGGGTTATACAACAGCTTCCCTGCTCAGTAGACAGGCAGGCAGCTTACTCAGCATATGTAGCCCAATACCAGAAAGTACTGTGGAATACTGTGCTGGCATTAACCGATAAGGCTGAAGGTGAGTTGGCACATGATCTGTCTGCCACAGCAGAGTCAGGAGTGGATGCCACCAACTATCAGTTCCACATGGCTGTGATCACTAATGACTGCTTCAAGGGTCTCCACACACGCAGTGTAATTGAGGAGTTTCTCCTGGCTAAAGGCAACCATTCTTTCCCAGGACACTCAGACCAAGGGCATGGATTTCCAATTCGAAGGAAATTCACTTCTGGTGATAGGACAGAGGCATACATGAACAAAGTTGAGTACTTTAACACTTACAAAAACAACAATGATACAGAAAAGGTTTCTACTTCCTAAAGGCCTTATAGTAGGGGAGGCAGAGGTAAGGGTTGCTATCCCAGATCATATGCTCTCTATGAGTATCAACCGCAAAGAAGTTACTACAGATGCAGAGATCCAAAATACAAATGAGATTTGGACAGACGACTTTTCAATACTCAACTGCAGTCTTATGGAATTAAATACCTCCACTAATTAGGAATCAGCATAAGTTATCTGCTTTTAAGTCAGCCATTGATATTTTTTATAAACAAGAATGTGTCTGCTTTTGATTCAATTTATGTATGACTGTACTATTTATTGTATTTTGTTAACAACTGATTGGTAATGTTTAGATGCCTTATATTGTCAATTGTTTGTATTTGCATGTACAGGACAACTTTGTAAATAGGTCCTATAGGACCTAAAGTTCCATCCTGTCAAAAAATAAAGCTTTTACCTAACTAACAGAGGTAGGAGGGGCTCCAGGCATGCTGCAGCAGCACCAGCCTCCAAGCCTCTGCCAAAACAAAATCTCTGTCAGTTCTGTCCAGGTTGCCTAACCGTTGAGTGGTGGGGAAGACTGTCCCACTTCTTCCAGGAATTGTTAAACAATACCACAGACAAGTGGGTCCTAGAGGTAGTGTGCCTGAGGTTGTTCCTGCAGTTCAAAAAATTCCCAGAACTACAGGAACACAAGCATTTTCTAGCCCATTCACCCACGGAAAGAATTCTGCTGGAACTGGAAGTAAACAAAAGCTGGTTTAACTTTTAAAAATTGGTTAGTCAACAATTGAAAGCCTATTTAGAGGACAATAACTTGTTAAACTTATCTCTGCATAGCACAGTCATGGAACTCACCCAGCGAAGATCATATAAAAAAAAAAAAACACTGTCCACACATAGAATTGCATCAGATTGCAATTTTACTGGTAGCAAGAAAATGAGAGCTCCTCGACCAGAGGGAGCCCAACAGATTGACGTTTCACCTGATAGAGTTTATCAAAGCATGCAGACAGAATGCAACAAGTTGGTGGCCAAAGCCTATAAGAAACTTCTGCCAAATTACATACAAGAAAAAATGGTGACTAGACTAGAGGTAGCGTGAGCATTAACATTGCAGTTCTTTAAGCAAGCAATAGTACCTGACAAGGTGGGCAGTATTGGGCAATACCGGACCACCCAGGGACGTAATGAGGCCTTGAACCAGGAAGTGACAATCTGTGACAGTCACAGACTGTGAGGAGACAGCATCGGTTTTAAATTGTTTTTTTGTTTTTTTTGATCTAACTATGCAGTGAAGTTATTCCGTTTTCTTTTTCAGGGCAGTGACTGCTTACGTCGGGAGACATCTTGTTTGTCAAAAGGACATTTACTGGTTCCGCAGATGACAGGCAGGAGAGGGGAATGTGTGTGAGCCGTGGGAGAGAGAGCTGGAGCAGCAAGTAAAAATAAATGTGGGGAAAACCAAACTGTAAAGTGGGGCTATAGTTGGGAGGGAGAATGAGAAAGTAATAAAGAGACTGCCAGCTGTGTTGCTCCTATAACGTGAACCGCGTGCTGCAGTTTTAAAAAAGGCACTGTTGGGTATGGGATGCAGATCTAATTGACATCTTGCTCTTCATTTTGATTTGTGTGGCTTTGGTGTAATTTTTTTTAGAGAACTGAGGCCAACGGAGGGTGTTTTGCAGTTTCTTGTGGGAGCTGTGAATAACTTAAAGAGCTGGTTGAGCAGTAGCTCTCGCTAAGCGACAGAAAAAAATGGTGGCAGTTTCAAATGAATGGAGTGCCTTCAACCAATGGGCATGCACAATGGGGACAAATATTTTTTTGAATGGGTAAAGGGGCAGTTCAACTGGCACTTGTTATTTAGAGGGCTCTCACTGCTAGTTAATGTACCCCAGCCAACCAATCAGGTTCATATTATTTTAAAGCCCATTTTCTAATGATTATTAAATGTGGTCAGTTATCTTTATTTATTTTTTTTTTCACACATTGTCTATCTGACCATAACCATGGCTGTTGTCTTCACCCCTAGTAACCAAGGGTGCAGGTGGACAGGTTCACTGTGCACATTTGTGAACAGATTTTTATGTATCTGTTCCAAACTATATGCCTTTTGCTAATCATTATCATTCTGATCTGGAGTGGGAGAGACTATGCCACGGCAGTATTTGACTTTAGCCACTAAGTAGTGCCTGTGTCTGTTTAAAATTCTGTAATCAGGACATGCTACAAGTGTACAACCTGTTTTGAGATTAGAGAATAAATCTTGTGGCAACAGTGTGATTAAAACTCAATACACCAAGACCAGCCCAGTAGTGTGGAGAGCTGCAGAGCTGGGTGCCTCACCCCCTGCCACGCTGATGACTGGGGTTCAGAAATGGATGCGGGTCACTCAGGGACTTGACAAGTGAGGGAGGATTGAGCATCCATAGGACTGCTCTTTTCCCTTGGGGGGAGGTTGCTGTGCCTCACTCTTGACTGCCACCTAGAGATATCTAGGTGGCAGCGCAAGTGAGGCACACATCAGGAAGGGATCCCATGCACAGCATGTCAGGGACATCTCCACATAGGTGGAGCATGCCCATTGTGTTCACTGCATGTCCTTAGGCCATGGGGAGAAAATGAGGAAAGCATGGAGGCCCGGGCCTAGTAAAGCCTTGCCTGTATCCTGACAGTCCAACCTGCCTATCTGGTCCCAATGCTGCACTGCATTGTCTACTGGGAGGGATGGCCCTACTGTCCTGCTGCAGGGGTACCTGCTCCCAGACCTGGAAGAGGTAAGTGAACAACCACTGGACACAGGGACAGGGCTAATAAGCCACCCAGACCTGCCTAAAGAGGATAAAAACTTTTGTGGAAAAAAAAATCAATACACAATGATACCTAATAACCACACATACTAGAGTCATGGGGGGAGCAGTTGGAGGGTGCTTACAAAACAGACTTCCAGCAGTTTTGCAAGAGAAGGGATCTAGGTGTGGTCCCCAAAGTTATTCAAGCAAGCAGATTGAAGACTTGGGTCCCAAAAGCAATTCCAGTGGCCGAGCAGGTTGATGATGTAGTAGGCAATAATTGTGTGTGCATTAGACTAGGTAGCAGCCTTGCAGATGCAAGCAATGAAGATTTTCCTAGCAGCAAAAAGAGAGGCAACAGTAGGTGTTGTACAGTGGGCACATAGCCCTGCGGTTGTTTCCTGAAGAGCCAGCTGATAGGATAGTTCCTCCATATTTCCATTTGCCAGTCTGTAAACAGAAAGCTTGATCTAGCATACAGGATCAGGCACATTCTGACCCCTAATGCTAGACTAGCAATTGTGCAAGTAGTTCTTTCACCTAACCTGCAGTATGGTCTCCTAACTTTCTCCCAGGCCACCAAATCTGCATTACACAAATGGGATGTATCTACAACTATAGATCATTTTTCTCTGCCCTACCCCATCTTATTCACCACTGTAATCTCTACTCTGCTCTGGGATGGTTCTCCTCATCTGCTGGTCGCTCCAACTCTCTTGGCTGCTTCCTCTACAAACTTCTTCAATCGTCCTCTCCTGTCTCTGTTGTATCACTTCTTCATAGCCCTCACCAGGCCTACACCTTTAGGTCCTCTGCTACATCTGTTCTTTAGATTCCCAAAGTCTCCACAAAATATGTTGAAATGAAAGTTACATACTTACTGTAACTGTTAATCTTCCTGAATATCTTCTTCATAGATTACCACTAATTGGTCTGTGCTGGAGGTACTAGGGCCCTACAGGAGCCAGAACTTTTCTGGAGGGCTGATGGCACAAGTGGGTCCTGCACAAGCATCAATGCATGCACCCACTTGTATACAGTGGCACCAGCCATCAACCCCCTCAGTACCTTTTTTACCAGGAGGATGAGCAGCATGAATTTAACAAGTAACCTACGTGCTGCTAAGGGCATAGATAGCCCTGATGGCCTGTGAAAGATGGGGCACCAAACACAGTAACACTGTGTCTTCACAACCCAAACCAAGTACAAATGGGTGAAGACCAACATAACAATACTGGAGTGAGTGTCGGAGATGGTGAGCAGGCGTGGTAATCTATGGAGAAGATATTCAGGCAGATTAACAGTTACAGTAAGTAATTTTAATATCTTCCAAGAATCAAGCTTCTCCATAGATATTCTCACTAATGGGTCAGAATAACAAGCTCAGAGAAAGTCCTCTGGACTAATGAGGGTGGAGCTCAGGGCAGGATTGCACAGATTACACATGAGGATCCTGCAGTGGACCCTCAGGGTCCAGTGGGATCAATGCTCAGATGAATCTGGATCAGCTAGTCCTTGTCTCCTCCCCAGTATGCAAGGTGCTTCAGTGGTGGATGGACCCAGACAACCTTTTAAACAGAGTTCCCTTTCTTATCCCCTCCCATCATTAAATTCTCCCCACAGATACTGTAAGAACATAAGAATATGACAGCAGATGGCGATCACTTGATCCATCTAGTCTACCTGTGTATTTGTTTAACTACCCCCCTAAAATATACTTCTTTGTTTCAGTATCCCACAATGCCTGTCCCAAGATAGCTTTAATTCCCTAACCATCTTTGCCTCCATCACCTCCTGTGGCAGTCTGTTCCAAGGCTCCATGACCCTTTTTGTGAAGAAGAACTTTCTGACATTGCTGTGGAATTTATCCCCCACCAAATGTCTGTTGTGCCCTCTGGTATGTGCCTCTTTATTCTCATTGAAGAAGCTCTGCTCCTGTGCTGTGTGGATTCCTTTGAGGTATTTGAAAGTCTCTATCATGTCTCCCCTGTCTCTTCTCTGTTCCTAGGAATACACGTTTAATTGCCTAAGTCTGGTCTCATAGGGTTCATGGTGGAGGTCTTGGACCATCTTTGTAGCTCTTCTTTGCACCAACTAATCAATTTATGTCCTTTTTAAGGTGTGGTCTCCAGAACTGGATGCAGTACTCCAGGTGAAGCCTCACCAAGGACCTGTACAACTGGATTATCACCTCTTGCTTTCTGCTTATAACACCTCAGCCTATGCATCCTAGGATACTGCTGGCTTTTTGTGATGCCCTTTCACATTGCCTTCCTACTTTCAGGTCATATGATACCATGTTTCCAAGGTCTCGTTCAAAGTCAGTGACGGCTAATGTTTCACCTCCCAATAAATCATTTGTCCCTGGGTTTCTTTTTCCCAGGTGCATGACTTTGTATTTTTTGGCACTGAACTTCAACTGCCAAGCCTTGGACCATTGCTTCAGTTTCTTTAGGTCTGACTCCATCCTTTTGCCCTCTTCCTGCATGTCCATCCTGTTATAGAGTTTAGTGTTGTCTGCAAACAGGCTTACCTTTCCCTCCAATTCATCTGCAATGTCGCTGATGAATATGTTGAAAAGTATTGGTCCCAGCACCGATCCCTGCGGGACCCCACTGGTTACTTTCCCTTCCCATGATAGAGCACCATTTACTAGAACATTTTGGGCCCTCCCCTGAAGCCAGTTTCTCACCCAATTTACAGTCTTACTGTACTTCCTATACCTGTGTTCTCTGGTTTGTTGATGAGCCTTCTCAGTGGGACAGAGTCGAAGGCCTTACTGAAGTCTAGATATACAATATCTATTGCCCAGCCGTGGTCTACTACTTTAGTTACCCAATTGAAGAATTCCACCAAATTCAAATGGTGTGTGCCTGCGCTCAGCAAAACAAGCGGCTTGCCGTAAAGGGTAGCAAGTCCAATTGACTCAAAATTAATTTCAAACATGCAGCTCTCCATCCACCATACCATGTTTGTTTGGCAAGATTGTCTAGATGAGAAGCCATGCTGTTTAAGGTCAAGCTTCCTGCTTGCTTCCAGGTATGCCACTATCCTTTCCTTTAGTATAGATGCCATGATCTTTCCTACGATGGAGGTGAAGCTGACAGGTCGATAGTTCCCTGCCTCCACTTTGCTGCCACTCTTGTGTAGGGGCACTACAATGGCCTTTTCCAGTCCTCTGGTACCTGTCCACTATCCAGTGATTTGTTGAAGAGTGTGGTCAATGGAGCAGCAAGTTTCTCACTGAGCTCTTTTAAGACTCGTGGATGAATTCCATCTGGACCCATGGCTTTGTCCATCTTTAATTTATTTAGTTCCTTTAGGACTCTGTCTTATGTAATGGGGCTATCACCTGCCTCCTGGGTGTGGTGTTCATCTGGACCACTTCCACTGTCTTTGTGTGTAAACACAAAGCAGACAAATGTGTTCAAAACTTCTCCTTTTTCGGCGTCCTCTTCCACGTGCCAACCCTCATTGGTTTTTAGTCTGACAATGCCCACCTTGGTCTTTCTTTTCTCTCGGATATATCTGAAAAAAATGTTGTTGCCTTTTTTTATGTCCTCAGCAATTTTCTCCTCAGTTTGTGCCTTTGCAGCTCTGATTGTCTTTCCGGCCTCTTTTAGCTTGGCCCCATATTCTTCTCTGTCCAAATGCATTTTTGTTTCCTTATACTTTCTGAAAGCTCTCTTCTTTACCTTTATTATTGATGCCACTTCCTTTGTGAACCAAAGCGGGTTTTTGCTTCATTTAGATTTACTGATCACCCTTGAGTATTTTTGTGTTGCGTAGGTTAACGTATTCTTTAGTGCTGTCTAGCTTGTCTCCACATTTCCATTTGCTTTGTAACTATGCAGTCTTTTAAAGGAGGATTTCATTTCACTGAAGTTTGCATTCTTGAAGTTGAGGATTTTTAGCTTAGTGTATGTGGTATCCTCCTGTCTGTTGACTGTAAGCCAGAATGAGCTATGGTCACTGGACCCTAGGTTAATTCCCACAGTAACGTCCAATATCCTTGTGCTGTTTGTAAGAATAAGATCAAGGATTGTATCCTCCCTTGTTGGTGAGTCAGCTAGTTGTGTGAGACCTGCCCCTGGAGAGCTATGAGAAAGTCTTTATTTTTTTCTGATGAGGCTGTGAAGGAGAACCAGTTCACCTCTGGCAGGTTCAGATCTCTTACCAGCAGGAGCTCACCTTTGTCTGCCATTGTAAGAATGAATTCAAGGAGTTCTTTGTCTTTTTCCATGTCTTGCGATGGGGGCCTGTAGATCACTCCCACCCGTATAGTCCCCCCCCCCAGCATCGAGGTTGACCCAAAGAGTCTTGGTAGTGTTGTGAGTCCCACACATCCCAGAGGCTTTGATTTGTTCTTTGCCGGGGTCAACCTTAACCTCTTTTTGCACTAGCCAGCAGGGCAAGTTGATTCAAAATTGCACTAGCCCTTAGTTTAATGGTAAATTTTGATCACGTATACAGGAAACAATGCATGCCAAGAAATACTCTGATTATTGCACATTTATTCTGCTCCCACATTGCTTCCAGCTCCCCAGCAGAAAGAAAAAACTGCAATACCATCCCACACAGTGAGCCCCCCACCATTGTTTTGTACCATGACCTCTTCTCTTCCTCTTTCTGCTCCCCCCCAAACCAGAGGACATCATAACAGCAAATGTTCAGTCAAGCAATCCTAGCTCTGCACCCACAATAGCCAACATCATCATGCACCTCTCTACATTGTCACCACCACTCACAGGGTAATGGGCAGAATAAGGCAGAGAAGGACACTCTCAGGCCCCACCTGATAGTCAACTGGAGACCTGCACTTGTGGATGTTTTTGTACAGTCTCAAGTGATCCAAGAGCACATCTAAGATTTCTTTGGGAGTGGGAGCTACACAAACCTAAGGGGGCTTGGGAAATAGAAAACTATGATGTTTTTATTTTTAAAAGCATTGATTTTAATATGCTCTGCCCCAACAATAACAGATTTTTCTTTAACATTGTGCTTTTATCAGCCCTGGGGAAACAGTACACAGGCATAATGCTATACTATTTCTATTTCTTTATAGGATGAGCTACGTGCCCCTGGAATGCCTATTTTAAGCTTTCAAAGTACATATTTTATTAAGGTTTATTTTTGTACCTTACATGAGCCAAAGCTTTGTTTTTAGGATGAAAGGACATGCCTGCTGGGATAAGGGTGGGACTGCATGGATGGTGATGGCTGGCATGGTCCATTTAGAAGAGCTGGGGACCCCCTACACTTGCCAGTAATGACAGCTATGGATCTGTGGATGGTCATTTCAGAGTCTGGTCTGCAGTGGTGTCCAGGGAAAGAAGAGAGAGTTGGAGGGGAGAGGGAAGTTATGGTGAGGCTGGGATAAAACTCACCACCTGCAGGGCTGACCCTGTATACCTCCTTGCATTTTGTCACTGAAATGTTGGTTGCAGACACTCAAAATGTAGGGAAATGGGGGAACAAATTGCTAGACATAGACACATTCAGAAAACTGGAAGCTAGTGACTTAACAGCACTCTACCCTTGATCATACCCTGGACACTAGCAGAAAGTCCTAACAGTGGAGCAATAATGACTCACTTTGAGTCTTTTGTGGGATCCCCCTCTTGAACTGTCAGATAACTTCAGCTCTTAATGAGCTGTTAATCACACCAGGCCATCTGGAACATTGAGAGATTAGCATGAGGACTAGAGCCTGCTTAAGTAGAGACTTTTTTAACTTCATTAAACAGCCATGAAAATCTGCACTAGTCAGGATGGACAAGTAGAGAGTTAGCTGCACTAGCCCTGGTCAATTTGCACTAGTGTTTGGACTAGTAAAACAATGTTAAGATCGACCCCTGCTCTTTGACATACATCGCTACCCCCCTCCCTTTTTGCCTTTTCTGTCCCTCCTGGATAGGGTGTAGCCTGGGATTGCGACATCCCAGGTGTGGTTCTCAGTGAGCTATGTTTCTGTTACTGCTACCCAATCTAATTTAGCTTTTGTTATCGTAGCAATGAGGTCAGGCATCTTGTTTGCTAGGCTGTGAGCACTGATGCACATTGTTCTTCAAGCCTTGCTCCTTGCATTATCCTGTTTAGCTTGTGTTTTTGGTCTTTTTAGTTTTCGTAATGCAACCTGCATTACGTATTGTTGTTCCAGTTGTTCCTCTGGCCAGATGAAAGGAAGATATGCTGTTTGGTGATGGGGAGGGGCATTAGCTGTCCTGAGCATTGTGTATGATGCTAGTGCCCTCTTGCCATCTGCCAGTTTAAACAACCCTGAAAGACATCAAACCTTTGACCTAGTGCACAGACTCCCTCCTTTGTAGGTGTAGGCCATCGTATTTGAAGAAAGTACAGTTACGTAAGAACTTACTGCAACAGTAGACCTTCGAGAAGAGTTCTTGCAGCAGGTCATTACACATAGGACTATTCTGCCAGGTACTAGGACCCCACGGAAAACTTCTAGCTAACAGTGCAAGGCGGGGGACCGCCCCTAATGTCGGCTCTGCCCACGATGTCAGCCACTGTATAAAGGGAGTGGTCCCCCGGCACCACCTCAGTTCACCCGCCAGAGACCGGCTAGCTTAAAAGAATGTACAAACTGAAGAGATTTTGTCATCCCTAAAGGGATAACCATAGACAAAAAGCACTGGGGAAAGGAGGGAGGGAAAGCATACCTGCTGCAAAAGCTGTTCTCGAAGATCTACTGTTACAGTAAGTTCTTAAACAACTGTACTATCTCACTTCGAGGTAAAGCTCTTGCAGCAGGTCATTACACATGGGACTGAGTCCCAAGCAGTACTGAAATACCACTAAGACAGGCAGTGGAACAGAAGACAAAGTCCCTGTGCTATCAGGAGAGAAGCCCTTGGAGGACTGCCAGGCTGAAGCCTGCCCTCCTCCTGGAAGCAATGTCCAGACTGTAATGCCAAAAAAGGTGTGGACCAAACTCCAGGTGGCTACGGCACAAAGATCTGCTGCAGGCACATTTCTGAGTGAGGCAAAGGAAGCAGAGACCCCCTAGTGGAGTGGCCCTTCATGGGACCTGGTAGGGTTTTCCCATGTTTCTCATGGCAGAAAACAATCTGTTTAGTGATTGGTGCACATAACACCCACTGAGCGATAAAAACAAATAACTGGTCAGATTTCCTAATTGATCTTGTTCTAGCAATGTAGTACCAAAGGATTCTATGGACATCTAAGGTATGCAATAGGGCCTCCCCTTTGTTACAGTACTCCGGATAGTAAACCGGAAGGTTGATGCCTTGATTAAGCATCATCTCAGACACCGCCTTTGGAAGAAATTTAGGATTTGTACAGAGGGACACTCTGTCTCTGTGAAAAACCAAGTACGGCTCTTTACACAAGAGCCTGGAGCTCAGAAATCTTCCAGGCCAAGGTAACAGCAACTAAAAACAATGCTTTCCAAGAGAGGAAGTGAAGCTCGCAACTCGCAGCTGGTTCAAAGGGGGGGCAAAGTCAGCTTTTCCAGCATGAATAACAAATCCCAAGGTGGGACAAGGTCCCACATGAGTGTTAATAAGCAGGATACCTCATAAGAATGTCCAGGATAGGACGTGCTGGGCCAGGTTCTTGCCATCCACCGGTATGTGATAGGCAGAAATAGCCAAAAGATGTACCTTAATAGAGGAATAGCTAAGACCAGAGTCTGACAAAGATAAAAGTTACTCCAGGACCCAATTTACTTTGCACAGAAATGGGCCCAGATCACCAGAGGCTAAATATTTTCCACTTTATGGTGTAAGTGGCCCTGGTGGATGGTTTCCTTGCAGCCACCAACACTTCTGATACCCCCTCGGATACCCTGAACCTGCTCCTAACTATGTCTGCAGGAGCCATGCGTGGAAATGCAGAGACTTTAGGTTGGGGTGTAGTAAAGTGCCTCACTCCTGGAAATGCAAGCGAGAGGATAACAGAAGGGGAACAGGTGGTCCCACTGCCAGGTGCTGCAAAAGTGGGAACCAAATCTGTCTGGGCCAGAAGGGTGCTATCAATCAGGGTTGCTGGCTCTGACTGTAACTTTAGCAGGACTCTGCAGAAGGGAAAGTGCGGGAAGGCATAAAGAAACTTCCCCATCCAGGAGAGGGACAATGCGTCTTGCCAGAAAACACTATGCCCTGGCTCTAGTGAGCAAAAATTTGGCAGTTTGGCATTGAGTGGGGACACAAAGAGGTCCAACTCTGGCATGCCCCATCTGTTGAAAAGATCTTCTGCCATGTCCTGCAGCAACTCCCATTCATGGATTTTGAGACTGCAAGTGACTGAGGCTGTCTGCGAGCGTGTTTTGAAGACTGCGAACATGAATTGCCTGAAGATGCAGGCCATGGTCCACACCCAATGCCAGACCCTCATGGCCTCTCTGCAAAAGGGGTAGGAATGTGTCCCCCCCTTGCTTGTTGTTTTAAAACACCACTGACATGTTGTCTGTCTGTATGAGTGTGGGACCCAGGAGTAGTTCGCTCTGGAATGCCTGCAAAGCATAAAGCACAGCTCTCATCTCCAATACATTTATGTGTAGAGAACTCTCTGCCTGAGTCCAGGACCCACTGGTCTGGTGATTCCTGAGATGGGCACCCCATTCCACGTCTGACGTGTCTGTGGTGACTACCTGCTGAGGCGGAGGGTTGCTTAAAGGAACCCCTACCAATAAGTGGGAGGGGTTCAGCCACCATGAGAGTTTGGTGAACAGCTTTCAAGAGCCTGAATCTCTGGTCGAGGTTGTTGCTGCGCTGATCCCACTGCACTCTGAGGTTCCATTGGAGTGACTCTCATGTGCAGAAGTGCAAAGGAAACTGTCGCAATGGCAGTGGTCATGTGTCCCAGAAGCTGCAGCACTTATCTGGCTAGAGCTTGTTGCGTAGAGGCCACCTCCAAGCTAGGGCTTGAAGACACTCTGCCCTGTCCATGGGCATAAAAGCCCTCCCCTGAACCATGTCCAGGATGGCTTCTATAAACTGGAGCCTCTGAGATGGCCATGGCATGGATTTTGGGAGATTCAGTGTGATCCCTAGGTTCTGGAACATACTGAAGGTGCACTCCAGAGTGTGATGAAGTTGCTTCCTGAAGACAGCAGATAGTAGCCAGTCATCTAGGTAGGGGTAGATATAATGCCACTGTCTCCTGAGGGCTGCTGCTACCACCATCAGGCACTTGGTGAACACCCAAGGTGCCGAGGAGAAGCCGAAGGGCAGATCCCGAAACTGGTAGTGCTGCCCTTTGAATGTGAATCTGAGCTATCTCCTGTGGGGTGGCAGGATCTTTATGTGTGTGTAAGTGTCCTGCATGTCTAGTGAGCAGAACCTGTCCCCATGATGCAGCAAGGGAAGAAGTCCTTGTAGCATCACCATCCTGAACCGTTTGTATTCTATAAATAGATTTAGTTGAATGAGGTCCAAGATGGGACGAAGGGCTCCCATCTTCTTTGGGACCAGGAAGAAGCAAGAGTAGTACCCTTTACCCCTTTAAGATATTGGTACTACTTGGATGGCTTGCTTGGATAGGAGGACCTGAATTTCTGCCCGAATCAGACTGGCGTGGGAAGGAAAGCAGGTTGACAGGACCTGAGGGGTTGTCCACTGGTAACATGGAAAACTCTAGGGCATAGCCTTTCTCTGTGAGATGCAGTACCCATTGATCTGTGGTGATTTTGGACCATTCTGCGAGGTAAAGGAAGAAATGCCCCCCACTGCCTCCCCTACTAGCTCTGCTGCAGGAGGAGGGGTTGGGTGGGGGTTGGTAAGGAGTCGGGCAGAGGTGGAAGGAGTAGGGAGGGGGGCTCTGGGCTGCTTAGCCTAGCTGTGCATTGGCCCTGGGAGCCTGTTGTTTGAAGGGGTGCTTTTCTTTTAAAGCCACCTCTTTGCAGTTGCTTCTTTGCCTATTGCCCCTGCTGCCTCTGAAAGGGTCTACGCCTAGGAGGGTAGGGTTCTGATTTGTACATCCTATGTATGACTGACACTGTCTTGCCTGAATCCTGTAGGCCCTGAATAATCTTTTGGGCTTCCTGCCAGAAAAGGACCAGGCCCTGGAATGGCAGGTCCAAGATGGTATCCTGGAGGTCTTGCCTAAAACTGGACACCCTCACCAGGAGTGAAGCCCTGAGGCTGAAACCCGGGCTGCAGTATCAGCTGTGCCATAGGAGCTGCGGAGCACAAGCTTGCCCACATCCTCCAGACTGTAATACTGTTAACAGCTCAGACTTAGTTGATGAGTCTGGCTGAGTCTTGGCAAGGTCCACAGCTTTTTGCCACAGGCACTTCTGATACATAACCATGTGAGCAAGGAAATTCAGGGACCTTATGGTACAGGTGGACAAGGCATACACCCTCCTCCCCAACTGGTCTGTTTTCTTAGACTCCTTGTCAGGGGGGCTGGGAACTGGTGTGTCTAGGCTGTTGTGTCCTGCCATGTGCCACCATGAGCATAATAGAATCTGCCTTAGGGTGCTCCCCGAGGTGAGGCTCGTTCCTTGGAATTCAATAAAGGTGGCACGCCTTCTTGGGCACCACCGACGCAGTGGCTGGATGCTTCCATGTCAACTTCGTGACATCCTGAAATGGTTCCACCAGACAGGGGATAACTAGAGGCTTAGGTTTGGAGGCTCCTAAGAATTTGGCAAGGTGGCATCCCTCCCGGTCCAAATCCTCAGTCTCCCACTGCTGCCAAAAACGATCAGCCACACACCAGAACCTGGGTTCCTTTGTCCTGCCCTGACTAGTCTGCGAGCGAGCTTCAGGGCTGGGTTGGGGAGTTCACCTGGACCCTTATCAGACCCAGGGGATATGGTCCCAATGGGAAACCCACCTCCACATAAACATTTTAAAGATGCAGGCAGTTCTGCATGCCTTACAGGCCTTTCAGAACCATCTCTCTCCAGGTTCACTATTGGTACAGTTGGACAACCTCAGTATGGTCTGTGAAATCTACAAGCAAGAAGGGACCCATTCCTACCCCCTGCACCAGGAGGCGATAAGGGTATAGTACTGGGTTCTAGATCATGGTCTAGAACTGTCAGCTGTCCATGTGCCAGGCACCAAAAATGCCTTGTCAGACAGCCTCAGCCGGTCGCAGTCCAGAGTGCAAGAGTGGGAACTGCTGACCTCAGTCATAGACGACCTCTTAGACAGATGAGGTTGTCCAGAGTTGGACCTTTTTGCGACCCCACTCAGTGCAAAACTGCCATGCTTCTGCTCACTAGATCCAGGGCCTGGAGTTTTCTGGTAAGATGCGTTGTCCTTCTGGAAAGGGAGGTTTCTTTATGCCTTCCCACCCTTTCCTCTGATTCAGAGGGTGCTCATAAAGCTCTACAGATGGAAGGTGCAATCCTAATTCTGGTGGCTCCATTCTGGCCTTGTCAGATATGATTTCCATTAATGCAACAATTGGCTGCGGACTCTCCAGTTCCCCTGCCCCTTTGCCGGGACCTGCTGACACAGGCTCAGGGGACCCTTGTCTATCCAGACCTCATGTCCCTCCATCTACATGCATGGCTCCTGAGGACATAGCCACTGGCCATGTTGGAGTGTCTCAGAAGGTGACTGATGTCCTGGTGGCTGCTAGGAAACCTTCCACCAGGGCCACTTACTCAATGAAGTAGAAACGTTTTGCTATGTGGGCCACTTCCCATCACCTGGACCCTTTCACCTGTCCAGTCAACAAATTTCTAGAGTATCTCCTGTCCCTATCAGATGCAGGACTTCAGTATTCAATACTGGAGGCAGTATAGCGCAGTATTTTAAGGCTCTGAGCTGCAAATCTGGAGACCTGGGTTTGAATCCCATAGCCCCCACTTGCATACTGTGTGACCCTGAGCAGGTCATTTAACTTCCTTGTGCTCCCAGGTCACACCTGTAAACAAGCTTTCAGCTTAGTGTGTCTCTCCTGGTTAAAAAACAAACAAAAAAATTCATCTTTTGAGGTGCACCTGTTTGCTATTTCAGCCTTTCATGTGCATATCGATGGTTGTATGGTGGCACAATTGGATATGGCCCGTACTTTAATGAGAGGCATTCTACACATGAAGCCTCTTATCTGGAATCTGGTCCCCACTTGGGACCTCCATTTTGTGCTCGAGAAGCTGACCCTGCCCCCTTTTGAGCCAGCCACATCTTGTGAGCTATGCTTTCTGTCGTGGAAAGCGTTATTTTTAGTTGCTATTACTTCTGCTTGAAGAATTTCAAAGCTACAGGATATCATGTGTGAGCAGCCTTATTTGGTTTTCCACAAGGACAGGGTCTCCTTATGTACTAATCCTAAGTTTCTTCCTAAGGTGGTGTCTGAGTTTACTCTAAATCAGTCTATCCACCTGCCTGTTTATTATCCAGGGCATGCCAATCCATGGGACGCATTGCTCCATACTTAAATGTGTATAGAATTTTCAGGTATTGTGCACACTGTACTAAGGACTGCAGAAAGTCCTCTCAGTTGTTTGTTTCTTTCGCCCTTGGCAGAGAGGGCACGCCAGTATCTAAACAGTGCTTGTCCAAATGGTTGGCCAACTATCATTTTTTGTTATAGGAAGTATGGTAAAGAACTACCTGGTGTGGTTTGTGGCCATTTAACCTGAGGCATGGCCACTTCTGTTGCCTGTTTGAGAAATGTGTCGGCTGCGGAAATTTGTGCTGCTGCCACTTGGAGTACTGTCCACACTTTCACTAAACGCTACAGTCTGGTCATTGCCTCCAGAAGGAGGGCAGGCTTTGGCTAGCTGTGCTTCAGGACCTTCTTTCTTTTGCCTCTGGCCTCTGCCACCCAAACTGTCTTACACTTAGTACTGCTTGGGACTCATTCCATGGGTGTGACCTGATGACAGAGATATTCCTGAAGAAGATAGAACAGTTAAGTAAGAACTTACCATAACTGTAACTCAATCTCTGTCATCAGGTCATGCTATCCCTCCCTCCGTCCCCCTCTCTCTCTCTCTCCATGGCTCAGCTGTCCTGTTGCTTCAGCCTTTTTGTTAGCTGGGCATCTTCTCTGTCTCTTCAATTCCTTGGTGGGACTCCTTTCTCCAGTGGCCTATGGCTAGGGAAAGAACTGAAAAGGGGACGGTTTGCCCATGCTTATGTAGGGCTGTGACATAGGAGCCTGACATCAAAGTGGGTGGCCCCTACTAGACTGCTGCAGAAAAGTTTTTGTGGAATCCTAGTGCCTGACAACTAAGTTCCATAGGTGTGACCTGATGACAAAGATTCCCTTGAAGATCTATTGTTTGTTAGGTAACTTCTTTTTGCTCAAAGTACTTGGTTCCTTGTTTAGTGTTCACCCAACTTTCCGGCTTTATATCTTTTTCATTATTCATGACCTGCATTTAACAGAGACATGTTTGCAGTGCTTAAGTAACTGTCTCCAATGCGCAATTGGGCAGCAGCTCCTGTTCTGTGTGCTGCCTGGCATAGACATCCAGGGCAAATAGCTTGGTAAAGGTATGCATTGTGCTCCAAAGTGCAGCTCTGCAAATTTCACCAGTAGGCACAGAACATATCTCTCACAGGGAAGTGGCAAGTGCTCTGGTGGAGTGGGCATGGACCTTGTCCTCCAGTTTAACCTGAGCCATAACCTAGCAGTAACAAAAGCAGTTTACGATCCAGGCTGAAATGCGCTTGATTGTGACAGCAAAGTAGGTAGGCAGGATAATAGCCTGATTAAGATAAGACTCTGACACCATCTTAGGTAGAAGCTTGGGATGTGCATAGAGAACTACTGTACGTTATCTTTATGGAAAACAGAATACGGAGGGGAACCAAAGAATGTATTTCAGATACTCTGCATGCAGAGCTGACAGCTACCAGAAATGCTGCTTTCCAAGTTAGAAACTTCAGGTCACAAGTCAGGAGGGGAGATAGCCAGAATCCAGGAGGATTTCAGGAAGCTGAGAGGGGGGAGCCTAAAGCAGATAGCATACTCCATCTCCTTCTTGGAGGTACTAACTGTCCATGGCATGGGGGAGGTTAGTTTACTCCGCAACCAGAAATTCAACTCCCGGTTGAAGGAATGGTTCGAAAAGGAGGGGTTTGGCTTCATGGGGGACTGGGGCCCCACCTGGAGGGATATGAGCCTGTATAAGGATGACGGCCTGCATCCATCCGGGAAGGTGACCTTAGTCATAAGTGAGAAGTTTGAATGCTTCTGCAGCAAGAATTTAAACTGGGTGGAGGGGGGGGGGTAGCCAGCAGGAGTCGAAATAACCACCTGTCTGCTTGTCCCAGACACCCAGTTTTCCTCAGGGACAGCTGGTTTATTTCTCTTCCTGTCCCTGGGACAGGCACCAAGTGAAAAAGCATTAGCATGCAATAGAACCCAGGAGATACTACCACATGTAATATTAGGCTATGAACATCACAACATCATGGTGTCACATGCTGAGAGATGTCCATTCAACTTGGTGTCCCATTATGGACTCTTCTGTGTGGTTGGCGGTTTCATCAAGCAGCAGAAACGAAAATAGTGCAGGACTAGACCGTGCATGTGTTCTGTCACTGTGCACGTGCAGTTGCCTGTGTTTCTTTTGCTTTCTGCACTGCATACCTCATTTTTCTGTGTGCTGTGCTTGCAGTAGCTGCTCAAGACTAGCTGCTGTTCACAGGTAGCAGAGTTTTTTTTTTTTAAACCCTTTTCAGGGCTTTCTACTAACTAAGAGGGGATAGGCTAATTAAGAGCCATTGTACTGGATAGGAAAGCTCTTTTCAGGACAGAAAGTCAAGGCAGAAAGAGGGGGAGACTCAGTATTTAGAGACTAGGAGAGGAACTTAAAGAACTGAGACAACCACTTAAAGCTCCCTGTCAGGGCAGAAGGGCTCCAGAGACAAGAGCTGGGAAGACCAGTTAAAAGCCCTTGTTGGGGTTACTAAGTAGGGGGCTATACACAGGAGCAGAGGAAGCTGATTGGCTTGTCAGGGCACAGCACAAGGGGGTTAGGGCCTTTGTCACGGATACTACTGAGCAGGAGGGGACAGAAAATTAAAAGTCCATATCAGAGCAGTGAACTGAGGAAACACTTAAGTCCTTTTCAGGGTCATGTACCAGCCAGTGGGTAATATTTAGTAGCCCTTTTCAGGGCACCTTACAATGGCCCCAGTCAGTTGGGCTCACTAGTTATTATTAGCTTATATTCAGAAACAGAAATGTAAAATTAGTAAACACAAATCAACAGGATAGGTCCAAATTTTGTGGGACAGTCAAAATGAATATTGCACCTGTCCCTTGGACAGCCATCCACAGAATATTATTTCTAGCCCTGGTAGCCAGGAAGGTCAGGAAGCTTAGTATCCCCCCCCCCGAGCACATGCTCTGCACAAGTACCCAAGGAATCGATAGACAGACAGAGGGCAGAATTCAACTTAAGGGCAGAAGACAGGGAAGACCAGGGAAAAAGAATGCCCAGGAAGTGTGTGCGTGTGTGTGTGTGGGGGGGGGCTTAGGGCACCAAAACAGGGGATGGTAGTCACATCCTGGAGAGCTATGTGTACCAATGCCTGGAGCCTTAGTAACAAGTTGGAAGATCTGGAGGCAGCCAAGGCACAGTCCGACCTGGACATTGTGACCATCACAGAGACCTGGTGTAACGATAACCATGACTGGGAGATGGCCATACCAGGCTACAGTCTATTCAAGAGGGACAGGACAGGCAAGAAGGGGGAAGGAGTGGCACTTTATGTGAAAGATAACATAAAGGCCACAGAGATTCAAGGGGAACAAGAAGGGGGGAGATACTGTGGGTTAAGCTTGATAGAAAAACAGGGTGAGCCATCTGCATGGGTAATTTACAAACCACCAGCCCAGAGGAAAGAGATGGATAGGGAGATGATGTTGGCTATCCAAAGGATGGCACACAAGGGGGAGGTAGTGCTGATTGGCGACTTTACTATTCCAGACGTGGACTGGAGCCTCCCAGCAGCGGCGTAAGCAAGGATCAGGTTTATCCTGGACTCGCTTCAGGAAGCCTTTCTTAAACAACTGGTCATGGAACCCACATGGCAGGAGGCACTACTGGACCCGATGCTCACAAATGGGGACAGTGTGACGGGGATCACAGTGGGGGAGCACCTGGGGAACAGTGACCACTGGTCAGTGTGGTTTAGCATAACTGAAAGGGCAGAACCCAGCCACACTAAAATGTGAATCTTTGACTTTAGGGGGGCAGATTTTGGGAAAATGTGGAAATGCTAGGAAGAGGCGCTAACTGGAATAGGAATGAAATTAGGGGTGGAGGAACAGTGGGTAGTATTCAAAACAGGGAAAACAAAGGCAACACAATTATGTGTAAAACAGGTTAGCAAGGGGAAAAGGAAGAGGAGACTATTATGGTATTCCAAGGAGGTAGTGGAGAAAGTTAAAGCCAAAAAAATCACATTCAAACAATACAAAAAGACACAGGCAGACGGGGACAGGGAGAGGTACCAGGAGAAACAAATGGAGGCAGGGAGGGAAGTAAGGGAAGCCAAAGCACAAACAGAGGAGCGCATTGCAAAATCAGTAGTTAGAGGGGACAAAACCTTCTACAGGTACATAAGTGAAAAAAGGAAAGCAAAGGGAGGGATAGTGAGGCTGAAAAGGGAAGACAGGAGTAGAGTGGAGGATGACAACAGCAAAGCAGACATACTGAACAGATATTTCTGCTCAGTCTTTACAGAGGAGGGGGCGGGTAATGGGCCAGAGGGGAGAAGAAAGGGTAGAAAGGGCATGGAAATGGATAGAAGTCCTTTTCCAACGGAAAGGGTCCTAAAGGAACTGGAAGAAATAAGAGTAGATAAAGTTATGGGTCCAAATGGGGTACACCCCAGGGTGCTGAGGGAGCTAAGAAAGGTGGTGGCTGAACCTCTGGCAGTCCTGTTTAACTGATCACTGGAAACAGAAGCGACACCCAAAGACTGGAAGAAAGCTGATGTAGTCCCCCTATACAAAAGCGGTAACAGAGAGGAAGCAGGAAACCACAGACCAGTCAGCCTGACCTCAGTAGTGGGGAAGATCATGGAAACAATACTGAAGGAAAGAATAGTGGGACACCTTGTTGCCAACAGTATACAGGACCCAAGGCAACATGGTTTTACTGGGGGAGGTCTGGATTTTCGACTGGGTGACAAGGGAGGTGTATCAGGGGTGGGGGGGGTGGCAGTGAGTGTGGCCTACCTGAACTTCAGCAAGGCCTTTGACACTGTGCCACATAGAAGGCTGTTAAGCTGAGGAACATGGGAGTGGGTAGGACAGTGATGCGGTGGGTGGGGAACTGGCTGCACTGTAGGACACAGAGGATGGTGGTAAATGGCTGTCACTCCACGGAGGGAAGGGTGACCAGTGGGGTGCCACAGAGATCAATGCTTAGTCCAGTCCTCTACAACATCTTTATCAACAACATTACAGAAGACTTAGAAGGGAGAATATGCCTGTTCGCTGATGACACAAAGCTCCACAACAGGGTGGACACACCAGAGGGTGTAGATAGAATGGGGAGTGATCTGCAGAAGCTTGAGGACTGGTCAAGGGAGTGGCAATTGAGATTTAACACAAAGAAATGCTAAATAATACATATGGGGCACAAAAACCCAGGAACAACATATCAGCGGGGGGTGAGGCTACAGAATGCTCCAAGCAGGAAAGGGACCTAGGGGTTATCATATCTGATGACCTCAAGGTAGGGAGTCAGTGCAACAAGGTGGCAGGAAAAGCAAACAGGATGCTGGGTTGCATAGGCAGGGGTATCACCAGTAGGAAAAGGGAAGTCATAATTCCACTATACAAGACACTAGTGAGGCCAACCAACAAGTACAGTGTCCAGGTGTTGGCCCAGTTGGCACTGAGGGTTGAGGCGCTGGATGCCACATCTTGCACCACGCCAGTGACCCAGGTTTGGGAACAGACTTGGGTCACTGGGGGTTGACAGGGGCAGGAGAGGATTGAGTATCCAGAGGACTGCTTTCCTCTCTTGGGGAGGATGGGCTCGATCCCTGTTGCACTTGCAGCTCCTAGCAGAGGTTGGGGGTGAAGCAGTGCACAGGTGTCCAGAAGAGGGGAGTGAGGCGATGGAGGACGTCCTGCGGGTGGGTGCAGGAGCATGCCCATCGCACACTAGACGACATTGCACGTCTATGCTTCCAAGGGGAAACTCAAGGCAGAAAACCCCCCAGGTACCTGGGAAGGCGAAGACAGGAACAGAACTGCCCAACACACTCAACGCCAGATCTGCCAAGCCGGCCTCTGGTTCCTCCCTGCTCTCTGAGTGCACTCTAGATTGTAGATAGAGCGCTGGTCAGGTGTTCGTGGCCCCACCTCAGGGGGTTCATAGCCAGGGGGATGGTGAGTCGAAGAAGCAGAGGAGGGACACTCGGGACAGAGGCAAGGTGCGGGGGTCTCAGTGAGTGGTTACAGGGTGAGTACCTAGGTCCTGTCTGAGACAGTCCTGTGGGGCCTGGTGCATGAACAGAACTGTAAAAAAAAAAAGTACAGTGTCCAGTTCTGGAGGCCTTACCTACGTAAGGACATAGGGTGGAGGCAGTTCAGAGGAGGGCAACCAAGATGGTGCAAGGATTACAACACAAAACCTATGAGGACAGGCTGAAAGACATAAATATGTATTCCCTGGAGCAGAGGAGAGGAGGGAAGAGGGGGAGATGATTGAGACCTAGAAGTACCTCACAGGGAGGAACAAGGTGCAGGAAAACACAATTTTTCATAGGAAAAGATGTTCCAGAACTAGGGGACATGGGATGAAACTGGAGGGAGGGAGGTTCAGAGGGAATGTGAGAAAGAATTTCTTCACAGAGATGGTGGTGGACAAATGGAACACCCTGCTGGAGGAGGTGGTGGGGGCTGAAAAGATTACAGGATTTAACAAATGCATGGGATAGGCATCAGGAGATCCTGGTAGTCGGGGGAAGGGGACAACCTAGTTCTAGACAAGCTTGAAGAAGCAAAGTATGTGTGCACATGGGCAGACTAAGTTGGCCGTAGGCCCTTATCTACCATCAATATCTATGTACAAGTTGCAATAGGCTCAACGGGCTTGCAAGTGAGCACATCCAGTGTAAGGTTAATATCCCAGGGATACACCAGCTTTCTGATGGGAGGCCATGTGTGCAGAATACCTCTGAGGAACCTCTTAAACAGTGGTAGCTGTGCCACAGAGAAGGTACCAACACGCTTGTGGCATTCTGATATAGCACACAGGTGGACCATAACTGTGCAATACTGCAAGCCAGCATTAGAAAAGTCCAGTAAGTACTCCAAAACCTTTTCAGGTGGACACCTAAAAATGTCTACGGGGTGTTTGGAGCTCCAGATGGGCAATCTTTTCCACTTGGCTGTCTATGTCTTCCTAATAGAAGGTTTATGCACAGCCAAAAGTATTTCAGATGCTCTGTGAGATACCTTGCTCCTGTTCACTTCTGTCTCTTCAGGAAACAGGCTTGAAGGTGAAGAGAGTACATATTGGGATGGACCAATGGACCTTGGGCCAGTAAGTCCATCCGGGGTGGTAGAACCCTTGGTTTTCTGACTGAAAGTTGATTCAATAGAGGGAAATCATATCTGCCGTGGCCATATTTTGCTATGGTAAGTCTGACTGCATCCTGACAGAAAACGCCACGTCCTGGATTTCTGGACAAGAATCAAGGCAGTTTGATGTTGAGTGAGGACACAAAAGGTCCACATCTGGGGTGCCCCACTTGTAGAATAACGATTTCACGATGCCTGGCACTAATGATCACTCATGAGGATCCACCTATGCTCGTCCTACTTCATCTGCCAGCGTGTTCTGGAGCCCTGGCAGATACAGTGCTTGGAACAAGAGCCACTGCTCCAGACGCCATTCTTACACTCTCATTGCCTCTCTGCACAGGGAGTAAAAGTGTGCTCCTTCTTGCTAGTTGATATAGTTCATGACAGCCTTGTTTGGCTGATCAAGTCTACTAGGGCTTTTAGACCATAAAAAACTGCACACAGCTCCAGCACATTGTTGTGGAAGATGTGTTTCTGACAAGTCCCTAACACTTTGTGTCTGGAGACCCTGGCAGTTGGATCCCCACCACAGCAGGGAGGCAGCTGTGGTGAGAGTCACCTCTGGCCCTGGTGGGGAGAAGCAGCAGCCCTGGGGGGGGGGTTGTCCTCCACAGACCACCACATCAGGGATCTCATGAAGGGTTTGGTCACTGGAATGGGGAAGTTTTAGGGTACGATGCTTGTGACCACTGGGTACTGGATATCCACTAAATTGTCCTCATGTTAACCCTTGCTAGAGGCACTGTTTTTGTTCATCAGTAATTTCTGCTCCTTTGCGTAGCTGACAGGTGACTCTGGCCCTTCCCTCGGAGGGCTCTTCCTCCAGTCCCGATCGTCCCCGCTCTGCTGACCCCCGCAATTTCCCTACGGATTGCCCCCCATGATGGGGCCAGGGTGAGAAGCACCGGCATACTCCCCCCCCTCTCCCGGAGCACAAGTCCAGAATCAGGGGCTGCATCATGGGGGAATGACCGGGTCATCATGGGACTTGTCTGCTCCCGACTTTATCCTCTGTTTTCTCCCTAAACCTACATCCATGCAATGGGTGGAGTGGCTGTCCCCGCTTCTGCGGAAGCAGCCTATTGCCCTGGATGTGGGCCTTCCCCATATGTGGCTGTGTGCCAAATTTTCTCCTTTCACTAAAAATACCACCAACAGCTTAATCTGGTTCAATGTCAGTTGGCATCCATCTGTATTCCCCCTTCCTGGGACGAGTCTGAAAATAGGAAGAATTGTCTAGTCCTCCTTTCCCAGTCAACAACAAAAAAAAAATTGTCAGCTGCAGAGTAAAGGTAGCATGCAGCATGTTAAGTCATTGTCACAGAATTGCTCCTTCATTATTTTGAACTTTTTTTGAGACTTTGAGATGTTAAATACTTGGACCATCTCATGGTTGCCAGCTTGAAAAATAAAAATATTAAGACACAGTGATTGAGTGGTGTCCTCTCTATGTATGTGGAGGCTGTTGGTTTGGAAACTACTGTCCCTAGAGAATATTACACTATTCTAAGATAGGAATCTGAGGCATCCTAGTGTTTTTGATGGACTCTAATATGGCCAGGTAGTGGGTGCCTCCATTTCTTGCAGTATGCCACTGTGGTTATTTGCTGCTGTTAAGGGGGAGTTGGGTTATCCTGGGGTGCCGCAGTATCTATGACCAGTTTTTGAAGAAAAAAAAAAAATGTCATCCAGTTGCTCTTCTGCTGGTAGGCAAGAGGGTTTATTTTTCTCCCTGTCCTGTACTGGTATTACCCCTGTTGTCTGGGGAGGATGCCTGCCATCTTCTTTTCAGCTGGAAGCATACCCACTGCATTTGAGGGTATGGCTTGGGGCCTCGGTCATAACTGGCACCGTCACTGCTGATCCAGAGTCTGCACCTGTTTTATCCTTTTCTACTCAGTGTGCCATTTTCTTTCAAGATGGTGCACTAGAGCACCACTATTTTCCTTCCCTGATTTGGGGTGCCATGCTACGTGTGGGCTTGTTTGTTACTGCCATGATGGGTGACCTTATTAGTTGCATCTGCCCCTCTGGGGCGTGCCTTAGGAGAGCAGTGTGACAGTCCTCCCTTGTGTGCTGAGTGGAGGATGTTCTGCACACTGCCCTCCTGTGGTGGGAGACAGTTAATGCTGGGCTGTAAGCAGACCAGAGTTTTCTTTGTATACACTGTGTGGCCTGTTTGAGTCATTTGTCCTCCACGTGCTAGTACTGTGCATCAGCTCAAGGTACCTTCAAAAGAAAAGAATAGTAAAAGCTTTCTTCCACTGTTTCCTTGAGTGGAGAGTCCTGTGTGCTGTACCAGTTATATAGATACATAGCCAGTAATGGCAGGAAAAGGCCTGTTGGCCCATCCTGTCTGCCCACTCTACCTAACTACTCTGTACTGTCCCTAGTAGCCATTCCTCCCCTTTGTTTCTGTCGCCCTTTTCTAACTAGTCAAAGTTAGTGTTTCATGTCATGTCACTTCTGTACTGTACTGGTTCTGGTGTTCCCCTTTTGGGCGAACAATCTCCAGTGGGTGTCATGCTGGATGCCCAGTCAACATCTCCCTTTTGGCTGCCTGGTCTAGGGTCTCTGTGTGAACTTCAGCTCAATGCCTCATGTCCTTTGGCCTCTGATGCATGGCTGTTTTGAAGTCTTCCTTTTTGCAGAAGGGTTTTTGGTGAGTGTCCCTGTGGGGTGCCCAGGTCCTCCTCTCCCTCTAGTTGCCTGATTAAGGGAGCTCTGCATACAATTCAGCGCAACACACTTGCACCGGAGCTTTTTGATTCTTCCACCCTTAGGGAGGGGTCTCCATTCAGACTACCCGCTGACTGCTTGGGTTGCCTTACTTTGAAAGCACTGAACCTTTGTTCACCTCATCAGATTCTCTGGCCTTGGGAAGCACTGGATATGTCCATTTTTGTATTCATTGCTGGCCAGCATGAAGACTTGCAGGACATTATTCTGGCTGATAGGTCTGATCTGATAAGGACATTTTTGTGGCTGTTGACTGTCACTGGACATGCTTGGTCAGCTGCCTCCCACCACTCTGTTTACAGCGATGAGGCAAGCACTGTTGTAAAAGAGGGCTGTTATGCAATACCTCAGGCCGTACTGAACAGTGACTGTACTCCTGGTGTTTCTTGGTCTACAGATTGGTAGGGGATCATCACTCCCATCCTGGGCTCAAGCCTCTCGACTAGTGTATGTGAAGTACAGTACTGGTCCATGTTATCCCCATGGTCTTGGCTCTCTCTGATATGAGAGGACCAATTCTGTGTGCTGGCTATGCAAAATAGAATACTGGCACATTATACCTGAACTGAACTATAGACTGTACTTCCGCTTCTGCCTACAGGATGACTATCTCCAGTTTACATGGGCGGGGTCCTGCAGGGTCCCTCTAAATGCCCACACAGCACTTATCCTGCTTCGTACAAGAAAATGACTGGACAATCTTAGTGGTCTGGTTAATGCAGTAGAACCTGCACTTGTCCTGCACCAGAGACTTCAGTGCAGAGCAGTCCTGGATGCTTTTAAGTTGCCCCCCTTTCAGTCTTGTCTCTGACATCAGCACTGATGGTGCAGAGAGCTCTGGTCATCAGCAGCAATAACTGCCAATAATGCTGCTCAGATTATTCAATGTTACAGCATTTCCCCAATTTCATGACATCCTGGGCTTGTCTGTAAGTATGTATTACACAGTGGATATACTGACGGCACTATGGTCTCAGGACCTGTAGTCTCTGATCCATCTGCCCTCTGTATATATCCTTGTTCTCAATGACCTGCAGCAGTATCAGCTCAGAGTGCTTCCAGGAAAAAGGCCCTTTCCTGTAGAAACAGCTTTGGCTGTTTCACCCTATGGAGTGGGGGTGCTAATCTGAGGTCTCACTAGGTTCCAATCCTATATCAAGTGAAGCAGACCAGGTTTGGTCTTTTCTGTTTACATCCCCACTGAATACAGATTGGCCAGGGCATGGTGTTTTTTGGCACTATGCATTTTTTCTACTTAGAACATGGAGTTTCTTTCAATTTTTTTTTCTCCTATGTTGCGGATTCAGAAGGTCCTAGTCAGACTTGGGCTGGAACTACACATTTCTCCTGGTTGCCCTTCAGTGGTCCAGACAGATTTGCTATTTTTGAAATCCCCCCAATTGTTTAACTGGGAGAGACACACTAAGCTGAAAGCTTGTTTACAGGTGCGACCTGGGAGCACAGGGAAGTTAAGTGGCTTGTTCAGGGTCACACAGTATGCAAGTGGGGACTGTGGGATTCAAACCCAGGTTTCCAGGATTGCAGCACAGAGCCTTAAACCACTGCACTATACCGCCTCCTAAGTCAATTAAAAAGCCAATTACAAACACCAACAAAATCTTGTTCAAGATTAAATGTTAACTCGATAAGACTTGAGTAAGAAAAAATAATTAAATTCATCTGCACAGAGAGTCACAAAATTTACATTAAAAAGGTAATTGGTTGACAAAAAGTGAAAACAACAATATTGTTTACAAATATCATTGTGTACGACAGCCTCTACCTCAGCTGTAGGGGTATTGGAGCTGCAGGTTTTTCGAGATCTCTGTTTCTAGACCATGACTACAGTCAATCCTCTTTCTGTTTGTCCCAGTTACTTTAAGCACATTAGGTACTCCAAGCACTACATACTGTTTCTTTAAGGGATGTTCTCCTCTTACCTCATATCTGCTGCCAGTAGGCTGACAGAAATTTTTCTGACACTGTCACTGAGCATATCACCAGAGGTATGGTCACTTCAGAGGTTCACTTAAGTCAACTTTCTGTAAAGCTGCTGCCTGGAGTGGGATCATATTTTTGTTAAGGTCTACAGGCTGGTATTCCTCTCCAGCAAGGTCTGGATATGCTCTTGGCTGTTCCATGAGGTCTGCTTTCTTAGTATGTGGTCCTCTAATTTCCCTTTGCTTTGGGAATTGTCCAATGCATTATGGTTCTTTGGAGGAGATACCACCACCCCCTCTCTGCAAACTTGAAAGGGTTTTTTTCACTACACGGTCTGCTTCCAGTAGCACATTTGGCAGTCTGAGTGGTCTCTGCATATCTCTTCCCCCTGCCTCTTCTGTTTGATTGGAAGGGGTGGTTTCCTAGTTCCTGTTGGCAGTGCCTGGTTAGGATCTCCACTTCTTTCTGATGCAGCTGTTGCGCCCAGGGACCATCTGGTGGGTCTGGCTGATCCCCCTTGGTTGATCCTTTGCTCTCCATATGGGGAATCTGCAGGTCTCCTTCACCTTCTAGTGTAATTCTGGTGGATCAGACATGTCACAGGCAGGGCTATAATGAACTCAAGGTGATGAGGACCAGACCATCTTAAATAGGCAAAGTCACAGGAGGGTGGGTCCAGCCAGTATAAGGCGGGGTGCCCCAGCTATAGAAAAATTCCCTTTGGAATACTACTACCAGACAGTTCTAGTCCAATGATCAAGCATCATCCTGCTTGGCTGACGTGGTTTTCTCCATTCTTTTCTCCCCAAGAACTGGCAATGTGCAATGATGCGCATGGAGTCAGAATTCTGTCCTCCCCGGGATCTGTCTTCTGCTGCGCTGCCACCTGACTTCAGCCAAGCAGCGGATAATACTATTCCCCACCCCAAAGACAGCTGTTCTTAGGACGCTTAATCCTCCTCCACCTGGCCAACCAGTGATGACTTGAGTCTGCTCCCAAACTCAGGACTCAAGAGTAGTGAGCGGTAGAGCCATAAACCAAAGGTACGTGATTCTGATATCCTAAGAAAATGAGGCCAGGCCAGCAGCACTGCCGATGACTCGAATTCAGAAGTGAGGGACTTCACTTCCACTATGGGCAACTGGATACTGGGGCTGAAGCTGCCACAGGCACTCAAGGTGGTCCCTACACTGGTGGGCTCAAACTAAGGGGGCAATACAGTGGTGCATTTGGGGTGGTCTGTGGAATCCCAGGAGGACCAGGTGAGAGGGGCCTCAATGGACAGGCAGTGTCACTGGCAGAGGCTGAAGGAGGTCCTGGCAAGGAGGCAAAAAAAGAATTAAAAAGAGAATGTGAGACCATGCTTGTAACTAGAAGAGGGGCCTCCTAGGACATATGAATATATTACTGATCAAGGGTGATCAATAATGCATAAAAACTTTAAAAAATCTGCCCCAAATATGCCCCTTTCCAGGGCACCTGTGAGTGAGGTACCCTTTACACAATAAGTGTGTCCCATGCCCAGGGGAAAGGAGCACTCTGCTTAGTTGAGAGTACTCCCTCGCTCAATAAAAGTAACAGTGCCTCTGAGGAACCTTTCTTTCTGTACAAGAGAGTAATCTTGTGAGGTTTGAGCAAGAGGACCACAAAGAGAAACTGAGTGAGACTCTGGCTGCCCAAATCTCATGAGACTCTCCTTATACAGTAGAAGACATCCCTTGGAGACACTATGGCCCGGATATTCAAAAGGGTTGCACCATGCGCAACAGGGTTGCGCATGCGCAAGTCCAAAAATGCGCCATTTTGCGATATTCAGAAGAGGCAGTTGCCATCGAAAACATGCTGAGCAACAACGCAATGAAATGAAGGCATGCGCAACGAAGGGTGGATCCATGCATAAAGAGCGAATGCGATATTCAAAGACTTCGCGCGATGCGCATAATAACGGCACAGTCGAATTGCGTTATTCAGCGAAATGAGCCAAAATAAAAAGGCTCAAGGAAGCGGCGCAAGAACGCTACAAGGCTGCCAAGTGGGGAGAGAGAGAGAGAGAGACAGACAGACAGAGACAGGCTAGGGCAGGCAAGGCAAGCGTGGGCCATAGGCTGTAGAGGCCAGCAGGGGGTGCCCGGTGCAGTGGAAGTAGCAGTGAGGACAGCGGGGGTAACACAGCAACACCAGCCGGGGGTAGAAGCCAGGGAGATGGACAGTGGCAGCTTCCACTAGGAAGCTGTAATGAGAGGGGTGAGAATGCATGCTGCAGGGGGACGTGGCCGTGGAAGGGCCCGTCGGCGGTATGCCCCCAACAGGCAGTACCGTGCCCGCATCAGCTTTGAACTGTACACAGATGTAGAGATCGTGGGCCGGTACCGCCTGAACAGGGCAATACTGAGATGGCTCTGTGAGCTGTGCAGTGATGTGATGCAGGCACCCTCACGACGGAGTCACGCTCTGTCGGTGGAGACCAAGGTGACAGCCTGCATGTGCCTGCTCGCCACTGGCACCTTCCAGAGGCCGACAGGGGACACCACAGGCATCACATAGTCGGCCACGTCACGCATTCTCACCCAATTCCTCAGCACACTGCTGCCACATGCTGCAGAGTACATCCATTTCCCCAGCACCGTGGCAGAGTGTACAGCAAACATGCAGGAGTTCCACAGGGTAGCACGTATGCCTGGCGTGCTAGGGGCCATAGACTGCACCCATGTGGCCATTCGCACGCCACCTGGCCTCGATGGGGTCACATATAGGAACAGAAAGGGCTTCTCCAGTGTCAACTGCCAGGTGGTGTGTGATGCTACTGGGTGCATAATCAATGTCTGTGCCACACACCCTGGTGGAGCACATGATGCCTTCATATGGTATCAGTCCGCACTGTGCCATCGATTCGAGAGTGGGGACATCCCCACAGGACATCTAGTGGGTGAGTACACATGTATGGAATGCAAACTCGGGGCAAGGGTGGAATGCCACAGGTGCCATGGTAGTGGCACACAGGGATATGGGCAATATGGACCTGAACATGAGACTGATCTCCACTATCTCCACACAGGTGACAGCGGATACCCACTCCGTCCCTGGCTGCTCACACCGTACCGGCGCCCCATGACCCCATTGCAGCAACGCTATAATGAGGCACATGTTTCCACACACAACATCATAGAGCGGGTGTTTGGGATGCTCAAGGCATGCTTCCGATGCCTAGACACCTCCGGCGGTGCCCTACAGTACAGCCCCCAAAAGGCGTGTGGGATATTCCTGGCCTGTTGTATCCTGCACAACATGGCCAAAGACTATGGGATAGCCGTACAGGTTGAAGAGGGGGACAGCGATGGGGACGCCAGTGTCGCCGGTGTTGATGGTGATGAGCAGCTCCCCCTAGGACGGCGGGACCCCCGACTGATCCGGCAGGCCCAGCTGCACCGGGACACCATCACAGAGGAGCACTATGCAGAACACAGGTAAGTCAAGGGGACATGTGCAACCAACACTGTCCATGCGCAAACCACAGGCACACAGGGTAACACACCAGGGTGCATGACGGCCAGGGAGTGGAAGGGTCCAGGCATACAAACACACCATCAGAGGGGTGAGCACTCATGGACACACACACACCAGGCACAGAGCGCATAGGGCACATGCACAGCACAGCAGAACCGACATTGCTAACACACAGCACCACTGACCACCCCACCACCTGTACTGTCCAAGTACTGTGTCAGATGCTGGGCACCTTTACATCTTGGTGTACAGTACAATGCAGGCATCATCATGCACACGCACCTGTGGACAGCAGTTGGGAGGTGTGCAGGTGGTCCGTAGGTGTCGGCGTGGTGAGCAGAGCACCCAGCAGTGCACTGCCCACCATGACACACATTGCACACATGGCAGCACCAGACAGGGCCCGCACTGGGAGACAGCTCAGTCATGTAGCACTGTCCCACGGCCACCGCGGATGCGTGGGTGGCCCCACCGTGACCCAACAGCACTGGCAGGCTGAGCAGGGGCCACATGGGGTGGCACTGTTGCACCACCAGGGGTCCCACTGTGTGAACGCGACCTTGCCCGCACAGGGGTCTGCAGCATGCCGAACAAACCTGCACCAGGGGTGCTCAGGATGGCCACAGCAGAACCCGGCGTCGACAGGCCTGGTGTCACATGACACCAGGAACGGGGAGTGGAGAGTGAACTGTGTGGGGTGTGCGGTACAGGGACACCTGACTGTGTGCCCAATGCGTCCATGACAGAGACCATTGCCTGGGTCAGCCTGTCAATGGTGGCAGTCACATCTGTCCGCATACGAACCAGCTCTGCACGGTCCAGAGCACACTCCCTGCTGTGCCGCTCCACAGACAGTGCCTCCACGGACATTGCAACCCGCCTCTGCAGCTGTACTGATTCCCGCAGCAGGCGGGTGTGCTCGTCCAATGGGTACTGTGCCCCAATGGCATCCTGTCCCCCAGGGTGTGGAAGGTCCTGATGCACAACACCCCTTGAGGGTGGGCGCTGTTCGCCAGGACCAGGAATGGGCGGATCAAAGGGTGGCGGACATGTGCCACCGCTTGACACTGTACCCCCAGACCTGGTGGGTGACTGCTGCTGCTGCCCCACCAACTGCTGTGCCCCAGGGTCCACTCGTTCCACCGCTGTGCTAGCAACAGTGCCAGACACCTGCACAGCCACCGGTGCTGCCCCACTGGTGCTGACAGGCACAGCCTGCGACTGTGCCAGCATGCTGGTACACAAGTTGGAACCAGAAAGGCCCAGGGGCACATGCTGGCCTGCTGTGTGTCCATCATGGGACACACACCTATCACTGCCCATTGCAGTCCTTGCATCATCAATGGTGCAGGTACGTGCTACAGCCATAGTCACAGCGTGCTGGCATGCTTGCATGCCAGACTGCTGAGACACAGGCTGTGCACCCCCCGCACCCGAATCACCGACACCAGAGTTGGCGGCCCAGCGTGCATGCTGCTGCAGTGCCTGCTGGCTAGTGATAGAGGTGGATGGACCCTCCTCCATGTCCAGCAGGTCATCATCACTGCCTGGACCCACCACCACCGTCTCCTGAAGATGAACAGGATCTGTAACAGAAAGAGAGTACATGTGAGTGCATGTGAACAACCTTCCCCCCAACCCCCCCCCAACACCACCACCATGTCATACCGTGCAGTGATAGGCTTCCACCTGTCTGGAATCCACCTCCTGGTACGCCCTCAACAGCGCTCTGCTGCATTGATGCAACCAGTGTCTCCTCAGCCGGGGTCAGCTCCAACACCACTGGCGGGCCCCCGCCAGTGCCAGCACGTGCCGCCCTGAAGGCTGCCACCTTCTCCTTCAACCTCCCGCGGTCTGTCCCCATCTTCTTCTTGCATTCCTGCACGGAGCACTGGTGGCTTCCGTGCAGGTTCACGTGCCCGAGCTACCCCTCCCATGCAGCCGCACGGGACTGAGGGTGCCCTCCGTCCACTCAGTACTGGCTCTCATCCAGGTAGGCCTGGAAGAGGCCTCTGTCTCTGCTGGGGTAAGTTGGGCTCCTCCTACGCCCACCGTCCTCACCCTCACCTTGGCTCTGCTCGGTCATGGCGATCTGTATGGGGGCAAGTGGACACCTGTCACTGTGCAGTCTACAGCATTTTCCCATGACCATTGTCCAGAACATCACACAGCATGCAACTCACCTCTCACCTGTAGTAACCGAATCTGGCCAGTGCAGCCCAATGTCGCACATTTATAGCGCAATGCATGCAAATTAGGAGTGGAGCAACTATAATGACATGCAAATCATGCCACTGCGCCTTTGAATGGCTGATCAGATGATTTGCATGTGTCGGCTGAATATCGCTAATTTGCGCTTTGCTAACACGGTTGAGTCGGCTGAGCCAATGGCGCAGATCTGTGACTGTGTGGTACACTGCATTGCATGCCCAGATAGCTTACGCGGGCATCTGCGCGCTGCTGGCGTGCTGTGCGCGATCGGCAATTCAGGCCATGGCCACCATTGTGCCAGTGGCGCTGACAGCACTGGGCACTATATGCTGTGGCACTACTGCGCAATAGTCCACTGTGGCACAATGCGCGGCTGGTCGGTCGCGCCGCGGGATATATCGTCAGATGGCGCTGTGCGTGGCCTTGCGTCATTGCCCATGACCTTGTGTCCGACCTTTGCCCCTGGTCCTGTTCAGCGCCATGTATGCGTTTATTGCGCTTCTGTCTGGTGACAGCGCTATGTGAAGTGACGGCGCTGTTCGAACAGCACGATTGGAACCTGTGGTGGTCTATTGCGCAACATCTCCACGTGGAGTTACGGCGCAGTGGGGCGCCATATTGCCTGCTGTAAAGTTGGTACCATGGCTCACAGAAGAGCAGTTCAGTGGAGCCCAGTCGAACTGGCCAACTTGGTGGCCCTAGTGGAGCCCCACTATGGGGCACTTTATGGTGAGGCGCCCCTCACCATTGCCAGGACGCAGGTGTGGCAGCAAGTGGCCACTGACCTGATGGGGGTCACTGGACGGTGCCGGTCAGCTGAGCAGTGCCGGCACCGCCGGAGGGATCCGGATCTTCTTGATCGGCTGCGGTCACGTGCCAGGCGGGGCGTGGTGCCTAGGCCAGGTGGGTGTACCATCTATGCACCTGTATTCTCTGTAGGGGTGTGAGTGTGTTTTGGTGGCTGTGCATAGGTGATGGCTCTGCCATGGTTGGCTGTGTCATGTGTGCAGGTGTGAGATGCATGGGTCTGGCTGTGTGGGCAGGCACTCTCACTGGGGCAGGGGGCAGTCTGCTTTGGAGTCACACTGATGTTTGTCTCAACATATGTCTCCCACAGGCCGGGATGTGAGGATGCAGGCACGGGGTGAGGAGGGCCATGCCAGGGCCCCGGAGCCGGTGGGTGTTGCACCCCAGCAGCAGCAGCAGCAGCAGCGGCAGACCCAGCTGCTTGAGGAGTGTGAGTATCATTACTTCATGGATGCTATTGCATGCTGGGGGCAAGACCACCAGCCATGCACAACACAACCATGCAGGAAAGGGGAGGTCATAATTCCACTATACAAGACACTAGTGAGGCCCCACCTGGAGTACAGTGTACAGTTCTGGAGACCATACCTACATAAGGACATAGACTGGGTAGAGAAGGTTCAGAGGAGGCAACAAAGATGGTGCATGGATTGCATCACAAGTCCGATGAAGACAGGTTGAAGGAACTGAACATGTACTCCTGGAGAGGAGGAGGAGTGAGGGATATGATAGAGACATACAAGTATCTTACAGGGAGGAACAGGGTGCAGGAAAACACTATTTTAAGCGAAAAAGATGTTCCAGGACTAGAGGGCATGGGATGAAGTTGGAGGAGGACGATTCAGAGGAAACATGAGAAAGAATTTCTTCACAGAATGGGTGGTGGACAAGTGGAACACCCTGCCAGAGGAAGTGGTGGGGGCTGAAACAATCACGGGATTTAAGAATGCACGGGATAGACATAAAGGAATTCTGGAGGTCAGGGGTAAGGTGCAACAGACTTATAGGAAAACAAAGTGAACTTACAAGCTCAAATGGCCAGACTGGGTGGGCCATAGGCCCTTATCTGCCGACACTGTCTATGTATCTATGTATGTATGCACGACACAGGTGACATGCATCACTGTCCAGTATCACAGCACGTCTGTGTATGCGTCACTGGTGGTCCATGCATGCACTGGGCACATAGCTGTGTAACTGGCATCGCACCACGTTGCCACGTCACTTGACAGCCTTGTTTGTGCTGTGATGGACATGGGCAGTGTGTGTGTGCAGTGGTGCACATAGCTGGTGCCGCCTGTTTGTGATGGCCATGTGCATGTTCACTGTGGTGGGTGCATGCCATCCACAGGTACGGGACATTGGGCTATATGGCTTGCAGGTTGGGTGGTGTTCAGGGTTGTGGTCAGTCACAGCCATTGACTGTGTTCCCATTTTCCTGGGCCTCGAAGTTCTCCGGAGGATAACCGGGACATCACAGGCCTGACACAGGTGTCCCTGGATAACCAGGCCATCCTGGAGTCCATTAGGAGACATGGCCTGCGGAGGAGGCATCGCAGGGGACAGCGGAACCAGGCACAGGATGACCAGCCAGCTGGGCCGTGAGGCTACACACCCTTCCCACTTCTCCCATCCCTACCACCCTGCCTTCCCTCTCCAGTTGTTCATCCCTACCCTTTGAACACCCCTACCTTGTACCTGTCCCCCTTGTAAATAGTTCTTGTTTATTGTTTTATTTACTATTTGAAAATTTGAAAATACATATTTATATTTTGATATGAATACTGTGTTGGTCTCTGATTTGCAGCTGGCTATGGGTGCTCAGTTGCAGTGGTGTACATGCCATCTGGGGTGGTATGGTCCTGGGTGTGTGTGTGTGTGTGTGTGTGTGTGTGTGTGTGTGCGCGTGTGTGTGCATGGGGAGGTATCTCCGGCATGGCAGTGACTTTCTGTTGGTCTTGCCGTCTGCTGCCACCCACTGCTGGGTGCGAGGTGTTTCTGGCTTGTATGCTTCTGTGCTGCACGGGGTTGGCGTGTGCTGGGGAGATGCATGGTTTCCTGCAGTGCCAGTCACTGCACATGGGTGGTGTCTTGGGATCATGGTGCAGGGTGTGCTGTAAGCGTATGGGGCTGATGTGCACTGTGGTTGTCAACCCCCTGTGTGTGGCACTCTCAGCCTGCCAGTGGTTGTGCTTGGGTGTCATGGCTCTGCTGTGCTTTGTTGGCTTGTCCCCATGGGCCAGTAGATCATCCGTCACACCCCCAGTGATGCTGTGCTTGGGGTGTGCAGGTGTCTTGTTGGTTCTGCAGTGTGTTCCTGTGCCCATGTGTGGCATGGCTGGCGGTGGGCCCCAGCCTGCCTCCCTGGATGTGCAGTTCCATTGCTCTGGGGGGGGGCTCTGCTTGCACTATGGCACCTCTGGACTGCTCAGCTGGGCTGCCCTGGTTGCGCTATAGCGCAACATTTCTGCTCAGCTTCTCCTTCCTGGTTGCGCTATGGCGCAGTTAGTGCGATATTCAGATGTTGGCTGCTTGTGCAATTTGTTCTGTTCCATGTTTGAATATCGCACCTGTTGCGCATATGCGCAATTGGTTTGTGCTTGCTCCTGCTGTTGCGCACTTTTTGGGCGCAGTTTGAATATCCGGGCCAATGTCTTATTATAAATCACTCAAGTGATTTATAATGTTTTAAGTTCCGAATGTTATTTTAGAAGAGCAAATGTAACACTACTTCACCCACCTGTTAAGTGAAAGCTGCACTTTTTAACATTTCTGCATGAAGACAGCTGTACGTATGATAAGAAGTCTTGCAGTTCTGAGCTCCAAGTGGCTGAAATCCCATGATTCTGAACTGTAACATCAAAGTGCTGAGTACCTTAACATAGTGTTGCAATTACAACAGCTAAAGGGGTCCATGGAAAACCTATTTTTAGGGTTCCCCATCCCATTATAAGTAAATATCAGTATTGCTTGAGGTACAGGGGCTTCAGAGCTCTGGAAGCCACGCCAATGGGCCCTGCTGTAATTCCAACACTGTGTGCACCATCTCTGAGCTTAGCATCAACAGGGAAACTTCCTCTGGTTTGCCTAAAAACTGAGATGTGCTCAACTGTGCTAGTGCCAGGACAGTTCCAGCCAGTCAGCTTCAGTACTACAGCATCTTGGAAGACCAAGCTGGCAGAATATTTTCATATTCTTAGCCTCTCCCTTTCCACTTGCTGCTGAGAAAGCAGTCAGATTAATCCAGCATGCAAACTGGTACCCAAGTTCTCAGATAAACAGGGAATGCCATGCATATTGGAAAAATATGCTGGATATTTTGCGTGTGTGCATCCCTCTCCCTCACCTCATGAGAGGTGGAGTGTTAGGTGAAGTGATGGGGATAGGATGTGCACAAGTCGAATAAGATATCTGCCTAAGAGGTATGGCATATGTGGTTTATGCAATGCCTCTCTGATCTGACGAAGAATAGTGTTTCTGTTTGAGCTCACAGCTTTATTCGGAATGCAGCACAGGACCAATGTAACAGGCTGAGCCACTAAGTGTACAGTATGTTACTGTACACAGACACTGATGGCAAACAAAGAGCTGCTGGCCCATCTGGATTTATCTTACTGCCCAGCTGTAAAATTAGCAGCTGCTTTTCAGACCTAAAAACATTTTGTTCAGATGTTTTTCTACCTTAGTCGTGGGTCTCACAATGAACCCAGTGCCTGCGGTAAGATTGGTCTTACCACACACCGTTAATTGGTTATTGCTTACTTATTTCAGTCACTGTAAACATTTTATTTATTCACTTTGTGATTTTTTTGTGTAAGTGTGAAATTAATCATGTAGATACCAGTAGTATCCACACCTCTAATTGTAATTATGTCATGTAGACTGTTATACTGGTGAAATGTTCCGAGATATGTGTGTGTATATATATATATATATATATATATATATGTTTTTACATTTAATTTGGTGCCATGGCTCATTTAATTATGGAATAAAAATATTTTTTTGGATCACAAAGACATACTTTGGAGTGTGCATGTAGTGACTTTCAAAATGAGTGTTTACAAAAATCCTGAAATCAGGAAAAACGCCTATAGCACTATATTTTGAAGAAACATGGATTGCTTCAAGAAAGCTGTAATAATATCCTGTGGTCTTAGTTGAAGCAGATTTCTTATGGCTTCATATTTTGACTACCTGCCATAGTTCTGCCACTGGTATTTTGTTAACATCCACACTTAAGCAGATTCCACTGAGCATACTATACTGTGCTATTTATTTATTTATTGAAACGTTTCACCAGGAAGGGCACACTGAACAACAAGTTGCTCATCTCACGGTGCATCCTGGGGGAAGGGATGGTGGTGATGGTGTAGAATATCGAGTACACCTAGGAAGCTTGCCATAAAAGTTTTTTGAATACAGTGCTGATTTGGTCACGTGCCTTACTTGGTGTCAGATTATTTAGTTGGGGGGCTTGCCCCCCCCACACACACACCTTGCTTTTTTACAGGGTGTGTGTGGGTGAACCACCCAAATAAACTAATAAAAGTAAAGGAATGGGTCAAAGTTACCAGCTAGCGTAACTTGAGCTCTACACTAATAGCATAGGACCTACATGTACCCGATACACTACACCGTCACTGAAGGGGTACTGGGAGAGTACATAAACACAAGACATACAGCAATCAGTTTTCCACCACCTACATACCAGCCCGCATCCAGTATGCTGAGATGGCAGCCATGTGCACTTTGAGGGACGTGGCTCATAACCATGATTGAGACAGGGTCCAGAGGTAGTCAAGGATGCATACCACTGGACAGGTGAGGGGATCTACCTCCCACCCTGCACACCCCTGTGAAAACCTTATCCACAACCCCTTCAAAACATGGAGGGCATCTTCCAAAAGGTCAAGGGCCTGGAACTCTAGCTGCTCAGGAATCAGGTGGACAGGTGCAGGAACTGTAGGTCTGGATGACTGAATCCCCTTGGCCCTTGTCAGCAGGTCAGGATTCAGAGGAGGCTGCCTTGGGGGACTGCTGCTGAGGTCAAGGAGATCCTGGTACCAGAACTGCCTTGGCCAGCCTAGAGCAATCAGGATCAAGCTCGCCTTGTTCCTGTGCACCTTCAGAACCACCTTGTGGATCAAAGGGAATAGAAGAAAGGCACACAGAAGGACTGAGGTATAGGGCTGGGACAAGGCATCTGTCAGTGATCCTTATGGAGAAGGCGGGCACAAAACAGCCTCAGTTTTCTGCTCTCCTAAGAGGCAGACAGGTCCACCAGAGGTGTGCCCCACTGGCCGAACAGTTATGTCACCACATCCTTGTGTAAGGACACTCATGCAATGTCTCTCACATGTAACCGACAGCATCCACCAGGTGGTTGTCATCACTTCAACGTAGACTGCAAGCAGGTCCACCTTCAGACTTCATACTAGGAACCAGATGTGGAGCACCTCCTGATACAAGGGAAAGGAGTGCATCCCACCTTTCTTAAGTAGAACACGGTGATCGTATTTTCAATGTTGACCTGCATGATCCGGCTCCTTGATAGTGGTGCAAAATCCATCTCTGCAAGCTGCAATGACTGGGGTTTCAGCAACTTGATGTGCTGTTGTGTTTTACATGGTGACTAGAACTCGTGAGCTCCGTGGTCTGATAGATGAGCACCCCCCCCCGATGATGCATCTGTTGTCAGCGTTAGGGATGACTCAGCCCAAAGGGAATCCCCTCTGACGGGTTCTGGAGACACAGACACCACTTAATAGGGTCTCACGTTGGCCGAGTCACCTGAACTGGCTGGGTCAGATAGTCGTGGTACTGGGACCACTGATGCCTCAGTTCCCATTGAAGGGGGTGCATCAGCCAGTGGTCTCAATGGACCCTGGCAGTTGTAGATGCTGAGGACCCCAACAGCAGGAGGAAATCCTAGGCTGTCCCCAATTGCCCAACACAGAATGATCAGGGAAAGGAGGAGAGCCCCTCCGCTCAGTCTAAGTGTAAGCAAGCCCTGGCTTGGAGGGAGTCCAGTTCTGTTTAAATGAACATGATTACCTGCTTTAACACCAGCTTTAACCTAAGTGAAATGTAATTCACATGCTTGTGGTTCTAATAGTAGTCATAAATGTCTAAATTGTATAAATGGCACAGTCTTCCCTTTAGAATTAATGCTCATGTGGAATGATGCCAAGGTACCTTTAGGAATATCCTTTCGGGAAAGAGACTGGCACAAACTGGTATGTGAATATTAGATAGACAGATAGATAGATAGACAGACAGTCAGACAGATAGATATTTTATTTCTAAAGCGCCCATTTCCAGGAGTCTCTGGGTGCTATACAATATAAAACCATACAATTTAAAATTGTGGGCAAATGTACCCGTAAACAATATAACTGGGAGCATACATTTATCTATCTATCTATCCCATATAAAACAAAGAATAAATCTAAAACATTAATCAATAAAATGCTTGCTGGAACAAGTATGTTTTCAGGCCCTTTTTAAAGGCTTCCACTGAGGTAGCCTCCTTTAAATAACCAGGCAAGGAGTTCCACAGGGTAGGCACGGCCACCGAGAATGCCCTGTCCCCGGAATGCTGCAACCTAACCCTGGGAACTCTCAGGAGCCCTCCCCCGGCAGAACGGAGTGCCCAGGCTGGACAGTAGGGGACAAGGAGATCTTGCAGATAGACAGGACCCCTTTTATGCAGGGTCTTATAGGTCAAAAGCCCTATCTTGAAGCCAACCCTTCACTGGACCGGCAGTCAGTGCAGTCTGCGGAGAACCAGGGTGATAAGCTCACATCTTTTCACCCCCATCAGCAATCTGACTGCTGCATTCTGCACCAGCTACAGCCTGCGGAGGTTGCCTCCAGATAACCCTAGGTACAGGGCATTACAGTAGTCCAACCTGGAAGTGATGAAAGCATGCACCAGTGTGGTCAGGTCCTCAGGCAGGATCAGGGCTTGAATTTGGGCAATGTTCCTGAGATGATAGAACCCACTTTTAACCATGGGTGACACCTGCACATTGAATGTCAGACCATCATCCAGGATCATGCCCAAATTCTTCACCTGTCTAGAGGGGGCTAGGGGCACCCCCCCAACACTAGACCGGGGGGGGGGGTAACCCTCCACCCCCCTCCGCCCTGATGACCTGGATCAACAACCGGTACCTCCGTCTTGTCTGGGTTAAGCTTAAGCCAGTTGTGAGTAATCCACAACTGGATTTTCTAGAGGCAGCTGTTAAATACAGAGTCTGACACCTGGGTATTGGGTGCACAGGACGAGTACAGCTGGGTATCATCTGTATAACAGTGAAAACTCAGCCCATACCGCCTGATAATGTCCCCCAGTGGCAGTATGTACAATGTGAGCAGTAAGGGCAACAAGACCGAACTCTGCGGAACCCCACAGCACAGAGGCTTCGGGTTATATGAGACAAGTCCCATTGTCACCCTTTGCAATCTGTCTGTCAGGTATGACCTGAACCAGTTGATGACATTACAGGACAGGCCACACCAGAACCGCATGCGATCAAGTAACACCTCATGGTCCACAGGGTCAAACACCGCAGAGAGGTCCAGGAGGACCAGGATGGTACAGTCTCTCCTGTCCCTCACCATCAGGAGATCATTTAGCACCCTCACCAGGGCAGTCTCTATACTATGCCCCACATGGAACCCAGACTGGAAAGGTTCATAGATGGAGGAAGAGGCGAGATGTCTCCTAAGCTGCACGGCCACCACCTTTTCTATAACTTTCCCTTAAAATGGGAGGTTTGAGACCAGCCTGTAGTTACTGAGGCAGTCCGGGTCCAAGGTAGGCTTTTTCAAAAGGGGTTTAACCAAGGCTTCTTTCAAGGCCATTGGGAAGATCCCACTCCTCAATGAACTCCAGATGACCTCGGCAACCACAGGTCCAATCAGGTCCAAACACCCAACCAAAAGGCAGGTCAGACCTGGGTCCAGATCACACTGTATAGGCTGTAGCTTTGAGATTATCTCCACCACCTCCCCCACCCCAATCAGCTCAAACTCATCCCAGACAAGAGGAGTGTTCCTGCATGACTCAGGCTGGACCCTGCATCGCTTTCGAGAAACGCTCGTAGAGACCTCAGCCCTGATAGAGGACACCTTGTCGGTGAAAAACAGAGCCAGCTCCTCGCACCTAGTGCTAGAACCTGCCCCCCCCCCCAAAGCATGCAGACAGGCTGGATGTAAAAGCCTGTCCACCGTGTGGAAGAGCTGAGCTGGTTTGTTTCTCACCACAGCAATCTCCCTAGACAGAAATTCCACCTTCTTTTGGGAGATTGGCCCCTGATAGCCAGTATAATGTGACTTCAGGGCCAATTTGTCCTCCACCAAGCCAGATCTTCTCCAGTGCCTCTCTAACCTCTGCCCCCTGATCTTTAAACCTCGGAGATCCTCATCATACAAAGGAGGTCTCCAATGAGTAGACAGGGGCTGGACATGAAAAGTGTGAGATTGAATCAAAGGCCGCACCAACAGCCCCATTATAGGCCGCCATTGCCTCCTCCATCCCAATCGCACAAGCCACTCCAACACCCGATAGGTCCAGCACCGCCAACAGGTTCACAGAGGCGACTCCTCTTAATGGGTGGTACCGGACCATCTCCACAGGAGCAGGACCCTAAACGTGAACCCCACAGTGCTATAATCTGACCAAATAACTGGATCTACACTGAGGTCGATAATATCTAAACCAAAGGAAAAAAACAGGTCCAGTGTGTGGCCACCCGTGTGTGCTGCTGTTGTTACCTTTTATGTCAGGCCAAGGGCCTCCATGCTCCCAAGGAGATTATTTCCAAATTTATTGAGCCCAACGTCAACCCAAGCATTGAAGTCTCCCAGAATCAACCACCTGGGAGACTCCAACGCCAGGCCGGTGAAGAGATCCTCGACCTCCTGCAAGAAGTCTCCATCTATTCCTGGGGCACAATAAAGCAGGAGAACCCTGAAGCCCACACCAACACCACCTCGGGTGGGCACACATTCAAAGGACCGTGTAGGACCTACAGGTAGCACCGTGAGGTTCAAACTAGATTTAAAACAAATGGCCACCCTCCCCACCCCTGTGATCCTTCCTCAGACTGTGTATCACGGAGTATCCATCCAGCACTGCCGCTTCCAAAATGGGAGTGGCATTTTCATCCAGCCAGGTCTCTGTGATGCAAGCCAGGTCAACAGAGGATATCAAATCCGCCATTATAGCAGCCTTGTTCCTCATCGACCTGGCATTATACAACACAACCCAAGTAGGATGAGGTGGGGCAACCGGACCAGCTATCTGCCCACACTCTAAGGAGGAGCCCTTGGGTATGGGAACTCGATCACCTGCTTTAGCACCAGTTTTAACCTAACCTAGTTAACATAACAGACCCACAAACAGGCAGTCTGAATACTTTCACATCTCTGAGAGGTACCATTACCTAAAAATCAGTTACAGAAGCACTTATGAAGGATGTTCTCTTATTCTTTAAGACCTTTGCAAAAGGACCCCCACACATTAGCCTCCAAGCCTCAATACCCTCTTACACAGAGCTTGCACCCATGGATAATTCTGCCTTCTGGGGAAGAGGGTGGGTGGCACTTCTTTTCAGATACCCTCTAGACAGTGTGGTGCCCAAGTACTAGGCTTCGTTCAATGCAAGACCATGTCCTCCTCATTTGAAATCATCCCCCCAATACTATATGCTAGCAAGTCCAAACGTATGAACAGGTGTGTCAGCAAAGGCCAAAGTCTTACCCCTCCCTCAAGGCACATTTGTAGTGGTCACTGCACCCCTGGGCCACAACAATCTGGTAAATTACCGAGGCACCCTACTCCCCCTTCCCTTTCTTTACGGAATGGATGATGGAAACTTGGAACAGTCTGCCGGCCAAGGTGTTAGGTGCAAATGCAGCAAAGGGATTGAAGCAGACATAGGATAGAATAAAGAGAATAGTGGTTGCCTGGAATGACAAGACCAGGGAGGAGAATGGGGATAGGACGGGGAGAGTTCATACCCTAGATGAACAATAGGTTCCAGGGATTATAGGGAATATGGGCAGACTGGATGGATCTCTGTTTTTTTTCTGCTGTCACGGTCTATGTTTCCCAGGAGAGTGTTCTCTGGCACACTCAGTCTTCTTTCAGTTGGCCTGCAAGCGCGACTCTTGAAAGTCCATTTAACCAAACAATATACTATTCCCTATGAATCAGGGTATATAAATCTGCTCAAAAATCACTCAAGGACATGGCAGTGATGGCAGAGTATAAAGAGTGCTATTGGAAGGGAAAAAATTGATCCAATAACCGCAGTGAGGCTTAATAGGAGCGAGGAGCTTGAATTCTAACATTACTGAATTTTTTTTTCTTTTTGCAGCCTACAGATGCAGCACAGACTTAACTAGGGAAACTCATGAAATTAAAAATATTACAATACTGGTATTGCACACCTGAGGTGGGGGCCTGTGCTGGAGATAGTCAACAGAACATGTTTGACTTCCATTTGTAACCCCTAGGTGGCGCTATCCCAAGGGCTACTACCTCTGCCTGCTTGACTACTGACAGGTTGAGGGGCCTAGGTTCTATGGAGGGTGCCTCCACCCAGAGGTCAGGGTTTGTTGTGGTTGGTCTAGTTTGGTCACAGCCCTCTGGAACACTGAGACCCCCTTCTAATCCCTTTAATGTCTCACACGATGCACAGGAGTTACAGTACCAATACCCCACAGGTACACACTGTTCAATCATAAGGTACCACTTACCCTCGAGACTCATTCGCAGGTTCGTCTCTGAGGACCCACAGAAAAATAAGGTTAAGCAGCATACACAAACCAATACAGTGCTTGGCATGAAGATACTGACACTTCAGACAGTTTAAGTTTAACAACAACAAATCTGATTTATTTAGGGGATAGTAACACGGGAGGGGGAATCAGGTTAATTAGTGGCATGAAATCACAGTACTGTGCATACATACAGGACCTGAAAAGTCACACTCTGGGTATTCAGGTTGTGGGGGAGGCTAGCCAGGTCCGTTGCCCGTGGTTGGCCGGCAGGTGCAGATGGATAGGGCCCTGTAGAAGAAAATTTATGCACAACACCCAGTTGTAATCCAGAGCCTGATGGCTCAGTCCATGAAGCAAAGAAACAAGTAAGGATTAAGCCACGAGAAAGGATGGGTCTACTGTGGAATTAATCCATGGTTTGGGGGGGGGGTTGGACCACGAGGCCGAAGGCCGAGTGGGTCCAACCAACCAACCATGGATTAATTCCACTGTAGACCTATCCTTTCGAGTGACTTAATTCGCTTGTAACATGGCTAACTATTTAGTAGGTAACTTTATGATTATTATTAGACAACAATATTATGAATAACACACTGTAGTCAAAATATCACTTTTCTATGTCTCACTACTCTGTCTCTAACGTTGTATGCAGTTCAAAACGTGCACGTGCATGTTGCAGATTTGTGATCTATTAATATGCTGATGTGCTTTTGTGTATCTATACATCGAGTGGCTATAATCTGCAGCACGCACAAACACACTGCTCCATGTACATGATTTCCTTTTTCTCTATATATTTTCCTGTGTTTCAGCTCCGTTGTCCAGTACTTGTGCTGTTCTTTCCTGTTGCACTGTGGGTATTTCAGCCCCATTTCCATAGTACCATGCACACCACGCTACTGCTACGACTTACAGCCACTTTTCTTCAGCGTGATAGTATTTCTACGCTTGCAGCTCCCTCACACTGCGGGACTTTACATTGCTGCACTGATTCCCTGGTATTGCTACGGCTCTTCTACTAACCGCGATTCCTGTCACTGCTCACATTGTTTTCTTATGCCCACGGTCATCTCTTACTCTGTCAAAATTTCTGCTATTATTCCCCTTTCCTACACTAGCTGTGCCAGTCCCTGAGCTGTCTCACCTTGCTTGCTTGCTGTGTTGCAACTAGGGCCTTGAGCACGTAGGCGCTTCTCATGCTGCGCTGTGTAGACAGTGCTCCCTCCTCAGCGATGCTGTGCACCAGCACCTACATACCAACCGTTGCCTAATACTTTTTGCATGTGCCCGCTCCCTACCATGATCTACTGTAGTATTAGACCATGGTTCCTCATGTACCACATGGTCAGTTTCAACCTATCTTACTGCTTCATTTTGTTTCTCTTTTTTTGCCATGTTACAAGAATTAGATGACACACTTGTGATTGAAAACAGGCTGCAGGGGAATACCCTGATTTGTACTTACAATACCCAAGCTGAGAACCGGATGGTGGATGTTCTTCTGGATTGTGAGAAACAGCAGGGCATGGAGACAAGGTCCTTGTGATTGGACCCCACTGCAGTTTATAGCAAACAGTTTTATTTCGAGACAAGCTGGGGTTTGCTTCCAGCTTCAACACACAACACACAGCACACAGCACAGGGGATTGGAATTAATGATTCCCCACAAGCACTATGCACATTCATATGTAAAAGCAAAGTACTATACCAGGCAGGCTGCTCCTCGATCTCAATCGCAATTACTGCAAAAATACCTGGGAGCACACACAGCAGCTTCAGTTCCAGGCAGGCTGCTCCTCAATCCCAATCGCAATTACTGCAAAAATACCTGGGAGCACACACAGCAGCTTCAGTTCCTGACAGACCGAGCGCGATTCAGCAATTTCTCCAGTCTTCTACAGGGTGAGCCTGGTTTCCACTCTTCAGACTTCCTTCTGTCTCCTCACAACTCGGATTCAGTCCAAACTGGCACTTGCAACAGCTGTAGGCCAAACCTCCGGGCCTCACACATGCTTCCCGCGAAAAACTATACACCGCAGAAGCACAGAGCTCCTTCTCTTTTCACTGTCACGACTGATCTGAGCTTTCCAATCACAGAGCAGGGCATTTCCTTTAGCTCCACATCATTCTGTTGGTTGGTTCAGCTGTCACTCACAGTAAGACTCCTTCTGTTGGTGGAAAAAGGTGCCAAGGTCAAAACTACATTCCCCAGAGTCACTGCCCACACAATCCCCTTGTGGCTGGCTCAAAATTAAGAGTTCAAGTTCTGATTCGTCCACAGGCTCCATTTTAGGGCTCCCTTAAACCAATTGGCCCAGCACAGCAGTTTAGGTCAAAATGGAGGGGTAACACACACAGAGTCCCAGCTGCAATAAAGGCAGGTTAGACAAACTACAATTTTGCTAATGCTTTAAATTATTACAGGCAAACAGTTACAGCTTTCAGATGGGCTTCCTTTGCACTTCCAGCGACCGCAAAATGGAGCGATTACTCCGCAGCTCGGACGGGATTCGAGCATTAAATACACAGTCCCCCCATACAGACTAATTAAATCTGCAAGTAGACAGCTCTTAAAGAGACAGTACGTGGAGGCTCAAATAGCACTCACTTGGAACCACATTTAAACAGCTCAGATGCCGAACACCGCCCAGACTTGGAGCATTCAGGCAAGCTCCTGGAAGACTTTTGGGAACCCCCATTTGCAGGGGGGGGTTACACCCTTCCTGGCCTGGAAAACTTGGTGTCCGCGTCAAGTAAGTACCCCCATAAGTTTCAATACAACCATATACATTTACATCAGTATCACATTAGGCTTACACATATAATCATCAGTCAACATATCACCTTACCAGAAACACTTTTCTGAACTTTTCAGTACCTCACTTTTTTCACAGTATTACACACACATTGTACCATAACTCAGGTTATTACCTCCTGTACATGAAGCCTGAAGAGAGGGGGTCCTTCCCTATCAGCTATGTTAGGGCTGGATGGGGCAGGGGCACCATACCCAGAGGGCAACACAAGTAACTTGGAGTTAGCACTGATGTTCAGTTTAGGCAATGAGCTCGGGGACACATACACTCCTTTATGGACAACATTGAGAGGCAAGTCCACAGGCCTCCCAGGGGAATCATAACTGAGGTGCACCACAGGCTTTACAGCTCGACCAGTCTTTCTAGGGGGAACTGTTACAGTCTCTGCACTCTGAGCCTCATTTTCAGCATTGTCCTCACTTGTCAGGGGAGTCTCCATTGGGGTAGAGAGGCTAGAACTTGGGGCACTTTCAGCTCCAGGAGTTACAATCTCTGAGTCCACAACACTTGGTTCACATGGAGAGCTTTCAGACACTGGCAGTAGACCGTCAGGGCACTCAAAATACTCTTCTTGTTCTGGTATATCACCAGTCTGTTCCAGTTCATAATTTTCCTCCTCTGAAAGCTCAGACAGTTCAACCATGCACAATGATTCCGTGTCATCTGACTTGATGCTTTGTACTTCACTTTCTGAGAGCATTGGCTCCAGGGACAAAGCTGGGGGCTAAGACAGTGAAGAAGGCCCAGCTTCATCTCTAGGATTTACTAGGGGATTGCCCCGAAACAATTGACAGTTCGTAAGGGCGGTAGTACCCAAAGTTGCACTCACTTACCTCTGACATGGATTAACAGTCATTTTCAACTGGGACTTGTGGGGAACACTTTAACTCAGCATCTGTAGGTGCAGCCTTTCTTTGCTTTTGCTTAGCAGCAGCTCGGGTCACTGGTCCAGAGAGAGCACTTTCTGAGGGCTCAGACGCAATCAAGATTTGTCCAATGGGCAGTAAATGATTTCTACGCATTGTTTTAACATCTTTTGAATGATTCTCAGGCCTTACTTTGTACACAGGCAGATCATCTAGTTTGCCAACTACAATGTGAGGGAGATGGTGCCATCTATCAGCAATCTTATGTTTGCCATGCAGTCCCAGATTTCTTAGCAATACCCGATCTCCCTCCTGGAGTTCCTGTGCTTTCACCTTTTTATCATACGTTTCTTTGTTGGCCAGATTTCTTTTGGCAGCCATGGTTTGAGGCAGTTGGTATGCATGATTTAGCTGGGCCTTTAACTTTTGCACATACTGTAAATAGTTGTCAGCTCGAACCCCATCAGGAGAAACTCCAAAACATACATCTACCGGCAGTTGAGCTTCTGTTCCAAACATCAGGCGGTAGGGGGAGAACCCAGTGGCATCACTTTTGGTGCAGTTGTGGGCATGTACCAGGGTCCTAATTTGGTGGCTCCATCTAGGCTTGTCCTTTGGGTGGAGGGTGCCTAGCATATCTAGCAAAGTACGGTTGAAATGTTCAGGCTGTGGGTCCTCCTGGGGGTGGTAAGGGGTGGTTCTGGACTTTCACACTCCCCACAGAGAAAGCATCTCTTTGATCAGATGACTCTCAAAGTCTCTCCCTTGATCAGAATGGATTCTTTGTGGAGCCCCATAGTGAACACAAAAGTTTTCTACAAGTACTTTTGCCACAGTGGATGCCTTCTGGTCCTTGGTGGGGAAAGCTTGGTTATATCTCATAAAATGGTCAGTGACCACCAGCACATTATTAATGTTTTTTTGATCTGACTCCAAACTCAGAAAATCAATACAAACCAGCTCCATTGGTGCACTGGTGGTGATGTTAACAAGGGGGGCAGCCCTCTGGGGCAAAGCTTTCCTCTGTAAGCAGCGACTACAAGTTCGAATGTGTTGCTCAACATCAGCCCCCATCTTAGGCCAGTAGAATCTGGGTCTCACCAAGTCAAGTGGTCTGTCTATACCAAGATGTCCCATGTGGTTGTGTAAGGACCTCAGTACTGAGTCTCGAAAGGCAGTGGGCAGCACTAGTTGTTGTTTGTCTATTTGTCTGCCTCTGTCTACTGTTTCTCTGTATAACAGTCTATTGATCAGTTTCAACTCAAGACCTTCCTTGTATAACAATGCCGTTCTCAAATCAGTGGAGCGTAATTTGGACACATCTTTCCCTGCATAGGGGCCTCCAGGAGACAGCATCAGCATCTATGTGGTTCAGGCCTACTCTGTATTCAACAGCATGGTCATATGTAGATAATGCAGAAAGCCACCTATGGCCAGTGGCATCCAACTTAGCTGAAGTCTGCACATAGCTCAAAGGATTATAATCCATTTTTACTAGTATCTTAGCCACATACAAGTACTTGTGGAACTGGTCAACAATAGCCCACTTCAAAGCTAGGAACTCTAACTTATGTACAGGATAGTTCTTTTCGGATGGGGATCAGGCTTCTACTGGCAAAGGCCACTGGTCTCAGGCCATTCTCATGCTCTTGGTACAGTATGGCCCCAAGCCTTGCAGGCTAGCATCAGTGTGCAAGACATAGGGCTTCACTGGATCTGCATAGGCGAAGACAGGAGCATGGGTAAGTTGATATGTAATCTCATGAAAAGCAGCTTCACACTCAGGTGTCCATCTGGCTCCAAATACTTAATCGGGATGGAAATACACTCTCTCAGGCTCAGAAGAAACCGACCTCTTGTATTTTTTGTGGGTAGGAGGGTAACCTTGAGTAAGATTAAGTAAAGGACGGATCACTCTTGAATAGTCCTTGATGAAATGGCGATAGTAGCCACAGAATCCCAGGAATCTTTGCAGTTCTTTTAGATTGTGGGGCTGTGGCCAGGTGGTCAAGGCCTCAACTTTACTTGGGTCGGTCTCTATTCCCACGGTGGAGACTATGTGTCCCACATACTTTACAGATGTTTGGAAGAATTGACATTTACCGATGGACAGTTTTAGGCCAAAGTCTTTCAGTCGGTCCAACACCTTGAACAATCTGCTCTCATGTTCCTCCAGTGATCTGCCAAACACAATAACATCATCCAGGTACACCAGGCACTCTAATAAGTTCATGTCCCCCACTGCATGCTCCATCAGTCGTTGAAAAGTGGCTGGGGCACCGGAAATCCCTTGAGGCATCCTCATGAATTCATAGAAGCCAAGCGGAAAGATAAAGGCTGTCTTCTCATGGTCTTCCGGGGCCATCAGGATCTGGTAGTACCCATTGCGAAGATCCAGCATGAAGAACCACTTGCTACCATTCAGGCAGTCTAAAGCATCCTGGATGCGGGGCATTGTATACTGATCAGGGATAGTCCGCTGGTTCAAGGTGTAATAATCCACACACATCCTTACTGTCCCATTCTTTTTTCTCACTACCATAATGGGTGAAACATATGGGCTTCTGGATTCTTGTATTACACCAGCAGCAAGCATCTCTTGCAGATGCCGTCTCACATCATCTATGTCAGCAGGTGCCAGGCGTCGAGACCTCTCACAAAATGGCCTTTCATCATGCAGCCGGATGTGGTGCTCTGCTCCTTGCACACATCCTACATCCCATTCTTTGAAAGAAAACACCTGGTCTCTCTGGGCAAGCCTTTTACTGATTCTCATCTTCCATTCAGCTGGTAACGGGGAGTCACCAAAATCAAACAAATCGGGCGTCACTCTGTCATTCTCCCCCAAACACTTGTTACTAGGCAACACTGCAGCATCCGCACAATGCACATTAGCCAGGGTGCAACCTCTATTTACTCGAATCTCTCTATCAGACACATTATGAACTTGAACCATTACCTGTCTGGAATAAGCATGGGCTCTGGCAGACAAAATACTTGGCTTGACCAGCAGTCCTTCTGGCAATTTCTCATCGCCTGGAGCATCCAACATGAGGATTTTATTCTTGACATCCTTTCTGATATGGACCTCTACCTGTAAGGTACACTGGGCATTTGGCACCAGAATCAGAGACTCAGGATCCTTTTTCCAGACAATTCCAACCGGTTCCTCTGGTTCCACTTTGTCAGCATCTCTATGGGCATCATAGGCCTTCTTGATCAATACCGGAATTCCTAAAGCTCTACCAGTCTGTGACCCGTTTCTCATAACACAACTGCGCCAACCGTCAAACATATGCGCATTCGTCCCAGTTAGTAGCGAAACCCCATCATACAGTCCAGTAGGGGGACACACTAAGACCAGGGTCTCTACTTGCTCTGCCACTCCAGCCACAGAGGTGGGGAAAGACAGCCAAATTCAGATATACCCAGAGTAGGGGTAGGCCTTCTCACTTAACCCCCATACATGCAGTCCTTCCAATGGTTGTAAGGGTATGTCTGACAAATGCTTCTTTTTTTTTTTGAAATAATTGTTATTGTATTTCTCATGTAACAGTACAGAAAGAAAAGGAAATCACATATATACATCCTTCTTAACCAATGGCACTGGTGTGTGTCTGAGAAATTTACAATAGTTGGTTAGCTATTTCATCTAGGAACTTATACATAAGCCAGCCAGTCACCAAACTTATTTCTGTTCACATACCCATCAGGTCAGATCACACTTCTCATAACTCTATTAGCAACAAACAGGACAACATTGAATATTACATGAAAAAAAGGGGGGGGGGGAGAAAGCTTATATTACCCTTACAACGAGTTACCTGACTAAAAAAGGTGAGCACTGGAAATCCTAAAAATGCATTAGTCAAAGGGAATTACATTAGCATCATTAATATTGTCTTAGGAAATAACAGGTGTACCTATGACCTCTATTTGCTTTGATGGGGAGTCAATAAATCATTATTATTTTCTTTCAATTACAAGTATATTTGGCCAGGATATCTAACACACTGATTTTTTCTTTCTGTGCTTGAAAGTTAAAAAACGGCATCCACCTTAACTTAAATTATCTTTTTGTAGCCTTACTCTGGCCATTAGATATTCCATATCTAGAATAGTTAAGCAGTTTTTATACCAAGCATTCATTGTGGGACTGATTTTAGACATCCAAACTTGGGTAATTGCCTTGAGAGCCGAAGCCACCAGTGTATTATATAGATATTGTTGAGATTTTTGTTTGATCTGATCCAGGTAGTATCCCAGAACCCAGTATATGAGATCATCTGGCAAACGCATCCTGAAAACCATACCCACTTGATCCACAATTTGCACCCAAAAACTACTGATACTGGGGCACAACCAAAATGCATGTAGGTGTGTCCCCTTTTCTCCACATTCCCTCCAGCAGCCGTCTGAAAAATGTTGACCAAAATGCTTAGTGATTGTTGGGGTATGAAAATACCTAATGGCCACTTTCCATCGAAATTCCCGCCAGCTATTAGAGGCAGTGGTCGAGTGGATGGCCCCCCCATATTGCAACCCATGTTGAATCATCAATGACTCTCTCCGTCTCCAAAGATCAATTTGTTTAAACGGATTCCAAGGAATCTGACTCCAAGTCAGAGAACTGGTTAACCAACCGAGAGACAAACCCCTGGACTCCATCTTACTGGTCTCAGCTCTCAGGAAATCCACCAGAGGGTTAATACCCGAGCCATTAGCACCTTCCCTTCCAAGATTCTTCCCCTTCAGAAAATGTCTAAATTGTAAATATCTGAAAAAATTAGAGGTGGGGAGAGAAAATTCTTGTGAAAGCTGGTGAAAAGACTTAAGATCCTCCCCTGAATACAACTGTCCTATTGTAGACAAACCTTTTAGATCTCACTGAAGGAACCCCTAATCCCATCTAAGAGGTTGGAAGTCCAGACAGGCTTTAATCAGGAATTCATTCTCAGGGATATCTCGCACCCCAATTTTTTATTAATCTTCTGCCAGGAGGAGACCACCAACCCAGTCCAAGGATTATTACAATACAAACAATGTATCCCCTCTTTATCCATATATATTAGATCCCTTATATCTCCTCCAGAGGACTCCGGTCTCTCAATCTCTATCCACAATGGAGGGTCTACACTTCCCATAAGGGAAATCAATGGTTGGCACTGAGCAGCCCAATAATGTTTTTTGAAATCTGGCAAACCTGCCCCTCCATTCCTTTTATCTTTAAGGAGAACCTTCCATTTCATTCTGGGTGGTTTGCCAGCCCAGATAAACCAGGACAGGGAAGATCTTAATACCTTCCAAAAACAGGCTGGCAGTCTGAGCGGCAGAGACTGAAATAGAAACAAGAAACGCGGGAGTATATTCCTTTTTACATATTCAATTCTACTAAACAAAGCAAGGGGTAACTCTTCCCACCTGTGCAGATCCTCTTGGACAGATTGTAACAAACGACCATGATTAAAAGCATATAATTTGGAAATGTCCCTGGTTATTCTAACCCCAAGGTATCTAATATCTTCCTTTGCCCATTTATATTTACCAGTTGGTGGAAGCACCCTGTCTTGTGGCGATCCGATGGGCAGGAGTTCTGATTTAGCGTCATTAATTTTTAACCCAGAAACTACACTAAATCACTGGATCAGGGAGTCATCCAAGGGACAAATGCTTCTGATACCAATCCTGGAACATAATTGTCACTTGGGAGCCACTGTCTAATACAGCTCTTGTAGACACTCCATTCACCTTTACAGTGGTCTACATGGAGGGACCCACTATTCTGGACCAGTCTGGCGAGGCAGTAGCAGAGGCATGGGCAACTGACCTTGCCACAAAGGGACGTGAGTTAGCATTTTTGAGACCCTCAGTGGGATCATTTCGTGCACCTCTTAACCACTGATTTGTTCTCTGAAGCTCTCCTTGTAGCCTATATACAACTTTGTCTGTGTCTTTTGAGGACTGGCATTCTCTCTTCATGTGCCCATCCTTCCCACAATTATAGCAAAACATACTTTCTGGAGTTTGAACTGGCCGAGGCATCACACTGGGAACCAGGACGGGGGTACTACTAACTGGACACCTTGGTGCCATCTCTGTCTGTGGTGTGATAAGCATTTGGAGGCATCTTATCAATTTCCCCACTTCCATGGTCAAGACATCGAGTTTTGAGCTGTTGTCAGCTGGAGATGCCTGAGTGGGTACCCTCACCCCCATAGCAGATGCAGTCGGATATAGGTTGGGGCCTGTACTTGCAGACACGACCTTCATAAAGAGACTATTTTTGAATTCCCTGATCTCTCTCAGCAGTTAACCCCATGATGGCACACCCTCATTGGTCCCCACTTCACAAGGACCTTCCAATGCTGTGATCACTTGGGCTGCGCTCACCCCAGAATTAGAATCCCCCTCCTCATCTTCAACCTCCTGAAGTTCTTTTATTAAGTCACAATAGTCCGGTGGGTTACCCCTTCTGTCTGGGAGCCTTAACTGAAGGAGCTGCAAATTAGAATGCTTTGCATGCTATAGTAGGTGCTCCAACCTTACACGGTTTAAGTCACTGGCAGCTACCCCACCTTTTCGGTAAGCCTTCTGCAGAGCTCTTTCCAGACAAGTAACATGTGCAGAAAAAACTTTCCCCTGGCCACTGTTTTGTACATTGAAATTTCCACATCAAGCTCTCCCCTGACTCAGTGCTCCCAAAATTGCCTTCAAGTGCAGATAGGTACTTCTGGGCAGATGCATCAGGATTTATGGTCCTCAAAAATGTAATGGCCTCTAGGACAGGACCCCTCAGACTTTCTATGATTCTTTTTTGTTTCTCAGCCTCCACACACTGCCATTCAGGTATCAGGGAGCAACACAATCTATCCAGGTGTCCCAATCATCCTCCCCCTGGGGGGTTGGGAGGGTGCCAGAGAAGATCCTCAACCTTCAGTAAGAGTCGTGACTAATGGCGGGTGCAGAAATAGGAGCCTGCATTGGTTCAGCCATCATAACGGGTACTGGAGCGGGAGAGGGTGTTGGGGGAGGAACACCCCCAGGTGGCAAGAATAGTTTCTTCAAGTCCTCCACAGTTTTCCCTTCCTCCAGCAACAATTTAGCAAATTTCTCCTCAAAAGTTTCAGATAGTGGGGGGGGGCTCATTCCCCCCCCCCCCGGGTCTCTACTGTCCTTAGTTATCATTGTCCAGGCAGTGAGGGCTCACTCTAGGGTAATAGTCTGTGGCACTTTGGAGCTATCTGTGGGGTCCTTATACTCTACTAGGGCCATGAAAGTGTGGGTGAGCAGATCAGCATGTAGACCCACCATCACAGGGTTTTGTAAACCTTCCACTTTGGAAAGTACTCCCTGTACAGTGTCCGTATTAATACCCAGGGGGATGGCCAGGATAAGCATAGCATTTTGGGGGTCAATCTCCTCCCCAGTACACCACTCCACCAACCGGTGCAAAGCCACTTCTGTTGGGGTGCCCATTTATTTTTTTTAACAGTGGTTCATAAATGTGGCCACTAGTGGACACAAAATCCCAGCAGTGAGCCTCCAAGATGTAACCCCCAGGTGGCGCTATCCCAAGGGCTACTTCTCCTGCCTGCTTGACTACTGACAGGTTGAAAGGCCTAGGTTCTATGGCGGGTGCCTCCACCCAGAGGTCAGGGTTTGTGGTGGTTGGTCTAGTTTGGTCACAGCCCTCTGGAACACTGAAACCCCATTCTAATCCCTCTAATGGCCCACACGATGCACAGGAGTTACAGTACCAATACCCCACAGGTACACACTGTCATGAGGTACCACTTACCCTCGAGACTGATTCGCAGGTTCGTCTCTGAGGACCCACAGAAAAATAAGGTTAAGCAGCATACACAAACCAATACAGTGCTTGGCGAGAAGGTACTAACACTTCAGGCAGTTTAAAGTTTAACAACAACAAATCTGATTTATTTAGGGGACAGAAACACGGGAGGGGGAAATCAGGTTAATTAGTGGCATTAAATCACAGTACTGTGCACACATACAGGGCCTGAAAAGTCACACTCTGGGTACCCAGGTTGGTGGGGGGGAGCTAGCCAGGTCCATTGCCTGGGGTTGGCCAGCAGGTGCAGATGGATAGGGCCCTGTAGAAGAAAATATATGCACAACACCCAATTGTAATCCGGAACCTGATGACTCAGTCCATGAAGCAAAGAAACAACAAGAATTAGATGACACACTTGTGATTGAAAACAGGCTGCAGAGAAATATCCTGATTTGTACTCACAATATCCAAGCTAAGACCCGGAAGGTGGATGTTCTTCTGGATTGTCAGAAACAGCAGGGCATGGAGACAAGGTCCTTGTGACTGGACCCCACTGCAGTTTATCGCAAATGGATTTATTTCGAGACAAGCTGGGGTTTGCTTCCAGCTTCAACACACAGCACACAGCAGAGGGGTTTGGAATTAGCGATTCCCCACAAGCACTATGCACATTCATATGCAAAAGGAAAGTACTATACCAGGCAGGCTGCTCCTCGATCCCAATTGCAATTACTGCAAAAATACCTGGGAGCACACACAGCAGCTTCAGTTCCTGACAGACCGAGCATGATTCAGCAATTTCTCCAGTCTTCTACAGGGTGAGCCTGGTTTCCACTCTTCAGACTTCCTTCTGTCTCCTCACAACTCGGATTCAGTCCAAACTGGCACTTGCAACGGCTGTAGGCCAAACCTCAGGGCCTCACATGTGCTTCCTGCATGAAACTATACACCACAGAAGCACAGAGCTCCTTCTCTCTTCACTGTCATGACTGATCTGAGCTTTCCAGTCACAGAGCAGGGCATTTCCTTTTGCTCCACATCATTCTGTTGGTTGGTTCACCTGTCACTCACAATAAGACTCCCTCTGTTGCTGGAAAAAGCTGCCAAGGTCAAAACTACATTTCCCAGAGTCACTGCCCATACAATCCCCTTGTGGCTGGCTCAAAATTAAGAGTCCAAGTTCTGATTTGTCCACAGGCTCCATTTTAGGGCTCCCTTAACCCAATTGGCCCAGCACAGCAGTTTAGGTCCAAAATGGAGAGGTAACACACATAGAGTCCCAGCTGCAATAAAGGCAGGTTAGACAAACTACAATTTTGCTAATGCTTTAAATGATTACAGGCAAACAGTCACAGCTTTCAGATGGGCTCCCTTTGCACTTCCAGCGACTGCAAAATGAAGCAATTACTCCTGTAACCCCCCTGCAAATGGGGGTTCCCAAAAGACTTCCAGGAGCTTGCTTGAATGCTCCAAGCCTGAATGGTGTTTGGCGTGCTTAAGCCATTTATCAGTGAGTGTTTTTAGAACCTCTGGTACTGTCTCTTTAAGAGCTGTCTGCTTGCAGACATAATTAGTTTGTATGGGGACTGTGTGTTTCTTTGATTGAGTACCACTCAAGCTGCTGCCAATTCACTCCATTTTGCAGTCACTAGGAGTGCAAAGGAACCTATCTGAAAGATGTAACTGTTTGCCAGAAACCATTTAGAGTAATAATGAAATTACAGTTTGTCTAACCTGCTTTTTGCAGTCAGAACAGTGTCTGCCTAGTTCCCCATTCTGGTTTTGAACTGCTGAACTGGACCAATTAGTGTGGGGTAAGCTAGCTCTAAAATGGTGCCTTGGACGAATCAGAACTTGGACTCATAATCTGAGCCAGACACAAGAGGATTGTATGGGCAGTGACTCTGGGAGATGTAGTTTAGACTTGCGCCTTTTGGACTAACAGCAGCAGTCTATTGTGAGTGACAGCCAATCAGTCAAGAACTGGGAGGAACTCAAAGGAAGTGCCCGGTTTGTCTGTTGGAGTTTCAGTTTAGATCTGGCAGTGAAGGGAAAGAAACCCTGTGCTCCTTCAGTGCACAGTTTCAGTCAAAAACGTGTGTAAGGCCCAGAGTTCGGTCTGCAGCTTGTGTAACTGCTTGTTGGGACTGAATCCGTCCTGTGAAAAGAATCAAAGGATCTCTGAGAGTAGAAACCAGGCTCACCCTGTAGAAGACTGGAGAAATTGTTGAATTGCACTCTGTCTGTCAGGAACTGAATCTGCTGTGTCTCTCCGGGTATTGTGCAGTAATTGCGATCGGGATAGGGAAGCAGCCTAACTGGTATAGTACTTCTTTTTACCATATAAATGTGTGAAGAGTCTGTGGAGCTCAAGAGTAGCCCTGCTGACGTTGAAGGACCCTATCTTGTTTGGAAGTCGTGAGTACTAATTCAGGGTCGCTCTCTGTTGAATTGCCACATTAAATCCAACTGGAATCACTGTACTGCTGACTGTTTAAACTAATTTTTCTTTTCACTGTGTGAAAGGGCCCCTACCAGCTGCCACGGTTTAGACTAGCCACTAGGGCTTGGGTACCCAGGGACAGTAACTGGTGGGGATAGGCCTGTGCACAGAGCCATAGGTAGATAGTAAAGTGATAAGCTAATTAACCTGATTTCCCCCTGTCCTTGTTATATTCCCCCTAAATAAATCCGAGCTGCTTGTTTCAGCAAAGTTATACTGCCTGAGGTATTTGTCTATGTTAAAGTATTGTACTGTGATTGTTGCACTGTATCTTATTGTACAGGAGGTCCCAGTGCCTGAACCACCCTGGGGGTAAGTGTATACTTGAAGGTAATTCGATATATTGTGTGGGCCACTAGTGGGAAGAAAGTGTGGCAGTGTCCCAGAGGGCTGTGACCAAGTAAGTTTAACTATTACAAACCCTGACCTCTGGGTGGAGGCACCGCCATTGGATCCAGGCCCTCAACCTGTTAGTGGCAGTCAGGCAGGGGTAGTAGCCCCTGGGATAGCGCCATCTAGGGGTTACATCTTGGAGGCTCACCGCTGGGATTGTGTGTCCTCTAGTGGCCATATTTACGAACCACTGTTAAGAAAAAAAATTGGTACCCCGACAGAAGTGGCTGTGCACCGGCTGGTGGAGTGGTGTACTGGGGAGGAGATTGACCCCCAAAATGCTATGCTTATCCTGGACATCCCCCTGGGTATCAATATGGACACTGTAAAGGGAGTACTTTCCAAGGTGGAAGGTTTACAAAACCCTGTGGTGATGGGTCGGCATGCTAATCTGCTCACCCACACTTTCCTGGCCCTAGTAGAGTTTAAGGATCCCACAGATAGCTCCAAAGTGCCACAGACCATTACCCCAGAGGAGCCCTCACTGCCTGAGAGTGATAACTAAGTACAGTAAAGACCCGGTGGGAATGAGCCCCCACCACTGTCTGAAACTTTGAGGAGAAATTTACAAATGGTTGCTGGGGAAGGGAAAACTGTGGAGGACTTGAAGAAACTATTCTTGCCACCTGGGTGTTCCTCCCCAACACCCTGTCCGCTCCAGTACCCGTAATGGTGGCTGAACCAATGCAGACTCCTACTTCTGCACCTGCCATTAGTCACGACTTTCACCGAAGGTTGAGATCTTCTCTGGCACCCTCCCACCCCCAAGGGAGGATGACTGGGAGACCTGGATAGACTATGTTGCCCCAAAGTGCTAGAATGGCAATGCTCGGAAGCAAGCGAAAGAGGTTAGTGAGAGCCTCGAGGTCCTGCCCTGGCTACCATCCGTGCTAAACGGGCCAGTAACCCTGAAGTGACTGCACAGGCCTATCTTGAGGCCTTGGAGAATGTGTATTGGAGCCCAGATTCTGATGAGGATCTATGGTGGAGAGTAAGAAATGCACAACAGTACCAAGGGAGTTGTCTGTGTATGTATCTCGGCTGGAAAAATTGTTGCAAGAATGCCTCAGAAAGGGTAGTTTGCCAGCGATTGAACTGGACGAACCAGGCTGGACAGGATCCTTAAGTCTGCCCCCTTCTCAGAACTGCTGTTGCTTCAGTTACGCCTGGCAAATCGACTGGAATCCCCACCCTCCTATGATGAGTTAATGAGAGAAATTCGAGGAGTTGAGAAAAGGCGACCACGGGAGGGACCTGCACCAATAGCTGCGGCTATGACCCGAGTGACTGAGGGTGGCCCATCAAGTGAAGTTCAGGGGCAGAGGTTGGCAGTCAATGAGTGCTCTGACAAGGAAAAAGATATGCCACAATGGGGCGAACTGTTGAGAGAGATCCGGAATTCAAAAACAGTCCCTTTATGAAGGCCACGCCTGCAAGTGCGGCCCTGACCTATATCCGACTGCATCTGCTATGGGGTGGGGTGCCCACCCATGTATCTCCTGCTGATAACAGCTCAAACTCAATTCCTTGCCCATGGAAGTGAAGGAACTGACGAGATGTCTCCAAATGCTTATCACTGCAGACAGAGATGGCACCAGGTTTCCAGTTAGTAATACCCCGCCCTGGCTCCCAGTGTGGCGCCTCGGCCAGCTCAAACTCCAGAAAGTATGTTTTGCTATAATTATGGAAGGATGGGCACATGAAAAGGAATGCTGGTCCCCAAAAGACACTGACAAAGTTGCATATAGGCTACAAGGAGCTTCGGAGAACAAATCAGTGGTTAAGAGGTGCAGAAATGATCCCAGTGAGGGCACCAAAATGCTAATTCACGTCCTTTTGTGGCAAGGTCAGTTGCCCAGGTCCCCACTATCGCCTCTCCAGACTGGTCCAGAATAGTGGGTCCCTCCATGGAGACCACTGTAAGGTGAATGGAGTGTCTACAAGAGCTGTATTAGACAGCGGTCCCAAGTGACAATTATGTTCCAGGATTGGTATCAGAAGCATTTGTCAGATGTACCCTTACAACCATTAGAAGGACTGCATGTATGGGGGTTAAGTGAGAAGGCCTACCCCTATTCCGGGTATATCCGAATTTGGCTGTCTTTCCCCACCTCTGTGGCTGGAGTGGCCGAACAAGTACAGACTCTAGCCTTAGTGTGTCCCCCCACTGGACTGTATGATGGTGTCCCTTTGTTGATTGGAACAAATGCTCATATGTTCGGAAGGCTGGCACAGTTGTGTTATGAAAAACAGGGGTCAAAAACTAGTAGAGCTTTAATTAAGAAGGCCTATGAGGCACAGAGAGATGCTGAAAAAATAGAACCAGAGGAACCGGTCGGAATTGTATGGAAGAAGGATCCTGAGTCTCTGATCCTGGCGCCAAATGCCCAGTGTACCTTACAGGAGAGGTCCTTATCAGAAAGGATGTTAAGAATAAAATATTAATGTTGGATGCACCAGGCGATGGAAAATTGCCAGAGGGACTGCTGGTCAAGCCTAGTATTTTGCCCGCTAGAGCCCATGCTTATGCCAGAAGGGTAATGGTCCAAGTTCATAATGTGTCTGAAAGAGACATTCGAGTAAATAGAGGTTGCATCCTGGCTAATGTGCATTGTGCAGACACTGCAGTGCTACCCAGCAGCAAGAGTTCGAGGAAGAATGACAGAGTAACGCCTGACTTGTTTGATTTCGGCGACTCCCCTTTGCCAGCTGAATGGAAAGTGAGGATCAGTGAGAGTTGCCCAGAGAGACCAGGTGTTTTCTTTAAAGGAATGGGACGTAGGATGCGGCAAGGAGCTGAGCACAATATCCGGCTGCATGACGAAAGACCATTTCGTGAGAGGTCTCGACGCCTGGCACCTGCTGACATAGATGATGTGAGACGGCATCTGCAAGATGTTAGCTGCTGGTGTAATACAAGAATCCAGAAGCCCTTATGCTTCCCCATTGTGGTAGTGAGGAAAAAGAATGGGACAGTAAGGATGTGTGTGGATTATCGCACTAAACTGGCGGACTATCCCTGATCAGTACACAATGCCCGCATTCAGGATGCTGGACTGCCTAAGCGGGAGTAAGTGGTTCTCTGTGTTGGATCTCCATGATGGGTACTACCAGATCCCGATGGCCCCAGAGGACCGTGAGAAGACAGCCTTTATCTGTCCGCTTGGCTTCTATGAATTCATGAGGATGCCTCAAGGGATTTCAGGTGCCCCAGCCACTTTTTAACGATTGATGGAGCATGCAGTGGGGGACATGAATTTACTAGAGTGCCTGGTATACCTAGATGATGTTATTGTGTTTGGCAGCTCACTGGAGGAACATGAGAGCAGATTATTTAAGGTATTGGACCGACTGGAGGACTTTGGCCTTAAACTGTCCATTGATAAGTGTCAATTCTTTCAAACATCAGTAAAGTATGTGGGACACATAATATCCACCGAGGAATAGAGACCGACCCAAGTAAAGTTGAGGCCTTGACCACCTGGCCACAGCCCAAAAATCTAAAGAACTGCAAAGATTCCTGGAATTCTGTGGTTATTATCGTAGCTTCATCAAGGACTATTCAAGAGTGATCCGCCTTTATTAACCTTACTCAAGGGTATCCCCCAACCCACAAAAAATACTAAAAGTCAGCGTCCTCAAGACTGAAAGAGTGTATTTTCATCCGAGTGAAGTATTTAGGCCCGCTGGACTCCTGATTAGTGAGACTGCTTTTCATGAGATCATATATCAACTCACCCATGCTCCAGTGCTGGCCTATGCCGATCCAAGAAAATCCTACGTCCTGCACACTGATGCTAGCTTGCAAGGGTTGGGGGCTGTGTTGTACCAGAGCACGAGAATGGCCTGAGACCAGTGGCCTTTGCCAGTAGAAGCCTGCCCCATCCGAAAGAACTATCCTGTACATAAGTTAGAGTTCCTAGCTTTGAAGTGGGCTATTGTTGACCAATTCCATGAGTACTTGTATGGGGCTAAAATACTAGTAAAACTGACAATAATCCTTTGACCTATGTGCAGACCTCAGCTAAGTTGGATGCCACTGGCCATAGGTAGCTTTCTGCATTATCTACATGAATGACTGCTCTCGAATACCGAGCAGGTCTGAACCACATAGATGCTTGATGCTCTCTCCCGGAGGCCTGTTCCCAGAATGATTGGGTCCGATTAGGGAACCTGACATTCGGGCACTGGCCGGAAGTTTCACAGGGAGGAACAAATGTCCACGGACGTATGGACTGCATGGTGAATTGCTTGGGAGCCCTGAGAATTGCATACCTGCTGCTTATTGCCACTTTTCTGCAATAGACATTGGTGCACTGCCTCAGCTGGACAATGACAGTATTCGGCGGGCTCAATCCCGCGATCCCATGATCAAAGCAGCTTTAGAAGCCCTCTATGCAGGAAAAGATGTGTCCAAATTTACTCCCACTGATTTGAGAACTGCACTGTTATACAAAGAAGGTCCTAAGTTGAAACTGACCAATAAACTGTTATACAGAGAAACAGTAGACAGAGGGGACAAGTAGACAAACAACAACTAGTGCTGCCCACTGCCTTCGAGACTCAGTACTGAGGTCCTTGCACAACCACATGGGGCACCTTGGTATAGACAGAACACTTGACTTGGTGAGATCCAGATTCTATTGGCCTCAAGATGGGGCTGATGTGGAGCAACACATTCGAACTTGTAGTCGCTGCTTACAGAGGAAAGCTTTGCTTCAGAGGGCTGCCCCTTGTTAACATCACCACCAGTGCACCCATGGAGCTGGTCTGTATTGATTTTCTGAGTTTGGAGTCAGATCAAAGAAATATCAGTAATGTGCTGGTGGTCACTGACCATTTCACGAGATATGCCCAAGCTTTCCCACCAAAGACCAGAAAGCATCCACTGTGGCCAAAGTACTTGTAGAAAACTTTTTGTTCACTATGGGGCTCACAAAGAATCCATTCTGATCAAGGGAGAGACTTTGAGAGTCGTCTGATCAAAGAGATGCTTTCTCTGTGGGGAATGCGAAAGTCCAGAACCACTCCTTACCACCCCCAAGGGGACCCACAGCCTGAACGTTTCAACCGCACTTTGCTAGATATGCTAGGCACCCTACACCCAAAGGACAATGCTGAAAATGAGGCTCAGAGTGCAGAGACTGTAACAGTTCCCCCTAGGAAGACTGGTCGAGCTGTAAAGCCTGTGGTGCACCTCAGTTATGATTCACTTGGGAGGCCTGTGGACTTGCCTCTCAATGTTGTCCATAAAGGAGTGTATGTGTCCCCAAGCTCATTGCCCAAACTGAGCGTCAGTGCTAACTCAAGTTACTTGTGTTGCCCTCTAAGTATGGTGCCCGTTGCCCGTCCAGCCCCAAGGTAACTGATGGAAGGGCCCTCTCTTCAGGTTTCATGTACAAGAGGTAATAACTTGAGTTATGGTGGTCAATGTGTATGTAATACTGTGTAAAGAGGACGCACTGCAATGTTTCAGAAATGTGTTCTTGGTAAAATGATATATTGACTGATGATTACATGTGCGAGCCTAATGCAAATGTATATGGTTGCAGTTGAAACTTGGGGTACTTGTTGACGCGACGTCAAGCTTTCCCAGGCCAGGAAGGCTGTAACCCCCGCAAATGGGGTTCCAAAAGACTTCCAGGAGCTTGCTTGAATGCTCCAAGCCTGAATGGTGTTTGGCTGTTAAGCCATTTATCAGTGAGTGTTTTTAGAACCTCTGGTACTGTCTCTTTAAGAGCTGTCTGCTTGCAGACATAATTAGTTTGTATGGGGGACTGTGTGTTTCTTTGATTGAGTACCACTCAAGCTGCTGCCAATTCACTCCATTTTTGCAGTCACTAGGAGTGCAAAGTGAACCTATCTGAAAGATGTAACTGTTTGCCAGAAACCATTTAGAGTAATAATGAAATTACAGTTTGTCTAACCTGCTTTCTTTGCAGTCAGAACAGTGTCTGCCTAGTTCCCCATTCTGGTTTTGAACTGCTGAACTGGACCAATCAGTGTGGGGTAAGCTAGCTCTAAAATGGTGCCTTGGATGAATCAGAACTTGGACTCATAATCTGAGCCAGACACAAGAGGATTGTATGGGCAGTGACTCTGGGAGATGTAGTTTAGACTTCGGCGCCTTTTTGGACCAACAGCAGCAGTCTATTGTGAGTGACAGCCAATCCAGTCAAGAACTGGGAGGAACTCAAAGGAAGTGCCCGGTTTTGTCTGTTGGAGTTTCAGTTTAGATCTGGCAGTGAAGGGGAAAGAAACCCTGTGCTCCTTCAGTGCACAGTTTCAGTCAAAAAAACGTGTGTAAGGCCCAGAGTTCCGTCTGCAGTTTGTGTAACTGCTTGTTAGGACTGAATCCGTCCTGTGAAAAGAATCAAAGGATCTCTGAAGAGTAGAAACCAGGCTCACCCTGTAGAAGACTGGAGAAATTGTTGAATTGCACTCTGTCTGTCAGGAACTGAATCTGCTGTGTGTTCTCCCGGGTATTGTGCAGTAATTACGATCGGGATAGAGAAGCAGCCTAACTGGTATAGTACTTTCTTTTTTACCATATAAATGTGTGAAGAGTCTCGTGGAGCTCAAGAGTAGCCCTGCTGACGTTGAAGGACCCTATCTTGTTTGGAGGTCGTGAGTACTAATTCAGGGTCGCTCCCTGTTGAATTGACACATTAAATCCAACTGGAATCACTGTACTGCTGACTGTTTAAACTAATTTTCTTTTCACTGTGTGAAAGGGCCCTACCAGCTGCCACGGTTTGACTCAGCACTAGGGCTTGGGTACCCAGGGACAGTAACTGGTGGGGATAGGCCTGTGCACAGAGCCATAGGTAGATAGTAAAGTGATAAGCTAATTAACCTGATTTCCCCCTGTCCTTGTTATATTCCCCCTAAATAAATCCGAGCTGCTTGTTTCAGCAAAGTTATACTGCCTGAGGTATTTGTCTATGTTAAAGTATTGTACTGTGATTGTTGCACTGTATCTTATTGTACAGGAGGTCCCAGTGCCTGAACCACCCCTGGGGGTAAGTGTATACTGTGAAGGTAATTCCGATATATTGTGTGGGCCACTAGTGGGAAGAAAGGGGGGTTGCAGTGTCCCAGAGGGCTGTGGCCAAGTAAGTTTAACTATTGCAAACCCTGACCTCTGGGTGGAGGCACCCGCCATTGGATCCAGGCCCCTCAACCTGTTAGTGGCAAATCAGGCAGGGGTAGTAGCCCCTGGGATAGCGCCATCTAGGGGTTACACTCCGCAGCTTGGGCGGGATTCGAGCATTAAATACACAGTCCCCCATACAGATTAATTAAGTCTGCAAGCAGACAGCTCTTAAAGAGACAGTATGTGGAGGCTCAAATAGCACTCACTTGGAACCACATTTAAACAGCTCAGACGCCTAACACCGCCCAGACTTGGAGCATTCAGGCAAGCTCCTGAAAGACTTTTGGGAAAGCCCATTTGCAGGGGGGTTACACATTCTTTCGAACTTTCACTGAATTGAAAATATTTGAAAAGAAGGCATTAATGTTTGTTCCATGGTCTGCAGAATGCAAATCCTGAAGGATCCCAAAATCTACACTCTTGAAAATCTCTACATATTCGTAAACTTTTTTTTAATGATTTGTTTTATTTTGTATGGCAAGCTATAAACTGGAACCTATTGAAAATGAGTTTTACTAAATGGTGCTTCCTTTTCTGCTGAGAACATGAGTATAATACATGCTGAGCATTTTTTTCCAGTGTTTCCAATAACTTGTTCTCAAGGTTAGAATGAGAACAACTTTGAACCCACAGGAGGCACTCATACTAGTGGATTTTAAAACTGAAACTAAAAACAGACAACTGCTATTTCATCTAGGGCATCGCTCTCACCCAGAAAGATGATGCTTAGTGTAAATTATTATATTAATCCGCATGAACTTATCACTCCCGGTCCCTGTATCCCTCTTGCTTGATAGGTAAGTCTTACAGGGACATCTGCACCCCAAGCACAAAATTCTCTACCTCCTGGGTGGTTGCACCTTCACAAGCCACCATCCAAAACCATTCGCCCAGACTCTTCTCCAGCAAAAGCCGACAACCAATTGGATCGCGAGCGTCTTCCGGCCCCTGCTCCCGATTGGCTCCTGCAGTTCTCTTCGGCGATCCTTCCAATGCCGGCAAAAATTGAATGGTCTGCCGTACTCTGCTAAAATAGCTGTAACTGCTTCCTTCCCTGACCAATGCAATCCTTCCCCATGGCTTAAACTGTAATCATCGGGAGTATGAGTGATTATGCTCCTCTTTGAATCTTTCACCGAGACTGGCCCCAGGCGCCCTAGCATATTCATATCATCCCTGCCTTGCGACCTTCTCATGGCCCGACGGTCCATGGACCTGGACAGCTAACGTTAGCACGTAGTTTTGGAAAATATTTGTGGTAGGTGCTGTCCCATCCATGCCTCAGTACCTCGCTCACATCTTCCACCAGTACGCTGCGGTACAGCCACTCCCAGTCCCAATGTAAGCTCTCCCTGGGGCTGCCGTGATAGTGCCTGGCAGGCTGCCTGCTTCCTTCAGACATAGCTATACCTGTTTTACTCCTTTGTGAACCGTGTCAAGAGAAAAGCTGTTATCACTTATTTCTGTCTGACTGTTACAATAGCGATACCTAGGTCTCGCTTGTCTTTTTTTCTTAAAATAATTACTGTAACAATATCTATCTCTGTGGACTTGCCTGTTCCCCACTGTTCACTTGTCTTATTGATGCTCTAGAACTAACTGTTATGCTATGTACGTTTGTGTGTCCTGATTTGCACTTCTACTGTGTTTTATTCCCACTGTAAATATAGCTGTTTGTAATATAATCTGGACTTAACCAGGTCCATCTTGTAAATGAGCTTGCTCAACGATGTTCGCCTGGATAAATAAAGATTTGATTGATTGATTCTCTATATTTTACTACTACTGCAACACTGAAATATATAACTTATTGAACTACGACAATATATCCTAACAGTATAAAGTACAATTGCGTAAGAACTTACCGCAACAGTAGATCTTCGAGGGAATCTCTTTCATCAGGTCACATCTATGGAACTTAGCCATTGGGCACTAGGATCCCACTGAAGTCTTTTTTCTGTAGCAGTCTATCAGAGCTGCCCACACTGATGTACCCTGCTGATGACATCTTCCCTATATAGACATAGGTGGCCCTGCTCCCTCCTCAATTCTTTCCTGACAGAGACCTTTCCCATCCGGCTACCTCTGGGGAACCAAGGAGAGATAGATGGAGTGCCTAGCCCTGTATAAGGCTGGAACACTAAATAACCAGTCTGAAACAGAAAAGACCGCAAAGGGGGATGGAGGGTGGGATGGCATGATCTGATGAAAGAGATTCCCTTGAAGATCTACTGCTCTGGTAAATTCTTATGCAACTGTACTATCTTCATCAGGGATATCTCTTTCATCTGGTCACACCTCTGGAACAAGTCCGAAGCAGTGCTGACAGTAAAGCAACAAAGGGTGGCAGGATGTTAGAAACCTAAGAAAGGAAGCCCTGAAGCACACCCAACCAAACCCTGCCTGCTTGCGATAGGCAACATCCAAACTGTAGTGCTTGGTGAAATTGTGGACAGTATTCCAAGTGGCAGCAGCACAGAAGTTCGCAGTGGACACATTCCGGAAACAGGCAACAGAAGTGGAAATACCCCTGGTTGAATGGTCGTTGACAGTACCAGGAAGTTCCTTATTGTACTTCCTATAACAAAAAGTAATACAGTTTGCTAACCATTTGGACAAGCATGTTTTGAAACTGGGGTAGCCTCTTTCCCAGGGTCAAAAGAAACAATCAATTGCTTGGACTTCCTGTAGTCCTTACAACGGTGTGTATAGTAATGCAGAATTCTATGCATGTCCAATGTGTGGAGCAATGCTTCCTCTGGATTGGCATGCTCTGGATAATAAACAACCAGGTGGATGTATTGATTTAGAGTAAACTCAGACACCACCTTAGGAAGAAACTTAGGGTCAGTATGCTAAGAGTCCCTGTCTTTGTGGAAAATCAAATAAGGCTGCTCACACGAGAGCCTGTAGCTCTGAAATTCATTGAACAGAAGTAATGGTAACTAAAAATAATACTTTCCATGACAGAAAGCATAGCTCGTAAGATGAGGCTGGTTCAAAAGGAGGCAGGGTCAGCTTCTCCAACACAAAATTCAAGTCCCAAGCCAGGACAGGACTATGAACAGAGGGCTTCAAGTGAAGGATGCCCCTCAAAAACATATGAGCTACCTCTAACTGGGCTACTGGGCAGTTAACCAACAGCACATGGAAGGCAGAGATGGCAGACATGTGCACTTTAATGGAAGAATACTTAAGCCCAGAGTCTGAAAGAGACAAAAGGTACTCCAAAACCTGGTTCACCAGACAAGTGAAAGGGTCCAAGCAGCAAGCAGGGGCCCAAATGGCAAAACACTTCCACTTCATGGAATACGTGACTCTGGTGGATGGTCTGACCATCACTCCATTAGGTTCAGTTTTGAGGCCACCCCTGTTAGGTCTGCCCCTATGGAGATAGTCCGATACCGCCCTTTGAGGGGTGTATCCCCAGATGACCTGATGGCAGTGTTGGACCTATCAAGCCTACCGATAGATTGCTTAGATCCAGGTGACCTGGTACATGCTTATAATGAGGCAGTAACAGGGGCCCTGGATTCTATTGCACCAGTTTGTGTTCGTCCTCTTACTCCTCGCTCCCAGGTCTCCCTGGTTTGATGAGACCATGAGGAGTTGAGGAGGGTTGGACGAAGGCTGGAGAGGCGCGAAAGGTCCGGTCTTATGATGACAGGCTTAGTTTGATGGACCATTATTTGGCCTATCAATCCGCAATCTCGTAAGAAGGCAGAGTTCCTGTCCAGAGAGATAGCGGCTGCACAGAATAGACCAGCTCAGCTTTTTCGGACTGTGGACAGACTGTGCAATCCAGTCTGTCTTCAGCCCAGAAGAGCTTTTATCTCAAGAATGGTGGAGGAGCTTGCTCTCTTCTTTGCAGATAAGGTTGTCAAAATCAGATCGGATATTCGCTCTTCCTCCCTAATGGAGCGACGTGCACGGCAGGAGATGCCTAACACCCAGTTTAGATGGTCTGACTTCAGCCTTCCGACAATTGATGATGTTGTGATGATCATTCGAGCACTGCGACCGACTAGCTGTGATCTGGACCCTGGCCCTACACGCTTTTTAGTGGGTTGTGTGGATAAGATCGGCCTAGTCCTAGCTTTGATCGTCTGGAAGTCTTTGGAGAGGGGGATTTTTCCAGATCCCCTTAAAGAGGCTATAGTTAAGCCTCTATTAAAGAAATCCTCCTTAGATCCAGATTGTCTAGCAAATTACAGGCCAGTCTCTAACTTACCCTTTGTGGGTAAAGTTATTGAGAAAGTGGTCGCAGTGCAGTTGGAGGATCATCTGACCAACAACAATATCTACGATTCTCTACAGTCTGGATTTAGGAAAAGGCATAGTACCGAGACAGCGCTCGTACGGGTACTAAATGACCTCCTAATAGCGAGAGATCGTAGGACCCGATCCATCTTGGTACTACTTGATCTCTCTGCAGCGTTTGACACCGTTGACCATGGTGTGCTGTTGGAGCGTCTGCGGTCAGTCTGTGGACTGTCTGGTATGGTCCTCAGATGGTTTCAATCTTACCTCAAGGTAGGACTCAGAGAGTGGTGTCAGGAATTTTTTCCTCAGCATCACTCTCCCTACCCTGCGGGGTACCGCAGGGTTCTATTTTAGCACCTATGTTGTTTTCGGTGTATATGATACCGTTAGGGGTGATTATTAGACGATACGGTTTGGGTTTTCACTGCTATGCAGATGATACCCAGCTGTATATGTCTTTTGTGCTCCGCCAGGACGCTGCCTTGTTGGTATTTAATAACTGCCTTGAAGAAATCCAAGACTGGATGAATGGGAGTTGGCTGAGGTTAAACCCGGAGAAAACTGAGGTGTTGGTTGTGGACAAAGGTCGCTGTGAGGCGGGTCTGCTGGAGGGATCACCCTCAGGCTTATGGCTTGAGGTGTTCAACTGAGACCTCAGATCAGGTGCGGAATCTTCATGAGACTGACGACCGCCTGACACTTAAATTTCAGGTGTCAGCGGTCACAAAACTCCTTTTTCATCTGAGGAATATTGCCAGGGTGAAGCACCTGTTCCTCCAGAGGACCTTCAACATTGATCCATGCCTTCGTTACCTCCCATCTTGACTACTGTAATTCCTTATACCTAGGGCTATCGGGGTTGAACTTTCGGCCTGCAGCTAGTGCAGAATGCGGCAGCCAGGTTGTTGACTGGATCTTCTAGATCCAGCCATATAATGCCTGTGTTTTTGACTTACTTGGCTGCCAGTGTTTTGGTGAATCACCTTCAAGGTCGCTTTACTGACCTATAAAGCCCTACATGATCTGGGACCTACCTACCTGAAAGAGCTCCTTTGCTCCTACAATCCCTCCCGCTCCTCCGATCCACTGGCGAGGGATTGCTAGAATTCCCAGGGTTCATTTGAAAACATCAGGTGCTAGATCGTTTAGTTTTATGGCACCAACCCTGTGGAATTTTCTACCTAGGTCAAGTGCGAGATTGCCCGACCACCTTAGTTTTAAGGGAGCTTTGAAAACCCACCTTTTTAGCATAGCTTTTAAGGATTCATATTAGTTTTTAATTTTATTGTATTTATTGTTTTGTGAATTTGTACAGGCGCTTTGATTTTAAGAAAAGCGCCTTCTAAAAATAAAGATGAATTGAATTGAATTGAATTGAATCAGCCACTTTCTGAGAAACCCCAAAGCGGGATATGGCTACATCCACAGGAGTCAAGCATGCAGCCTTAAGAATTGGATGGACCAGGGTCCCAGCAGAGTGAGAGAGGAGCTGGAGGCTCCACCACCAACTGTTGCAATAATGGAAACCAAATTTGCCAAGGGGGTTGCCACCAATATGAGGGAGACCAGCTCTATCTGCAGTTTGAAGAGCACCCACTGGATCAGTGGAAAGGGGGGAAAGGCATAGAGGAACCTCCCTTTCCAGGAGAGGGAAAATGCATCTCACCAGAAAACACCAGGTCCTGGATCCAGTGAGCAGAAAAGCTCCAGTTTTGCATTGAGTGGGGACACAAAAAGGTTCAACTCTGGGCATCCCCACCTTCCAAACAGACCCTCGACTACTGAAGACAGCAGTTACCATTCATGTTTCTGGGACTGCAACCTGCTGAGGCAGTCTGCTGAGATGTTTTGGTCTCCTAGAACATGGGCAGCTGACAACTCTAGGCCATGGTCCAGAGCCCAATACCAGACTTTTATCACCTCCCAGCACAGGGGGTACGAATGTGTCCCCCTCTGCTTGTTTTTTTTTTTTTTTTTTGCCATAAAATTTTTTTATTCAAGATTCAATTTTCACAATACAACAATAATGCTTAGTGCAACTTCACATATATAGGACAATGTTAAAAGTCACTTAATCGTTAGTTATGAATGACAATAGTGATTATTAGTTCATATACAGATATTCAAATCATGCTAATTTCTGTGATCTTTAAATGAGGTGTCACGTGTGTATAAATTCTATACTTATCAGAACCTGTTAACAAAGGAATACTGTACCACTAAGTATATAGCAGTGTTCTAAATCTTTAAGTAGTGGCCAGTTGCAAAAAGGGACCCAATATATTCAGAAAACTATCCCGTTTATCCAACAGCATAAAATATATTCTTTCATTATTGGCAGTGTAACTCATCATGTTATACCATCCTAGTAATGAGGGTAAACTAGAGCTCTTCCAGTATTTAAGTACTAGATGTTTTGCACATACCAGTGCTACAGAAAGTCATAATCTCTGCTGACGATTAAGAGTAGAATCAGGTGGGAAGATTCCCAAAATATATATTAATGATGTACAGGGTATATTGATTAACAATGTTCGACTACATACTTTTAGTATCTCACTCCAGAATGCTTTTAGCAGAGGTCAGCTCCACAACATACGTGAGATATTGGCATTTGGACTCTGACACCTCCAACAGTTAGAACTAGGAGATAAACTTATATTGTAGTCTCATAGGTGACATATAAAACCAATGAATAATTTTGTATTGAATAAGTTTACCTTGCATATCCCTGCATCCATAATATGCATGTTCCCATGCTGAGCTCCAATCTTGTTCTGAGATGGAGGCATCCAGTTCTAATTCTCATTTCTGTCTAGCTGAGGAGGTCAGAGATGGAGATATAATAGAGTTGATTATTACTTTATATACAAAACCAGCTCCTTTCTTTAGTGACCCTAACTTTATCAATTGTTCCCACTCAGAGGAGTGAGGTAGGGACAGATCGTCCAACAAAATATTTTCTTTCAGTACCTTATGGAGTTGCAAATAATAGTGAAAGTGGAACCATGGAAAATTATATTTTGCCTTCATCTCAGAAAAAGACATCATTATGTAGGAATTCTGCATAATTATGTCACTAACTCTATTGATACCCGCCCTTGCCCATTCACTATTTAATAACAGGGGAGAGTTTTTTGCAATATGAGGATTGGACCAGAGTGGCATCTTTTTCAAGGGTAATTGTGCAGGGTTAATAGCATTGTTTACTTTTTTAAGAACATTAACAGTTCCTTCCAAACAAGGATTGCCTTTCAGTTCTTTAGGAAGGGGTATACATAAAATCACATGGCTAGATTTTAGCAGATTTCTTTCTGTTTGCCCCCATAAAGGGACAAATGGTGAATTGTTAGAACTGGATTGCATGTGTGTAGTGACTTGCTTAAAAATAAATGCCCACTGGTAACATTCCCAATGTGGCATTGGAAGTCCTCCAAGTTCATGTGGCGCTCTGATTTTACTTATGCTTAAACGTGGACATTTATCATCCCACAAGAATTTCCTGCACAAAGAGTCCAGTTCACAGCGCATATTTTTTTTTTTTTAAGAAGAATAGGTATATTCTGAAAACTATAAAATATTTTTGGAGCTATGATCATCTTTATTGAATTGACTTTGCCCCAGAGAGAGAGGTTCAGCTTTTTCCAACGATTAAGTTCCACTTCTATATTTTGCAGTAGAGGCCGATAATTAATGTTAGTTAAAGATTCTAGCTGAGTAGTAATTTGAAAGCCCAAATATGTTATTTGATCTTTCACCCAGTTATTATTAAATATTTCTGATAAATTTTGCAAAATAGAGGGAGTTTGGATGGGGCATAATATTTAAGTCTTATCCCAGTTAACTTGTAATCCTGACACAGATCCAAACAGCGATAATATCTGCTTGACTGTTACATGACTTTATTGGATTAGATAAGGTTAAAAGCAGATCATCTGCGAATGCAAATGTCTTGAGTTCCATAGAGTTAATTTTAACCCCAGAGATGCTCAAATGGTTAGCAGTGCATCTAATTAAAGGTTCAATCGCTAGAATAAATAGGCACGGGGACAATGGGCAGCCTTGCCTTGTTCCACAGGCTAATGGGATTGATTGTGAGATTCCACAGAACGCTGCCGACCGCAGCAGGAACGGAGGAAGCAGCACCTACCTGGAGCTTTCTCACTGAGCTACCAACCAAATTCCAGGTAAAGGCACTCTGCACATCAGCTCCTGCCTTAGACGGCCGTGGGGCGTTTCGTCCGTGCAACCAAGGACTCTAGGCTTCTCTGCCCCACAGCCCACTGATTGTTTTTGCGGACTTCTGCTGTGGGGTGCTACCTGAGAGGGTGATGTGGGACTCGGGGTCAGTCTTAGTATAGGCAAGTTACAGTGGGACCTGTTATGTTTGTACCTGCACTCTATGTATTGCTACTGCTAATTACAGTATAGGATTGCCACGCTAGTGCTTAGTGCTGTACTCGAATGTGCTCCAGATGTAAAATCCCAGTAACTAGCACGCCAGGAATGCCAAGTTTTTACACAGTGAATTGCCTGATCCAGGGTTAGATGCTGGAACTTGTGACCTGTATTTTAGATAAGCAAAGTGTATGTATTTGCAGCGGTACTCTATCATTTGCAACAATCCTATATTTGTAGCCCTTTTTCTTGTGTTGTTTAAATTTTAAAAGAAGGCTACTTGTTACTTGATATTGTGGTATTGCTCCCGAATCTGCACATGTGCAGTGTGACACCTGAGATTACCACATTCAAATCTTCCCGCTGCATACTAATTCCCTGCTTCCTACCTTTACAGGCGGGCACTCCCCCCCACAGAACACTGCCGACCGCAGCAGGAACAGAGGAAGCAGCTCCTACCTGGAGCTTTCTCACTGAGCTACCAGCCGAATTCCAGGTAAAGGCACTCTGTACATCAACTCCTGCCTTAGACTGCTGTGGGGCGTTTCGTCCGTGCAACCAAGGACTCTAGGCTTCTCTGCCCCACAGCCCACTGATTGTTTTTGAGGACTTCTGCTGTGGGGTGCTAGCCTGAGGATGCTTCACGCCGTCTGCCTCGCCGCCCACCACCCACCCACCCAGGCGGCCCTCAATATATTGGCCTGCACTAGTTACATCACTTCCGGTTACATCACTCCGGTGTGCCAAATCCTAAATCCCCACTTCCCCATTTGCAGGTTATACCTGCTGGCCACCAGAGGTCACTGTGCCCCGTGCCTATTTTTCTTTGCTCCTACCAGCTAATTCAATTCTATCCCTACATCTGTCTCCCTACCTCACCTCCTGCATCTCCCACCTCTGTCCACCCTCTCCGCTGCCATCCAAGCTCCCCATCTTACTCCCTAAAATTCTTGCCTCACTCCTATCATGCCTGTCATCCTCCTTCCTGCTTGTCTCTCACACTCCTTCCCCTCCTACTAATGTCCATTGCTTTCTCTAGGGTCACTGTATGCCTGCAGACTCGCTACTCTTGCGCCTCCAGTTGCCCTCCTGCTCTCCCCCCCTTTTCTGCCTCTGCCCTCCTCCTTCCTCCTCCACCCATCCAATATGCTCCTCTCACACCACCCTCCACCTGGGCACCTCCTCTCCACCCCCGGCTCCCTCGCGCATCTTATCACACTTGCATTCCCAGCCTGTGCTGCACTACCCACCCCCTGTGCTACTAAACCCTCCCATCCCTCCTATCCCAATCAGCGTAAACTCTCCTTCTGCCACCCGCTATCAAGGGCGGCTCTCCTCCTCTTGCTCCTGACTGGTAACATATATTCCAATCCTGGGCCTGGCAGCAATGGCTCCCCATTGAAATCCTCCAGACTATGTATTGCATCTATGAACATATGTAGCCTCCTTAAAAAACTTGACTCACTACATTGCTGGGTGGCAGTTCATAAACCAGATGTGATTGCCATAGTCGAAACCTGGCTGTCTGACTCCCTGGTCTCACTCCCTGGCTACTCCCTCCACCAGCAAGACCGTGTCGGTAGGAGAGGTGGGGGATGTGCCATTTATGTCAAAGACCCCCTTATTGGACTAGCCCTCCCTGCCCCTGTCCTTGACCACAAGGCCCAGGCCTTAACACTAAAACTAAATCCCGACCCCTCTAGGGGTCCCATCTTCTTGACTACGGCATACATGCCTCCAAAAAATCAAGCTCAGGCACTAGGCCCATTAATTGACTATTTTACCTCCTTACCCCACTCCTCCGACCAAATCCTGGTGGGGGACTTGAACATCAATTGGCTTAGTCCCACATCCTCTTCCTCCCGTGATGCTTTTGCTGCTATTGACCTAACTCAACTAGTCTCCAGCCTACTAGAATAACCCCAGAAGGGACTCTAGCACTCTTTGGATGTGGTCATCACTAACCGCCCTTGCCGTGTCACAATATCAAATTCTCCTGACTGTCTTAGTGACCACTCCTGACCTCTTCAACTGGTCCAACCTCCTGCCCAAGCCCACTGTACAAACTACCTATCCGGTAACCAGACTAGTGGGTTGAAAGACCTTAAGCTTCACCTAGCCCACACTGACTGGTCCCCGTTACAAAACACCCCAGACATTGACAAGGCCCTGGCCTTCTTTATCCGCACCTTCAACTCTGCTTGCGACATTTTTGCAACCATAACTGCACGCTGGTCCAAAGTAAGGCATGCCCCCTGGGTCACCCTTGCCCTGCGCCTACTTTTTAAGCAGCGGGATAACCTATGGCATCTTGCTGTTGAAACTGGCCACCCAGCCGACAGGCAGGCCTATGCTGCTGCCCGGAACAAGTGTACATGGGCTACCCGCAAAGCAAAGGCTGAGTATTATCAAGCTTCCCTCACCTCCTCATGGGGGAACCCCAGGTCCTTCTGGGACAATATCAAGCAGCTGAATGGTGGCACACTCTCCCCCCCACCCTCGCTTATTAACATTAATGGTACAGTCTCCTCAGACCCTGTCCTTATTGCCACTCACCTCAATAACTCCTTCACTGACCTTAGCTCGGTGCTCCCAGATAATTTCTTCAACCCCCCTCCCTCCAGGATTGTCCCTACCACCTCACAGCCCCTGTTCCACCTGCGTCGGGTCACTGCCCAGGAAGTCAGGCCATACTTACTTAAAGCCTTAAAGAGCAACACTATTGGCAATGACTCCCTTGATCCCTGTCTTCTTCATCAGGTCCTGGATCAGGTCATCTCACCTATCACCTGCCTCTTTAATAAGTCTCTCTGCCTAGGGCAATTCCCCTCTGCCTGGAAGGTCGCTACTGTTACCCCAATTCACAAAGGTGGTGATAGGATGCACCCGGGCAACTATTGGCCTATTTCAATCCTCTCTCCTCTCTCTAAGGCCTTAGAGAAAATTGTGGCCACCCAAATCTCTGAATACCTCTCCAAATATGGTGTCCTTTGCCCTGAACAACATGGCTTCAGAGCTGGCCATAGCACCAATACTGCCCTCCTGGAGTTCTCTAACTTTCTGCACACCTCACTGGACTCTGGCTCCTTGGCTGGTGCTGTGTTCATTGACTTATCAAAAGCCTTTGAGACTGTCTCACACCCCCTCCTGTTAGCTACCCTTTGGCACCTAGGCTTTGCCGTTGGACCAGTCTCCTGGTGCTCCAGCTACTTGTCAGCCCGCTCGCAATGTGTGAAAGTTAGTGGAACACTCTCCAGCACTTGCCCTATCCATTCTGGAGTCCCTCAGGGCTCTATTCTTGGACCCTTGCTCTTCTCCCTCTTCCTCAACTCCCTGTCCAGTGAATGTACCAGCAAAATCCTATTCTATGCTGATGACGCAGTACTCTTTGCCTCCGATAGTAACCCCATCTCACTCCAGAACTCTCTTCAGCAATCCTACAATCCCGCAGAAGCCTGGTTCACTGAGCACAGACTCATCATCAACCTAAAGAAAATCAAAGCCATGCTCTTTGCCCACCCCCAAAATAAGTCCAGTAACTTTCCTCTCTCTGTCCACTCCACCTTCAATCTCCCTATTGAACTAGTTCCCTCTTATAAATACCTAGGTATAACCTTTGACCCTGCCCTCTCTTTTCATGCCCACATCTCTGCTCTGACCTCTGCCTCCAATACATGGCTGGGTATTCTTTATCGTCATAAAAACTGCCTCCCCACTGATGCCCTCTGCCTTGCAGTCACCTCCTCTGTTATATCCCTAATCGACTATGGCCTTCCTGTCTATGGTGCGGCTGACCAGACGGCCTTGCTCAAGATACGCCTTACCCTTAACAAAGCCTGTAGACTTATAACCGGTGCTCCTAGACTTACCCATACCTACCTTCTTTATTCCATGGCCAATCTACTCAACCTGGATGAGCGCCTCATGTACCAAAACCTGCCAACTAACCTATAAAGCTCTCCATGCTATCGCCTCGGGCCTGTCTGCTCAATCCACCGGGCTAACCCCTCAGTGCACACCCGCAGCTCCTGCAATACCGCATTGGTTATACCGAGGGCGAGAACCTCACAAGGTCAAAGGGCTTACCCCTATAGTGCCCCCTCCTGGTATAACACCCTCCCTGCCAGAATCTCTGAAGCCCCCTTGTTATCTTGTTTTAAATACAGCCACAGAAATCACCTGCTCACCTCACACAGCTGTTGCTGCCCTTAACCTCTCCTCCCTGACAATGCTCGCTGAGCAGCACTCTTACCTCCTGACTAGCGCCACCCTCACTTGTCTGCTCTCCTCTCTGTTGACCTCCTCTCATCCTCCACTATCCATCTTCTGAATCGAGTCTTCCTTTATCCACTGTCTATTATGCCTAACTCACCTGTATACATTATTTATACTGCCTTAGAAATGCCTGTAACTTTGACTGACGTCTACTGTGTACTTGTATTGATGCCTGTCTGTTGTCTGTTGTACCATTATTTTGTCCTCTCTGTGAAGAGATACCTTTGTGAATCAGCCTCTGGCTCAAAGGTTGTTAAACTGATGTTAAAATAAATAAATAAATAAAAATTATCCCATTAGAGAGAATCTGAGCTGATGCATTTTAATATAGTAGAGCAACCCAATTACTAAAATTGTCTCCACAACCAAAATGATCTAAGACCATAAACATATATTCCCAGGATATAGAGTCAAAGGCCTTAAATAGATCCAACGAAAGAACCAAATATGATTTCTTAATTTTATTAGCCTGCCAGATTACATTCACAAGGCTTCTCACACTATTTGGCCCTGATCTGTCCAGGACAAATCCCACTTGTTCTTTACCAATTAAGCCATGCACTATGGTTTGTAACCTAATGGCCAGTACGTTAGCTATTATTTTATAATCTGTATTCATCAGAGATATAGGACGGTAGCTAGCACATAATAGAGGATCTTTATTCTTCTTATGAATGAGGGTTACCAATGATTTTACGAACATAAGAACATATGAATGTGCCAACAGAAACAGACCACCCGGTCTATCTAAGTCTGCTCGAGTGTGCAGCCAACACCCCTACTTTGCAGCTGCCCCAACCCCCCTTCCTTTTGTCATCCCACTGCCACCCCCCACCCTCACTCTCCCCTGTTCCCTGTCCCATGCCCTTTTGAAGCTTTTCACAGATTTACATGATACCACCCATTCTGGTAGGGTGTTCCATTTTGCTACCACCCTCTCTGTGAAATACTGTCTCTTCATTTCCTTACTAAATCATCCCTCCTCTATTCTTAGCCCATGCCCCCTGGTGACCCTCCCCCTCCTTAACTTAAAGACCCCATCTGTCCCATCCTTATTGATTCCCCTCAGATACTTGAATGTCTCTATCATGTCCCCTCTGTCCCTTCTATCCTCCAGGGTGTACATATATTTTTTTTAACTCTATTTGTAGCCCCCCAGCCTGTAACTCTCTCAGGTCACTGGTCTCACCACTTGCTCTACTGCCCGCTGTGTTCCCCCTGTCATCTTCAAGTACATTACGGTTCCCCGGGTCAGGAAGGACAACCCCGGAGAGACAGTGGGGGCAGTGGTGGGGGAACCAGCATTGGGCGTGTGGCAGTGGTACTGGCAGGGCCGTTGCCTATCCAGGGCTGGAGGGGTGTTTTTCTGGTAGAGAACCCCAAGATCCCCCCTCCCCCCTTCGTGGACACATCTGACTCCGGCACCTGGCAACCCTGCCTACATCAGCCACACTCTTACGTGCAGCCGGGTGGCTCAATGGTACCTCCGGTCTCCACTGGGGGTCGCCAGAGCACCGGGCTTCCCCAACCCTCCCACCCAGAGAGGAGAGCTGCCTGAGGGTGCTCAATCCATCTCCCTCCCCTGCCAACCCCCAACTCCTGAGCTTGCTCCCAAACTCAGGTCATCGGCATGGCGCAAGGTGTGGCGTCCAGCGCCTCAACCCTCAGCGCCACCAGGCTGGCTCCAGGGTGTACATATTGAGGTCTCCCAGCCTGCTATCATAGTCTCTCCCCTTCATTCCACATATCATCTTTGTTGCCCTCCTCTGCACCCACTCTAGCAGCCTGATATCACGCTTTAGGTATGTCCTCCAAAACTGCACACAATACTCTAAGTGCGGCCTTACCAGTGATCTGTAGAGGGGCAAGATCACCTCACTTCGCCTGGACGAAAAACCCCTTGCTATGCACCCCAGCATTTTGTTCATTTTGCAGCCGCTCTCCTGCACTGGGCAGTGTTGTTCATGGTCCCTGTTATCATTACCCCTAGGTCCTTCTCCTCCTTTGTGATCCCCAGCTTAAACCCCACCCCCAGCCAGTATTCTCTCCTTGGGTTTTTCACCCCAAAGTGCATAACCTTACACCTCTTTGCATTGAACCCCAGCTGCCACCTCTCTGACCACTCCTCTAGCTTACTTAGGTCCCCCTGCAGCTGCTCCCAACCCTCCTCTCCATCCACCACTGCTCCGATTTTGGTGTCGTCAGCAAACAGACTTACCTTGCTCACCACCCCATGTCCAATGTCTGATATGAAGAGCCCAAATAATACTGGCCCCAACACAGAGCCCTGTGGCACCCCACTTGTCACTGGCCTTGGAGTTGAGAACTGCCCTCTCACCACCACCCGTTGCAGCCTCCCACTCAGCCAGCTTGCAATCCAGTTTATCATTTTTGCCCCTACTCCTACAGCAGTTAGCTTCCCCACAAGCCACCCATGAGGCACCAAATCAAGAGCCTTGCTGAAGTCCAAGTAAAGAACATCCACCGCACGACCCTTATCCAGTTCACCTGTCACCCAGTCATAATATTGTATCAGGTTGGTTTGACAAGTCTTCCCTGAAACAAACCCATGCTGCCTCACATCCTGGAGGCCATTGTCCTCCAGGTATGACACCAGTCTTTCCTTTAGTATCATTTCCATGAGTTTGCACACTATGGATGTGAGACTTACCAGATGATAATTACCTGGTTCATCCCTTGGCCCGCTCTTGTGTGATGGCACTACATGTGCCATCCTCCAGTCCATTGGCACACATCCCGACTCCAGGGAGATGCTGTACAGATCTGCCAGCGGCTCCGCCAACACCTCCGCCATCTCCCTCAGCACCCTGGGGTGGATACCATCTGGCCCTGGTGCCTTGTCTACCTTCAGTGTCCTCAGTCCCCCAGGACTCTACTTGCCTCAATTCTTCCATCTGTCACCTCCTCTCCTCCTGTCCCCACCCTCCCAGCCCATGCTGGTAGCGGTCCCCTTTCCTTCTGTGAACACAGAACAAAAGTATTTATTCAGTGCTTCTGCCTGCTCCTCCCCCCTTTTCCGTCCTACCCCACCCTTTATCCTCACTATTTTCTCCTTGCACTTTCTTTTCTACCTGATGTATCTGAAGAAGTCTTTCTGCCCCCCATTAATTCCCTGTGCTAATCTCAGCTCCCTCTGGGCCTTGGCTTCTCTCACTTTTCTGGTCACCTCCCTGGACCATCCTGCATATTCCTCCCTGTCCACTTCATTCCCTGTCCTCCTAAACCTCTGGTGAGCCACTCGTTTTGCCCTCACCACCTCCACAACTTCACTGTTCAACCAGCATGGTTTTCTTGCTCTGCTTCTTTTACTCTGTGCCTTGATGCAGGCTTCTGTTGCATCTGTAACCCCCCGTTTAATAATATCCCATTTCAGCTCCACTTCCATCTCATGCCTTATGCCCTCCAGTTTCCCTTTCAGTACCTTCTGCATCCTCCCAAAGTCCACCCCCTTGAAGTTTACCACCCGAGTAACCGATTTCTCTGGCTCCCCACACATCGTGATATTAAACCACACTGTTTGGTGATTGCTATCAGATAGTGGGTCCTCTACCTTTATTTCCCTCACTGCCTCCCCCATTCAACAATACCAGATCTAAAGTGTTCTTTAGCCTAGAAGGTACAGTAACCAACTGTGTCAGGAGACCATCCTGGATCGCATCCAGAAGCACTTGCTTCCTAGCACTGGAGGTGACCGGAGGGCTCCAGGTTGAAATCCCCCATGATGACCACCTTTCCTTTTCTACATACCTTTTTGATTTGTCCCGCTAGCTCCCTGTCAAGCTCCTCAGACTGGGACGGCAGCCTGTATACCACCCCAAACCTTAGTTTCCTACCCCTTGAGTCTCGGAGCTGCAGCCAGATTGCCTCTGTTCTCCTTTCTTCTCCCTCATCCCTTGTGCATTTGATCCCATCCCTCACATAGACTTTTGTAAGCATGGGGGGGCAAAGTCCCTATTTCCCAAGACTCATTATACATTCTAAGTAAATGAGAGGAGATTTTTTAAATTAAGGTTTTAAAGAATTCCCCTGGGAGACCATCTAACCCTGGGGGTTTCCCACTAGGGAGAGAACTGATTATTGATATTATTTCTTCTGTACTTAGATTTTTATTAAGTTGTTTCAGGTCTATCTTAGATAATTCCATCTGAGAATCAGATTTTAAAAAGTAGGATGCTTTCTGTAGATCAATATTTGTGTGTGTATAGATCTGAGTATAGAAATCTGCGAAAGCTTCATTAATATATTGTTATCCCTCAGGATTGCATTTGCCTTTTGTACGCCTGGAATTATATTTTGGTCCTGTATTTTTCTAAGTCTGTGCGCAAGTAGTTTCCCCGCTTTCTTACCAGATTCCCAATATTTCTGTTTTGTACGGAAAGGGGCATATTCTGTTTTCGCTGAGATCATAGCATTAATTTCAAATTTTTTTAATGCCATCTTATATAACAAATTATGATCAACATTTTTAGAATTTTTAATTTGCCTCTCCATTGCAGCCAAGTCCGACTGTTTTTCTAGGATAACCTTCTCTTTCTCCCTTTTCCTAGCAGCAGAAAAACTAATTATTCTGCCTCTGATGTAGGCCTTATACACTTCCCAAAGATTTTCCTCCGTAACTTCATCATTATCATCAACCCTAAAATATTCATCAGTTTCATTAGATACCCATTCAATGAATTTTTCATCCTTTAATAGAGAGGTGTTAAGTCTCCATCTCATTTCTTTAGGCTTCCCTTCTCCTAAAATAATGCACATACCTATAAGGGCATGATCAGATAGAATAATAGACTCTATCCTTGCATCCAACACATAGTTCACCAGGTCAGAAGACATAAACAAATAGTCTAGTCGACTGTATGTTTTTTTTTTATCATCTATTTTTGCACCGACATGAGGAACTCTCTCAAGCATCCTCCAGTGCCCCCATCTCTACTTCTGTGTCTGAGAGGCCTCCGAATCCTGGCACCAGCCTGGCTCTCCCCCCAGTTCTGAGCCCCCCAAGGTAGGGCTGCGCTATCTGCCCAGGGCGCTCTATCTTGAATTCAGGCCGAGCTGGGCTTGGCCCAGGGATGGAGGGCTACCAGCAGTGAAGTGTGGCTGGAGGTGCCATTGCCTATTCCCAAGTCGGGGATTTTCTGTGTATAGGTTCCCCCGGGAGTGCAGCATGCAGTGACATCCGCGCAAGGCTGTCTGCTGATGTCTGTTGCACTCCCAACCCCGTCGTTCTGGCTGGTGATCCTGCTATACCCACGATCTCCATCAGGGTCGCGAGGACACCAAGCAACTCCAGGATCCCCCCAAGGAAGAGTAGAGCAGTCCTCTGGATGCTCAATCCTCTCCCTTCCTTGCCAATCCCCAGCTCCCCGAGTCTGTCCCTGAACCCGGGTTGCCGGCGTGGCGTGAGGTGTGGCGTCCAGCGCCTCAGCACCACCGGGCCGGCCTCGACTGTATGTTGAATGATGATTAGAGTAAAAAGTGTAATCTTTCTCTTTTGGATTAACAATTCTCCAAATATCAGTTAGTGATAAGGTCTTAATTATGTTATGCAAGGAATACCGAGCTTTAGATACAACAAGGGCACCATGGAAAGGATTTCTATCAATAACAGGATCCACTACTTCATTAAAGTCACCACCTATTATGAATTTATATTCTGAATAACAAATACGTTGTGCAGTGACCTTATCAAAAAAGTACATGTTGACCTGAATTAGGGGCATATATATTACACAGTAATACCTTCAAACCATCTGATGTACCTAATAAAATCTGATATCTACCCTCCGGATCCGACACATGACCAGATTTAATGAAGTTGATACCTTTTCTAATAAGGATTGCAACACCTCTTTGGAGTTAAAAGCATTAAATTCAACTTGACCCATCCAAGACCTACAAAGCTTAGCTGATTTGTCATCATCTAAGTGGGTCTCTTGTAAAAAAAAAAGCTATATGTGCTTTTCCCTTATTTAACTCCGTCAATATTTTTTTCCTTTTTATGGGAGTTCCTAAGCCATTAACATTCCATGGCACAATTTTATACGGATGCATACTTAAACATACATCACTTCAATCAAGACCAACAGTACTATAGAATGATGCTAATAAAAACTAAACTTGTTATAACACAACATTAAAGAAATAGAATGTGCAACTGCTATTTAAAACTAGAATTAATAAATTAAATACTGTAACACTGGTAGTAATAGATAAATCAACAGCGTATAGATATTTCTAAAAGAATTTTCTTAACTATCTTTAAGAAATGTACTAAATCCATATACTTAAAAATAAATAAAACTGTAGTAATATTAGTAGGATGTACTCTATTATATTGCCAAGGAAAGGCCCACTAATATACAGTCTAAGGCCTAAATGTCTACTGTAGTAAAAACAAACTACTATCATCCATCTGTTGTATTTAGATATTAAACCTTAAATAGCAATACATTTATCCAGCAACTTGAATAATTAGGAAGTATTACAAAATTAGCTGTAGCTGTAGATTCATTTATCCAGTTGTAAGGCAGTCAAAAGAAAACAGTACCAGTAGGGTGTAGTCTACTGTATTGCCAATGAGTCCACTGAACAAAGGTCCAAGGTAGTGTTGGCAAGAATAATTGATTTGATAGCAGTCGAATGAGTGTTGAGATAATACCTGTCCCAAGTAATGAAATATCATCACTCTCTATGGAATATTAAGTAGATCATAAGCCGGGAACACAGTAGATAGCAATAATGCAGCAAAGAAGAAATAGTTAAAAACTTATTCAGAGAAAGGGGGAATCTGCAGCCAGATGTCACAACTATGTATGGGGGGGGGTCACATATACATGAGGGCTGACCATACAATCATAAACATGAAGATGAAATCAAACAGACAAACATGTGAGGACTTAAATAATCAGAACTGTGGGCCTTCAGCACGTTCCAGATGACCTCCATTAAGCTTTCAACATGCACAAATAGAACCAGCATATCTCCTATAGTCATATAACCACTGCTTAAAGCAGGTTTTTGATGGAGAATTTTTATTCTCAATACACTGTGTGTTTATTTTCCCAACCATACTTACCCCACTATATCTTAAAGTTATTTTGCATGTATTGCTGAAGGATATAGTTCACATTCTTTAATCAGACATACTTACCTCCTATTTCTTAATATTTTAGAACAGAAAGAGTGAAATTCTGGATTAATCTTCACCTCAAGCACATATATAACCACTATTCAATGGGGGATAAGAGGGCATCACATATATCATATCCAAGGACAGCAAGAGGGACAATAAAGATGATAAGACATAAAATCAACCCTGGCAATGCCCCATATAGTATCCAAACATGCTGCCTGTATCCTCCCAAAAAATGAACAAGTAAAAAAACACAAACATTGTGCAAACATTTCCCCTTAACAAACTATTGCCATCTATGCACATCATAAAAATTGCAGATAAAATATTTGTGACATGAATTTAAATACAAAGTAAACCAGAATATTTATCTAGGTGCATAATATTTCTAGAAAGTGATGCAGTACTGTGTATCCCATCAATGTTTGTAAGCTGATTTTGGTAACCAAAAACCGAGCAATGTTCCTGACCTTTAATCTGGTAATGGTTCTTATTCTGGTGGTAAACTAATGCCGCTATACTGGTAGCAGGTTCTTGTTGCACAGTGATGTTGACACAGGAAGTGGTACAGTGGAAACAGTACAATTCTTAGATATAGACCTGAGGGATTATCTGGTGGCAACATGGGAGGGATTATATCTCCATGCGGCGTGGTGTCCATAGAGGGAAGCACTTCTGGTTCGGGTGAGTTCGCATTAGGAGAGGAGGTACAGTAGCTCTCTCTGCTACGATCCCTTTTTCTTGGATTTCACTGCTGGGACAATCAAGGAATATTGGAGGGTCTTCCTATTTGTTTTGCTTTCTTTGTGATCTCCGAGTTCCAGGACTTCTGGACATTCTGACTGGCCACATCCGAATAAAGGTGAGAAGTAGTTGCAGTATTTCACAAGGGTGTTGATGAGCAGGGACCCTGGTTTTCCATTTTTACCGGTAACACTGGTAACAATCACAGAATCCTGCTTGGTTTGAGGATTTTGAATTCTTGTACCGGTGCCTCATGGAAATTGCAAGTCACTGCACAGAATCTTTAAGATTTCAGCATCTTTTTAAATTTTTTTTATTTTCTCTTTCTATGTCCCCTTCTCACAGCATCAGTCTCCACTTTTCAGAGATCCCTAGGCTGGGTATCCCCTAGCTTCACCCCAGGTAATGCTCAGGAGCTCCTGTGGGCCTGCCCCTATCCTGCCTGGGTTGTGCCTCCCCAGGTGGGAAGGAGGGGACCCCAGGTCACCCCTCCACACTCCCTTAGTGTGTGTCAGGCAGCTTAGTGGGTCCCACATGGAGCCTGGTTATGAAATCTGGGGCAACTGGGTCCCTTCTGCCAGTGGCCAATGTGGGGCGATTGTTCCTGGTTTTCTGGTCTCTGTCCCTGAAGGCACTGGCACTAGAGGAGATCCAAGGAGGTAGGTCACATAGAGACATGCCACTGCTCCAGATCCTGGCTAGCATCCTCCCCTCCTAATCACTCTGCAGCACCATTGCACCACCATCCATGGTCAAACAGGTCGTGGTAAAGCAGCAGAATCTGCAGCCCACCCTCCCCGGAGGAGGAGGAGGAGGAGGAGGAGGAGGAGGAGGAGAGCAGTCCCCCATGTGCTCAATCCTACTCCCCTCGCCAGACCTCCAGCAACCCGAGTTCGCTTTTATCTCTGGGTCACTGGCATTGCAAGCACAGCGCCAGTGGGCCGACCCATTCATCTTAAAATGAATGCTGCTGTGCTTTGTATTCTTTCTGCTTTGCTGCTTATAGAGTCAGTAAGGAAATCACCCACACTGCTTTGTTGTAATCAGCCATTCAGTTTAACCACCCGTGCCCAATGGTTAGAGTAACAAACAGTGATTGAACTGGGTACATTCAGGAGACTTGGTTTGATTCCCACAACCTCTACTTGTATACTGTGTGACTCCAAGCTAGTCACTTAACCTCCCCAGTGCTTCTAGGTCACTCCTGAAAACAGACAGTTCTGCCTAGTGGGCCTTACCTGCTTTACAAAGAATATAGAAAAAATACCAGTATATGTTTACTACATCATAGAACAGTAGTCAGGGAACCATGTAATTTATCCGAGTTTTGCTTGGGCTGCAATGATTTTTTATAGGTAAAGATAAATGTTCAGATACATTTTATATGTTTTATAAGCTTGTTTTTTCAGATTTTAGTCAGGTTTTTATTGTATTCTTTGCACAGAAGCATCTAGGTTGTAGATTGCTAAATGCAGGATCACTGTTGCCAAATAGCTTATTCAAGTTTATAATTGGTAGGGCCATCCAAAATCCTCAGTTGTTTGAATGAAAACTAGTCTGAATGAAATTTATGTTCACAAAGAAGAAACTGCCTTACTAATTATGAAAAGATCTTCACACACGAACCATGCACAAGGTGACAGTGGTGTTTTCAGCTAACAATGATATCAGGCCCAGCACACACACACCCTAATGATAATCGATTTTGCGACAGAGCCACTGTTCATTTGACACGTTTCGACACAAGTCCCAAACACGCCAGGTGGAGCAGTTGGTACAATAAAATTTGCAAAGAAGCTTTGGGTCCAGTTATCATTGGGTGTGTGTGTCAGCTTTTTTTGGAAATATAATTATGAAAGATTCTCACAGTTAGCACCCCATTTAGGGGTGAATAATATCATTTGCACTCTTTTCTCCCACCTGCTGTTTCAGTTTTGTAACAACAACAAAATTTCTGGATAGACTGCTTTAACCAAAAGCAAATGTTATGTTTAAGTGTGATTTATGTTTGCCCAGTGGATTTTGAAAGCACATTCAATGACATACAGAAGGTAAAACCCTAGGCTCTATGATGCTGGTGGGCAGAGTGGTTGTCAATCATCTGAACAAAGACATGAAAACTGGGAGACAACCTTTCATGGACACTAAGTAAAAAAAACATCCACATGTCTGGGAGATGCATGAATCCATTTGAAAGTTCTCCACTGAATCACTTTTGGACTTTTTAGGTAAAGACATTTTATTTCAGAAGCAAATTCACGCAGTTTTTTTTGCTCCTCCTGCCCCGGCCATCCTCCCTTCCAGGTACTGCCAAGATACTCACCACTGTATGTGAATCCCACCACCATCCATTGCCCTTATTGCTGTGCTACTGGCAACCCAAAGTAACTCTCACTGAGTGGGCCCCTACCCTGTGGGAGGCTACCTGGGAGGATAATTACCTCAAGAGCTCCTGTATCCTGGGGCAGGGGTCAGACCGGACACATGTCTGGGGCTTCCAGCTAGGGAGGGACCAATATCCTTCGGTTGGTCAGTGGTGTTTTCTCATTTTCTTGGGAGTATGACAGGCCACATGATGTCAAGGCACAAGCTGACGTCTGTCACGCTTCCTCCTGCAGTGAGGGCTGACATGTTGTTGTGCCTCTGGCTCCACCAGGGACCAGCAAACTGTTGAGCTATGAACCCACCCTCCTCCCAGGAGAAGGTGAGGTCACTGGTACTCCTGCTTTCACCCACCAGCTGGCCTCCCTCCAGCACCCAAGTCTGTTCTCTAATCCTGGTCAGTGGTGTCACAGGCAGAAACCAATTCAGGCAGCTAAATTGTAGATAGAGAAAACAAAGTCATCCACCCAGCTGTGATGGTCTGATTAATTCACATCTGAGTTCTAACAAACAGAGACTAAGACATTTGTAACTTGTGCATGTGGTGTGGGTGCTAAAGAAATGGGACTATAGTGCTGTCACTACTGCCATCACTCTCAGAGGGATGTGGACTGTATTGTTGCTACTGCCTCACACCGAAGGGTGAAAGCTGTGAGGTCTGGCATCACACAGGTGGATGGGAATATAGTACTGCTGCCGCTTCACCTGAGGGATGGGGGATATAGTGCTGATACTGACATCAGACCTGGGAGGAATGGGTGAACTAGTTCTGCTGCCATCACACCTAAGGTATGGGGGGCACAGTGCTGCTGCTTCTGTCACACCTGAGGGAAGGAGGTTGTAGTGCTGTTGCTGCTGCCATCACACCAGAGGGATGGGGGCCTTAGTGCTTTTGGTACTGCAATCGCACCTGAGGGATGGGGCTGTAGTGCTGCTTCCATCATACCTGAGGGATGGGGGCTGTAGTGCCGCTGCTGCCATCACATCTTGTTTCTAAAATAACTTTAAATTGGTACAAGGATGGAAGGATGTATAATAGTGGAGGTCAAAATTGCTAAAATGCATGTTAGCATAGTTAAAAATTGTTAAATAAAGTACAAAAAACCAAACACCGGTAAAACCGGATTTTGGCTTAGCAGACACCGGTGACAATACCATTTTTTACAATGTGCAAAACAGAATATGCCCTTTCTCAATCTCAGTAAACCAGTGTCCCTGTTGATGAGTCTCTGAACAGCAGCATGAGGTTGTTGCACCTGGGTTATGCCCCTATCATCCCACATACACCTTACACTGTATTCCTGGCCTATTATACTGTGACACTGATATTTTGCACTAACATGTAGATTTTAGGCACCCATCATATAAGCATGAGTGCCAGAAATGTGCTTTGCTGCTAATATTTGCCAATGTTTACATCCTTCATAGGATTAGATCATGCATGACTATTCTACCTCACTATAATGCATTATGTTTGTGTTTTACATATATTCCATATATAATCTACCTAATCACTGATAAGATGACCCTGAGGGATCATCAGTGATTACTTTATACAATATATATATATTCTTATATAATCATATGTAGTAGTGGCCAGTCAGCACTTTTCTTTGTCTAAGCAAGCTAGCAGGTTACTGACAGAGAGAGAAAACCTTTGTTTTGTCTTATACACAGGCAAGAAATACCACATGTAGTTTGAACCCATCAGCATTTCTTTTGTCCTCGCTATAATGCTAACCGAAACATATTATTTGTCTCATATGATACTCATTAGTAATTCTGTCTCCTAAGTCATTATCCAATGCATAATGTTTCTCATATCCGTAACTATGATGTAATCTCTGTTGCTATGCTGTTATCTGTAGTATATAAGGTTGTGTAACCTATTTCCATGGGGAGAGAGAGAGAACAAGATCTTGGAGAACCTGAGATCCTACAATTCTGGAAATTATGTACATTCTTCAGGAGAGTGATGAGAAACCCATCTCCCTTGTGATTTTCTTTGTCACATGCTTGGCGTTAAGTAGTATAATAAACATTTATTAGTACTCTTGCTTGTTTATGAAAGTTTCTTGGCAGACTCTGAATACATAAGAATCTGTATTATTAGTATTATTATTTGCTCTACACACTAAGAGTGTTTATGCAACATAAAATGGCGACTGAGAATGGAATCTGGATGTTTGCCAAGGTTACATTTTAATTTCCTCTGTAAATTAAAACACTGGGTGAGAAATCCTCAGTAACAAGCAGCTAAGAGTGTCTTCTGTTTAACTTTTCGGTCTGTTGTGTGTACCACAGTGCAGACAAAACAGTCTCTTTGCAGATATTCAATCTCTGTGTAATGAGTTGTTTTATTTTTTTTCCCCTCTTCTTTCTCTGTGCGAACACACAGCTGTAAAGGGATCCGAACAGACAGATAGACTACTTTCATTAGTGGTTTCCAATCATAATGGGTCTATACTTATCTAGGAGTCCACATACGCCAAAGGCTGTTTGTGTCCTGTCATGAACTTTGGTTGCAAACAAAGTTTTTGATCCGCAGACAGCTAAGGGTTTCTTATCTTAAATGACATATCTAAAAATATCAGTTCTGAGTTGAGGTTGGATGCCTTAACATACCAAACTGCTTACGGTGGTTTATAATATTTTGCCAATGTGGCAAAAACCAGAAACAGTCCCATGAGGGTGGTTTCTGAACACTATGGTGTATTGGAAAATGGTACCAAAAGAGTTGATGCTGGAGGATTATTAATTGCAACGTTGTTTAAATGTTTTGATGCTGTTCTAAATAAACTATCTGTTTTGGAATCTGAGTATGTTGCTTGCAAGCAGGAGATTAATATGAAAAAGGCTTCTCATAAAGAAAGGATAGATGGACTGCAGTCTCTCTGTCAAGAATATGAGTTGCTCTTTAATGAGAGGGGCATCCAAGACCGGCATGCCTTAAGAGATAACGCTGAAAAGGCAAAACTTAGAAAAAATGTTTTTCAAACAAATGGTGTTCTGGCTAATAACACTGATTCCTTACGTTTTGAAAACAAGGAACTTAGGGATGATAAGTCTGAAGTAATTACTGAAAGAGTTAACGTGCTGGTATTTCAACACCAGACCTTGACTGAACAGCATGAATTATTGTTTTGAGTACAGCAGACTTGATATAAATGTTTTGAATCTAAACTGTGATGCTTCTGTTGATAAAAGGCAAGTTTTACAAGATGAGAATGTCTTGCAATCTGAAAACAAGGCACTTTACAGCATGCTAACTCCTGTATCTGAGCAGTTAGAATATAGGAGTAAAAAGTCAGATATGGTGAACTTGTGCCATCAGCCAGAGGTATTGGCAGGGCATACTACCTTAATGCCCATAAATCTTGCCTCTTCTGATGCTGAAGAGTTTGATTTTGAACACTCACAGTATGCTGTGGGGTGGACTAGAACACAGGCTAGCCACTTGTTTTTCTGTGATTCACAAAATGGATAATTGTAAGTGTCTCAAAATGGTGGACACGTGTTATCAGGTAGCATCCCCATACCATCCCCAAGATGGCCACTCATGGTCATGTGATGATGGTCATAACACAGTAACCCAAGATGCCCATGAGGTAATCCAAAATGGCTGACCACCACATCACAGAAGTTGGATCATGCAGTCACAGGGACCTGTGATTGCTGCCATAACCAAATAAAACATACCGGAGGTTTTTGGCATGATTAATAATGTTATTAGTAAGACTAGTGTTTCTGAGGGACAGAAGATTCTCATTAAAAATGATGTTGACATACTTTTGAATGAGGCTGGTATGCTACCTATCATGAAGTCAGTGTCTGATGCTGCAGAAGCAGCTGCAGCTGTTAGCAATGTTTACTGTACTAGAACGTCCTTGGTTAAGGAACACATTGCAGTTAGTTACATGAAATGGTGTGATTCTTCCCTATCCAAAGCATCAACTTTCCCCGAGGAGACTGAATGTACTGCTTTTCCTAACACTGACAGCACTGAACATATGCAGTGCATTAATACCATAAGCTGTAGCATCAATAACTATGCTGCTACCATCCAGCAACCTTCAGGTGGGAAAACCCACTTTACATTTGATGGGGGAAGGGACAACCCTGATTCTGAAAGCCCCATGGCTGTGATATTTTCAGCATCACAGGCCATGTTGGGAGGGGAAGGTTACAGGTTTGATTTATGAACCTGAGCTGACAGCTGTTTCAGCGCTACGTTCTCCATCCCTTATGGCTACTGAACCACAGTCCATAGCTGGAGAACTACATGCAACTTGCACACCACTTTTCTACACTGTTCAGGCACCCCTGATTGTGCCAGCACATGATGCAGAACCCCCTCCACCAGTGACACCTGGATCATCCCATACTGTGGCTGCAATAGCAGGCACAAGCCAGAACAGTCTGAGTTATTCCCAGCACATACAATAGCAGACACAAGTCAGAAACAGTCTGTGTTATTCTCAGTACAAACAATAGCAGGCACTTCTGGTAAGAAAGTGCAAGGTATCCTAATACTGATATCATTGTCTTTTCTTTTGGGATCACTGACTATTGTCCCAGCATTGGCTAATCCTAACATTAGGGTATATTAAAACTGTTACATCAGATACAGCAATCTTAGCAGTTTAAGCCCAAAAATACAATGGACACATCAGACCCATTGCTTATGCATCCCAGATGCTCACCCCAATGGAACTGAAATACAACCTTTGTGAAAGGAATCTTTTGGCTATATACTGGGCAATGAGATACTTTATGTACATCACTGGATATGCACTCATTGTGCTGCATTCCAATTATTTGCCAACTAACTTTCTTTTGTCAGACAGAGTAAAAGATGACTCTGTATCCAGTGCCAGACTTACACACCGGTCTCTCATTTTACAGTATCAAGACATCATTGTCCTTCCCATCAAAACTCCATTCTTGTTGGCCCATGGCCTGCAATTTACAGGAGAGACCCATGATTGTTCACTCCAACCCCCTGACCTACCTGTCCCAGGGCCCTTTCTGACAGAACCTCAGAAAGTGTTAAAAGACACCACTGTAACCGGCCCAGTGGCACTGAGGCGCTGGGCACCTTACCTCGCGTCATGCCAGTGACCCGTGTTCAGGAATGAACATGGGCCACCGGTGGTTGGCAGGGGGAGAAGGATTAAGCATCATCAGGACTGCTCTCCTTCTCTGGGGAGGGTGGGTTAGCAGTGCTCGGCAATTGTCTGTCCCTCCAGTGGAGGCTGGGAGGTGTCACGTCAGCGCTAGAGACAGAGGGCGAGTGACTGCGGCGGGCGCTTGGCGAGGGTGTGCACAGGAGTGTGCGCGCTGCTGCCGCTGGCACCATTGCATGCCACAGTCCTCAGGGGAAACCAGAAAAGTGAAAATGGGAGCCCTCTGCAGGATGACGATGGCCTCCCACTGCAATGGCCTGAGAAGGCACCTCCCTGAATACTCATCCGGTCTGGTGGGTCGAGTCGTTCCCCACCCCCTGCTGTGAAGGGTAAGTCATGGGGTTCAGGGGAGGGGGCCTCATACCCAGCGCCTGTGTGGAGGGGACATCAGAGGTGCAGCAGAGGACTCCGAGAGGGAGAAAATAAGTAAAAAAAAAAAAAAAGACACCACTGTGTGTCATGTTTTGACTGATGACTCAGCCACACATACCAATGAGGGTCAGATAGCAGGGTTTGGAATTATTTTACACTCTGGTGATGACAGAGTGTGCATGGCTAGTAACTGCATCATCGTATATGTATGATTCACAGGCATTGTTAAAACACGCCTGGCAAATAAAATGAAAAGCAGGAAAGCGAGGAGTCTCCTTATTACCACAAATGTTTGTGGATGGTTTAGAGAGCTGGAAAGTCCTTGAGGAAAACACAGCTTGTGTTAAGAGACGAATAAGGAGATTTTTCCTTATATAACATGATACCAGCATTCCACAAGAGGATTAAGTTCTGCATGCTTTAAGAAATGGCCTTGATCTAATTACAAAAGCACTGCAGAAACTGTTTTTTTGGTTTATTACAGTTTCTATTTGGGTCTGTTTCTCTCTGATTGAATTTCTTTGGAAGAAAACAAACTTATGTTCCAATACTCCTAATATTACCTCTGTGAAATACAGAGACTTGTTTGTGTACAACCTTAACCTAACCAGTTTAAATACAAACTGTACATTCATAAGGTTCGAGCATATTCTAAAATGTGAACCTTGTGCTCCAAAAGAAGGACCCTCATTTGAGGGCAGTGTATAGGTTTTATTTCTCGCTTACTTGGACTGGAATAATTCAGTTTTGTTTTTTATTTGTTGTTATAGTATTATAATTTGGTTTAACTGTCTAGCAGTGAGAGTGCCTTTTTATCCCCTTTCCCCAGTGGTGAGAGGACTGGGGGGGGTAAATTATTCATTGTTTCTTGTTATAGTATGTGTTGGGTCAGAGGGTGAGAGGGTGAGAGTCCCTAAGCTTTGTTTGTTGTCTATTTGTTTTTGTGGGTTATTTTGTACTAATGGGGGGTTGTCAGGGTCTCTAATTTCAGACTCTGAATTAGTGTTAGCTAATCTGGGAGCTGGGTGGGGTTTTTAAATCATTTTTTTTAGGGGAGTATAATTAGTTTGTTAGTTTTATTTCAGGTTTTGTTTATTGTATTTTTTATTCTGCAGTCTAGCTTACAACATGTGCTGGCCTTCAGCCCCCACAGCTGTGCGCTACTCATCCTCCTCTCTTCGTGCCCTTCACCCTTTTTACTCTCCCCCTCTTTAGTTTGAGATCTACCAGCACTGTAGAACGCTGGGTATTGTGCGTAGGAGGGGGAGAAGGGTGTGGGATTGCGAACAGGGGAGGATGATCAAGGGAGGGGTCATCATATTGGGGTGGTTGGTACCAGAAGGTGCCCTGGGGTGAAATGGAATCCTGATTGTGGTTTTCCATGTCTGGTGCCCATACCCAAGGGCACCACTGATTATGGTGGGCAGTTGGCCTGTGCGGCTCATGAGGTTCGTCCAACTTGGGTGGTGTTGTGCAATGCCAGGTCCATTAAAAACAAGACCGCAATTATTGCTGATCTTGTTGGTACAGTGGACCTGGCTTGCATTACCAAGACCTGGTTGGATGATAACTCTGGCCCCATTTTGGAGGCTATGACTCTAGCCGGGTACTCGGTGTTACACCACCCAAGATTGGATCGTGGGAGGGAGGGATTGCGGTCTGTTTCAAGACCGAACTTGGCCTCACGGAGGTCCTAGTAGGGGGTTAAGTCCTTTGAGTGCATAGTTGTAGCAGATGTTGGCTTTCGAATCACCTTCATTTACCATCCACCTGGTGATGAGAAGTGATTCCTTCAGGAAGTGGTGGACTTTGTTGTCGATATGGCATTCGAGTCACCCAGATTGATGGTTCTGGGTGACTTCAATGCCTGGGTCGACAACGAACTCTCGCAATTTGGTCAACACTTCCTCCAGTTAATGACAACGCTGGGCCTTACACAGGTGGTTTCCTCTGCTACACATAAATGTGGACACTCTTTGAACCTAATCTTCCTTCTAGGGGTCGAGGCATCCGATGTGGGAGTGGAACCCGTCGGGTGGTCAGCTCATTACACCGCGGGGTTTAGTTTTTGCACCCCTTCTAGAAGGCCTGCCCCTATGGAGTTGGTTAGGTACCACCCTTTGCGGGATATAGATCCCCAAGGCCTTGCGGCAGTGCTTGACCTCTCGTCCCGCGCATTGGCAAGCAGTGATCCAGAGACCCTCGTGTCGGCCTATAGCACAGCTGTTTCAGGGGCTCTGGATTTCATTGCTCTAGTTCGTGTTCGCCCCCTCTCCCTTCACCCCAAGTCCCCTTGGTTTGATGGGACATTGAGGGAGATGCAGAGACAGGGGCGAAGGTTAGAGCGTTGCTGGCGAAAGTCCACCCTTGATGCCGACCATCTTAGATTGATGGATCATTATTTGGTCTATCAATCTGCAATCACCTGTAAGAAGGCAGAGTTCCTGTCCAGGGAGATTGCAGTTGCTCGGAATCAACCAGCTCAGCTGTTTCGAACTGTGGACAGACTGTGCAACCCAGCCTGTCTGCAAGTTTGGAAAGTCTTTTCGAAATTGGAGTGCAATGAGCTTGCTCGGTTCTTCGTAAATAAGGTGGCCGACATTAGAGTCAAATTGCTGCCATCACACTCTGGGGGGGTTGCCGGGAACCAGTGTGAAATCACAGTGCCTCAGTTTTCCTGGAGTTCCTTCGGTCAGCTGGAGTTCATAGATGTCATGAGGATTGTCTAGCATATGCGCTCTATGTACTGTAGTTTGGACCCTAGACCAACCTCCCTAATTTTGGGTTGTATTGACATCATTGGTCCAGTCCCTGTGCAGATAGTCAGGTGCTCCCTGGAATCTGGTGAGTTTCCCAGCTCTCTGAAAGAGGCGGTGGTGACACCCCTCTTGAAGAAAGCTACCTTGGACCCTGACTGTCTCGAAAACTACAGACCCATCTCTAAACTTCCCTTTGTTGGGAAGGTGATTGAGAAAGTAGTGGCTGCACAACTAGAAGACCATTTGACCATCCATAACGTCTATGAACCCCTCCAGTCCAGTTTTCGTAAAAGACATAGTACCGAGACAGCGCTGGTTCGGGTGCTCAATGATCTCTTGATGACCAGAGATCAGAAGAGTCGTTCCATTTTGGTTCTCCTTGACCTTTCTTCAGCATTTGACACCATAGATCACATGGTGTTGATAGAACACCTGAGGCTGTTTTGTGGAATATCTGGAACCATCTTAAGATGGTTCACATCATTCCTCACTGGGAGATCACAAAGAGTTGTGTCCGGGGTTTTTTCCTCGGATTCAACGGCTTTGTTATGTGGGTGCCTCAGGGTTCAGTACTGTCACCCATGTTATTGCGGTGTATATACTACCCATCGGAGACATTGTAAGGAGGTATGGGCTGAGGTTTCACTGTTACTTAGATGATACCCAGCTCTACCTTTCTTTTGGCCCCCACCAGGAGGGAGCTCTCTCGGTCCTTAATAGCTGTCTAAAAGAAATCCAGGAGTGGATGAATTCTAGCTGGCTGAGGTTGAACTCTGATAAGACTGAGGTACTGGTTGTGGACCCGGGTCGACAGATAGGGGGGGTCGGGTGATGGTGCGTCTTCCAGAATTTTTCTTGGAGGCGTTTCTCTCCCGAACAGGTGTGGAACCTGGGGGTGGTTTTTGATGGGCTGACACTGCATTCGCAGGTGTCGGCAGTCATCAAGACTTCCTTTTATCATCTTAGGAACATCGCCAGGATTCGGCATCTTGTTCCGTCTACCGACCTGCCAACGTTAGTCCATGCCTTTGTGTCCTCGCGCTTGGATTGTTGCAACTCCCTTTATCTAGAGCTTTCTGGGGTTGAAATCCATCATCTGCAGCTAGTGCAGAATGCTGCAGCCCGGCTTTTGACAGGTTCTAGTAGATCCTGTCATATTACTCCGGTGCTGCGTGAACTACACTGGCTGCCAATTCGGTGGCGGATCACCTTTAAAGTTGGCTTGCTGACTTTCAAAGCCCTACATGATCTGGGCCCAGTCTATCTGAAAGAACTACTGGTTCCTTATCGCCCTAATCGATCACTCCGCTCAGCTGATGAGGGGTTGCTAGAGGTTCCAAGGGTGAATTTGAAATCTTCGGGCCCTCTGGCTTTTGCGTATGTTGCCCCCAACCTTTGGAATTCTCTACCCCATCAGTTGTGGGAGTGCTCTTCTGTGAAGGGCTTCAAGAGAGGTTTGAAGACTTTTTTGTGGGAAACTGCATTTTTAGAATATTGATTGAATTAATTGTTCTGATCCAGCTGAATTTCTTTTAATGATTTTTATTGTTTTAATCTGTTATTTATGTACGGCGCCTTGGCAATTGAAAGGAGCCTTATAAATAAAATTATTATTATTATTATTATTATAGGTTCCTTCATAAAGGAACTGAAGGAATAACTTCCAGAAATAGGTCTTATAAGAAAGTGAAAATGACATTCACCTATCCCGTGATGGCCTACTCATTTGGAACATCATTGCTGTAACACTCATGAAAAGTTATAGGTAATTCCTGAACACCTGAGAGTAGATTTTATCTACTGTACCAAGTACATGACACTCCAACTGGTGGACACCAGAGAGTCAGTAAAAACCCTAGATAGACTTACATCCTCTGTCTGGTGACCACACATGATAAATGATGTAGAACACTACATAAGTAACTGTCTGATCTGTGAAAAGAACAATCCTGCATTGTTACCCCAGAGGCAATCAGGCCCCTGGAACAACATCCAGATTGACAGCAAATGTCTTGGTAAACCAGCTATTTAAGAGGTGGGGGTTACCTCTAAAGGTAAATTCTAATTACAGGGATCCAGCTTTATAGTCAAGTAATACAGAAAATTCTGGATTTGTTATGGGTAAAACAAAAGTTTCATATCTCTTACAACTCACAGTCATCAGGACAGGTGGAGTGTGCAAACAGGCAGATCAAAGTTATGTTATAATAAACTTGTTCTGAAAAAAATAAAAGTATGGGATTCACTATTGCCTTTACTCCTTATGGCAATAAGAGGGACACCTTCTGCAGGTACACAGCATACCCCATATTTGAAATCATGACCGGACGGTCCATGAGACTCCCAGAACAGTTACTTCTGGACCTGTGTACTGCCACTGCTGATGGAGCATCAGTAGATAAATATGTTAAATATCTCAAACAAGACATCCAAAAGGTACACTTGTTTGCTGCACAATGTATGGGCAAGGCCCAACAACAGGCCATATCCCATTGTAAACAGACTAAGTCCAGCAGTCTACCAAGTTAGACTGCCTCACAATAGCAGTCATTGATAAATGGCTACATGCCAATCAAATGAACCTGTTTAAAGGAGATTAAATTACTTTTCCATACCCGAGAGGGAGGAATAGTACTAAACTATGTTTTTCTTTTTCGCTTTCCTTTTAGGTTCCAGAGAGAGATGCTTGCTTTTATGCTTATTTTAATTTTTAGAGGTATGGGTCTTCTTACAAGCCCAAACTGCACATCTTATTGCAGATAAGAACCAGTGACCTAAACCTAAACAGCTTGTTGAGGCAGAGTAACTGACAAGCCCTCGATTTAATTGCATCCTGTGGAATTCACACTAAAGTTCTAAAAGACATGTTCATCGTCCAGAAGGATAGTGAGGCCCTACTGATGATCATTGCTTTGGATCAATCCTAGGAGCTAGACATGATCTGGACCCCTGTTTATATTTTATTGATAATCAAGAATCTTGCATCCAAATTTATATGGTAATAAAAGCCATTAGACCTTAAGGTTTTACCCAATGATGCCCCATAATTTGTGACACTTAATACTGAGTGCCCAAAACAGAACCCTGGCCCACCCAGTGGTCTAATAGCCACTTCTCAGCCAGGTACCCTAGTTAATAATGTGCACTTCATGTACATTGCAGTGATTTCCGAATCTCACTTTTTAAACTTGAAATGATTTGTTTTAAGGTTTACAACAAACATTTCCAACAATTTTTTTTTTAACAATGATGGGATTGGATACCCTGGCAACACACCAGGTACTCTTTAATGGCCCCCTATACCGGGACTGATAGCACAACACACACACACACACACACACACACACACACACACACACACAGGATTTTCACATCCTGACTGCTGGTTGTACATCTTATAACAGTAAACCTACCCAAATGCACTAGGCATTTTGTTTTTGATTTAAAAAAAACACAGGTTTAGACTTAGGCCTATTTGGCTCTGACATATCTATTTGAAATAAGGCTGATATAGCCATTAGTCAAGCACATACAGTATGTTAAAGGTTCATGATCGTCTGAAATATAATACACCCCCCCCATTGCATGGTATACATGATCTTGCTCATGAACAGCAATTTACATTTACAATATTAAGGATATTGTGAAGAGGTTTCACCTGACAAATGTTCATGTTTATGAATTCATTTCTGCTCACATTAAGGAAGCAGATGAGCATCATATAGCTAGGAAAGTCCTTTGCACTGCCTACGGCTATTATGTTCTTACAATCCTTTGGTTATCACTTCCAGGATCTGGAATTAAGACATATCCTTGCTCTCATACATGACAGAAGTATGGGTCATTGGCATTGCCACATTTTGCACTTCTATTGCATGTGTTAACAAATTCTTTATTTGAATCTAGCACTATTCCCGTGTTAATGGAAAGGAACCTTGGGTATGTCACCACACACACCAGTATTGCTCCATATTTAGAAACTTATTCCTGCACAATTCAGGAAGCCATATTTGTGACTCTCACAGTGAAAAGGTTGAAACTACCTCTTTTCCTTGTTTACCATGAGGTCTTGGAATTGTTACTGACTCAGAACTTTGATTGTCATACCTGAAAGGGTCACCACCTTTTATGCAGATGTGACATCTTCCAACATGTCTTACTAACTTGTGAATACTGGCCTAATAAATTAAATTATGCTTCCTCTTGTGAACTCTCAAATAAACTGTATTCAGTCCAGTCAATTAAGGTTCTACAATCAAGCTCATTGTTATGTATACTATGAAGCAAGTCTGGCGTATGGGCAATCCCCTAACTTCAGCAAGAAGACGCTTCTTCATTTGATCTACAATCAAGACATCCATTTTCTTCTCTGCTTGTTTTCCTAGCCTGTCTGGCACCTCATACAGACTGAGAACTGAGTACTGTCATAAACTTTTACACTTTTTGCAGCTATGTGATCATCTTCCACTGAACACTGTTGTTGTTCCATTGTAAAACTCAATGTGCAATCTAATGCACCCCCTGCTGAGGCCTCTGAAAATACTGCTGCCTCCTGAACATTTGGATCTACCATTGAAAAATCTAAATGCATCGAATCTGAACTATGAATCTTCATCTGACAAAGAAATCCTGGATTTATCCCTGGAACTATTCATAGTTTATGTCTTGTGGATGTCACAAACCCACTCAGCAGGTTAGCCCTCTACTCCCAAAGTGCCAACCTCCGAGCGCAGTCTTGTGAACAGTTAACAGAAACAGGGTAACCCTCCTGTCTGTTTTGTGGGTTCAAATCAATCTTTGGTCTCAGTTCTGGAGGGATTCAAACTCTGAACCTCTTGCTAGCATACCCAATGCACAGGCTCAGATAATTCTGTCTTCGGGAGCCAGATATCTTTGCCTAACCAGGTGTACAAAATGAATCCTTAAAAACTCTAATAAAGACCTCAGATTACTCTTACCTTTTTCCAGTTTGGTATCACCATTCAAGTTTATGTACAGTGTCTGCTTTGACCATATATACTCCACTTGTTAAAGAAAAGAAATTCAAAGACAGACCAACTAGGTTCTAAAAATAGAATTTTACTAAAATAGATAAAAAATATGTAAAACATAAAATACAGAACTATATATCACAAGAACCATACAACCTTTTAAAAGAACAAGGTTTTAATAGTGCAATTCCTACTACAGTATTTAGATTTTGTCTCTCTCTCTACCTGTATACTTGCTTAAAATGCTCAAAGATGTTTCTTTGTCAGAGTGTAGATAAAAGTCTCTGAAGGAAAACAGAATACTCTTTCAAAAAACTGTCTTTGCCAACCCCTTTGTGTGAGGTCATCTAGCTCCTCCTCTGTGTATTGAAAATCATACACCCAGGAAGTTTTATAATTTTAGAAGGAAAGTTAATTAAGGTTATATCAGCAGAAACTCCTTTCCCCATGTGACTTCCCCAATCAAGTCTGTAAATTTCCTTTCATCTATGAGCAATATCCCCTCTCACACAGACATCAAAGCATTTATGATTTCGCACCAATGTGCCAAACCTGGTTTCCTCCTCGAAACGTTATAAAATGGATACTGATTTTCCTCTTGCCAGTAAAAGCTATATTGAACTTAGAAAAACAGGAGATCCTTGATTAAGGCCTGTTCTAGTCTATAATTAGCTTCTGGCCTTCCAGGTAACACCTTGTATACAAAACCTGGGTGTGTAGGTGTCATTTCACATGCTGTCTCAGCATCTCTCCTGAGAGACAGTCCATAACACATTTTTATATTACAAAAAAATTATAGTGTACTCAGAACTGGCTGTCCACGTGTCACAATCCTCCTCACCTAGACTGAATTTGGGGGGTCTATCCCCAGCATGGGATGAGCTTCCCAAATCAGTTCACTCCTCATACACGTGAGACATACAATCTGAGTTCTGGTTTCTGGCTCCAGCTCTATGTACATTTGTCATATCATACCCTTGCAAAGCAAGACTCCATCTTAGCAATCTACCATTGTTCTTTCCCATCTGCATCAGCCAAACCAGGGGGTTGTGGTTAGTCTGCACCACAAAATGCTGCCCATATAAGTATGACTCTAATTTCTTTAGGGCCAACACTATGGCAAGACACTGTTTTTCTACAGTGCAGTATGCCTGCTCCCTGGGAAGTAACTTCCTACTGAGGTACACTACTGGGTGATCCCTCCCTTGGCTGGATGTCTGACTCAGTACTGCCCCAATACCTATGTCTGAGGTGTCAGTCTGAGCTATAAAGGTTTTGCTATAGTCAGGACTTGTCAAAACAGTAGCACTGCACAGTGCCTCCCTCACAGGCTGGACCCCATGTAATTTTCTTTGGCATCCTTTTCTTTGTCAGGTCAGAGAGGGGAGCAGCCAGGGCACTGTAATTGGGTACACATTTTCTATAGTACCCTGCTGTCCCGAGGAAACTTCTGACCTGCTTCTGTGTTTCTGGTCTGGGCCACACCTGGATTACCTCTATTTTTATTTGGTTAGGACAAAGCTGTCCTTGGCCTACCACATACCCGAGGTATGCCACTTCTCCCATGGCCACTTGGCACTTCTCGGCTTTGACAGTGAGCCCAGCCTTCTGTATCCTGTCCAGCACTTCCCTAAGGTGGGATAGATGTTCCTCCCAGCTGGTACTAAAGATGGCAATGTCATCCAGGTACGCCACGGCGTACTCTACAGCACCATTTAATACTTGGTTCACCAACCTTTGGAAAGTGGCCCGGGCGTTCTTCATTCCGAAAGGTATTACTTTAAATTCAAATAAGCTTATCGGAGTGATGAAGACCGACCTCTCTCTAGCTCTGTCCATCAATTCTGCCTGCCAATACCCCTTGGTCAGGTCAATCATCATAAGGTAGGTCGCCCCTCCCAACTTCTCCAGGAGTTCATCTGTCCGGGGCATCGGGTGGGCATATGACTTCATGACTGCATTCAGTCCACAATAGTCCACACAGAAACAAGTAGAGCCATCTGGCTTGGGCACAAGGACTACGGGTGAGGCCCTGGGGCTGTGGGATCTCTGGATTACCCCTAAATCCAGCATCTCCTCCACTTCCCTCCTAATGTCCTTTTGGATAGCCTCTGACACCCGATATGCTGTCCGCCGTATGGGTGTTTGTGTCCCTGTCTCCACATCGTGCATCGATAAGGGGGTTAGTCCAGGCTTGGCGCTAAACAATGGGGCAAAGTCTGCTAAAACCTCCCTTACTTTCTGGATCTGGTCCGGGGCCAGCTGGGGAGACAATTTTACTGCCTCCACAGAGGACTCCCGCTTACTTTCCTCCAGCAAGTCCAGAAGGGGATCTCCTTCATCCATCCCCTCCCCAGGACTACACACTGCAAACACCATGTCAGCCCTATTTGCATATGGCTTCATCATGTTGACATGGTACATCCTTTCTGTCTGTCTTTGGTCAGGTAACTCCACAATATAGTTCACGTCATTTACCTTCCTAACTACTTTGTATGGTCCTGCCCACTCAGCCTGCAGCTTGTCTTTCTGGACCGGAATAAGGACCATGACTTCCTGACCCACCATGTATGAGTGAGCTCTGGCTCTGCGGTTGTACCACACTTTTTGTTTCTGTTGGGCAGCTGCTAGGTTGCTCTGGGCTGTCCCCATAAGCTCCTTCAGCCTTTCCCTAAATCTAAGGATGTAATCCACAATGGGAGTTCCCTGGGTGGTGTGCTTGCCTTCCCAGTCCTCCTGGATCAAGTCTAGGGGCCCATGTACCCGGCGTCCATATAAGAGTTTGAACGGGGAAAATCCCGTTGACTCTTGGAGCACCTCCCTGTATGCAAACAACAGGTGGGGAAGTATTTCTCCCAGTCCCTCCCATGCTGTTCAGCAAACGCCCAGAGCAATGACTTTAGGGTACCATTAAATCGTTCCGCAAGTCCACTGGCTTGTGGGTGATACGGTGTCATGCATCTCTGCACCACCCCACACTTCTCCCATAAACATTTCATCAGGTCCGACAAGAAGGAACCCCCTCAATCAGTGATAACCTCCTGTGGAAACCCAACATGGGAGAAAATCCCAAGAAAGGCATCTGCCACTTTGTCTGTCCTCAGTGAGAATGGGGCGACTGCCTCTGGGTACCAGGTGGCATAATCCACCACAGTCAGGATGAATCTCTTCCCTGAGGAGCTGGGGGTATTTAAAGGCCCCACAATATCCATTCCCACCCTCTGGAATGGCACCTCTACTATGGGCAATGGAATCAGGGCGGCTTGGGTTTTCTTGCCCGCCTTCCTTATTTCTTGGCACCGGTGACAAGACCTGCAACACTCCTTCACCTTCTGGGTGAAGTTAGACCAATAGAAATTCTGGGCCAACTGCTGCATCGTGCGCGCGATTCCCAGACAAGCGAATATCATGTGCAGTCTTGAGCAACTGCTCACGATACCTCTGGGGAACGACAAGCTGCCTGCCTAGCATCCCCCCCCTCTGTCTGCACAGCCTGAGTATACACAAGTCCATGTTCCCAATAAACCTTATGTCTGCCGTCACCTCCCTGTGTGCCATCAGAGTCTGCCCAAGCCCTCAGCTTCTCTAAACTAGGTCACTTCTCTGAGCAGCTGCAAACCCCTCACACATTTCCAAGGCAAGGAACAGGTCCCCTTCAGTCACTAAACTAGGGTCCCTAGCACTAGCCATCAGGGCACTCAGGATCACTGTCAATCCCAAGCCTCCGACAATGGGTCACCCCTTCCTCTTCAGAGTAACCTTCTGTAGCTATGTGGTTACTTGCTACTGGGGAAATTTTTACCCCCTTTTTGTTAGCCTCCCCATCTGGAGACACAGGCTGGGGAACCAGCCTCTCAGCGATTTCCACAATGGTTTCTGTGGGGTTCAGGGAACTACAGTTTTCCCTTGCCACTTGGCTACGGGTAACTGCATTTACCATCCCGTTTGAGATTGTTGCCCAGGATCACATCCACTGCTAATGTTTTGGCTACAGCCACCTGTTGCACAATTCCCCCAGTTTCGCCCCAGTCCAAGAGAACACTGGCCAGTGGCAATGTTTTCTCTTCATCAGTAAAGTCCTGTACAGTGACGTATTTATTGGGTATAAGCTGACCAGGCTCTACTAGATCCCCTTTTTACCAATGTCAGGGATGCCCCTGTGCCCCATAACCCTTGTGTCTGTACACCATTTACCATGACTGGGTGCATGTGTTCCCTCATGTTCACAGGCATGCTTCCAGGGACACACAAACAACCTACTTCCTTTCTAGTACCATTCTGCGTATTATTGCTCATTCTTTTGTGACACTGTCTGGCAATATGCCCAGTTTCTTTACATAACCAACATTCACTTCTCTTTTCAGAGAAATCTTTTCTCTGAAACCTGGGGCTAACTGGTTTCAGTGGAGGCAGTGAGGGTTTTAGCTGCCCTGAAGGCACGCTTTTCCCTTTCTGTGCTGCCACGCCCACACTCCATTCACTCTCAGAGCAGGTCTGCTCTTGGCATAGCAATCCGAGAGTTCAGCAGCCTCTTGCACTGTTTTGGGATCTCGGTCCTCCAGCCAGGGTTTTAGCTCTGCTGGACATGCCCAATAAAACTGTTCTAACAAAATCACATAGTCAGTTTTATCAACAGAGTTTGCCTCAATTCATTCCCACCAACATTTTAAAAACTGACGTTGTTTCGTGGCTAGCTCCTTGTAGCTCATATCAGGGCTTCTCCTGAGCTTACGGAATTTAGCTCTGTATGATTCAGCAGTTAGTTCAAATTTTTTTAACAGTGCAGCTTTAAGTTTTCTGTAATCATCACTGTCCTCATTGTCCATTTGACCAAATGCATCCCAAGCTTTCCCGGTAAGTAGCGGGGATAGCTGGAAGCTCCAGGACTCTCTAGGAATTTTAGCCTGAATACAAACTTTTTCAAAAGAATTTAAAAAGGCATCCATATCCTCCCCCTCTTTAAATTTGGCTATCAATTTGGAGTTCAATTTGTAACCCAGTCCTGCAGTCCCAGTTAAACCCAAGCCACTTACCTGCTCTGGTGCCGCTGGTCGGAGTCGTAGCTTCTCTAGTTCATGTTGCCTCTGTCGCTCCTGCTCCTCATGGTCTGCGTCTCAGCATTCTCACTCTCTCTTCTTCACTGCAGCTCGCTGGTGCTCACGCTCCTCACAGTCTGCATCTCGGCGTTCTCGCTCTCTCTTCTCTGCAGCTCGCTGTTCATGCTTCTCTTCTCTCTGGAACTCCAGCTCCATCCTGCGCAACTCAATTTGCAGCCTGAGTACTTCTGGATCCAGGATACTGGTGACCTTTCCCTGCTGCTTTGGCCCTTCACTGGCACTGGCCCTGTTGCCCTCCTCATTGGATCTGGACACTGCATTGGCCACTAGCTCTGCCACACTCAAGGTTTGGTCCTTTTCAGTCATGGTCTGTGACTTGCTGCTCTGGGTATCTGCTACCATTAGGGCATCCACTAGGTTCTGTTTGCTGGCTTTCACCTTGAACGGGACTCCTCTGTCCCCACACAACTGCCTTAAGTAGTTTACAGTGTGCCTGCTGTATTTGGAAGCCATCTTCCCTAACTACTGCTACTCTGACTTGCACTTTAGGAAAAAAAATTAAACGGGTAGGAACTTGACTGTACGCCAAGTGATACAGTTCTGTCTCCTTTTTAAAAATAAATCACTGCCTTTTTCTTTCTTTGCAAGTGAGCTGATGGTCTCAAACTGACACACTGAACAATAAAAGCTTGTAATACCAAAATATGCACACCGCTGCCAACCAATCTGTCACAAACCCACTCAGCAGGTCACCCCTCTACTCCCAAAGTGCCAACCTCCGAGTGCAGTCTTGTGAACAGTTAACAGAAACAGGGTAACCCTCCTATCTGTTTTGTGGGTTTGAATCAACCTTTGGTCTCAGTTCTGGAGGGAATGAAACTGTGAACCTCTTGCTAGCGTACAGGCTCAGATAATTCTGTCTTTGGGGTGCCAGATATCTTTGCCTAAGGGCACCTAACCAGGTGTACAAAATGAACCCTTAAAAACTATAAAAAAGACCTCAGATTACTCTTACCTTTTTCCAGTTTGGTATCACCATTCAAGCTTATGCACAGTGTCTGCTTTGACCATATATACTCCACTTGTTAAAGAAAATAAATTCAAAGACAGACCAACTAGGCTCTAAAAATAGAATTTTACTAAAATAGATAAAAAATATGTAAAACATAAAATACAGAACCATATATTATAAGAATCATACAACCTTCTAAAAGAACAAGGTTTTAACAGTGCAATTCCTACTACAGTACTTAGATTTTGTCTCTCTCCCTGTATACTTGCTTAAAGTGCTCAAAGATGTTTCTTTGTCAGAGTGTAGATAAAAGTCTCTGAAGAAAAACAGAATACTCTTTCAAAAAACTGTCTTTGCTAACCCCTTTGTGTGAGGTCACCTAGCTCCTCCTCTGTTTATTAAAAATCATACACCCAGGAAGTTTTATCATTTTAGAAGGAAAGTTAATTAAGGTTATATCAGCAGAAACTCCTTTCCCCATGTGACTTCCCCAATCAAGTCTGTAAATTTCCTTTCATCTATGAGCAGTATCCCCTCTCACACAGACATCAAAGCATTTATGATTTCGCAGCAGTGTGCCAAACCTGGTTTCCTCTTCGAAACATCTTAAAATGGATACTGATTTCCCTCTTACCAGTAAAAGCTATATTTAACTTAGAAAAACAGTAGAGTCTTGATTAAGGCCTGTTCTAGTCTGTAATTAGCATCTGGCCTTCCAGGTAACACCTTGTATATAAAACCTGGGTGTGTGGGTGTCATTTCACATGCTGTCTTAGCATCTCTCATGAGAGACAGTCCATAACACATTTTTATATTACAAAAAAATCATAGTGTACTCAGAATTGGCTGTCCATGTGTCACAGTGGACATTGACATTTCATGTCATGTTCAACATACCAACTAAAAAATGCCATCTTTCAAGGTGGTATATTCTGCTGAAGTAGAGCATTGTGTGGTGACCAACTATATATACATTCTTCTGATATGGACTAAAAGTTATGCAAAGTGAACTTTTCTAACTTCTATTTTTACTCCCTAAACAGGTTGTAGGTTTTATGGTAATCACACCTGTTCCTATCCTGGAACCAGATACCATTAAGTCTAGTCCTAACTATCCTGATGCTCTATCTCGATTTTTACTTATTTGTAATAACCATATAGGCGACTTAAGTTTGTCTCTTCAATTTATTCCCAATAGGACAGATACACACCTGATACATATCAGTATTTACTGATTGTTTTGACATTGGAAAACCCCATTGTGAAGTTTTATTCCAAATGTTTATAGTAATAGAAGGTTTACAAACATTTGTCCTTATAATCACATTTTGTTGTTTAAGGAAAACCCTGAAACACCACCATGACCAGCTAAAATTCCTCTATCAGGCTCGTGCCTTGGGCCTGTAGACGAATGGTGCCTAACCGTCATATTTTTGTTGAGTTGCCACTTTTGCACTTAGGGCAACAAAGAGGGGACTGTTGCATCTGGGTTATGCCCCCGATCATTTCACATACACCTTACACGGTATTCCTGGTCTATTGTACTGTGATACTGCTATTTTGCACTAACATGTAGATTTTAGGTACCCATCATATAAGCATGAGTGCCAGGAATCTGCTTTGCTGCTAATATTTGCTAATGTTTACATCCTTCATAGAATTAGATCATTTTTATTTATTTATTTATTGAAAATGTTTCACCAGGAGAGGCACACTGAGCAAAACAATGCTCGTCTCACGGTACGACCTGGGGGGGGTACATGGGAGGAGAATGCATAATACAAACAATGTGATGCAGTTAGAGTCAAGCAAGTTCAGTACACTGGTTACATGGGAGGAGTATACATAAAACAGACAATGGGTTGAAATTTAGAGTCAAACAAATCAAAATGGTGGTTACATGGATGAGTGTAGCTAGGCAGGCTTAAGCAAGTGGAAACACTACATACTTGTGCCACGTGGGTGGTGGCATACATGTTTGATTAACATAGAAACTACACATGAATTACATAAGTGCTGAAATCTAGAGAATAAGAGAAAGAGAAAAAGATGCATCGGGCTGGCAGTGCGAACTGGAAGCACGAGCCTGGGGAGGTAAGAGCAAAGGAATGTTAGGGCAACTTTATTATAAGCCAGTCAATTGGGCAAGACCCAGCCTCTGGTCAGGCGCGCAAGGAGAAGGGGCACGGGTGGGGGCTGAGTCATCGGGGGGATTAAGGGCATGTACAATTGGGTGCGAAGAAGTTAGAGAGGGTGGAGGAATGAGAGTATTTGGAGGAAGAATAGCAGATTTGGGCTGGCAGGTCATTCCAGAGCTTAGGGAGGTGGTAAGAGAAGGCAGATTGGTCTGTGGAGGTTATTCTATGAGGGATAGCTAATTGCCTGGAGTCAGTAGACCTAAGGGCATGCACTGGGGTTGGTGGGGAAGATAGGGAGGAAATGAAGTAGGGTGGGAGGGAACTGAGCCAGAAGTTAGAAACAAATTTAGCACAGTGAAGTAGGTGCCGGTTGCTCAGGGATGGAAGGGCCAGTGAATGGTAAAGCTCACAGTGATGGGTGCGGGGGGGCATCGAGGGTGAAGCGGCAGAAGGCATTGAAGAGAGGGTCTAGTCTGGATAAGATGGACTTGGGGCAGTGCTGTAGATGACATTGCAGTAGTCGAAGGAAGGAAGAATCATTTTCTGGACTATTTCACGTCTCACAGAAAATGGTAGACTGGCGCAGTTTCTATAGAGGGCACTGAGCTTGGGGCACAGTTTTGATAGGGTGGAGTCCACATGGGTGGAGAAGGAGAGGTGGTGATCAAGCCAGACCCCAGGTACCTAAAGGAGGGCATGTTTTCCAGGGTGGTGCTATTTAAGGTGCGGAAGGTTAAGGGGGTTGTAAGTCTGGATAGTCTCTGTCTAGTGCCGAAGGACATAGAGACTGTCTTCTTGGCATTCAGGGAGAGCTGGTTGGAGTTGAACCAGCGTTGTACTTTGTTGAAATCGGTCTGGAGATTGTAGGTGACTTCTTCATGGGAGCGGCCGGAAGTAAAGAGGACCGTGTCATCAGCATACATGTGTATAGAGGTGGTGGAGCAAGCCTTTGGCAGATCATTTAGTAGGATGGAGAAGAGAATGGGGCCGAGGACTGAGCCCTGGGGGACACCGGTGGTAATGGGGAGCGGGGGGGGTGCAATCAGTTATTTTTGTAGATTGGGTTTTATTTTGTAGGTAGGCTCTGAACCAACTTATGGCCGAAGGCAATAGACCAGCACCAGCTAGGCAGGACAATAGGAGGGAGTGGGATACCATATCAAAAGCTTTGGCTAGGTCGATGAAGACAGTGGCGGTGATATGTCCTGTGTCCATTCCAGAGAGGATGGAGTCCATAAGTCTTAGTAGAGAGGTGGTGGCGGTGGAGTGGTTCTTCCTAAAACTGGACTGGAATGGAGTGAAGAAATTTGTTTCAGAGAGAAAGTGGGTAAGCTGTGGTAGTACTAGCTGTTCCTGGATTTTGGCGAGGGTGGGGAGGAGGGAGATGTGGCTGTAGTTAGCAGCGGAGGTAGGGTCACCTCCTTTGGGTAGAGGTAGGACAGTGGCATGCTTCCACTCAGAGGTGGGAGAGACTCAGTGGTGAAAGAGAGGTTTAGCAGGGCAGCAAGGGGGGTAGCTATGGCTGGTGCAGATAGGAAGAGGAGTTTGTTGTCAAGGCCATCTGCAGATTTACCTTTGGAGGGGTTCAGGGAGTGAAGGGCATCTAAGGTTTCGGTGGGGGAGATGTGTCTGAAAGAGAAAGGGTTCTGGCCAGGTGGAAGGAGGGTAGCTGTCTGGGGAGTGGGTGTGGGTACTGGAGGAAGGGAGTCCAGGAGGGTCTTAGCACAAGTAGTGAAGTAGAAATTGAACTCAGAGGCTACTGTCAGAGGGTCGGAGAGTAGGGTCCCTTGTGAGAGGAGGAGAGGAAGGGGATTTGTTGTTGGGGGGGAGAAAAGGGAGTTGATGACTTTCCAGAACTTAGAAGGCCTCCCACGATTTGAGTTTAAGGTGTTGTTAAAGTATTCGGCCTTAGCTATGTGGATGGCCTTTGTGCATTTGTTTCGGAGCATGCGGTAGGTGATATTGTCGCCTGGGAGAAGCGTGGATTTGTAGGTATGCCACGCATTGTCATTCATGACTATTATACCTCACAATAATGCATTGTTTGTGTTTTACATATATAATCTACCTAATCACTGAGAAGATGATTCTGAGGGATCATCAGTGATTACTTTATACACTATATATATATATATATATATATATATTGTCATATAATCATATGTAGTGGTGGCCAGTCAGCTCTTTTCTTTGTCTAAGCAAGCTAGCTGACACAGAGAGAAAACCTTTGTTATGTCTTATACACAGGCAAGAAATGCCACGTGTAGTTTGAACCCGTCAGTATTTCTTTTGTCCAAGCTACAATGCTAACCGAAGCGTATTATTTGTCTCATATGATACTCATTAGTAATTCTGTCTCCTAAGTCATTATCCAATACATAATGTTTCTCATATCCATAACTGATGTAATCTCTGTTGCTATGCTGTTATCCATAGTATATAAGCTTGTGTAACCTATTTCCATGGAGAGAGAGAGAACAAGATCTTGGAGAACCTGAGATCCTACAATTCTGGAGATTATGTACATTCTTCAGGAGAGTGGTGAGAAACCCATTTCCCTTGTGATTTTGTCACATGCTTGGCATAAGTAGTATAATAAACATTCATTAGTACTCTTGCTCGTTTATGAATGTTTCTTGGCAGACTCCGAAGACATAAGTCAAGTCAAATTTATTTAAAAAGACGCCCAATCCCAGAGGCTCTGGTCACCGCACAAGAATTTTACAGCATTTCATACCACGTGGATTATAGATTAAAATTAATACATACATATAAACAAAATTACACCCCAAAAGCTTGAGGGAATAGGAAGATCTTCAGGTGAACCTTAAAGGCAATTATAGTGGGGGCCTCTCTAACTACAGTTGGTAAGGTGTTCCAAAAAGCGGGAGCGGCAACACTAAAAGCTCGGTCCCCCGCAGATTTTAATCTCACTCTTGGAACAGTTAGAAGGCTGCCACTAGAGGAGCGGAGATTACGGGCAGAGGTGGAAGGTACCAGGAGATCTGACAGGTAACCAGGGCCCTGCCTATGTAGGGCCTTATAGGTGAGAAAACCCACCTTGAAGAGTACTCTCCATCTGACAGGCAGCCAGTGCAATTCGCGCAATACAGGTGTAATATGACAGAATTTGCTTTGCCCAGTCAAAAGCCGGGCAGCAGCATTTTGCACTAGCTGCAGTCTATGAAGAGAACCCCCAGAGACCCCGAGATAGAGGGCATTACAGTAGTCAAGCCTAGAAGTGACTAAGGCATGTATCAAGGTAGAAAGGTCCAGAGACGGAACAAGGTGCTTAATCCTGGCAATGTTTCTAAGATGGAAAAAACAGGAACGAACCACAGAAGATATTTGAACCTCCATGGAAAGGTTCCTGTCAAAAATCACACCAAGATTTCGCACCCAAGGGGAGGCCATCAATGACGTGGCCCCTAGCACAAGTCCAGTTCCAGAGTCAGAGGCCATCCCATCACGAACTCTGTTCGACTCCACTACCAGTACCTCAGTCTTGTCAGGGTTCAGTCGTAGCCAGCTGGAGGCCATCCAGTCATTAATCTCAGCCAGACAGATGTTTAGCACATCCACTGCGTTTGATGTTCCTGGGGCAAAGGATAAGTATAGCTGAGTATCATCAGCATAGCAATGAAAACTCAGACCATACTTCCTAATGATCCCCCCCAGGGGCAGCATATATACTGTGAACAACATTGGGGCCAATACCGAACCCTGAAGGACCCACACAAAAGGAGGCAGGGTGTAGATGAGAAATTTCCCATCACAACCCGTTGCCTCCTATTGGTGAGAAAGGACTCAAACCACTTGATGACAATACCGGTGAGTCCACATAACTCCCTCAGGCGGAGAAGCAACACACAATGGTCCACAGTATCAAATGCTGAGGAGAGGTCGAGGAGAACAAGAATTGTCCTGTCCCCCCAGTCTCTAGCCCTGAGGAGGTCATTCTGCACCAGAACTAACGCAGTTTCAGTGCTATGTCTGGCCCGGAAAGCTGACTGGAAGGGATCGTACAACTCGTGAGTCATGAGATGTTCCTCCAATTGAAGCGATACCACCTTCTCAGCAATCTTCCCCAAAAATGGGAGATTGGAGATAGGACGGTAATTTGCCCTGATCTCCGGGTCCAAAGAAGATTTCTTTAAAAGGGGTCTCACCAGAGCCTCCTTCAAGGCATCTGGAAAGACATCCTGACTCAAGGAACACCGGACAATCAGGGCAAACACCGGGCCAACAGAGTCAATGCATCTCGTTAAGAAGCGCGTTGGCACTGGGTCCAGTTCACAAAACGTATGCTTCAAATTTGCCGCTACCTCAATAACCTCACGAACCTCCACTGGCCTAAACTCTCCCCAACTAGGCGGAGTGCACTTAGAACACAACTGGCGACCACTGTCAGCAATGGTATTGCTGGCTGAAGAAACCTCCCGCAGGATCAAAGACACTCTGTCCGAGAAAAACCGAGCAAAATCCTCACAGTCCTCATTTGAGGAAACTCTTCTGGGCTGAAGACAGACAGGATGGAGAAGTCTATCAACAGTCTGGAAGAGTGAGGCTGGTCGGTTTCTCCCAGCAGCAATCTCCCAAGACAAAAATACTGTCTTCTTTCGGTTGATTGCCTCCTGATATGCGCAATAATGCGCACGCAGGACCAGTTTGTCCATCTCCAGACGGGACTTCCTCCAGCAGCGCTTTAATCTCCAACCCAGCTTCTTCATTTCCCTAAGATCTCCATCATACCAAGGAGACCTCAGGTACGAAGTTCTGGGTCGTACATAGAAAGGTGCGAGGGAGTTGATGGTGTCAGATAACACTTTATTATAGGTGTCTACCCTGACATCAACAGCTCCGACGCATGCATCACCCATACTAGATAAATCAACTGCCGCCATAAAACCCTCAGGGGTAAGATCACGTAAAGGGCGGCAGAGAATCATCTCAGCAGGGGAAGAACTTACAACGGGAGCCCCAAGCGTGAACTTCACCATGCAATGATCAGACCAGAAAACCTGGTCAATCACAAGATCTACAATCTCAAGCCCCAGTGAGAACACCAGGTCCAATGTGTGGCCATCGCGATGAGTGGGTGCACCAACAAACTGCATCAGCCCCAACAAGGACATACTCTGCAGAAATTCGCTGGCGCACTTTTGAACTTTTTCTTCGGCCCAAACGTTGAAGTCCCCCAGAAAAACACATCTTGGGGAATCCAACGTCTTGCCGGCAACAAACTTGGCAAATTCCTGCAGGAAACCCCCCATCGGGCCAGGAGGGCGATAGATGAGGAGGATCCTGCAGCCAATGCCACGTCCTCCACGAATGGCCACACATTCAAATGAACCTGGGGTTCCCACTGGGTGCACGGTGAAGGTCAGGCTCGATCTAAAGCAAATGGCTACACCGCCACCCCTGTGATTTTTTCTGGGGCAGTGCACCACGGTATACCCTGGGGGGACTGCAGCCTCAAAAACAGGGCCAGCATCATCTCCCACCCAGGTCTCCATAATGCAAGCCAGGTCGACCGATTAAATCAAGGTGGCAATAATTGCCATCTTGTTTCTGATCGACCTGGCATTGCACAGCACTGCCGTCAGAGACATAGAGGGTGATGCAGCCCCTCGGGTTACCTGACCACTCGGTCTGGTGGTCTCCCTTGAAACGGGCACCAACCACGTCTGGCTTCTCCTAGATGCCCTACATATTCCAGGGCATCTCCTGGACTTAACCACCTCTATCCTTCGATCAACCCACTCCTGGTCATCCCACAGCCCACAGGCAAAGCAAATCCCTTGCAATCCCCACTTCCCTGCAATGCCTGATAGTAATATCAGACACAGGGAGAGGGACAAAGGGACGCAAAGCATGCAGCTGCGAGTTCCCATAGGTGATCCTAGGCCCTACAGAATCTGCATTATTAGTATTATTATTTGCTATACACATTAAGAGTGTTTAGGCAACAAGGTTTAGTAGCATGGTTCTTATTAGAATGAGCATGTGAGCCATCATTAGAATTTTTCGACCTTAACTGCTCTCGCACAGTGCTCGAATTATGACGGTTTATTTGCTCAGGTTTAAACAAAGAAGTACCTCTGTAGTTATAAATAAAATCTGATGCGTCCTTCACTGAGTTGCATTTAACTGTTCTACCGTTAGTATCCTGAATGAACAGGGTGTCTGGATATTTAAAAAGATACTGCATCCCGTCATTCTTCAGGTGCTGTTTAATTTTATTAAACTCCTTCCTTCTACCCACCAGTTCAGATGAAAAATCTTGAAAGATAAGTATACGCTCCCCTCTCCATGTTAAGGATCTTCTTTCCCTGGCTAAACACAGTATATCTTCTTTAACAGAGAATCTTAAAAAGTATGCTATTATTGGCCTGGGTTTTTGATTCTTCCCTCTAGGTCCCAAAGATCTGTGTGCCCTTTCTAGTTCTAATAGCCAGGGCCACTGATAACCCAATATATCCGGTATAAACGTCTGCAGAAATGACACCATGTCATTCCCCTCAATGTCCTCTGGCACCCCGAAAATTCGTAAATTGTTCCGCCTACCCATTCTCAAAATCATCTACTTTTTCCATCAAGTATGCTATTTGTTGGGTTTGCCTCAGGGAAAGTTGTTCTAGGTAGCCCACCATGGATGTCACTTCAGTTATTTTGGCACTATTAATCCCTATACAAGATGTCATTTCCTCGTTTTGCTTGGATAGAGCTGCTGCTGAAGTTTTCACCTCAGTAATGTCTATTTTTAAATCAGACAGTGAAGCTTTAATTTCTGCCACATCGTTTTTGCTAACATAATCTGCATACATACTGTTTGTATCAATTTCAGGTGGATTAGCTATCAGCTCGTGTGTTCTGGGTGATCGAGGGGAATGGGACCTCCCAGCTGGCATGTTTAGTTTAACAGTTAAACTGTCAGAAATACAGAAACCAGTTCTCTGCTTTCTTTTCATCACAGTGACTCAAATTTAGGCTTATTTTAATCCCTGACACGATCGCTAATTCTTCTCCGCGGATCACATTTTAAAAAAATGATAAAGTAGAGCTTAATTATTTTAAATCGGGACCGGGTATTATGGAGCTCACTTGGACACCGCCATCTCAGTCAAGCACCAGCATGCGCATCCCCCTTTGCTTGTTGAGATAGTACACCACACTGAGGCTGTCCGACTGCACCAACAGGTGATCCGGGACAAGTGTCTCTGCAAGGCCTGGAGGGCATACAGAACCGCTCACATTTCGAGCATGTTTATGTGGAGGGTGGCTTCCACTGGAGACCAGGGCCCGGGTCCGAAGAGGACCCATGTGGGCTCCCCAACCAATGCCCGAGGCATCTGTAGTCAGGCTCTGCTTGGGAGACGGGATGAGGAAGGGGACTCCCCGCAACAGATTGAGAGGGTTCTGCCATCACTGCAGTACATTGCAAACCAGAGAGGAGACTAGGATCAATTGATCCAAGTCGTTGGACCGACGGTCCCACTGAACACGCAGGTTCCCTTGGGGCACTCTTATATGAAGTCAGACCCATGGCACCATGGCTATAGCTGCTGCCATGAGGCCTAGGAGCCGAAGGTAGGACCTGGCTATAAAAACAGGTTACTCACCTGTAACAGTAGTTCCAGGAGTGGTATATGTTGTTCATCCACACTTGTTGGCATGTCCCTTTCCTCTTTAATTCTCACCAGAAGGTCTTCATGCTGGCTCCTTCCACCCATTCAGGTGGTATAATCCTTGGCTCCATCCCATGATGCCAGATCTTAGCCCACTGGAAGCCAGGTTGTGCATCACAGCCGGGGAGGTCGGGTGGGTCAGTGTGGATAAACAACATATACCACTCCTAAAACTACTGTTACAGGTGAGTAACCTGTTTTTCTAGGGTTGTGGTTATGTTGTTCTCATACACTCTTGTTGGCAGACTCCTAGCAGTTCTCCAGGAGGAGGGAGGCAAGGCGCACACCCCCTACTTAGGAAACAGAGACTGGAGAACTGAGGCCCCCAAACCAGCATACTGGCATGACTCAAGGCGATGTGGTAATGGGTGAAGAAGGTGTTTGCTGTCTTCCAGGCAACAGCCCTGCAGATTTCCTGGATAGGGATGTCCCTGGAAGCAGCCACCGATCCAGTGGTATGGCGGGTAGAATTAGCTCTTATCCCTCTGGGAGGCTCCTTGCCCGCCAACCTATAGCAGAGATCAATGCATGATGTAATCCATCTGCTAATCATCCGCTTTGCTGCAGGCCTGCCAGGTGCGGCTTCAGCGTAGGTGACGAACAGATGGCGAACCTCTTCCCGGACGTCTGCCATCCTCTCATTATAGTAGGAGAGAGCACGTCTCAGGTCCAGAGTATGGAGTCTGTACTGGGCATCCGAGGTGTAGTTCGGGTAGAACACAGGCAGAGTCAACACCTGATTAAGGTGAAACTCTGACACCACCTTCGGGAGGAATTTCAGGTGGGGACGCAGGACAACCTTGTCCCTGTGGAAGATCAGATAAGAAGACTTCACCAAGAGCGCCTGGAGCTCCCCAGTCCTTCTGGCGGACGTGATAGCCACCAGGAAGGCCGTCTTCCACAAATGTGACATCTCACACTTGTGCACTGGTTTGAATGTCTTGCCCATGAGCTTTGCCAAGACTAGCAGTAAATCCCACGAAGGTGGAGGTTCACGCACCAGAGGTGATATGTGATTGAGGTCTTTGAAAAAGCACCAGACCACCTTCTCCTGTGCCACTGTCTGCTGACTGGCCTACGCCCGGTAAGCAGAGATGGCTGCCAGGTGCACCTTAAGGGTCGAAGACTGAAGACCGACTTTGGACAGAGACCAAAGGTAGTCTAGGATGCTAGCCACTGGACAGGACAGAGGGTCCAGGCCCTTACCCTGACACCACATGGAAAATCTCTTCCATTTGAAGGCATGGTCGACTCCTTCCTGGATGCTTCCACTACAGTGAATACATCCTTAAAAGAGACCCAAAGCCTGGAACTCTAGCCGCTCAGGAACCAGGCTGTCAGGTGCAGGGACTGAAGGTCTGGATGGAATACCTTCCCCTGACTGACTGAGATCAGCTCCGGGCATGCTGGAAGACGCCTCGGGAGCCTGTTGCTGAGATTGAGGAGCTCTGGATACCAGAACTGGTGGGGCCAGTCTGGGGCTACTAGGATCACCTGTGCCTTGTACTTCCTCAAATTGAGGAGCACCTTGTGGATCAATGGAAATGGAGGGAAGGTGCAGAAGAGGCCTGGGGTCCACGGCCTTGAGAAGGCATCCCCCTGCAGCGATCCCCGCTGAGGGGGGTGGGCATGAAACAGCCTCAGCTTGTTTTTTTCCCTGGAGGCAAACAGGTCCACCATTGGTTTGCCCCAGTGGGAGAACAGGCTGTGAGCTACCTCTGGATGGAGAGACCACTTGTGGGATGTCTCGCCTATGCGGCTGAGAGCATCCGCCAGTTGATTCGAGGCTCCTGCCACATGGGTGGCTAGGAGATCCGCCTCCAGCCGGCTCACAAGTGTCCAGATGAGGAGCGCTTCCCTGCACAACAGCCGGGACTGCATGCCACCCTGCGTGTTGAGATAGTACATGGTCGTGGTATTGTCCATCTGGACTTGAACCACTTGACCCCAAAGCTGCTGAGTGAATGCTGACTGAGCCAGTCTGACCGCTCTGAGCTCCAACAGGTTGCTATGGTATCGGGATTCCTCGGGAGTCCAGAACCCGTGGGCCCTGTTGTTCCCCATGTGGGCTCCCCAGCCTGTGAGAGAGGCATTGGTCATGAGGATGACCGTCGGTTCAGGGAGGACAAATGGGATCCCTTCCTGCAACTGGTCTAGGATGGTCCACCATTGGAGAGCATCCCACATCTTTTGGGTCACAGTGATCAGCTGGTCGAAATGACCTAGGCACTGAGTCCACTGGGCGGCCAGCTTCCACTGAAGGGGGCGCATATGCCACTGGGCCCAATGGGACACAGTGGTGTAGGCCTCCATGTAACCCAGAAGATGCAGAAAGTCCCGGGCAGGGCGCAAGTGCCCATCCAGAAATGATTAGGCAAAAGAGGAGAGAACCTCTGCCCTGTCTGCTGGGAGCCGTGCTCTGGCTTGGCAAAAGTCGAGCTCTGCCCCGATGAAGCATATCAGCTGAGATAGCACAAGCTCCAACTTGGCCTCGTTGATCAGGAGGTCAAGTTGAGAGCAGGTCTGGAGGGCCAGGTCCCTGGACCTCTCCACCTCTTGCCGGGTGGAACCTGCCAAGAGCCAATCGTCAAGGTAAGGGTACACTCTGACCCCTCGATGCCTGAGATGGACTGCCACCATGCCATGCATTTGGTGAAGACCCTTGGGGCCGATGACAGGCCGAATGGCATGGCTCAGAACTCGTATCGGGTTCTCTCTGCTCTGAAGTGGAGGAACCGTTGGTGGGACAGACGGATTGGGACGTGAAAGAACGTGTCCTGGAGATCCAGAGAGCAGAACCACATGTTTTGCACTAGGGATGGTATGATCTGGGACAGAGTTAACATCCTGAAGGTGTGTGGCCTGAGATACTGATTCAGGTCGTGCAGCTCTAGAATGGGGCACCAGCCCACCATCCGCTTCGGGACCAGGAAGTACCTGGAAATGAACCCTGGGTTGACTGGAGGATCTGCCACTTGAACCACTACCTCCTTGAGGAGGAGCTGGGCTATGTCGTCTCTCAGAGCTGACTGAATGTGTGCTGATACTCTCTCCTCTCGTGAGGCACGGGCTCAGCAAGGAGGGTACTGCTCGAATTTCAGAGGCATACCCTGGCTGACCACTTCTAAGACCCACCTGTCCATGGTAACAGTGGACCAGGCGGAAAGAAAGTTGTGAAGCTGACCCCCCATGGGAGGAACCAGAGCTGGCATGACAGGGATAGGGGTGGCAACCCCTATTCCGTCACTGAGCAGGCTTGGAGGAAGAGGGTCCAGGGCCTGAACCCCGACCTCCTTGTCTGCAGGCTGCCGGAGGCCTGGACTTAGGCCAAGGGTGCCAAGCCTGTGCCTGCTGTTGCTGCCCACTGTGAAAGAAAGGCTGCTGGGTCACAGGAGCAGGGTGTCGAAAAGGCTTTTTCTTCTTCTGCTGCTTCTTGCCTGGAGCATTTTGAGCAGAAGTGGCTGAGTCCAAGGTGGCATTGGACTGCTCGATTCGCTGAAGGTGACCATCCACACCTGGGCCGAAGAGATCAGTACCCAGGAAAGGAACATCAGTGAGTTTGTGCTGGGTATCTCCCATAAAGGTGGAAAGCCTCAGCCAAGCCCTGCGGCGTGAGGCAACCGTGGCTGCCACCGAATGGACACAAGAGTTCCCAAGGTCCAAGGCCGTCTGAAGCTGCTGCTTGGCAATGGCACGGCCCTGATGCTGGACCTGCTTGCCCATAGTCTGAAGGTCCATGGGGAGGTGCGGGAGAACTTGTCCAAGGACCCCAGGAGGGCATGGGAGAAGTATGCCATGATGATGGCTGACAGAGGCCTAGAGAGGAGGCTGCATGGACCCTTCCTGGCAGAGTGGTCCAGCTTTTTTGGACTCCTTGTCTGGAGGTCTATCTGTGTCAGCAGAGTTGCTTGTGTGTCTGAACACAGAAGTGGTCACTAACCCCTCAGCTGAGGGATGTTCCGTGAACCGTGAGAGGGACCCGATGGGCACCGCATACTTGAGGGCCATCCAGGCAGATCAAATCAAATCAAATCAAAATTTATTTATAATGCGCTTTTCTGCATATCAAAGCGCAAATACATATTAGAATAACATCTAACATAAATAACAACATAAAAACAATAAAAGCAGCAATAGACCTATTCAAACGCTAATTCAAATAGATAACTTTTCAGAGACGCCTTAAATGATTCCGTGGACAGGCACTCTCTGATCTGATGAGGTAGAGAGTTCCACAGGGTCGGGGCGGTGAAAGAAAAAGCTCTGGCCCCAGATGACTGAAGATGAATCCTGGGAATCTCTAGCAATCCCTCATCAGCGGAGAGGGCGGTAGGGTTGAAGGAGATCTTGCAAGTAGCCTGGTCCCTGGCCATGTAGGGTTTTATAGGTCAGCAATGTGACCTTGAAAGTGATTCTCTACCGCACCAGCAGCCAGTGCAGTTCGCACAGCACAGGTGTGCTATGGCAAGTTCTTAGTAACCCAGTTAACAGCCTGGCTGCAGCATTCTGCACCAGCTGCAGGCGACGGAGATTCACCCCCGGCAACCCTAGATATAGAGCATTACAGTAATCAAGACGTGAGGAAACAAAGGCATGGACCAACACAGGAAGGTCATCGTGTGGAACAAGGTGTTTTATCCGAGCGATATTCCTCAGATGGTAAAAGGAAGACTTGACAGCGGCCGATACCTGTGCCTTCAGTGTCAGCTCACTGTCAAGAATTATGCCCAGATTCTGCACCTGTTCCAAAGGTCTCAACTGGTTACCCCCTAGTACAAGGCCAGAGGGAAACCCAGGAGTCAACTTCTCTGCACGATGACCCGGGTCCACAACCAACACCTCAGTCTTATCCGTATTCAGTTTCAACCAGTTCAAGACGCGAGGAAACAAAGATGGTGCTGGGCAGGAGGCAGGATGCTGCCAGAGCTCAACAGGCTGGGCCAACAATGGCCTCGGCCACCGGAAAGGCCTCCATAGGGGTATCCCCTCTTTTAAGAATATCTGTAAGAGGGTACTCCGCTCATTTCTGGACAGGTTCCAGGGGCATCCCCGTGGATTTGGAGATAAGGCGGAGAATTCCTTGAAAAGATGAAGGGCTGTTCTCCGTCTACAGACTACCGACTGACTCATCATCCAGCAGGTGAGAGTGAAGGTCGGTGTCATCAGTATCCAAGGTATCTGGATAAATTGGTCGACCACCAAGATCACCCTGAACGCGTCTGGGATGGTCGGGCATAAGGGTGACCGATAACCTGAGAGGAATACCCGGGACCGTTCGGGAATCCTTCATAGGAGCCCCTCCCGAGGGCTGTTTTGGTGGTGGCTCCACCACTATCGGTGGAGAGACTGGTTTTGGCCGAACTGGGGCAGGTTTCACCCGCTCTGCGGAAGGGTGAACCAAATGTATTGGTTCCAAGGGAGTCGGCTTTGGCCTGGGAGGCGAAAGTCATGTAATGGCCGGAGTGGAAACCGAGGAAGGCTTCTGCCCGGACAGAATGAGCTGTTGTCACATCAAATCTTTATAGCGTCAATGGAGTTTCCGCCGAAGTCTCCCCTCAACCAAGGAGGATGAAGATGAGTGGTGACGTCGCCTCTTTTTGGCACACTTATGCACCTTCCTCGGCCTGTCGGTTGAGGGGGTCCGAGATCTCGACCTCGATTGGGATGGCCGACTGGGTCGCTCGGGAGACACCGGTGGAACCGGTGATTTCCTGGATCCGGGACTGGTTCCTTCATGGGATTTCAAGCAAGCTGGGTCTCCTCATCGGGGATAAACAAGACCGGAGTCTTGTTAAGAGAGTCGCCGACCTGCTCGGCTGACAACAGATCGACACAGTTGAGAGTTAACTCAACCACATCTTTGATTGAAACTTCAGTTGGCTGGCCCGACGGTGGGACTGAAAAGCCGGCATCCGAAGCCGCAATCTCGACCAAGGTCGAGACTGGAGATTCATGGGACCGAGATCACTCTCAATCCCAAGAATGTCTTTGCTGAGATGAAGAATCTCTCGGTTCCTTGTCCTTTATACGGGGCCGAGAGGTACGCAAGCTCGAAGGTCCCTTTCCTTTAGTGGGGAGAGAAAGGCACATCTCCTGAAAGGAGCCCAAGAATGTGGAGCCCAGGTTGAGTAGAATAAAAATCGGCCGAGAGGAACACTCTGCGGCACGCGCTGCCTCTTCCTCGAAGGCCTGCATCTGTTCTAACTGCTCGATGGACCCCGCAGCCACGGAGACCGCCTACCGGGCCTCTTTGGATTTCACCGGTGGATTCCGTTTCTTGGGCCTGCCCAGCTTCAAGCATGTGAGACAATTGTCAAGGACGTTCGGTTGGAATGCGAGGCAAAACTAGCAAGCCTGGGTGTCATGGCTGACACCCAAGCAGTAGATGCACGTGAAGTGTGGGTCTGTGCGCGGCATTTTCTGTCCGCACGGACACCGGTGAAAACTGGGGGGAAGATTTATCTTTCATTATCAAGAAGCAAAGTCTACAATCGCTAGCCCAGACGAGTGTAATCTTCAGCGGATCTGAAGGTTTTAGAGCCAGGGCCTACAACACGCGGTAGCAGAGAGGAGGCAACCTGTATCTTCCAGCGGAAAGGAAGATCTGATGTCATGGGGCGGAGCCGAGGGTCATACCACCTGGGTGGGTGGGTGGAGCCAGCTCGAAGACCTTCCGGCAAGAATTAAAGGGGAACGGGACATGCCAACAAGTGTGGATAAGAACAACATATCCACATCCCTAGAACATACCATTTCCGAGCCACAAGGGAGGCCATTGTCCTTAGGCAGTCTGCACCTATATACTGAAGGCGCTGAGACAGGGAGAGGGTGGACTTGGGTAAGTTCACTGTGGCACCCAGGGAATGAAACATCTGCAGGGTCATGTGCAGGGTGGCTAGCAGGAACTCCCTGTATGGGGCTTTTAATAGACAGTTGTTCAGAAACGGGAATACATACAGGCCCTCATATCGGAGGGACACTGCCACTGTGCCAAGTGCTTGGTAAAGACCTGTGGTGCAGAGGAGAAACCAAAGGGCAAGACTCTGAACTGGAAATGTTCCCCCCGAATGAGAACTTGAGGTACCTCCAGTGAGGGGAATAAATCAGGATATGCAGATATGCGTCCTGCATGTCCAGAGAACAAAGCCAGTCTCCCTGCTTGATCAGAGGCAGCAGGCCTTGTAGAGTGACCATGCAAAACCACTTGTACTGGATGTACTGGTTGAGCCCCTTGCAGTCTAGGATGGGGCAAAGATCTCCCGTCCACTTGTGCACTAGGAAGAACCTGGAATAGAAGCCCTGGTTTCTCTGTGCCTGCGGGACAGGCTCTATGGCCCACTTGCGCAGGAGAGAGTGAATTTCCTCTCTTAGGATTGGAATGTAGTCTGGAGGATAGCCAGTGGACCCTGGGGGAATGGTGGGAGCCCGTTGCAGAAGCTGCAGAGTATGGCCCCTTTACACGAGCTGCAAAATTTATTTATTCATTCGTTAACTGGGTTGGTGCACTGACCCAAAGACCCTTTTCAGGCACGGCACGGGTCAGGTACTGGCAAATACAAAGGCAGAGAACAATTTCAGTACAACATTTAGTACAGACATCAAAAATCAGAACATGGATCATACTAGGCAGGACAACAAGAAGGCTGTTCATAGTGGTGAGGGAAAAACCAAAAAAACAAGGATAACAGGCAAATTATCAAGTAAGCTGATCCTGCAGTGGTGTAGGAGAATACAAAAATCAAAACAGGGATCATAACAGGCATAACAACAGGTAGGCCAATCTTACAGTGGTGTGGGGAAATACAACAGACAGGGCCAAGCGCATAAATCCAGCATACATTGGAACGTAATTTAACATACACAGCAACAACAGGCAATATAGCAGTGACTGATGGCAAACCTCAGGTGTACAAGAGAGTCCATGAGAGAATTAGGTACAGGTAGGTAATCTACTGCTAGCCAGAGTGGAAGGCAGTTGGGGGGCTCTGTACATGGAGCAGTGGGGGGTGCTCTGATGGAAGGTGGAGGAGGGCAGCATCAGAGGAACAACAGGGTACCTGCTAGAGGACAGCCACAGGCTAAGGAGGACAGAAAGTGTGCTCTTATCCGGGCATTTGGGTTTAGAGGGGGGGTCAGGGGAATGCAGAGGTGGGGGAAGGTCATTTCAAAGTGAGGGGCCAGCCACTGAAGAGGCTCTTTGGCCAATATTTGTGGTAACGCGTGGGCATTCAAGTTGGAGGAGGGATGACTGGTGCAGACTGCGTCTGAAGGTTCTGGGTTAGATCAGAGTAGATAGTGGGGAGTAGGAGGGATTATGTAGGGCATCCCCGACTGTCCAAGTGTCGGACTTGAAGGGAACCAGTTAAGGGACTGGTAGAGTGAACAGTGGTGAGTAGCAAGTGGGGCACGGAGGGCAAAGAAGCATATTCGGTTGTAGGTAGTGTCAAGCCGGTTTAGGTTGGTAGCTGAGGTAAGGGAGTAGACAGGGCACCCATAGTCTAGGAGAGGGAGTAAGTTGCCATGGGCCATGGCTAGGCAGGCTTCAGGAGTGAGGTGGTCAATGAGGCGATAGCAAAGCCCAATCTTCTGGTTTATTCACTCTATTAGAGAGGCTATATGTTCGGTGTAAGTAACGGATGGGTCAAGGATAACGTAAAGTTACGTAAGAACTTACCGTAACAGTAGATCTTCGAGAACAGCTCTTGCAGCAGGTTACACCATTAGGACTGAAGCCGGCAGGCGCCAGGACCCCACGGAAATTTTCTAGCTAGCAGTATACAGCGGGGGACAGCCTCTGACGTCGGTCCCGCCCCCGGCGTCAGGCATGGTACATAAGGAGGTGGTCCCCCAGAATCCCCAGTTCTCCTGCCGGAAACTCCCGGCCACCGGATGACATCAGAAGAGGAGTCTGAGGATCCGCCATCAAATGGCAATCAGAGATGCTGAGAACATCTGATCCTAGGAGAAGGATTTTGGAATTAGAATCTACTTCCAACGGGGATGGTGGGAGGGAAAGTACATGCTGCAAGAGCTGTTCTCAAAGATCTACTGTTATGGTAAGTTCTTACGTAATTGTAGTATCTTACTTCAAGAAACAGCTCTTGCAGCAGGTTACACCATTAGGACTGATTCCCAAGCAATAATGGAAATCCCACACCATTGGGAGGAGGGAAGGTAGAAGTCCTTGACAGAACGTAGACCTAGGACAGAAGTCCTTGAAGGACTGCTAGACCAAAACCTGCTCTTCGCCTCGATGCTATATCCAGGCTATAATGCCTGATGAAAGTGTGCATGGAGCTCCAAGTAGCTGCAGCACAAATGGCCGAGGTGGACACATTCTTTAGGGCCGCAAAGGAGGTAGCCACTCCCCTTGTGGAATGCCCCTTAATCGCGCCCGTTAAGGGTTTGTTGCGCTTCTGGTAACAGAATGTGATACACTAAATGAGCCCCCTAGACAGCGACTGTTTGGAAACAGGAGCTCCCATCATCCTATGGGCAAAGGAGACAAAAAGCTGGTCCAACTTTCGGTGGTGTTTGGTTCTGGTCAGGTAGTATCTGAGACACCTATGCACATCTAAAGTGTGCAACAGGGCTTCTCCTCGATTAGAGTACTTAGGGAAATACACTGGTAGGTTGATGTCCTGATAAAGGGTGAGAGCTGAGACCACCTTAGGTAGAAGCTTAGGATTAGTCCGTAGGGATATCCTGTCTTGGTGAAAAACCAAATAAGGTTCTTTGCACATAAGTGCATGAAGTTCAGAAATTCTTCTGGCCGAAGTGATGGCAACTAAAAATAACGTCTTCCAAGTAAGAAAATGTAGCTCGCAATCTGCGGCTGGTTCAAAGGGTGGCAGCGTAAGCTGCTCCAGAACAAAGGGTAGATCCCATGGCGGAATCGGATCCTTAATCGGGGGCCTAAGATGGAGAACACCCCTCAGGAAGGCTCGTGCTGTGTCCAACTGAGATATGGTGTGTTGGCCTATAGGAATATGATAGGCCGAGATGGCACAGAGGTGTACCTTAATCAAGGAGTAGGCCAAGCCTGTCTGAAAAAGGGACAGGAGGTAGTCCAAGACCAACCTTTTTGGACAATCCATAGGTGAAAAACCGCATGCCTGAACCCATACTCAAAATCTGCGCCACTTCATGGCGTAAGTAGCATGGGTAGACGATTTCCTAGCAGCAGCAGCAAGAACATCTGCTACCTCTTGCGAGACCCCGTATCGCATCATGGCTATGTCTGCAGGAGCCAAGCATGCAGGTTCAGTGAACAAAGGTCCGGATGAACCAAGGAACCTGCCTTCTGAGACAGCAAGTGGGAGCGGATTGGCAGAGGCACTGGAGGTTCCCGGGACAGTTGATGTAGTAGAGGGAACCAGATCTGCCTGGGTCAAAACAGCATGATAAGTACCAGCATCGTTTGCTCCTTGTGAAGTTTGAGAAGAACCCTCTGGATCAACGGAAAGGGAGGGAAGGCATAGAGGAATCTGCCCGCCCAGGAGAGGGACAACGCGTCTCGCCAGAAAACACCAGGCCCTGGATCTAGCGAGCAGAAATTAGGCAGTTTTACATTGGATGGGGACGCGAAAAGGTCTAACTCTGGTGTACCCAATCTGTGAAAGAGATCCTCTGCTACCTCCTGAAGCAGTTCCCACTCGTGGACTCTGGTCTGAGAGCAGCTCAGGCCGTCTGCGATGACATTGTCCACTCCTGGGACATGAACTGCAATAAGGTTTGCGCTGTGTTGCAAAACCCAATCCCACACCCTCATGGCCTCCCTGCAAAGTGGGTAGGAGTGGGTGCCTCCTTGTTTGTTGAGGTAATACATCACCGCAGAATTGTCTGTTTGTAACAGAAGGGTACCTAGTGGAATCTCCGACTGGAAGGCCTGCAGGGCGTAAAGAACAGCTCTCATTTCCAGGATATTTATGTGGAGATGAGCCTCTTGGGGCTGTCCACAGGTCCTGAGATCGGACACCGTCGAGGTGTGCTCCCCATCCGAGCCCTGAGGCGTCCGTGGAGAGCGTCGCAATCAGAGACGGTGCAGTGAAGGGGACTCCCGCTGATAAATTCTTCATATCTAACCACCACTGCCAATCTCGGATTACGGGCTTCGTGATCCTGATTGGGAGCTGCAAATGGTCTTGCTTTTGATCCCATTGGACCTGTAACATCCACTGGGTCACCCGCATGTGGAAATGGGCTAGGGGGACTGTTGCAATAGCCGCAGCCATGTGTCCGAGCAGGCAAAGGACCAATCTGGCAGGAACGGTCTTCTTCGCGCGAAAATGTCCCTGATGAGGGATCTGATGTGTTCTGCTCTGTCCTGGGGAAGGAAAGCTTTCCCCTTGACGGTGTCCAGAACTGCGCCTATGAACTGCAGATTCTGTGATGGAACCAGGCGTGACTTCTCGTGGTTGATAATGATGCCCAACGTCTCGAACAGAGACTGAGTATGATGAATGGTGGACATCAGGGCCTCCCGAGAGGGCGCCATGAGAAGCCAGTCATCCAGGTAGGGGAACACGTAGTGGCCTTGTCTCCTCAGAGTCACCGCTACGACCGCCATGCACTTGGTGAAGATCCGAGGTGCTGATGACAGTCCGAAGAGGAGGGCTCAGAACTGAAAGTGGTGGCCCTGGAACTCAAAGCGCAGAAACTTCCTGTGCGCTTGAGCAAAGGGTATATGCAGGTAAGCGTCCTGCATGTCCAAGGATGCTAGAAAGGCATCCTGCTTGAGCATGGGAATCAGACCTGGGAGGGTCACCATGCGGAAGCATTTGTACAGGACCGACTCGTTGAGATTGCTGAGGTCCAGTATCGGACAGAGGTCCCCTGTTTTCTTTGGAACCAGAAAGAAGTAAGAATAATATCCTTCACCTCTCTGGTTCCTTGGAACGTGCTCTATGGCTTCTTTTTCAAGAAGCGTGAGCACCTCCTGCTGTATGAGCAGGGCATGCTGACCCAAGTAACGGGAAAGCAGGGGAGGTCTTACTGGTTGGTGGTCGAGAAACTCTATGAAATGGCCTTTCTTGACCAGATGGAGAACCCACCGGTCAGCGGTAATCGATTGCCACCCTAAAAAGTGGCGAGCAGTGCGACCCCCGACCTTCTGTGCCTGTTGATCCAGAGGTGGGGTGGGGGCCAGGAAGGAGTCATGCTGTGGCAGCACTGGTCCCTGCAGGCTGGGCCAGTTTAGTATAGCGTTGGCCTCTGCCTGGGGACGACTCAACCTGGGCTTTGCGCTGAAAAGTGCCCCTTTGTTGCTGGCCGGAACGTGGCTGCTGCCTTTGTTGCCAGCTGCGAAAATGGCTCTGGTTCCTACGAAAGGAACCAGGCCTAGATCTGTACATGGCTTGTACAGACCTGACTGCCTTCCCAGTGTCCTGGAGCTTGGTGATAACCTTCTCCAAGGGTTCACCAAAAAGAACTTCGCCATTGTAGGGGACATCAAGAATGTCCTTCTGTACGTCTGGAGTGAAGCCGGAGACATGGAGCCAAGAGTGTCTCCGGAGACAAATGCCTGAAGCTGCGGCCCTGGCAGATGAGTCCGCAGAATCGTATGCGGCTCGTAATACTTGGGTACCCACATCAGACCCTGTGCGGAGAAGATTTAGGAGCTCCGCCTTCTGATCGCCATCCGGGAGTTTATCGACCAGGTCCTGGCCCTATTCCCACAGGGCATTCTGAAACTGTATCATGTGGGGTTAGGTAGTTCAGGGACCTGATGGCGCAAGTGGCAGCCACATACATGCGCCTCCCCAGGGCATCCAGTTGTTTGTATTCCTGGTCTGGTGGCTGTGTGCTCATATGTTGTGGTCTTTGGGACCGGTCATGCAAGGCCGTGATGACCAGGGAGTCTGTCAGAGGTTGTTGAGCCAAGTACTGGTCCTCTCTCGGGGTCTTGTACAGGTGGTCAGCCTTCTTCAGCACAGCGGGAGTGGAGTGTGGACGCTTCCACGCAGCCTTGGTGACATCCGCGAAGGTGTCCACCAAGGGTGGCACTACCACAGGCTTTGGGTCTTTCTGCTGAAGATAAAGGGCAAGGTGCTGTTGTTTGGGGTCGAGGTCTTCAGCATCCCACCACATGTTGTCCTGGATGTGCCTCATGATCTCAGCGAACGAGGGATCATCTGGAGGAGACCTGGGAAGGTCATGTGGGTCTGGTGAGGGAATGCTGAGTGGAGAAGGAGATCTGGAATAGTCCGAGGTATCCGATCTGGAGTCCTCCCCTGATGGAGTATACCGATGACGTCTGGGTCGCTTGGGGCTGGGAGACCCTGGTGGAGATCTTGAGGGAGGCCTTCTCCTGTGCTTGGATCTACCCCTAGGAGGTGGGGTCTGCTCCTTAGGGGTTGGTGGTCATCCTGCTGGCCCCTTTGGTGGAGGAGGGGGCATAGGAGGAGGAGGTTTAACGGGGACCACGTCCTTCCAGTTGGTGTCCCACCAGAAAGTAAAGAGTTCCTTTACTTCTTCTATGTTCATGCCCGATGGCGGGCCTGGCGCCGGTGGTCTGTCGCTGGGGTCGGGCGTCGGGTCCGCGGGTGTCTCCAGTGTGGGCGAAGGTTCCCTCGGGAGCCCAGCATCCTCAGTGTCGCCTGCCTGGTCTTCAGACAGTGCAGTGTCCTCCTCCATAGAGTCCCTGTGACCGATGTCCACCGGTGACTGGGGGACGGTCTTCGGCTCTGGTGACTGCGAGGCCAATGTCAGTCGTTTGGCCGACGCCTTTGGTCCGGCGAACGCCCGGCTGGCATCTGGTGCCTGGCTGGTGTCCTCGGGTCTGGCGAACGCCTGGCTGATTTTGAGTGTTTAGCCGACGTCGGGTGTTTGGCCGACGTCCGCTTCAGGGACGTCAGGTCTTTGGTCTTCCTTGGTGTTGGATACGGACCTCTAGGAGGCTGGTAGACCGATCTGGAGTCGGGGTCCCGACGTCGGGTGGAAGAGGAAGACTTGTGGCATTTGGAAGACTTAGAAGAGGCCCGAGAGGGAGTGGAGGAAGCCGAGGGCCTTGAAGTCTTGATGGGCTGGAGAGTCAAAGAACCACCTGAAGCCGGGACTTTAACCGGAGGGGACTGAGACCGAGCCCTGGAGGGAGAGCGGTCCGATCTGGAGGAGCTACGGGAGTCCGAGGCCCGGTTTGGGGATCTTGACCTTACTTTCTCCCGGTGTTTATGGGCTATGGAGGAAGAATCGCCCCTGGAGGAAGGTTCTTGGTCCATCCTTTTCAGTTTTTCTTCCAGCAAATAAGCCTGAAGTGCCATCTGACGGCGGATCCTGGTGCGGCTGTTGAACCCTTGGCAAAAGGTGAAGGCCTTGATATCATGGTCTGGGCCTAAGCACTCCACACAGGAGGAATAAGGATCCTTAAAAGGGATCTGTTTTCCGCAGGCACACTTGGAAAGGTGTCCCTCAAGAGAAGGAGTTGGAGAGGACATCAGTTTGAAGAAACTGCAGAAGTTCTAAGTCGCCATGCGCTAGGTAGAGACCGAGAGGCTGATGCTGGCGAGTCGACAGTGGGAAAAGAACTGGGTATTCTGGGGGACCGCCTCCTTATGTACCATGCCTGACGTCGGGGGCCGGACTGACATCGGAAGCGGTCCCCCGCTGTATACTGGTAGCTAGAAAATTTCTGTGGGGTCCTGGCGCCTGCCAGCTTCAGTCGTAATGGTGTAACCTGCTGCAAGAGCTGTTTCTCCAAGTAAGATCCCCCAGGTTTTCGAAGGCAGGAACAGTTTTGAGTGGGGAATCATCTGGGGAAAGGACATAGAGAGAGCGAGAGAGAGAGAGCAGCCAGAGTGGGCAAGGGCAGAGAGTCTCAGTTTGGCGCCAAAGAGCAAGACCTTCGTTTTGGTAGCACTGACTAGTAGCTTGTTGTCAGAGAACCAAAGATGGGCCTTACAGTAATTGGTGGTGAGGGAGTTGGACAGAAAGGTGGGGGATGTGTCACTAAGGAATAGTATTAGATCATTTGAGTAGAGAAGGGTGTTGCAGGTGGGGGCCATCTGATGGGAAAGAGTTAATGAAGAGGAAAAGAGGAGAAAGCCAAGGAAAGAACCCTGGGGGACACCTACCGTGACAGGCAAGAGGGGGAAGGGGCATCACCAAGACAAAACATTTGGGTTCTACCAGAGAGGTAGTTAGCAAGCCAGGCTGTGGAGGCAGGGGAGAAACCAAGTGCGGCAAGTTTTGCTATCAGCAAGTTGTGACTGACAAGGTCAAATGCCTTGGACAGATCAACGAACACTGCGCCAGTTAGCTTCCTGTCGTTCAAATGCCTTAGAAAGTGGTAATTGAAGAGGGCAAGTGCTGTGGTAGTGCTATGCTCCTTCCTAAAACTGTGTTGTTGAGGGCAAAGGAGTTCATATTTTGAGATATGCTCAGTGATTTGGAGATTTACTGCCTTTTCTAGGAGTTTACCTAGGTGAGGCAGTATCAAGATGGGACAGTAGTTGTCTATGAGGCTAGGGTCACCTGATTTATAGATGGGGACAATTTTGGCCTGCTTCCAGGCAGTGGGGACAGAAGCTGTAGTGAGTGAAAGGTTGAAGATGAAGGTGAGTGGGTAGGTAATGTCCCAGGCCACAAGTTTCAAGAAACAAGGGGATAGCCCATCACTACCAGCACTCCCTCTAGATGGAAAGCTGAGAAGGAGCTTGAGGGTACCAGTCAGAGACGGTCTTAAAATAGAAAGGGGGTCTGTTGAACGTGGAGGGTGGGGGGAGCGGCGTGGAGGAGGGGGGAAGTTTAGCAAGGTAGTTAATAAGGTTGGAGAAGTGGATATTAAGTTCATTTGCTTTCAGCAGGGTCAGTTAGGGGGCCATGTTGAGTACTGAGGGGTGAAGGTGACTGATTAGAAGAGGGGGAGAGCAAGATGTTAATAGTGGACCAGAAACATTTGGGGTTACCTAGGTGTTTAGATTGCAGGGATTGAAAATAAGCCGACTTACTAGATTTAATGAAGTGTTTGCAGAGATTTCGCAGGTACTGGTAGTCATTCCAGATGGTAGGGGAATGAATGGGGAGGCTTTAAAGGCAGCGCACGAGTCACGCTCCATCATTTTGAGAAGGTCGGATGAGATTCTCTGAGTGTTACCCCCTTGCACTCTATGAGTAGTGAGTGGGAAGTGCTTATCTTGGATGGATGAGAGAGCTGTGACAAAGATACCAATGGCAAGGTCAGCATTGGAGGCATTGTAGAGGTCAGTCCAGTCAAGGAATCTGAGGTCATCTTGTAGCCTGAGTGTATTGCAGTTTGAGAAGTCACTGAAAGACAGGAAGGTTGGTGGGGGGAGGGTTTGGTGTGCCAGACGCAGCAGATGGGGGAGTGGTCACTAATGATGTTGGACAGAGTGCCGGCATGGGCCAGTTTGGCAGCTCGAGTCATCAGGATTCAGCCAAAATCCAAGTATCCAAAGTGATGTCTCTCCACTGGTCTAAATAGACGGAAAAACGACCGCCTACCACATCCTCCTGGCTTGGAACAAGAGGAGGGGGTTGAGCAAGTAGTCAGGCTGAAGTGAAGCCAGGGCCCTAGGCAGTGCCTCTGACCTTATGGACATTGGCAGAGGCTCCAGAGGTGGGCAGAGAAGAACAGGCTCCGCATTTACCCTGTAGATGGGGACCGGAGTGGGACTTTTAATTTTTTTTTCAAGCGTTTATCCTCCCAAGTCCTGGCAGGGGCTTTGGCCCTCCGAGGGAAGGACTCTCTCTCTTAGGTCCCACCACACCGCACTTGCTGAACTTGGAGATTCCACCACGGCTTGCCCCCCCCCCTGGCGGGGAGAGCTGACCCCGGAGACCAAATCCAGAATCCAGGGTCGGCCCTCAATGCGGTGGACCTGTCATGGACCTCACAGGCTTTTTTCCTCCTGTTTCTCCCATCCCTCCCTACCGACTTAATTACGTTGGAGTGCACCTCCCGACCCGTATTGCCCTCCAGTCACCATCAGAGGGCAATCAGCCAGTGGGACGACGTGGGCCCTCCTCCTGAGTGAGGAGAGCAGTCCTCAGGACGCTCGATCCTCTCTCCCTGTCGACCCGGGCTCATTCCCGAACCAGGGTCGCTGGCGTAGTGTGAGGTGTGGTGTCCAGCGCCTCAACCCTCAGCGCCACCGGGCTGGCACTGGAGCCGGACTTCTGAGAGACTTTCTGAAATGAGGGCCTTGGGTGGCTTCTGGGCTGTGTATGTTACAGGGAGTGCACAGATTTGAGGGCCCTCCCTGACGCCTGCAGTTCATTAATACAGATCTTTCAGAAAAAGAGATGTGCAAGAACAAGGGGGCACAATTTGAAGATAGAGAGGGGGATGGCTCAGAGGTAATGTGAGGAAGTATTTTTTCATGGAGAGGGTTGTGGGTGCATGGAACAGCCTTCCCGAGGAGGTCGTGGAGTCAAAACTAGTGGGGGAATTCAAGAATGCATGGGACAGATGTAAGAGAATTCTAGTGGGGGGTAGGAGGAAGTAGGCTGTTGGTTAACTAGGATCTGCAGCTTATCCATTAGGTAGGGAAATGGGCAGACTAGGTGGGCCAAGCGGTCCTTATCCACCATCAAATTCTATGTTTCTATGTAATAATATCCTGAACATTATTTATTTATTTGCCTTTGTTAACCAGGTAAGCACACTAGACAGCCAAGTGCCTATTTTCAAGTGCGATCCGGGAGGATACAAGGTACATACAAAGCATCAAGCATAGTCAAGGTAACATACAGGATCATCCAGCATAACAAGTAGATAGGCAGATAACAGTATGTGGGATTACAGGCATAACGGGTTGTTTGGAAGATAGCAACAAGATACTTAACATATTGCCAGGTAGAGCAAACAAAAGAGTACAGACAATGTCAACAAGGCTAACGACATGTGGAAGCCACAGGGGACCCCATTCAGGAGCAGGTAGGCAGGGATAAGTGCCCAGGGCAATTTTCAGCATAAAGTGGCACTAAGTTCTGGCACCAGGCTTGCAGGAGTGCCACCCCCTACAGTCGGTTATGGAAGAGAGTGCCTCAGCTGGGGTCTATATGGCACACAGGCAGAGGCCGATTTGAGGAAGTTCCATAGGGAGACTTTAAAACAGGGATGGGAGGGAGAAGAGCGAGTAGATGCGGGAAGGGAGTTCCATAACCTGGGTGCATGGACGGAGAAGGCTCGGTCCCCAGCAAGGGTATGGGTCCTGGGAACCAGGCGGTCATGCGTGACACTAGATCTTAAGTGGTAGGCAGTGGTTCCATGTTTGAGGGGAAGGGCAAGAGCAGACGGGGTAGCCATTATTACTATGCTGTCGATAAAATTGCCGAGTACAAAAGCACAGTGCTTTTCAGGGGGGAGCCACTCCAGTCGCGAGTATAGATCATAGCGATGCATGAGGTGAGGTGCTGAGAGTGCAAAGTGGCATATATTGTTGTATGCAGTGTCCCACTTCGTGAGACTTGATTTCGGGACTGAGGCAAAGGATACGAGCCCATAGCAGAGCGTGTGTAGGAGAACCCCGGCTAGGGCAACCCGTGCGGCTGGGGTAAGGCAACTTTTTGCTCTGTAGGCAAGTCCAAGCTTGCAGTTTGCTGTCTTGCATATGTTCCGAATGTGCAGGGTGAGGTCCAGTTGCGGGTCAAGGGTTACTTCCAGATACTTGACTGAGTCTATGGCCTGCAGGAGGGTACCATTAGCTCCATAGATATTTAAGGGAGCAGGGCAGGTTTTAATCTTGGCCAAGGAGCCAAAGAGCATGGCCTGGGTCTTTTCCAGGTTAATGGTCAGCTTATGGCCCACTAGCCAGTTTTGGATGTGGGTGAAGTCAGAATTTAGCCTGGAGTTAATGATGTAGATGTCCTAGGGAGCTGGCCAGGACTGCGAGATCATCCGTGTAGAGTGTGGTTAGGGCCATTAGGACCAGATAACTTGGGAGCCCACAAAAGGGGCATCCATGACCTTCTGCTGCACATCTGCAGCAAACTCAGAAACTTGGAGCCAGGAGTGCCTCCTAAGGCAGATGTCCGAGGCAGCCACTCTGGCCGTAGTGTCAGATATATCATAAATGGCACGGAGGAGGTGCTTACTAACATCCTCCGCAGCATGAAGAGTCTTGAGGATTTCCTGCTTCTGGGATCTCTCTGGGAAAGCCTGAGCCGTGGGCATTGCCCTTTTTCCAGAGTGTGTTCTGGTATTTAACCAAGTAAGAGGTAGTTTGAAATCCTGATGTCCAAGGTAGCTGAGGCAAATGTCCTCATGCCTCATAAGCCCAACCTCCTAGACTCCTTGTCAGAAGGGAGGGAACTGAGATGCTTAGGTGCCTTGGAATGGTCAAGGGCAGCCTTAATGACCACAGAGTCCATCTCAGGCTGGGCGAAGTAGTAGGGTTTCCCCAATGGGGCATGGTAAACCTTGTCTGCCTTCTTGAGCATGGCAGGCACAGAGAGGGGCCTGCACCAGACCGCCTGGGCAATGTCCAGAGCTGCGAGGAAAGGAGGGATGACTTTAGGAGGAGATTCAGGGATCTCCAGGAAGTCTACCAGGTTTCTCCTGGTGGCATCATACTCTTCAGTCTGGAACTCCATAGCAGACTGGAGCTGCTTCATAATGCTGTAAAAACTGGGGTCCTCAGGAGGGGACTGGGGAGTGTGATGCTCAGAGCCCCCACTCCTAGAAGAGACAGTGACCTATCTAAGGAGTAGGTTTGTTCTTCCCCTTCCTCCTTCTTAGGCATGAGGAGATCGGGGTGATATTCCCCATTGACATCAACCTGGTCTGAGCCACAGGCCAACACAACAGACGCTGCCAACGCCCGGAAGGGCACCGGACGAAGGGACTGAACTGATGTCGAAGCCAGAGGGGGGCCTGAAGGAGGCGCAGATGGCATGGCAATTGCAGGAGTGAACTGCTTGACCAAAGCCATGGTAAGGGAGGCAAGAAAAGTATTACAGTCGACGATGGGTTGAGGAATGACACTCGTGACCGGGAGCGAGGGTGAGAAGCCCGCTGTCAACAGTCCTGAAGGGCCAGGGGGCGACAGAGCTGGGGAAAGCCTAGCCGTCGACTAACCTGCAGAAGCAGGGGGTGACGGGGCTGACAGAAGGCCAGTCATTGATGGTCCACTGTTCTGAGTAGGAACAGCGGGGCCCAGTGCCTGAGGAGCCTGCAGAGAGGCTGACAGGGCCTGTGGGGCAGAGGCCAACAACCCGGAGATCGACGGCTGGGCTCCCAGCAAAGCAGAAGAGTCCCCTACCCAGATCAGCCTGGAAGACCCCAAGGCTGAGGCGGAGGGGGTCAGACCCAGAGGAGCTGATGAGGCAGTCCAGGAGGACTGACGGGGAACATCCAAGAACCAGGACCGGTGGGCTGTGGAATGGTCCTTACAACGGTCCTTCCCCTTGTGCTTCCCTGAGGACTTGTCTCGGGCCTTAGCTGCCTGGGACCCCAAAGAGTGCACTGGAGATGAAGAGGAAGAAGCCCTGAGCACCCTGTTCTAAACTGGCTAGTTGCTGCTCCATAAGGAAAACTCTGGGGTTTTCTTACATAGAAAAATAGACTTTCACGGCAGATAAGGACCGCTTGGCCCACCCAGTCTGCCCATTTCCCTACCTTTTGGATAAGCTGCAGATCCTAGTTGACCAACAGCCTACTTCCTCCTACTCCCCACTAGAATTGCCTTATGTCTGTCCCATGCATTCTTGAATTCCCCCACTGTTTTTGACCCCACTACCTCCTCTGGAAGGCTGTTCCATGCATCCACTAACCTCTCTGTGAAAAAATACTTCCTCACATTGCCCCTGAGCCATCCCCCTCAATCTTCAAGTTGTGCCTCCTTGTTCTTGTACATCTCTTTTTCTGAAAGATGCTACCTTCTTGGACTTTGTTGATTCCCTTAAGGTACTTGCATGTTTCTATCATGTCTCCCCCCCCCCCCTTTCCTCTAGGATATACATATAAGCTCCTTTCATCTCTCTTCATATGGCTTCTGGTGCAGACCTTGCACCATTTTAGTTGCCTTCCTCTGGACTGCCTCCATTCTGTCTATATCCTTGCGGAGATGGGGTCTCCAGAACTGCAGGCAGTACTCCAGATGGGTCTCACCAACTGTCTGTACAGAGGGATAACAACTTCCTGCTTTCTACTGGTGATGCTGCTCCCTATGCATCCCAGTTTCCCCCCATGCCCTCCTTACTGCCTTCTCACACTGCTTGCCTACCTTTAGGTCATCTGATATAACTACCCCCAGGTCCTGTTCCATTTTTGTTGTTTTTAGTACCCCCCCAATTGTGTACTCTTCCACTGGGTTTTTGTTTCCCCAGGTGCATTACTTTGCACTTATATTGCATTGAATCTAAGCTGCCATACTTTTGACCATTCCTCCAACTTTGCCAAGTCCCTTCTCATCCTTTCCACACCCTATTGTGTATCAGCCCTGTTGTAGATCTTCGTGTCATTTGCAAAGAGGCATACTTTTCCTTCCAATCCCTCCGCAATGTCACCTATAAAGACATTAAAGAGGACTGGTCCCATTACTGAACCCTGAGGTACCCCGCTAGTAAATACAGGTTACTCACCTGTAACAGGAGTTCTAGGAGTGGTATATGTTGTTCATCCACACTTATTGGCAGGTTCCTTGCCGCTTTAAATCTTGCCGGAAGGTCTTCAAGCTGGCCTCCCACCCACCCGGTGGTAAAACTCTTGGCTCCGCCTATGACGCCAGAGATCTAGCCCGGCTGGAAGCCAGGCTGGGCAAGTCTGGCCGGGAGGTCAGGAGTTAGGGGATGAACAACCTATACCACTCCTAGAACTCCTGTTACAGGTGAGTAACCTATATTTCTAGGGACGTGGATATGTTGTTCAATCCACACTTACTGGCAGACTCCTAGCAGTTCTCCGGGAGGAGGGAGGCAAGGCGCGCAACCCCTACTTGGGAAATAAGGACTGGAGAATGAGGTCCCAAAACCAGCATCCCGGTGTGACTCAAGGTCGATGTGGTAGTGGGTAATGAAGGTGTGTGCTAACTTCCAGGTAGCAGCCTTGCAGATTTCCTGGATAGGGACGTCCCTGGAAGCAGCCACCAAAGCCGCAGTATGGCGGGTAGAATGAGCTCTTATCCCTTTGGGAGGCTCCATGTCCACCAACCTATAGCAGAGATCTATGCACCTGCCTATCGTCCGCTTGGCTGCAGGTCTGCCAGGTGCGGCTTCAGCGTAGGTGACAAACAGCTGGCGAACCTCTCCCCGAACTTCAGCTGCCCGCCTCCTTATAATAAGAGAGCGCTTTCTAGGGTACAAAGTATGGAGCCTATATTCGCCTCCGAGGTGTGACTGGGGTAGAACACCGCAGAGTCAACATCTGGTTAAGGTGAAACTCTGACACCACCTTCGGAAGGAATTTCGGTGGGGGCGAGAGGACAACCTTGTCCCTGTGGAAGACCAGATAAGGAGACTCGACGGAAAGCACCTGGAGTTCTCCCATCCTTCTGGCTGACGCGATAGCCACCAAGAAGGTGGTCTTCCACGACAGGTGAGAGATGTCACACCTGTGTATCGGTTTGAATGGCTTGCCCATGAGCTTAGCCAATACCAGCAGTAGATCCCACGGAGGTGGAGGTTCTCGCACCGGAGGGAATATGTGATCAAGGCCTTTGAAAAAGCACCTGACCACCTTCTCCTGCGCCACCGACTGCTTTCCGGCCCGCGCCCCGTAAGCAGAGATGGCTGACAGGTGCACCTTAAGGGTTGTCGACCGAAGCCCTAGCTGAGAAAGGGACCACAGATAGTCCAGGATGCTAGCCAAAGAACAGGAGGAAGGGTCCAACCCCTTATCCTGACACCAAATGGAGAATCTCTTCCATTTGAAGGCATAGCATTTTCTGGTCAACTCCTTACGGGATGCCTCAACAACGTTGAGGACCTTGTCGGAAAGACCCAAGGCCTGGAACTCTAGCCGCTCAGGAACCAGGCCGTCAAGTGCAGGGATTGAAGGTCCAGGTGAGTACCTTCCCTTGTTGACTAGGGTCCGGCGGCTGGAAGCCGCCTCAGGAGCCTGGAGCTGAGGCTGAGGAGATCTGGATACCAGAACCGGCGGGCCAGTCTGGGGCTACCAGAATCACCTGCGCCTTGTCCCTCTTCGCTTGAGAAGCACCTTGTGGATCAAGGGAAATGGAGGGAAGGCATAGAAGAGGACCAGGGTCCACAGCCTCGAGAAGACATACCCCTGCAGTGAGCCCTGCTGAGGGGGGCGGGCATGAAACAGCCTCAGCTTCACATTCTCCATGGAGGCAAACAGGTCCACCTGAGGAGTGCCCCAGTGGGAGAACAGATCTCGTACTACCTCCGGCAGGAGAGACCACTTGTGAGATGCAGCACCTATCCGGCTGAGGGCATCGGACAGAGTGTTGGAGGCTCCTGCCACATGGATTGCTAGGAGATCCGCCTCCAGGCTGATCATGAGAGACCATGTGCGGAGAGCCTCCTTGAACAGAGGCAAGGAGTGCGTCCCGCCCTGACCATTTAGGTAGCACATGGTCGTGGTGTTGTCCATCTGGACCTGCACCACTTGACCCCATACAAACGAAGTGAAGGCGGTGAGGGCTAGTCGGAACGCTCGAAGCTCCAGCAGGTTGATGTGGCATCGAGACTCCTGAGGGGACCAGAGGCCGTGAGCTCTGAGCTCCCCCAGATGGGCACCCCAACCCCATCAGAGAGGCGTTGGTCATCAGAGTGACCGTCGGCTCGGGGCGGACAAACGGGATACCCTCCTGCAGATGAGCTGGAACGAGCCACCACTGGAGGCCATTCCAAATCTCCTGGGTCACTGTCACTGGCTGGTCCAGGGGACCAGAATGCTGTGACCACTGGCGGGCCAGCCCCCATTGCAGGGGACACATATGCCAGCGGGCCCAACGGACCACGCTGGTGCAGGCCGCCATGAGGCCCGGAAGGCACAGGAAGTCCCGGGCAGGGTGCAATTGCCCAACCAGAAATGATTGGGCAAAGGAGGAAAGGACCTATCTGCTGGGAGCCGTGCTCTGGCTCGAAGAGAGTCGTGCTCTGCCCCGATGAACTGAATCACCAGCGATGGCACAAGTTCTGATTTGGCCTCGTTGATGAGGAGACCAATTTGAGAGCAGACCTGGAGGGCCAGATCCCTTGACCGCTCCACCTCCAACTTGGAAGGGGCTGCAATCAGCCAGTCATCCAGGTAAGGGTACACCCGGACCCTTCGGTGCCGCAGGAATGCTGTCACCACTGCCATGCATTTGGTGAAGACCCTGGGAGCTGGAGAGAGGCCGAAGGGCATGGTCCAGAACTCGAAAAGGGATCCCTCTGCCCTGAAGCAGAGGAATCGCTGGTGAGATGGACAGATTGGGACGTGAAAGAACGCATCCTGAAGGTCCAGAGAACACAGCCACACGCCTCGTTCCAAGGATGGAATGATCTGAGCCAGAGTGACCATCCTGAAGATGCGAGACCTTAGGAACTTGTTCAGGTTGTGTAGGTCATGAATGGGGCACCAGCCCCCCATCCGTATTGGGACCAGGAAGTACCTGGACACAAACCCTGGGTCTGGAGAAGGGTCCGCCACCTCCCTGATCACCTCCTTCTGGAGGAGCAGGGCAATGTCGGCTCGACGAGCCGATAGATAGGCTACGGAACCTGTAGCCCCCATGGGGTGACGGCTCAATAGGGTGGGGACTGCTCGAATTCCAGAGGTAGACCCCTGCCGACCACTTCCAACATCCAGCGGTCCGTGGTGATAGTGGACCAGGCGGAAAGGAAGTGGCGGAGCTGTCCCCCCACGGGGGGAACCCGGGGAGGAGTGACGAGGTTGGGGGTGACACCCCTCAACCCATCACTGGGCAGGCTTGGAGGAAGGGCTGCCCGAACCTTTCCCTCTCTGCTTCCTGCTGGAGGAAGCAGCAGGCTTGGCTTTGGGGTGCCAAGTGCGAGCCTGCTGGCTCTGATGCTGGTGTTGCTAGGCCGGACATGCCGCAGGGGCTGAAGGACGAAAGGGCTTACGCTGCTGCTGGCAGCCTTTGTCCTTCTGGGCAGACGTGACCGAGTCCAAGGTGACGTTGGACTTCTCGATCCACTGAAGATGACCCTCCACCCCGGGACTGAACAAGTCGGTACCCAGGAAGGGAATGTCTGCCAGCTTGTGCTGGGTATCCGCCGTAAAGGTGGAGATCCGCAGCTAAGCTCTACGGTGCATGGCCACTGTGGCTGCTAATGACCGGCCACACAAGTCAGCGATGTTTGGAGCTGCTGTTTGGCCACTGCCCTTCCCTGATCCCGCACCTGCTTGACCGTCGTTTGAAGGTCAGCCGGGAGATGAGGAATCACCTCATCCAGGGAGCCCAAAAGGGCGTGTGAAAAGTGTGCCATCAGGATGGCCGAGCTAGCCTGACGAAGGCCTAAGGAGGAAGCAGCATAGACTTTACGCCTGGAGTAGTCCAATTTCTTGGACTCTTTATCGGGTGGCTTGTCCACATCCCGAGTGTTCCCGGAATGCTGGAAAACGCTGTCGGTCACTAACCCCTCCGCAGAGGGGTGCTCTGAGAAACTGGAAAGTGAACCGGTAGGGACAGCATACTTCCGAGCCATCCTGGCCGAAGGTGCTGGACAAGAAGCTGGTCGCTGCCACAGCTCCAGGGCCGGGCCAACAATGGCTTTGGCCACCGGGAAGGCCTCTGTAGGAGAATCCCCTCGGTCCAGTATCTCCGTGAGGGGATACTTGGCCTGTTTTGAAACGGGTTCGAGCTTCATCCCAGTGGACTCTGAGATGAGTTGAAGCATTCCAAGGAACGAGGATGGGCTCTCGTCCACCGACTGACCCCCAGTGGACTACAAGTCAAGCGGCCTGGAGAAGGAGGAGGAGTCGTCGACAGACTTCGAGGAGTCTGCGAACAGCCGACGAGTACCTGTGCCACCCTCCACCTGCCGAGGTCGATCGGGAGTGAGGATGACTGACAACCTATGGGGCAAACCCTGACCTGACCGAGAATCCTTGGTCGGGGCCCCAGTCTTCGGTTGTGGAGGCGGAGGTTCCACCACAATGGGTGGTGTAGCTGGTTTCAGATGAACAACCGGTGCCGGCTTCAGCTCCTTGACTACTACGAGGGGTTGTTTCGGCCGCTCCGGTGACAGCCACTTAATGGCCGGAGAAAGCGACGGAGTCAGCTTATTCCCGGACAATAAGAGCTGCTGCCACATTAAATCCTCGTAGCACCAACGCAACTTGTGCCGGAGCCTATTCTCTGAAGAGGATGGCAAGGATGAGCGGCGCCGCCGCTTTCCATGGTGCCGAGACCGAGACCACCGACGGGACCGGCTGGACCTGGAAGAGGTCCGAGACCGAGACCTTTGGGGATTCCGAGGGTGGGTCAGAGAGGGGGCCGGGGAAACCCGCTCCTCCCTCGGTTCAGGGACCTTAACTGGGGACTCCAGCACAGGAGGCACGGGCAAGTCCTCGGTTTCCACCGGGGGAACCGGTGAAGAAGGGTTGTCGGCTTCTCCAGTCGACAAACCGACGGGTCGAGAAAAATTTCGACCGTGTCGACGGTTGTCTCAGCCGGCTGACCTGACGGGGACACCGTGAAGCCAGCGGCCTTAGCTGCAACCTCGACCGAAGTCCAGTGTCAACTATCCGGGGAAGGGGACCTCTCCCATTCCCATGAACGCCGACGGTGGGACTTACCTTGAAGTCCTTCTTTTGGACCGAGAGGAATGTCCCGATGGCCCTTCTCCCTTGGTGGAGAGGGATTGGCAAAGCTCCTTAAAAGAAGCTGTATAGGAAGAGCCCACGGCCGCCTCCTCCTTGAGGGTGATCATCTGCTCCAGCTGTTCTGCTGAGCCCGCCGCCGCGGACACTGCCCAACGGGCCTCCTTCGACTTGACCGGAGGATAACGTTTCTCAGGTCGTCCCAACAGCAATCGGGCAGTGCAGTCCTCCAAGACCTAAGCCGAAAAGGATTTGCATAACTCACAAGCCTGTGAGTCATGGCCGAGTCCAAGGCAATAAACGCACGTGGAGTGTGGAACGGTCCGGGACATCTTCTACCCACAGGGGCACCGACGAAATCCGGGAGTCGATTTGTCCATCGCAGCCGTGAGGGAAAAAGAAGACCGAAGAGTGTGGATCCAGGCCTAAAACGCAGAGCGCTAAGGAGAGAACCTGAGCTTCCAAGCAGTAAGGAAGATCTGGCATCATGGGGCGAGGCCAAGAGTTTTACCACCCGGGTGGGTGGGAGGAGCCAGCTTGAAGACCTTCCGGCAAGATTTAAAGCAGCAAGGAACCTGCCAGTAAGTGTGGATTGAACATATCCATGTCCCTAGAACCCCCCTTTCCTTGGCATGGACTCCGTTTACTGTTATCCTCTGTGTCCTGTTGTTCAGCCAATTTTTTACCCAGGTTACCACCCTGGGACCCACTCCCAGGCTGGCTAACTTGTTTATCAATATTTTGTGTGGGACTGTGTCAAATGCCTTGCTGAAGTCTAGGTAGGCCACATCCACAGCCGCTCCCTGGTCTACTACTTTGGTCACCCAGACAAAGAACTCTATTAGATTCGTCTGACATGACCTCCCCGCTGTGAATCCATGCTGCCTTGGGTCCTGTGCCTCGGTAACCTCTAGGTACTCAACAATTCTTTCTTACAGAAATGATTCCATAATTTTCCCTACCACTGAGGTCAAACTAACAGGTCTGTAGTTTCCTGCCTCTGCCTTGCTCCCACTTTTGTGGAGGGGAATAACATACACCTTCCTCCAGTCCTCAGGTACCACACCATCCTCCCATGATTTGTTAAAAAGGGTAGTCAGTGGTGTCACTAGTTCTCCCCATAGTTCTTTTAGAATTCTGGGGTGAATCCCATCAGGTCCCGCTGCTTTGTCCACCTTGAGTTTCAGGAGTTCTTTCAGGACTCTTTCTTCTGTGAAGGACTTGTATTGACCCCCCCTATTCAGAGTGCTTCTATTGTTTGGTTTAGGTGCCCCCCCTCTTCTTTTGTGAATACTGAGCAAAAGTATTCATTCAGGATTTCTATCTTTTCACTGTCACACTCTGCCCACCTCCCCTTCCCTTTATGAGCCTCACTATCCCTCCCTTGGTCTTTCTTTGTTCCCTGATGTACCTATAAAAGGTTTTATCCCCCCTTCTTAACCGAGATGGCTATCTTTTCTTCTGTTGGTGTCTTTGCAATTTTGACTGCCTTCCCTGTTTTCTACTGTTTTAACTGATACAGTTCCCTGCCTTGCTCTCTCTGATTCCTTGTACTTCCTGAATGCTTTTTCTCCGTAACCTTCCCTGCCACCTCTTTTGAGAACCATAGTGTTTTTCTCCTTCGTTTTGTTTTATTTGTTCCAGACAAAGGCGTGTTGCCTGTGTGATGGCAGTTCTGATTTTTCCCCACTGTTCCTCCACCCCTCCTTCCTGACCATTTGCTAGGGCATTCCTTGTGCACTCTCTCATTTTGCCAAAGTCAGCACTCCCAAAGTCCAATACTCTTGCTTTTGTATGGCTTGACTCTATGGCTGTGTTTATCGTGAACCACACTGTGGTCACTTGTTCCCAGATAGCTACTCATTTCTAAATCTGAGATCCTCTTTTCATCCCCATTTGAGAGTACCAGGTCTAAGACTGCTCCCTCCCGAGTGGGTTCCAGTACTAGCTGTCTGAGGCATACACCCTGTAGGGCACTGAGAAGGACCCTGCTTTTGGATGTGGCTGCAGCAAAGGTGCTCCAGTTCACATCTGGCATATTCAGGTCCCCCATCAATAATATCTCCCTTTTTTCTGCCATTCTAAGAATGCCTTCTATCATTTCCTTGTCCCTTTCCTCCCCTTGAGACCAGGGTCTGTAAACACCTGTGCAGATTGTATTGCCATTTCCTGTTTCCAAGGTGACCCGTAGTGCCTCCTCTCCTCCCTGTTTACCCTTTAGTTCTGTTGCTTTGATCCCTTCCCTTACGTAGACAGCTACTACTACTCCTTCTCTTTTACTATCCCTGTCCCTCCTGTAGATTGTGTACTCTGGTATGTTGACATCCCAGACATGGTTCTCTGTATACCATGTTTCTGTGACTGCCACAATATCCAGCCATTCCTCTTCCATCAAGGCCACAAGTTCAGGAAGCTTGTTACCCAGATTACGGGCATTGGTACTCATTGCCCTCCATTTTTTGATGGCCTTACCCCTTTTAGCCCCATTCCTGCCCTCATTGCGTTTGCCTTTTTCTCCATTGACCCGTTCTGCTTCCCACTGACTTCTCTACCTTGACGTTTACTTTGAGAACTACATTGTTTTGTGGGGGAAGGCTGGGAATTTCCTGCTCCTTTTCAGTGCATCCCCTCTTAGCTAGTTTAAAAGCTTTCGTATGAAGCATTTAAACCTATCACCTAAGACCCTGGATCCCCTCCTGGACAGATGCAGACCATCGTGCCAGTATAGGCCTGTATCCCTGCAGGTGGACCCTCAGTTCCCAATGAAGCCAAAACCCTGTGCTCTGCACCAGTTTTTCAACCATTCATTGAATACCATGGTGTGGAGTACCCTAGCCTCACTCATGCCATAGACAGGCAGCACCTCTGAGAAGGTTACCATGCGTGCTTCTTGTCTAAGGCCCCTCCCCAACTCCACAAACTCCTCCTGTACTGCTCTGATCCCATTCCCAGCTAGGTGATTTGTCCCTAGGTGGACAATGATGTTCAGCTCTCTCTCCCCCCCGTGCAGCTGCTTCTGCTATCCTGAGGATTCGCTTCCTGTTCCTCCAAGCCATGGCACCGGGCAGGCACCTTAACTCCCTCTCTCCTCCCTCTTCTAGTTCTACCTCCCTAACAACTGAGTCCACCACCAGGAGCTGTTTCCTTCCCCTGTGGGGTCCCATGCCACCCTCCTTTGGGTCTCCCTTGTGGAGGTTCCCAGCATCCTCCTTGGTCTCCACTGTGGGTGCCTCCATAGAGGAACCACACTCCAAAAGAACAGCATATGAATTGTGGAAAGGTACAACTGGAGGGATGTGCCTCTGTTCCACCACCCTCACCCTCCCCGTGCCCACTGTGGTCCAACCACTCCTCTTTCTTGGCAACCTCTGAGGCAACGGCAGCAGCCTTGGTGGTGCCGCCTGGGTAGGGGAGGAGGTTTCTCAACTCTTGTGGCACCAAAGAGTGGTCAGATTAAACTTCTGGCAGAGGTGCAGGCCTTGGAAGTTATGAAAAGGCTCCAGACAGCAGACATAAAGATTGTGGTCATCCTCCCGAAAAATCTTCTTTCTGCAGCAGCGACAGAAAAGAGAGGGTGACTCAATGGTTCTGGACATAAAAAAAGGCTTCTGAAGGAGGCCACGCGAGTAAGTAGGCGGTGGGAAAGAACCGAGGAGGGAGCAGGGCTGCCTACCCCTATATAGGGAAGATGATATCAGCATGGGTGGCCCCGATAGGCTGTTACAGAAAAAGGCTTCCATGGGATCCTAGTGCCTGACGACTAAGTTCCATAGGTGTGACCTAATGAAAGAGATATCCCAGATGAAGATCTAGATTTTACTTACTTCTGTATTTGTATTAAGCTTGATGTCAGTGTATTTATATTTGGTTGTATTTTCTTTTCTTAAAAAGCAATAAAGATTAAGAAAAAAGCTAATATACAAACAATGGAGAAATTAACTTCTATTTGTAGCAAAGGGCTGCCCTATGTCTTAATTGATGGATTAGGTGGGAACTCTATCAGACAGATCTCACTGAATGACCTAACCGCTACTTAACAGAATTGATTGGAAGTTTGGAACCCCAGATTTACTTTGCTTGTACCCCCCTTTTTTGTTGTTTACCTGCAATCCAGTATCTCTCTTTTGGATTGGATACCACTCCAACCACATATTAGCTATGTGATAAACTACAGGACCTTTCAGGTTAATTTATTGACATGATAGACAGTTGTCGAAGTAAGAAAGGATGCACTGTAGAACGTGCTTCGGTTTTGCCTCTCCCAATACTATTATTAAGATATAAAAAGATATTAACTTGATTTCCCAGCCCCCCCCCCATGTTGGTTAAATGTTTTTACTGTTGGTTATTTATAATTTTGATGTATTATTTCTTCTCTTTTTATATATATGAAATGTATTATGCAAAATACTGTGAATGTTTTAAGTACTGTATGTGACCTGATTAAGATCACTAAATAAACAGGAGTATAAAGAAAAAAAAAAAACAGTATTCGCTGAGAAGGCAACTACTTACCTGTACTCATGAAAGAAAGAAGTGACTATGATAGCCCAATGGTTGCCATGGTGGGGTCAGGAAAACGAGGCAAAATAGGATGGGAAAAAATATACATGGTGTAATATGCAGGTAACATGTATGAACATTGTGTTGAGAATGTCCATACATCAAATACAGAGAATAACAGACAACTGTGAACTACAAGACTAACTCTGAGTAGTTCTGATGACATTATAAACTGTGATGTATGGCTATATGTGTTTGGAAGAGATGTCACTGTAAGAGCTCACCTGCTGCATCCTTTTTTTTTTTGGTACTTTTTATCGCCTTTTGCTCCCGGCACCCACCTCGGGAGGGAGCCCCCAGTCCCATCCCCAGATGTCCACCAGCCGGCACCAACCGATACCCCCAGGGCTTCCCCACCCTGTTGGAGCTCCCCAACTACCGTTGAATGCCAGATCCAGTGTGGCCGGCGCTGTGGCTATTTGGGGGTGGGACCTGCGAGGTGCCCTCCATCATCCAGCTGGAGCGGATTTTCTCCTCCATTGTGCACCCCATGGAGGCAGAGCATGCAATGACTCTGGTGTTGGTAACACGCACGCTTCCGTGTGTGCTCCATCAGGCGTCTGCCCTGCCTCCAACCCTCAGGCAGCATCGGTGTGCTGCTCCCAGCCTATGCTAGGGGCCAGGCGTGCACCGATGGCTGAACCCACCCCCCCCGGAGAGCAGTCCCTGGGACGCTCAATCTTTCTCCTCTCCTGCCGACCCCCAGTGGCCTGCGCTTGTTCCCCGAACACAGGTTGCCGACGTGGCATGGCATCCAGAGCCTCAACCCTCAGCGCCACCAGGCCAGCACCTGCTGCATCCTTAAGGGTGAAAGAAGCCCCCACATGCAAGGCCACTCACTCAGTGATGACTGGATGAACCAGAGCTCAAGAGTTAGGACAGTAGAAATCCGAGACGGCATTACCAGCACTGGCTTTCACTCTTTTTTTTTTTTTATGTTTATCTATGTATTCTCCTTGCTGTGCTCAGCTCTGGCACTGGGATCACCTCATCGCATACCCCCAGGGACTCGGTGTACTGAACTGGAGCTGCCTCCAATTCAGGCTCCCCAAATCTCACCATGCCACCAGTCCTCAGCTTATCTTATGAGCCCAGATTCCGTTCCGGCCGAGGGTGCAGCATAACAGGGACAGCACAGATCACCTCAGCTTTCTGTTGCCAGGGGATTTTCTTCTGATTTGAGAGTTCTACTTGTCTCCCTATAGACAGTGCACCCACTTGTGACATGCCAGGGGGGAGGGGCACAAAGCAACATGCAGTTACCCATGTAGCCATGGTGCCACCATCATGCCTCCACCAAGTGTCACACACAGAGCAGTGCACCATAACTATTCACCCCATTCCTGCCAGCCTCCGCTCCTGCCTCACTGAGCTTCGTGTGCAAACCCTGGTCGCCAGTATGATAGAGTGGTGCACTACCATTTGGCACCATGGTGCAGTCTCATTATCTTGTTTTGTTAACTGTTTATCCAACAGACTAAAAAGTAAAGGAAAACCTTTTTTATTTAAATTACAATTTATGAAATACAAAACAGTCAACCTGAAGAAATGTTAAACTTTTGGCAAGTTCAAAACATTTTTAAAATCTGTTTTTGCTTTCTGTCACTAATTTTATAAAAATCTTAAAATGATTACTGGGCACAACATTTAATTCAATGGAGGCAGAGGGCACAGTTCCAATTTTCATCATAGTTCTGTGTTAATCTAGCTACACGGAGCAGTACTGAGCATGATCATTAAGGAGTTAGTAGATGCCATCCATGTCACAATGCCACCCAGGTCCAATTTACATGCCATCCAAAACATCAGGATTAATGGTACCATTTGGGTCAAGCAACAGAAATGTCCTCAGGTTTGCTTGGGGAGATGTCCTTACATAGGCTGCAGAGCAAGCGTATCATGAGACTCAATGACATGTATCATGGGACCCAGCGATGTCCCTCATGGGTCCCAGCAATGTCCATCATGGGACCAAGTGACATCCAGCAAGTTCCAAAATAGAAAAGCACAGCACACTAATTTCATCCTCGGCAGGCCACCAACTTGTCTACCAACCTACCTGATTCGGGGTCGTTCGGGGACTTATGGCACCAAGCGCGCCCCAGCAGGACCCCAGAGCTGGCATGGAGGCTTCATCCTAGGTGGCCCCCAAATATTTCCTTTGTTTTCGCTCCTACATTCCGGTCCTACCCGAGGCCCCAGAAGTGGTGATGCATGCACGTGGAGGTGCACATGCACACCGCAGATCCAGTACCAGCCCCTTCTGCCCTCCCGCGGCCTAACTCCGGCACTCCTCGGAGGCGATGCAGCCACCTGGCCTCCACTAGGGGGTGGCCAAGCTCCATGGAGACCATGTACTCCCTCCTGAGGCGGAGGGCTGCCAGCCGGCAACCGATCACATCCTCTCCCCCCCCCCCGCCGACCCAGGCTTGTTCCCGAACCCGGGTTGCCGGCGTGGCACGAGGTGTGGTGCCCAGCATCTCAACCTTCAGCGCCACCAAGCAGGCCCACTGATTTCAAATTGAAAAGGACTTTACTGTTAAATGAGCACTTGAATCAAAATCACAGCTTACAAAAAACTCCAGGGAAAATGTATTCACAATTTGCAGATAAAGTTCATTCATTATAATGGCACACATGCTACGCATTGCTCATAGAGCAAAGATTCTGTGGCACATCCCTCAAATAATCTGGTGAAATTATGGCAAAGCACAAAAGTACAGTTAAAACAGCACAGAGGCGGTGGACCGACTGAACCAGTGCTTTGTGACAAAAATCACTTTGTCAGGGGTTAACGATGTCCAAACTGAGACTCACAGATGTCTAACCTGGGACCCAGTGATGTTCATCATGGGACTCAGTGATGCTCAACCTGGAACCCAGCCACGTCCATCACGGGATCCAAAGACATCCAACCTGGGACCCAGTGACGTCCAACCTGGGACCTAGCAACATCCAACCTGGGACCCAGCAACGTCCAACCTGGGACTCAGTGACATCCAACCTGGGACCCAGCAACATCCAACCTGGGACCCAGCAACGTCCAGCCTGGGACCCAGTGACATCCATCATGGGACCAAACAACATCCAACCTGCCATTCAGCGATGTCTAACCTGGGACTCAGTGATGTCCAAACTGGGACCCAGTGACGTCTAACCTGGGACCCAGCGATGTCCCTTATGGGGCCCAGTGATGTCCAACATGGGACCCAGTGACGTCCATCATGGGACCCAGTAACATCCAACCTGGGACTCACTGACATCCATGAGACCCAGCAACATCCATCATGGGACCCAGCCCATTCAACCTGGGACCCAGCGACATCCATCACAGACCCAGCGATAGGGACCCAGTGACATCCATCATGGGACCTAGCGACGTCCAACCTGGAACCCAGCAACATCCAAGCTGGGACCCGATGATGTCCAACCTGGGACCCAGCGACATCTATCATGGGACCCAACGACATCCAACCTGGGACTTTAGCGATGTCTAACTTGGGATTCAATGATGTCTAACCTGGGACCAAATGATGTCCAACCTGGGACCCAACGATTTCCAATCTGGGGGACCCAGTGATGTCCAACCTGGGACCCAGTGATGTCTAACCTGGGACTAGTGATGTCTAACCTGGGATGTAGTGATGTCCATCCTGGGACCCAGGGACGTCCAACCTGGGACTTGGCAATGTCTATGCAGCGTCTATCATGGGATCCAGCGACATCTAAACTAGGACTCTGTGATACCTAGCATGGGACCCAGAGATGTCTAACATAGGACACAACATCCATCACTGGGCCCAATGACTGCCAACATGGGGCCCAATGACTGCCAACATGGGGCCCAGTGATGGCCAATCTGGGGCCGACTGACAGCCAACACGGGGCCCAGTGATGGCTGATCTGGGGCTGACTGACAGCCAACATGGGACCCAGTGACAGCCAACATGGGGCCCAGCAATGTCTATCATGGAACCCAGCAGCATCTCTCATGGGGCCCAATGACGTCTATCATGGGGTCCAGTGATACCTATCACTGGGCCAAGAACCCCACCTCCAATGAATGAGATGTTTCACTTCAAGGGTCTTGTCTCTGAGAATGAAACTCTAGAAAAGTAAGGAATAACACAAGATAGTGTGGGTTAAACTAAGTAAATCACTCACCACCCACACCCCTGGTGGGGGCACCTTGAGTCTGCAAGCACCCGGGGGGGGGGTGTTAACACAGCTGAATCCACAAACCCTGAAGTGTGTTATCTCACTTATACAATGGTTGTATTTTTTTGGAAAAATTATACTTTCCCTATGCCAAAAGGCTGCACTACATTATTCAACCTCATATGATCATGCTTTGACCACTCAGAGCAGAACTGTGCCATGTCCAATAAAGTCATCGCCCCCCCCCCGAGGTATGTACATACTGTACACTTCAGTGATATCATTCTCAGCCCAGAAGTGAGAAGGGGGAGCCCTTCAGATCTAGTTTAGGAATGTCTTCAAGGGCACCCTCTTAATATCATGCTCAAACTCATGGTCCCACATCAGCGTCATCGCAAGTCCAGACACCAGGGAGCTGGTCACTAAAGCTGGTTTAAAGGTGGTATGTGCAACATGCCCAGTGCCGTGTGGAAGACTTCCCTCACTGCCTTCATTAGTTGTAGGCGAGCAAACATCTGGCTGAACAAGTGAGGCAATGGCTCCTGTAGAAGACAAAACCAAAAACATGACAAAGTTTTACTTCAAAGCCAGAGTCCCATTCCCTTGGTCAAACTACTACGGCTGGATAGTGGAGCAAGTCAGCCTCATTCTTGTGTCAATTAACTGGAGTTATCAGAAGGTGGGTGTGAACAGACAACATACTGCAGTTTTTTTTTTTTTTTAATTGCTATTCCTGTATTAATTGTACAATACATTAGGTATTTCCTGGGTTCCAAGGCCTAACAACTGAGAAGAAAAGAAATGGACATAACCAGGACAGAGTACTTATTATCACCCAGCGTCACAAATGTAATGGAAGAACACCACAGTAACTGAAAATTATCATCACCCAGTGTCACAGTATAATGGAGGTACACCACAGTAATCGAAAAATTATAAAAATGGTTATAAGACAGACATTATGACCAAGACCATGGACTAAAAACATAAGAGTGTAAAAGCTTGAAAATTGTCTTGCGTGGTTAACACTTGTCAATTGTCTGACATGACTTTCCCAGTCCATGTAGTATCTACAAGAAAACAAAATTGCAGTGTACTCATCGCCTCTCCTGCTTCTCTCAAATTAACCCCCTTGGTTAAACATTACATACTACATTTGTAACTGAACTTGAAAGGAAAATATATTAAAACAAGTCTCAATATTAATATTAATCCTTTTCTTTGTTTTCCATGTTCCATGTTCTCTTGTCCCCATCTGACCCACACTCTCCCCTCTACAGTTCCCACCTACTTTTATTGATCTTCATCCCATCTTCAGCTTGCTGGTGTCTCCCTCATTTACCAATACATAAACTTTGGGGGAGTGCTTTATCAAATTTGTTATGATTGGGAAGATGGTCACTAAGTGCTGCTGCGCATGCTATCATGATGTGCATGCTGGGGGGACCACTAAGGGGCAGTCATGCAGCAGCAAATGCCTCCTGGCTAACTGAGAGGCATCACATGCCCCCTGGAGTTGTGCACCAATGTCTGCCAGTCCAGCTGGGATCCCTGGGTGAATAAGTCTTTTACTAGGCTACTGGATCAACCCAAGAAACCTCACTTAACCTTCAGCCTCATATTGTTTATCCACTCAAGCGTCTAGGTTTATTGCCTCCTGCAGCATACTTACTGTTTCATCACATTAATAACTACATGATAATGTGTCCAGATTTCACCAGCCACAATGCAGGATTTCTCTAGCTCATTTTAAAAATGAAATTATCAAACAACAAATATTCAGTTTAAATTTCAAATCTGATGTTTGTCTTATCAGTTACATAGTCACCTTTTGCAGTATTGTATACAGTGGAGTAAGCCAGGATGTAACACAATACTGCAGTAGAGTTACTGCAGTAAACCAGGCAATTTCAATGGCAGCTAATCCATTTTGTGTCATTGAGGACACCTGGAACGTGCACCGCGGAGAGAGTGATGTGCCGTTCTAGTGCCCAATACCAGACTCTCATCGCCTCCCTGCATAGGGGGTAAGGATGAGCGCCCCCTTGCTTGCTGATATAGAAGACGACCGCCATATTGTCCGTCTGAACCAGAAGAGAGCCTGGTATGAGGTCCTCCTGAAAGGCGTGTAGCGCACTGAGGACCGCTTGCATCTCCAGGACATTGATGTGGAGTTCATGCTCCTCGGGGGTCCAAATGCCTTGTGTTTGGGCCCCCAGGTGCGTCCCTCACCCCAAATCCGAGGCATCCGTCGTAAGGGTCTGATTCGGGGGCCCCGGATGGAAGGGGACCCCTCTTTCCAAATTGAGTGGATTCATCCACCAAAGAAATGTTCTCTTTACTGGCTTTGTGACTCTGACCATGTGGTCTAAGTTGTCGGAGCACTGATCCCACTGCACCCTAAGCATCCATTGTGGGATTTTCATGTGGAGGCGGGCCAGAGGAGTGATTGGAATGGTCGCCACCATGTGCTCCAGAAGTCTGAGGAAGGTCCTTGCTGGGACCTGAGGAGTTACTAGAACCAATCCGCCCATCTTCTGCAAGTGATCGCCCCTCTCTGGGGGTAGAAAAGCCATGCCCTGGACTGAATCCAGGACTGCTCCGATAAAGACGAGTCTTTGGCTGAGTTCTGGGGAAGACTTTGGAAGGTTCAGGGTGATCCCCAGGTCTCGGAAGAGAGTATAGGTGTTCCCGAGAGCTTGAAGCAGGCATGACCTTGATGGTGCTGCTAGCAGCCAATCGTCCAGGTAAGGGAAGACATAATGCCCCTGACACCTTAGAGCCGCAGCCACTAATGCCAAGCTGGTTCAAGTTCAAGTTTATTGTTCTTCCATAAAAATGTCATGACAAAACTTTTTGATCATTACAATGAGTAGAAAATGACACAAAAAATACAATGATTAAAAGTAGTGGTAATTTAAGAGGGTGAGAATCTAAGATACATTTCATGATAAGAGGCAGAGTATTTATATAAATAGAATGGTGTCATAAACAGAGCTCAATAAAGGACCAATAAGATTGTGAGACTAGGAATTTTGTTTGTTTGTAGTTCTTAGTCTCTTTAAATAGGCCTTTTTTATGGCTTATTTACAGACATTATGAACATTCCAATCCTGATAGCATCTTCAACTGTCCCTGGATGCATCAGAATAAAAACTGGATCATAAGCTAAGACAGTGTATTTCACCAAAAAATCCTTAAGGTATTTATTTCGTGCATAACTGTATAGAGGGCATTGTATGATGATGTGCGAAAGGGTCTCAACTAAGCCTTTATTACATAAACATTTTTTTTCGTTTGTCATTCTGCATAACTAATGAATTATAATACATATATTTTAAAGTAATTAGTCCAAATCTTGCCCAAGTGATTGCTTTCCGGTAGCTGTTGGTATATAAAGATAAGCCTCTAGATTTGAATCTGTTTTGTTTTGGCTCAACCATAGGGCTTGTCTTTGAGAATGGACAAGGGGCATCTGCATGACAAACGCCAGGTGAAAAATTTTCTTTTTTATTGCAGCCTTGTAGGATTCGTGAATCTTTATATTAGGATGATTATCTCGCCTTAAGTGTGAGTAGGCAGAGTTATCTAAGCTATACAAGAGAGTTTTTAACCATGGGCAATGGAAATCCTCATTAAACCATGCTTCTTTTTCTCTGACACAAAGTAAGGGTAAGCCATTTTTGTTATTGTTTATTAATTTAAGCCAATAAGTAATTAACTTTAGTTTAATGAGTTCCGCCAAGGGGATTCTGTCTAATTCAGCTCTTGCTACGGAGCTGGATGTTGATGATGGGACTTGTAATAGTCTAACAAAGGTCATTCTAATTTTGGTAACTTTTTTAGTCCCCAGATTTCAGCCCCATATAAGAGAAGGGGAGTGATTTTTGTTTGCCCTGCCGTAATGGCTGGGGATACCGAGAGCCCTCCATATTTATGATTAAACCTTAATAATGCTTTAACTACATGATTTGCTTTGGCAATTTGTTCCTTTATAATGTATGTTCCAAAGATTTTTAGAAGAGAGCGTTATACCTAGGTATTTGTATGAAGGAACTAGTTCAAGACGCTTGTTTTTATAAAATATTCTAGGGTTAGTTATTTGTTGACCAAACAACATTATTTTTGTTTTTTCCAAATTTATTTTCAAGTGTAAGTTATTACATTTGGTTATCAGTTGATCCAATTTGTTTTGTAAACCTTTGGAAGACAAAGACAAAAGAATTAGGTCATCCGAATAGGCTAAAGAATGAAGATGAAAATTCATTATTTTTGGGGAGTCCAAGTAATTACACAAGTCAAAGCTTAGGAGGGAATCTATACTTCGTGAAGACTCGGGGAGCGGAGGAGAGGCTGAATGGAAGAACTCGAAACTGATAATGTTCCCCCTGGCAGTGGAACCTTGGGAACTTCCTGTGAGGGGGGAAAGACCCGACATGCATGTATGCATCTTGCATGTCTAGGAAGCAGAGCCAGTCCCCTTGGTGCAGCAGAGGAAGAAGACCTGGAAGAGTTACCATCAGGAACCTTTTGTGCTCTATATAAAGACCAGGAAGAAGTGGGAATAATACCCATTTCCCCGCTGCCGCAAGGGGACTGGTTCTGTCGCCCTTTTCTGCAAGAGGGCCTGTATCTCTCCTTCTATGAGAGGGATATGAGAAGGAGGATATCTGGAGAACCTTGGTGGACTGTCTGGAGGAATCTCTGAGAACTCTAAAGTGTGTCCTCTCCTTATGACGTCTAGGACCCATCTGTCTGCAGTGACTGAGCTCCATCCCTGAAAGTACAGGGAGAAGTGACCCCCTACCACCACCCCTGGAACCTCTGCCGGAGGAGAGGGTCAGAAGGGAGTCATTGGGTTGAGCCAGGGGTGGGTAGAGAGGCCTGGGAGGACTTGGGCCCACGGGGAGGAGCGCCTCCAGGCTGCTGGTTGCCGGCTCTCCTCCGAAAGCCTCCTCTATAGCCCTGTTGATTGCCACGGGCTTGACCACCTGAGAGCTTCCGAAATGGCCGCTTTCGCTGTCTCCGCTGTACATTTGGCGGACCGACCAGATGGATTTGCCTGACTCTTGGAGGCAAGAGATAAGAGACTCCGTCTCCTGCCCAAACAAAACAGTACCCTGGAACGGTAAGTCCCGGATGCCAGACTGCAGATCCTGGTGAAAGCCCAAGACCCTCAACCAGGAATGGTGCCTGTGGCAGACACCTGACGCTGCCACTCTGGCTGCCGTATCCGCAGTGTCGTATAAGGCATGCAAAACACGTGTACCTACATCCCAGCCCGATTTTAGGATGTCCAGAATCTCCGTTGTTTTCTCGAGTCTGACAAGGCGCTACTGCTCTTGCTCTACGCTCTCCCATAGTGCATTCTGGTACTGGACCATATGCAAGGAAATTCAGGACCTAATTGAACAGGTGGAGGCAGAATACACCTTCTTGCCCACCTGGTCCAAATAACGAGACTCCAGATTGGGAGGCTGCGAGCTGAGGTGTTTGGACAGCTTAGATTTGTCATGAGCAGCCGTAATAACTGAAGAGTCTGCCTGAGGGTGTTTGGCCAAAAATGGTTCATCCCTCGGGGCTCTATACAGCCTGTCCGATTTCTTTGGAACTGCTGGGACCAAAGCCGGATGCTTCCAGGCTATCTGGGTGAGGTCCTGGAATGTATCCACAAAAGGAGGCACCACCATAGGTTTAGGCTTCTTCTGCCTCAGGTACTTAGCCAATCTCCGGCGTTCTGGATCCAGGTCCTCTGTATTCCACTCACTGAGGCTTGGATGTGCCTCATGATGTCCATGAAAGTAGGATCATCAGGAGGCGAGGGGGGCTGGTCCTTCTCTCCTGGGGAACCCCCAAATCCCGAAAAAGAAGAGGTAGAAGAGGAAGAGGAAGAGGAAGGGCTACTGGGTGATGAGTAGCTTGACCTATCCCTGTGGCTAGCCCCACTCGAACACGGTGACTCACTGACCGACAACGGTCCGAAGACAGACGTCAGTCACAGGACCAATGGTGGAGCGGAGACTGACGTCAGTCAGAGGACCGTCGGGAGCAGTCCCATCTAACAGAGCGGGAACGGCTCCTGGTGCAAGACCTGACCCGGCATCGGCTACCCAATCTAGTAGCGCGCTGGTGTCGGTCTACGGACTGTGAACGAGAACGAGCCCTGGGAGGAGGTGTAGGCGGTGGCCTCTCAGGGGTCTTCCTTGGCGAAGAAGCACCTCCTGGCTATGGTTCACCCGAAGGGTCCAGGACCGTGACAGGGTTGGCTGGGGTCCGCTTCGACCTGCCCCACCAGAAGGAAAAAAGATCCTGGAGCTCTTCCTTTGAAAAACGGAGGCCGCTTCCCGAAATGGAATATCCACAACATTGACCTTGGAAGGAGAGCTCTTCTGAGCCCCAGGGGAGGAGGACTTAGGGATGGAGACGCAGCCCTTTGCCGGTTGCCGATCCGATCCGCCCCATCACCCGCGCTGGTGAAGGGACCGACGACGGGTAATGACCGGGCGCCAGAGTGTCCTTTCGACTCTGAGGGCGAGCTCTTGACGGGCGGCGCCGAGGCCTTGGAAGGCGGGGCCGAAGCTTGTGCCTCTGAGGACTTAACGGTGACCCTTAGCAGGGTCACCTTAGGCTTCGATGGCCTCTCCCCCGAAGGTCCAGCCTTAGCCTGATTGGCTTTCTTGGGAGAAGGCCACGAGCGGGAGCGAGACCGGGACCTGGACTGGTGCCGGGACTGACTACGGTCTTTTTCGCGGGACTGCTTGGTTTTGTCCTTCTTTTTCAGCTTATCCCTTGAGGTGTGCAGGTCCATTTTCTTTTCAAGCAGGAACGCCTTCAGGCCTTCAAGCGGCGGATCCGCGCCCGGCTGGTGAACTTCTGGCAGGACAAACAGGCCACGGTGTCGTGCTCAGATCCCAGGCAAAAAATGCACTGCTTGTGGCCATCTTTAGACGGTATCTGGCAGCCGCAACCGCACTTGTTAACGTGGGGTCCCGACGAGGAGACAGAGGATGGGGAAGACATACATTGGTAGACTGAAAAAAACTGTCAAAACTGTGGAGAAAAATGCTAGAAAAGGTGAAAAAAACAGTTTTTTTAGCTGGGCAGGCAAGTCAAGAACTGGAACTCTTCACGTGCGTGGGACGCGGCCGGAAAAGAACTGGGGTGGAGCTGGATTCGCCCCCTTTTGTACCAGGGCTGACGTCGGGATGGAGCCAACGTCGGGGGCGGTCCCTGCTGGGTACTGCTGGCTGAAAAGTTTTTCAGAGGGTCCTAGTGCCTGCGGCATAGTCCTTATTGTGATAGCCTGCTGCAAGAGCTCCCACTCGAAGTAAGATCTCGAAGCACTGCGCTGCACCCTGGCAGGCTCCATGCACCTTGATGTGATGTCTGTTGTAACTGATTGGGTCAATTACCCTAGGACCCCCGTAGAAATAAGATAATTAATTTCAAGGGATAAAACTGAAATTAATTACTTCATCACCATGGAAACAGCCCTGTGGTCTACATTCCTGATAGGTCAATGGTGAGAGGGGACTACAATGTTTTCCCAGGCCCTTGCCACATAGCTCTACCGTGCAAGTCCTGAAGAATGGGTACCTGCTGTCAGGCAGCCAGGAGAGAAGTACTGCAGAGTCCCTCAGAGACCACTGTGGCAGGCGAAAGATGTTTGACACTCACATCATCTACAGGTTGCAGGAGAAGTGGTGCATGTCTCAGTGGAAAGGAACTCTGCAGTACAGATGGTACCCGGAAGTATAAGGGAAAATGGGATCAGGACATAATGACGGCTGCCACCACTGGGCCCCTCCCCCACAAGCTGGATCTGTGGGTTCCTAGATCTTGGTCGAGGATATCTACTCCATTAGGCCACACCTTTGGAACCATAAGCCATCAGTGTCAGGACCACTTGGAATCTTTTTGGTAACCAGGGGCTTCCCACAATGACATGCAACGCCAATGCTTGGTGAGTGTTAGTGGCTCAGTAGGTAGCACACAAGCCTCTAAGGCCGGGCGATCAGAGGGCTGTGGGTTCAGTTCCCACATCTGGTACCTGGGTTAATATCCCAATACTGACACTGTAGTGCAGCATGAGGGGGTTGCTGCACTTCTGAGGTGCCGTCTTTCAGATGAGACGTTAAACCGAGGTCCCATCTGTCTGGATTGGTGGTAGTTCAGGTGGATGCTAAAGATCCCATGGCACTTACTGAAAAAGAGTAGGGGAATTTCCCCGGTGTCCTGGCCAAATTTCTCCCATTCACTAAAAATACCACCAACAGCTTAATCTGGTTCAATTTCAGTTGCTTACCATCTGCATTCCTCTCCCACTGGTCGCCCCTGAAAAAGGAACTTCTAGGCCCAGTGGGCTTACCGGGTCAACAAAATTCAATAAATAAATAAAAGTGTATATAACGTGAAGGGCCCCATCACTCCTCTGTTCTTTCTTGATCATCTCGTTGGACCTGCTGAAGGAAATACCGTCAACTTAGCCATTGCTGTTTGCTATTTTCCTTTTTTTTAGTGTTCTGTCATCATCTCAGTATACATCTGAAGTCAAAAGAGCCTTTATTTTGGTACTGCAAGTGTGTATACAAAATTTATAGAGGACACACATGCAGTTTGTGCATGCTGTTTGGGCCTGTCTTACAATGTGAAGACTTGTAAGACATGCAAGAGCTTCAACCAGGCTATGAGGCAACTCTGTTAGAAAGCTCTACAAAACATCCTTGCAATAAAAGCACTGACAGTCCAGGAGAAGGAAAAAGGTTCAAAATTTGCTTCTCCCTCACTATTGGCCGAGATGCGACCATCAAAGTCTAAGGATAAAGAAAGGGAACCTAACTAGAATGAACACCTTCTTTTAATCCTTCTGTTGGTTTGTTCTTGACTGCTTGCCCTCTTACCACTGTGACCTTTACACCTCTCTCCTTCCCCTTCTTGAAGCAGAAGATTCGCACATTGTTCCTCCTTTGCCGCAAAATACTGCCTTGGTTTTCTCCTCTCCTATCTCACCTCTATCATCCCCCCCCCCCAACCTTCCACCTACTCCCTTTGCAACTCTGGCTTCCAGTCCCTTGCTCTCCCCTCTAGGTCAACCTCTGCTGTATAGTATGTGTTCTCCTATTATTTCCCTAAACTGTAGAACTCCCTTCCCCATCCATTCGTTCTGTTCCAACCCTCCAATCTTATCACCCCTTCTTACAACTGCTCCTGATTTCACTTCTCTACAACTCTACTCTATTTTCCCTTCCTCCCTCCATTACTCTCCCATAGCCATCCTCACTAGTCTCCTGGAGTTTCCTCCGTCCACTATCCTGTCTTTTTCATCCTCCCATCCCCTGCTTTCCTTCCTTCCTCCTCTCTTAATCCTTGCCTCCACATACCATCATGTCTAGCCTCCCTTCCCATCCTTAACCCCTGCTTTTCCCCCTACCACTTCTCCTTTACCCTGCAACTCAAGTTCAGCCTTATTGAGATACTCCCTCTTTCACTGTATGTATTTGAGCTGCTACTCTATTATGCCTTATCCCTTTCTTATTCTTCCTCCCTTTTTCTCCCAGGTTAACCCACTATGCTCAGCCCCCCCCCCTTCAAAGTTAATCCATGATAGTTTTCTCTTTGTTGTATATTTCTAATAAATGTCCTTGTACATTGTGCTACCTGTATAGTTCTTAACACATTGTTATAATGTAATAGATGCCCTTTGATGATGGCCTGAAATTTGTTATATGTTCATATCTTTTGTTACTGTACTTTTATTATTGCCTTGTCCTCCTTCCCCTCACCCCCCAGGAGGCATCTGGAAACGAGCTGATACTCAGCAGCCCAGTATAACTTTCCTGGTAAAACGTTTTGAAATAAAAAAATAATAAATATACTGTGTTTAGTTTATAGATTCTTACCTCCCTCTTATGACTCTAGGTGTGTGGAGCCTAACTAAAATGTACAGCTAATACTGGGTTTCTTTTACTGCTTCTTAACTTCCCCCTTTATGACCTTGGGGGTGCAGGGCCCAACTTAGATATATACTAATGTAATTATAAAAGGTGGACAGGGAGAAATTGGCCATCAGTGCCAACTCTCTAACTGGAGTAAACTGATTAACGAGCTTGCATAATTGGGACAAAAATGTGTAAAAGCAGCAAGGGGGGGACTGATCTCCAAGGTAAAACACTATCTGGGGTACACTGATAAAGGCTTCCATAAGGGAAGACATTATAGTCCAAGGTGGGAAGAGAGGAAGCTGTCAGGGTAGTTAGCAGGGTGCATTACACAGCTAGGAAAAAAGATGCAGGTTCTAGTGATTGGGAGGGGATACTAGTCCGCTTTAAGGGATGCAGTGTGGCCATTTTCAGGATGATGCTTGTAGAAGTAGGCTGCTGCTCTGTGGGAGGTTAGAAGTGCTCACTGCTGATCTGGTTGCAACAAGGGAGGAAATGAGGCTGCGGTGCATGAGAGCTGCAGGTTCCACAGGCAGCTCCCCTGCCACAGTGGACTCCAAGGGTCAGAGAGAGCGGGGTGGATGGTTCTGAACAGGAGAGAGGGGTAAAGGTGGACTGCCAGGGTAGATGTGGAAGGACCCATCCCTGGTAACACTGAACTGCTTGATTCCTGAGTGTAGATGTTCACACAGCTGATCCAGTTAAGCTGGACCAGTCGGTTGTGCAGGTGCCCCAAAAGGCTAGAGCGAGTGCCAAGCCTATATGTGGGGGTGGGTCCATTCAGAGGAGATAAGAAAAATCCTGATAATGGGGGATTTAATTTGGAGGGGAAAGAAAAAGTGGTAGCGGCTAAAGATAAGGGAGGTAGAGTGGGAAAATATGTGCTGGGGGGGTAACAGCACAGAGGGTCATTCTGAGACTGAGTTGTTTTAGGAGGTAGGGCCTACAGTGGGTACAAATGACCTATCCAACAAAACTGTTGAGGATAAGACCCCCTTCTACATGATGGGTAAAATCCTTAAAGAGGTAATGGCTATAATGACCTACTCAGAAGTGCTGCCAGTCACTAAGAGGAGGGAGGGAGGGAGGGCAGAAAGGTTCAGGTCTTCACCTTTAATAAATGATTAAAAATGTGGTATGAAGGAGAGAGAGACTCAAATTCATAGGGGATTGAAAGCTTTCTGCGAGATTCAAAGGCTGTTCAGAAAGGATAGCCTACTGACTGAAGGAAGGGCCTCAGCACTGGGAAGAAAACTTGGTGCATTCATGAAGAGGAATTTTAATTAGTGAAGGCAGGAAGGCTAGTACACAATAAGGTGATGGCACTGACTTAGATACGGGAGGCCTGCTTTGTACTCCTCCTTATAGAATAATGGGATACGAGAAACAGAGTGCAACTCAAACAGGAACACAGGACGGGGGGGGGTGTCACTGGTAACAAGCAGGCTAAGGAAAAATTATGAGGAAAGGCAGTGGTAATTATATGGAGAAGGGGGTAGGGAGGGAGGGCAGGTGAGGACTGGAAGGAAGGGGAGAAAGAAGGAGGCAACGAGACTGGGGTGGGGGTTGGGATTGCAAGCCGATGAGGAAACAGAGGGAAGGGCCAAACAGGATTCATGGAGGGTGGGTATGCCTCAACACTAGGAGTCTGAGTAACAAAATGAGTGCACTCCAGGCAGTGGTGGCAACCACAGAGCTGAGATTATTAGACATAATGGAAATATTGACAACAGGCATCAATGACTGGGACCTCCCAGTCCTGGGCTACTCACTTTACAGGAGGAATACACAGAAGGGCAGAGGTGAAGATCAAGGTGGGAGTGGTGCACAGACTGCCAAATCAGATAGAGGAAGAGGACAGGGAACTGGGAAGGAGATAGGAAGCACACCCAGCAAAGATGAGGTGGTGCTGGAGAGTAACCTACTGTAAATACACATTGTTCTATCTCAGCTTCCTTCCTTCCTTGATAACTCCTCCTTTTTCACTCCCTTCCAGTCTGGTTTTAAGAACTCCCATTCCACTGTTACCTCCCTCCCTCCCTCGGCTCACTAATTCTATACTCAGAGGTATGGACAAAGGACTGATGACTTCTGCCATTGTGTCCCTCAAGGGTCTGTCCTGGGTCCTAGTCTCTCTTCAGTATTCCTAAACAACCTACCCTCTCTCTGTTCCTCTGCATTCATTCATATGTACACTGATGACACAGTTCTTTTTGCTTCTGGCTCCTCGCCTGGTGACGTTACCTCCCGTCTATAGTTGGATTTTGACAACATTTAGCGCTGGTTTAAGGATAACCGGCTGTCTCTTAATGCCAAAAAAACCGTCTCAATGATTTTTGGTACACGTCAGAGGCTTGCCAAACTTACCTCTCCCCAACTATTTAGTACCCTTGATGGTGCTGTAATTAAAGGAAAACTACGCCCTCACATCATTTAAATTTTGTTTCCATGCTGACAGACAACTCCTTTCCTGTAGCTATTAGGGCTATATGTGTTGCCTTTAGTTTGTTTTCACTGCTCATCGTAGTCCCTGTAACTGCCCTGGGGGTCTCCATTTCATGGTTGTTGAAATCTCATTGTCCATGAGAACTGCATCAGCATATGAAAACATGATGTCAGATCAACCATTTGTATCACATATCTCTATGCTGAAAAAACAAATACCCTGCAAAAACTCTGGAAACACATGAACTGAATGAAATTTATTTATTTATTTTTTTTTATACTTCCTTTATTGAGTCAATGGTTAAACTCTTACTTTTACATTCCTTTACACATTCTTAGGTTTCGATGGCTTATAACTGTTATAAGAGACAGGACATCTTATATATATATATATATATATATATATTGACCAGTCTTCAAAATATACATTGTTCATAGACCAAAAAACCTTTACACATTTCAGGTTTAACCTCTTATCTTTTTTCTGTGGTGAAATTCTACTTACTTATGTGTTTTAAAGAACATATCTTATCCATAATAACAGTAAACCATACATTTTGTGTTCAAATAGTTACATCCTAAATAAGTACTACCAGGATTAATTTACAGGATGAAGGCAGACATTGGATACACAGAGACAGGTCAGAGGGACCATAAAAGCATATGTTATTGTTCAATTAATAAAACAACAAGAAGTACTCTTTCTTATCTGTAATTCAATTCCTATCAGATGAGAGGACTTCTGGAGGGGAGGGTGGAACTAGGTCAAGTTATCAATTTGCCAATAGTCACTTCCCCTTCTTTTCATTTAGGATACCCCTATATTTAATTACTGAATTTGTTCCTGAATTAGTCCCCATCTGGTCCATCTTGTAATATAAACTTCCATTCTATTATTTAGAGCATATGACATTTGTTCATTATGTTGTCTGTTCTGTACTACAACCTTCCATTCCCTTACAGCAGGGGAAGTGGCTTGGAGCCATTTTTTAGTGATTGTTTTATATGTTGCTCCCAATAAAATCGCCCATAAATATAATGTGTGTTTGTCATTCATTCCTGCTGGAGGTATACCCAATAGTAAGTTGATCTCTGTCATTGGGGAGTGATTTTCAAAGATCTTTATTATGTGACCCGATATTAGGGACCAAAAAGTAATTATTAACGGGCAATCATAGAATATATGTTTGTATGTGGCCTTACTCTCCCCACATAACCTCCAACATCTTTCCGGCTCCGGTTTCTCCGCGCCAGAACTGTAGGTACTAAAAAAAATCTTGTTCTAACCTTCCACATAAATTCCCTCCATAAGGGGGAGGAGGTGGTAGACCAGGTGTTCTTCCATACTTTAGGCCAGTCATGAGCACTAATTATTTGTTTAAATTCCTTTTCCCAGTTTACCTTTACCTGATCCATTGAATGCTCATGTAACAGCACTAGGAACTTATAAATTATTGAAATGGCCTTTTCTCCAAGAGCAGAGGACCAAATCTGTATAAACGGACATTGATCCTCATAAAGTTGTGACTCTCTTCCCCTTGCTCTAAGTTGGGTTATGGTGTAATTTCTCATTTGGTAAAAGAACAATCTGTTCTTTTCTGTCCAAGTAAATTTCTCCTGGGCCTCTTCGAAAGTTATGGGGACATCTCCTCTCATTATTTGCCAAGGGGCTACTATCCCTTTCTTTACTTGAGAGTTATACCAAGACCTACCCACTGGAGATTCAAATTGCTTCTTTACTAGGAACCATGGGTATTTCCAAAATGAATTTGTATCTGTTTACTCTTGGTTCCTCTCCTCCAACCTTCCAATATAGTTGAGGTAGCTTTTGAAGTTTTATGTAGGTTCAAGCAACAAGGAGGGAAAAGAGTATTGCAGGTAAGGGTGGGGATTGTTCCCTAGTTAGGTCTATTTGTTTCAGGCAGCTTGATATGTATGGTTTCCCAAAGCAATGCCAGGCGCATTTGTGCAGCAGCCCAGTAGTCAGCTAGAGATGGGAATGATACTCCCCCCATTGTTTTTGGGAAGGAAAGTTTCCTAAAGTTTAAATTGGGTTTTTTGTGACCCCATTGAAAGGCCATAAATGATTTTTGCCATGATAGAATTTCTTTCGGGTCAATTGAACATGGAACACACTGAAATAGATATAGGAGACGGGGTAGTGCATTCATCTTCAAGGACATCGTACGAGTATAAAAGGAAGTTGGGAGAAGATCCCATCTTTTAATATCATTCTGTAAGGTGTTTATTAGAGGGTATAGTTTTGTTTATACAATTGAGACAAATCTATGGGAACTGTATTCCAGGTGTTTCAGGAGGATCCGTCCCATTTTATTGGGTATTTATTTCAAGTCCGGTGAAGGGTCATAATTTACCTTAAGGGCCTCAGTTTTGTTAATATTTAAAGTGTATCCTGATAAATATGAAAAATCGAATCTTTGTATGTCAGGCATCGAACTCCGGATTAGTTAAATATAATAAAAGGTCATCCGCAAACAATGCCAGATTATGCTCCGCTCCAGAAAAGCGATGCCAGCGACATCTGGGGATTGTCGGATATATTGTGCTAAAGGTTCAATGTAGTAGGCAATAAAAGTGGGGATAAGGGGCAGCCTTGCCTGGTACCTCTAGCAAGGGATAGTCATTCAGTTAGATGCCCATTCACACGAATAAAGCCACCAGGACTTTTGTAAAATCTAAATACAGTTTCTATAAACTGGTCTGGGAATCCGAAGCGGGCAAGGACCTCCCTTAAAAATCTCCATGATACCATATCGAATGCTTTTTCCGTGTCTAATCCTAAGAAAAGGGATGGTATGTTCTGAATCTGTGTGTGTTCTAGTAAGTATATCGTGCGTTTTACATTATCCTGGGCCTGACGACCTGGAATGAACCCACAATGGTCCATGTGGATTTTGTTGGGGGTAAAAGGTATAAGCCTCCTAGCCATAATGGATGTTAAAATTTTATAATCTGTGTTTAGTATACATATAGGTCTGTATGACTCACAATATGAGAGGTCCTTGCCCGGCTTTGGAATGACTGAGATTATAGCCTCGTTCCATGATGGAGGGACAACTCCTCCCTCTGACATGACATATGCATAGACTCTATTAAGTATGGGATTTAAAACTTTAGAGAATGAACTGAATGAAATTTAAAGGGAAAAACAATGCATTACAACTCGGATAGTTTGCAAAGCTCACTGAAGGTAAAAGTGGTAGTTCATACCTTCTTGCAGCTTGTTTCTTTGAAGACTAATAAAGGAGACAGGCATACTGGGGAGTTTAAAGATTGATTACACATCATGTTCTCATATGCTAATGCAGCTCTCAGAGACAATGGGATTTCAACAACCACTAAATGGAGCCTCCCAGGACAGTTACAGGGCCTAGTATGAAGTGTAAAAACAGACTAAGGCAGTTGCGTGCATCTCTAACAGCTGCATGAAAGGAGTTGTCTGTTGACATGGAAACAAAGAAAATTTAGAAGATATGAGGGTGCCGTTTTCCTCTAATGATGTCTCCTCCTTTAAGTACCTCGGGGTCTGCTTTGATCAGTATCTTGATTTCTCTGAGCACATTAATGTAATTCACCATAAGCTTCACCCTCAGCTTGGTGCTTTGTACCAGAATAAAGCGTGTATTCTTCTCCATGCCAGCCGAGAAATCGTACTAAAAATTATCCTTCCAATCTTTGACTACGGTGACTTAATCTATTCTAGTGCCCCTAAATCCTCTCTTGCCAGACTGGACCCCCTTTTTCATTCTTTCTGCCATTTTGCTCTAGATTGCCCTTCTCGTACTCCTCACTGCTTTTTTACTCTGCTTTTTCTCTCCCTTCTCTCAGTGCTAGGTGCCTTTCCCATTGTGTCGCTTTTTTTATCCACATTTTGGTTCGGCACCCTTCCTTCCTATCGTCTATCCCTTCTTTTCCCTCCACCTCCTTCCTCATACCTCTCTACAGTAACATTTTACAGTCTTTCACTACTCCTTCTAGAAAGTCTGTTGTTGGCCAATCTGCTTTCTCTTACCACTTTCCTAAACTCTGATCCTACCTTCCCCTTTCTATTTGTTCTTCCTCTTCTTCCTCCCTAAAGACTCCTCTTTCTGATTTTTGTCATCCTTCCTGCAACTGCCCTTGACTCTTCCATTTCCATTCTGTTTATACTTAGTGTGTTTTATTGTACATATTCCCTTCATTTGCTATTCTGCCTAATGTATTTATGATTGTTTGTAATTACAATATTTATTGTATTTTACTTTTTTATAGTTAGATATTTCCTTCTCCCCTCTCCCCCAGGACACTTCTGGAAATTAGCTGTTTTCAGCTCAGTATGTATTTCCTGGTTAATCTATTAAATAAATAAATATACTGAATGTTGACTGGGAAATATTGGCAGACAGAAGTGCAAGAAGTCAAGCAGCTGAATATGTGATTCAAGACTTTTCTCATACTGTGGGTCAGAGAGCCAACTAGGGAGATGCCATCCTTGATCTGGTTCTTCCCAACGCTGAGATAGTTGAAGTAGGTGTGAGGGAGCCACTGTGATCCAGTGGCCACAATACATTATGTGTCAGCATAACAGGAGCACATCACTCTAATTCAGAGACTGCGGTCCTAGACTTCAGAAGAGCAGAAATCAAAGGCCAGCCTGGTGGCGCTGAGGGTTGAGGTGCTGGATGCCACACCTCGCGCCACACCGGCTGCCCGGGTTCGGGAATAACCTCGGGTCATCAGGGTGCCAGGGGGGTGGAGCAGGATCGAGCAGCCTAACGGCAGCTGTCCTCTCCTGGGGTGGTTGTCACCCCACTATAGTTCCGCTGCCACCGGGTGGAAGTCTCATAGCAGGCGGCAGGGGGCAGAAAGTTGGGAGGGCACCTTGGAACATGGCACATGCACATGCCTCCACGCATGCGCACCCAGAGAAATGGTGGACGAAAACAGGGAAAAACACCAAATAAAAACATAACAGAAAAAAAAAGCAGGACAGAAATCAGAAAAATTAGTGTGGGGAGGTGGACTGTTCAAAGAAATATTTACAGATGCAGAAGGTGTAGATGCCAAATCGGATGTCATAAAGAGTGTAATGGAAGTGACTAAAACCTGCATGAGGTTTGTCAGGAATAACAGAAACACAGAAAGCCAGTCTGGTTTTCCAGAGGGGTGGGAGAGACAGGGCAAAAGGGGCAGCACTCAGAAAACACAGGGGCAAGACAGAGTGAGGCCAACCAGGAAGATGATCTGGAAAAACTAAAGGAGGCCAGAAAAAATGGTAGCTAAAGCAGACACAGAATGGAGAAAATCGGAATGGTCAAGGAGGAAGATAAAACCTTTATTAGGTATATCCTGAAAAAAGAAAAATAAAGCCGGGTACAGAAAGATTAAAGAAGGAGGGGGCATGGGTGGAAGAGAGTGGTAAAAAAGCTGATACACTGAACAAATACTTTTGTTTGATATTCACAGTGAAGGAGGAATGCAGGGTACAAACCACAGACGGGGTGAAAGGTCTGAGATAAGAACAGTATTGAAGAGGATGCTCAAGGGTCTCAAAATCATGAAATAAGGTATTTGGTCCTGATAGGATGCATCCTGTAGTGATAAAAGACATTGGGCAGGCACTGGCAGCACTACTGGCAAATCTGTTTAACTATTACCTGGAGATGGGGGGTGGTTCCAATTGCTTGTAAGATAACTAATGCGGTGCCACTCCACCAAAGTGGGAATAGCAAGGATAATAATAGGTCTGTCACCCTCGATCATAGGTAAGCTGATGGAAACTGTCATTAAGGAGTAAACAGGGGAATTCTTGGAGGCATACAGGTTGGAGGACAGGAGGTAGCATGAGCTGCTCCTTGTCTCCCTCAGAAACGTCATCTGTGACCCCCCCCCCCCCCCATCACTGAGGTGGTTCTCGAACTATCTAACAGGGCGACAGCAGCAGGTCAAGGCTGGAGGAGATTTCTCAACCCTGAAACCTCTACTGAGGGGTGTACCACAAGACTCTGTACTATGTCTGTTGCTTTTTGCAATTTTCATTAACAATACTGACGCTGACTTCAAGTCTGCTAACATCCACCTATTTGCTGATGACATGGTACTTTGTATCGGAAGACCCTTTCCAGAAGTCGCTTGTAGGGATCTGCAATGGGAATTTAATCTTCTACAACTACTGCACCAGAAACTGCTCCTGAACGCCATAAAAACAAAGGCGATGCTTTTTTCTCCCTTTTCATACATCAGTAACCCCACAACTCCAGGTAATATTCCCCAGATCCACACTCTTCTCTGCAAATCACTGGAATATGTTACTAAATTCAAATACCTGGGAGCGTGGATAAACCAAAAGCTTTCCTTTTGTGATCACATTGAGGATCTCTTAAAGAAGCTTAGGCAGAAGCTTGGCTTCTTCTATAGGATCAAAAATGTTCTAACACTGGATGCCAGGAAGAGACTCGTCCAAACCACATTCCTTACCTTACTGAACTACGCAGATTTCCTTTACAGCCAAGGCCCCGTGTCTGCCCTGGCTAAATTAGACACACTCTACCACTGGGCCTTGAAGTTCATAACTGGTCTCCCATACTCCACGTATCGCTGCTCCCTTTATGCCGCAGTAGGTTGGTCATCCCTTAACTACAGAAGACAGAGGAATGTAGCTCTCTGGACATTTAGGGCCATCACAAAGATGTTGCCTCAGTACATCTCGGATTGTCTTCCTCTAGGTGTGATAGATAAATATGCCTTACGGAGTTCCTCTGTTATCTCCCTTGCAGTACCGAAGTTCAAGTCGCGCTTCGGCAGGTCTGTCGTATCTCATGCTTTACCCCCTCTCTCTGGAACAGCTTGCAAAAAAACCCTGAAGCTGGCTTACCCAATCGAACTATCAGCCTTCAAATCACTTTATTTTCGCTCTATCAAGGAATCCTGTAACTCTGTGCTGGTAATATCAAATTAAACCCCGCCCCCATTCCTGCCCCAGCTGACCTACCTTTACTAAAAGGGTTATCATTTTTGCATCTGAATGCCTGTAGCTTTCTGACAAAGCTTGATGCTATCAAAACTTGGACCCTCCACTGCTCTCCTGATGTTCTTGTAATCTCCGAAACTTGGCGAAGACCAACTACCCTGGACTATGAGGTTAACATTCCTTCATACAACTTGTTTCGTACTGATAGGAAATCCCAGGGAGGAGGAGTAGCCATCTATGTCCGGAACAACATTACCGCAACTATGCTGGACATGACTACAGTACCTAAGGAGTTTGAGTGCCTCACACTAAGAATTCAACCAGCCAAATCAACCTCTATCTGCATTAGTGGGTGCTATATGGCCCCCTCAGCTGGCCTCTCTCTGATCAAACACCTAAGTGACATACTGGTTACCACCTCATCAGAAGTATCCATAATTGGTGACCTCAACCTTGACTGGCTCTCTCCAGTCTCTTTACCATTGAAAGAATTCTGTGATGCCCGTGGACTTACCCAGATCATTAATGAAGTTACCCTCCCAAACACCAAAAACCCGGAGCGTAGCTCTCTTCTTGACCTAATCCTTGTAAGCAAGCCTCACCTTTTCTCCCACTCAGGAGTTTTCTTTAATGACATCAGCGACCACTTTGCCATTGCATGGGTAAGGTTGGCGCTATTCCAAACCTCCTCTTCCTCTAAATACATTCATAATAGATGTAAACGGAACTTCTGCCCAGATGCTTTTCTCTATGACCTCCAGTATGCTAACTGGCAGAAATTTTACCTCGCATCTTCTGTGGAAGAGGCACACAAGGTACTTCATGAAATGCTCACCAGAACCCTAGACCTCCATGCCCCAGTTACCAAAAGCAGAACCAAAAGAAAATCCTGTCCCTGGTTCACGGATAACCTAAAGACTGCTTTATGGCATAGGGATGCTCTTTGGAAAAGAGCCAGAAAGTCAAAATTGGCCACAGACTGGTCTGCTTTCCGAACCGCAAGGAATTTCTGCACGGAAACTATCAGAGCTGCGATGTCTAGTTACTTCTGTTCTGAGCTTAACGCATCCACTAACTCTGCTACTAAGTTTTAGAAAACTTTAAGGGGGGTAGAAAGCCATTAACAGCACTGGCACGCTTCCCCACAAAATGTCAACGGTGGTACTCACACTACAGATAAAAATGAGATCCTTGACCTCCTTAACAATAACTTTGCCACAGCAGGGACGGCTTTTGATACCTCCCTAGCAAATGCCATCAGGGCACAGTTCCTTAGTCAGTCATCTGATTGCCATGATCCGGAATCTATTGACCTTTACCACTCTTTCTCCTTCTGTCCGGTCACCGTCAGACAGGTTGAGGATCTCCTTCTTCAACTTGATACTAAGAAAAGTGCGGGTGCAGATATGATTGAGCCTTTCTTCCTAAAGTTGTCCTACTATATTTTGGATCCCCCTATTACCCACCTTTTCAGTTTGTCTATCAATTAGGGCTCCCTCCCCAAGGTCTGGAAGACAGCCCATGTCATCCCTCTATTCAAATCAGGGACCCTTGCAACCTAAATAATTACTGCTCAACCCTCTTGCTCCCGGCCTTGTCACAACTATTGGAGAAGGTAGTAAATAAACACCTCACATCTCACCTGGAAAGTTTTAATCTACTAAACCCGATACAGTCCGGTTTCCGGCCCATGTATAGTACCTCCACTGCCCTTGCTAAGGTTATAAATGATTGGCAGTCCACACGTGATAACAAACAATACATATGTGCCTTGTTTCTGGACCTTAGCAAGGCTTTCGACATGGTGGACCACAATTTACTCCTGGTGACCCTGAAGAATGTTGGGGTGGACAACCTGGCCCTAAGTTGGTTCGTAAACTGTCTTGTGGACAGAAAGCAGCAGGTCAAGGCTGAAGGAGATCTATCACCAAAATAAATACTCCTTAGAGGTGTCCTCCAAGGATCCATACTTGGTCCACTTCTCTTTGTCATCTATACTAATCAAATTGACACTGGCCTAAAGTCATCTAGTATCCAGGGAGGCAGTATAGTGCAGTGGTTTAAGGCTCTGAGCTGCAAATCTGGAGACCTGGGTTTGAATTCCACAGCCCCCACTTGCACACTGTGTGACCCTGAGCAAGTCATTTAACTTCCTGTGCTCCCAGGTTACACCTGTAAACAAGCTTTCAGCTTAGTGTGTCTCACCTGGTTAAACAATTGGGGGGGGGGGACCATCTCTTTGCTGATGATACAATGCTATACATTGAGAGATCAACTCCAAATCAAGCCATTTGGACCTCCAGAATGATTTCGACATCCTCCCAAAAAATCTACTCGACTTGAAACTCCTGCTCAATGCCAAAAAAAAACCTAAGGCCATGATCTTCTCTCCACTGGCCCCTCATCTAAAAAAAACACCCAGATAAGGTTCCTCACATAAGCACCCTTTTGGGAGAAGCCTTGGAGTTCGTGAAAAAATTTAAATATCTGGGGGTCTGGATTGACTACAAATTGTCCTTCATTGGTGGGTCAGAAGTTGGTCAACTGGGTGGCAAACTGGTTGACGGGCAGAAAAACAGAGAGGAGTGGTGGTAAATGGTATGCAGTCAGAAGAGATGCAAGTCACAAGTGGAGTACCTCAGTGATCAGTCCTTGGGCCAGTCCTCTTCAATATCTTCATCAGTGACATTGCAGATGGACTAGAGGGTAAGGCTTGTCTGTTTGCAGATGACACCAAGATCTGCAACAGAGTAGATGATCCAGATGGGGTGGGCAGAATGAGAAGAGATCTGGATAAACTAGCAAAATGGTCAGAAGAGTGACGACTGGGATTTAATGCAAAGAAGTGCAAGATCATGCACATAGGGAAGAGAAACCCTGAAGCCACCTATAGGCTGGGAGGGGAGTTGCTGGCAGTCACAAAGGAAGAAAGAGACACGGGCATCATCATCATCGATGACCTGAAATCATCCAAGCAGACCTCAAAAGCAGTAGGTAAGGCTAGGGGGATGTTAGGGTGTATTAGTAGGGGTATCACAAGTCGTAAGAGGGAGGTAATAATCCCTCTTTACAAGACACTGGTTAGGCTCCATCTGGGAGTACTGCATGCAGTACTGGAGGCCACACCTTCACAAGGACATTAACCAAATTGAGGCAGTCCAGAGAAGGGCAACCAAAATGGTGCAGGGACTGCATCAGAAGACATATGAGAACAGATTAACGGAGCTCAATATGTATACCCTAGAGCAAAGGAGGGAGAGAGGTGATATGATTGAAACATTCAAACACCTTAAGGGCATTAACAAGGTGAAAGAGCATATAAGAAAAATAGCATGACAAGAGAACACAGCTTGAGATTAGATGGAGGTTGATTAAGGGGTAATGTGAGGAAGTTCTTTTTCACAGAAAGGGTGGTGGATGAATGGAACGGCCTACCTCAGGAAGTGGTGGCTATAAATACAGTGCAGGACTTCAAACAGGCATGGGATAGGCATAAGGGAGCAATACAGATGAGTATGAATAGATAGGCCACTGACAGCAAAGGACGATGGCACATTTATAAGGTAGAAAAATAAATGGGCAGACTGGATGGGCCTTGCGGTCCTTATCTGCTGTCAACTTCTATGTTTCTATGATCATGTTGATGAACTCACTAAGAAACTGCGTCAAAGGCTTGGTATTTTCTTCAGGATCAAGCGCTCACTAACCCAGGAGGCTAGAAAACTCCTAGTCCAAGCTACCTTCTTGCCCTCCTAGACTATGCAGACTTCCTATATGGCCACAGTACTAGCACAGCTCTCTCCAAGCTTGATACCCTATACCACAGAGCCCTTAGGTTCATTCCGGATGCCCCTTATGACACGTACCACTGCATCCTCTATTGTTCTGTAGGCTGGAACTCCCTTAGTTTCAGGAGGCAAAAGAATGCTATTCTATGGACATATAAGGCAATCACTCATAAATTACCTCAGTACCTCACAAGTGCCTAGTCTCTCAGAAGTCTATCCATCTTATCTCTAGCTCGCCCTAAAGTTAAAATGCACTTTGGTAGAGCTTCAATAAGCTTCAGTCTTCCTACGCTCTGGAACAAGATCCAGAAAACTGTAAGGATCACTACCCCTGTCATGTTCTCCCTCTTCAAATCCTTGTTTCTGGGGACCTTCTCCAAGGTCTGTCATTGTTTCAAGTCAAGGTCTTAACATCACAATTTATTACTGCTTTAAATTCTGGACTTAATCCTCAACCATTGCCTGAGGCGTCATTTGAGTCCTCCCTTCTGTCATTGTCCGAATCAAGGTCCCAACATCACGATCTGTCTTTGCTTCAAATATTGGACTTAAACGCAAAGCACTGCCTGTGGCATCTGTCATGTTCTCACTTCGAACAGTCCTTTCTCCCTAGGCCATCATGTCCAACCCTCTTCTTTCTCGGCTGACCTTCCCTCCCTTCTCCCTATTCTCCCCTCCTCTTCCCACCCCACTTGCCAGGCCATGCCTACAGTACTTATCAAAGGACTCTTACATCTCAATCTTCTTTGCACTTTGACGCTAGAGGAACTGCCACTCCTGCTCACTATGAATCCTCCAATGATGTTTACTGTATAAACTTTAGCTCATTACCTTATGTCCGTATCTCTGTATCCATGCAATTGTATTTAAATGGAACTACCTCCTGTTGAACCTATTACTATGTTCTGGTGCAGGTATCTTGTCTCATACAATGATTATATGTTATTATGTTGTTATTATTACTATGTAATTGTTATGTACATTCACTCAACCTGTGATGTCTTAACCCTGTTGTCAATTGTTTTGCCCCAGGTCCATCTTGTAAATGAGCTTGTCTCAATGATATTCCGCCTGGCAAAACAAAGATATTTTTTTTACTTCATCAGTTTTTATTGGTAGATTCAAAGTATAGTACAACATCTCATCCAAAGTATGACAATTATCATCAATCCAATACAGATCTAATAATCTCTAAGGTAGTGTTTCACCATACTACAAAACATAAGAAAAAAAAATCGATGTCCTGAGAGGACCTACGACAAAGATAAAGGAGAGCGTGAAGTTACACACTGCTTTAAGCCCTAGACTTCAGTTTCATGGAAACAGTTCTGTGCAGTATTAACTAGATCTCTCTCCCAGTGTCCATTTGGTTAATTGTCTTTTGGCTAACAAAAACTTTTCCAGTAAGTCTTCTGGAACTTGAAGTAACATTGTAACTAGAAATAAAATATAAATGCACAGCAGCAGCTTGTCATTCACAGATTACTTATGGTATTAAGATATTAGGCGCTTTACCCCAACCTCACTCCCGCCATTCTATGTTACCAGACACTGAAGTTTAGTGTGTCCAGCATAAATTCACAGACACCAACATTCCCTTCACCTGTACCAGCAAGGCTTGTAACTGTGTTCCTTTTTGCGCAGTTTCTCCCCCTCTTGCCAGCTCTCCCTCTCCCCTCCAGGACTCCCTCCAGATCTGCCAGAGTCACCAAAGCTCCAGAACTCTCTCTTTTTCTAAATGTATCATATAGGTAATATTATTCTTCATACGCTCTCGTTCCTGTACTCTAGAGATTTATTGTGCCCAAGATGGGGGATCCGGGACTAGCTATTTGGTTGTGATACTCTTCAGGGCTGCAGCTCTTAAGGATTTGGCATAACTCTACAGTTTTCCTTTTCTTGGAGGATAGAGTTGGGAGGCCGAGCACCAGGTCCTGGAAGGTGAAGGGGAGAGTGAAACCTCCCACCTGTTCCATGATTATATGTATATAGTGCCAGAACTCCAGCAGTTTACTGTACCCCCAGAATATGTGGTAGTGTGTACCCCCTGATGTCCCACACAAGCTTCAGCAAGCTTGACGCCTGTGGGTTAAAGTGTTTTGTGACAACGGGAGTTCTGAAAAAATGAATAAGTACCTTTCAGTTGAATTCTCTCCACACTGTTGCAGACGTAACTTGCCAACCCCTTTTAGTCTATGAACCCATTCCTTTCTTAATATTACTTCACTAGATTCAGCTTCCCGCCTCTCTCTTATTTCTTCCAATACTGGAGCCTCCCCCCGGGAGGTTAGGACAATATATAATATGGACAGATATCTTAGTTTATCTCGAATTCTGATGGAATCCCACCAATATGTCTCTAGGGGTGTCAAATCCCTACTTATCCTTTGGAGATTTTTGCCAGTGTTAATAAAGTGTTGTGTTTGGAGGTATCTGTAGATGTCCTCCCTACAGAGCAAGACGTGTTCCTTAAGGGTGGCATAAGGGAGACATCCTTGTCTGTGTGTTAGCTGCCTAAAAGTGGTAAGGCCCTTATGTTCCCAATATGCCTTACCCCTGGTCTGATCTAGGAGGAATAAAGCTGTCCTAATAGCGAACCAAAGAGAGGGGGGGGGCCTAAAGAATTCGGGGTGTGTGTTATCTTCCACAACTGTATGAGGATAAGTAGGGAATGTTCGACCCATGGGTTAGATGTAAGGGACCAAATTTGGAGACCAATGGCGCTCGTGGGCAGAGTCCACAATTTGTTGCTTCGAATTGCTCCTTTTTCAATTAAATACCAATCCGAATCTACCCTCTGCTTGGCCCAGGTAGTTAGTTGTGCACCCTGGGCCACAAGGTAATAATAATAAAGATGGGGAAGACCCAGGCCCCCTCCCTCCCTTGACCTCATTAAGATGCTGAAGGATATTCTGGGATTCTTCTTAGCCCAAGTGAAAGGGAAATATTCCTTGAACTGCCTTGGGGGAGTGCCACTCAACACCACTGCCTCTGATTTGGATAGGATTCTTTTATAACCTGCAAGGGAACCGAATCTCTCTAATGACTCCAGTAGGTGGGGCTTGGAAGTTTGGGGGTCTTTTAAAAAGAACAGGGATTCATCCGCATAAAATGCCACCTTTTGTTCACATCCTCCCACCTGGACTCCTTTAATATTTGGGTTATTACGTATCCATATAGCCAGTGGCTCCAGTGTTAGGGCGAAGATCAAGAGGGAGAGGGGGCAGCCCTGCCTAGTGCCCCTTCTTAAAGGTAGGCGGTCTGAAAGAAGGCCATTCACCCTAATTCTAGCCTCCGGCCTATGATATAAGGCCTCTATGGCTGAGACGAAATTCCCTCCCAACCTGAACTTTGACAGGGTGGAGGACATAAAGTGCCAATCCACCCTGTCAAAGGCCTTTTCAGCATCCATACTGATTGCTGACTGAAGGGAGGTAGAACCCCGTTGAGCCGTAATAATAATTAGCAGCCAACAGATATTATCCTGGAGGAACCTCCCTGAAATGAAGCCTGTTTGATTGTGGTGGATGAGACTAGATATACAATTTTGAAGTCTATCTGCCAGGATCCCTGTAAAAACGGTGAGATCGGGTGATATGAGCCACATGTTTCGGGGTTCTTGCCCTGTTTGAGAGTAACTGAAATCTGGGCTAAATTCCAAGAGGGTGGTACTGGCTCTTGATTTATGAGGATTTCATTACAGGTTGCAACCAGGGCTTCAATGAAGTGTGAGGTAAAACTTCTATAAAACTTGACTGGGAAGCCATCCAGCCCTGGAGCTTTACCATTCTTAAGATGTTTGATTTTAGTTTGTATTTCTTAAGTGGTAATTGGGGAATTGAGGGCTATTCTGGACGAGTCCTCCAGTGTGGGAATAGGGAGAGCATCCAGAAAGGATTGCACAGCAATCAGATGGCCCGGAGGGGTCTTAGCTTTGTATAGGCTGGCGTAGAACTTTGCAAATCTTTGCAATATATCTACTGGGGAGGTAGTAGAGGGATCATCTCCTTCTCCCTTCAGGCGTATTACAGCACTACTGGCTGCTTCTTGGCTTAGTTGCCACACCAACAGTTTCCCTGCTCAGTTTCCTTGTTCGAAGTATTTATGTCTGGCATACCTCAACTGCCCTTCGATCTGAATATCTAATAATTGGTTTAGCTTGTGCTTTGCCTTATCAAGATCCTGTTTAATTTGGGTGTCCTGATTTGCTTGATGGGAGGACTCAAGTTGCGCTATTTTTTGTTCCAGTTGTATCCTGGTACGCATTCACTCTTTTTCAGTTTTGGCTGAATATTTAATTATTTCCCCTCTAAGGCAGCATTTCAGGGTGTCCCACCTTATACCCTCCCCTGTTTCTCCCCTGGGATTATCTCAATCGAATTTTTGAATGGTATCAATAACCAACTCTTTAAAATCTTCTCTGGTGAGAAGGCTCACATTCAATCTCCAGCATGACTGTGGGAGGGTCAGGATAGTAAACAGCTTAAGGGTAACTGGGGCATGATCAGAAGTGCAACAGATCCTATATCACATCTATCTATCTTCTGAAGCCAGTTGGAGGACACTACAAAATAGTCAGTTCTAGAGTACCCTCCGTAGCGGGTGGAGTAGTAGGTATAATTCCTCTCCCTTGGGTGCATGAACCACTGAGCAAAATAAAGATTTTGACTGACTGATTGATGTCACTTTCCCCTAGTCTCAGCTCCATCTGCTCCAGTGCGTCCCTTTACTGGTACTACTTTCCCACCCCTCTTGGGCAATATTACAGCCCTTTGGTTTTTTTCCTTATCGTTAGTTCCTTTTCCATGCCCCCTTGGCTCCCGCCTGCACTCCTTGCATACTCCATTGACACCGTTGTGGTGTTTTGCTTTCCACTCCCTAACTGTTGCCACCCTCTCCCCTACAGCCACTACATGCCTTTGCGGGCACTCCATGCACCATGTACCTCTCCTTACTCACCCTCTTGCATCCCCCTCCCACCCCTCCCATGCCCCACCAAGCTCCTTCAATCAATAACTGTGTTCAAATACACACCATAATTATAGTTGCGTACGTTTAACCTGTATATACTGTACTACAGTTACTATACTTTTTAGCTGCATGCTCTTTATGGCCTTAGCTTAATGGCTCTTTTTAATACTCTAATTTATGTGTATTATAAACTTCCTGTGTATAATTACTGCTCTATGTAAATACTATGTAAATGTGAATTCATTTTGTATATATCGTTTACCCAATTATGATGTAACTGAGTGTTCCTTTGTATGTATTTTTTTTTTTTTTCAATTCTATTTCCCTCCGGTCACTGCTGGCTGAGGCCTCTTCAGTCATCCTACCTTATCCCCTCCTGCCTGAGGTCCTCATATCTGCACCTTGGTTCTAGGCACACTCGCGACACACTGCATGGAGCCATCCCTCTGGAATACATCCACCGGAGTGGGGCCACCTTCTGCTCCTTGGCGCTTTCATCCGTGGGCAGAGGTGATGCCAAGCCCATGTCACAGTGGGCAGGATCCGGGCACTGCAGGTGAGGGTAGGTGACATCTACCTCTCAACCAATGGGTGTTTTTCCATTTTTCTAGTGAGCTCCCTACTACCCGGGACCCCCGACAGCGGTGGCGCATGCGCGTGGAGGCACACATATGCACCGCAGCTCCAGACCTAACATCAGAGCTCCTCGTGAGTGGCACCATCTCCCCGGCCTCCACCAGGGGGCGGCCAAGCTTTGAGAGAGCTGAAACCCTCCTCCCAAGGTGGAGTGCTGCCAGTTGTCAGCTGCTCAACATCCTCTACCCCCCCTCGCCAGCCACCGACGATCCTGGCTCGCTTCCGAACACGGGTCGTCAGCGTGGCGCGAGGTGTGGCGACCAGTGCCTCAACTCTCAGCGCCACCGGGCTGGCTCTTTGTATGTATTGTTAACCTCTCCTTTCCAGGTCCATCTTGAAAATGAGCTTGTTCAACAATGTTTGCCTGGTTAAATAAAGATTTTGATTGATTGTAACAGGGGAAATCACGCTGCTAGAACAACCTGATAGACTGTTTTGATTGGATCACAAAAGCAGTGGATGGGCCAGTCGGCTGATGTGTTATACCATGACAGTTTTACCGATAATCATTTCAAATACATCAGATGGACAATAGATTATAACGTGTCTACAAAAATTTGTATTCTTTGGCACTAAATTAATTCCCTTTTAATAAGGACAGTACACATTTGGTAAATCTTATATTTGGCAACTGAAGTTTAACGTAAATTATAAAAAAAGGATGTTCAAAATGCTGCAGTCTGATTGGTTGTCAGCATTCTGAGAACCCTGCATTAATCTCCTTATTAACATACTTCTAGAGCCTAATCACTGGAGAATTGCTTTCAGAAATGACCATCCTACTTTTTTCAAAGATTCCAGTATCAGAACTCAGAGCCACCATTAAGACATGCCACCAAGTACACAAAGAAATACAACAGTCAGGGTCAACAAATGAGTTAGCTTTTTTAACCAGTATGACAATAACATACATCAGTGAAAGAAAGGAAAAAAAACGTTTTTGCAGACATGATGTTTTTTTGTTGTTGTTTTTGTTGAATGCGCTATGGTCCAGGTTAGGAGGCTGGGCACAGTGATAGCACCACAGGGTTTTGGCGTGGTTTGGAGAAAGAGAGTTACTGTAACAATACAGCATTTGTTAAATCTCACCTGATACAAGGCTGTGTGAAGAACGATTGTGGTTGTCATCAGATTTATCCACTAAATGGAAACGGCAGGTTGTCGGCAGCCAGCATCTTATCACCGCAGGCAAACAACTTTTGTTGATATTCGGCAGCATTATAAAGTGGCTAAACATTAGACTGGCTAAAGATCACTTTATTTTTTAACGTGCTCATGCATTGTGAAGAATTCCAGCATTGCTGTAAAAAGCACACACTGGATACTGAACTGGTCAACATCTGCGTGCTTTTACATCTGCCACTTGCTGCCCAGTGCCTGGTGCACCCATTGCCATAGCTACTGACTGGCGTGGAAACAGAATGAAGCAATAGAACACTAATGTTTGTGGATGAATTCTGTTATATTGAAATCCACCATAAACTAATTTAAAAAAGTATATTTGAAAATTGTTTAACAAATTAAGCATACCCTTTTTATAACAGCAATAAGGTATTCCCAAGGATTATGTTACATAGATACATACATAGATACATAGACAGTGTCGGCAGATAAGGGCCTATGGCCCACCCAGTCTGCAAGTTCAGTTTATGTTTTCCAGGAAGTCTGTTGCCCCTTACCCCTGACCTCCAGAATTCCTTTATGTCTATCCCATGCATTCTTAAATCCCGTGATTGTTTCAGCCCCCACCACTTCCTCTGGCAGGGTGTTCCACTTGTCCACCACCCGCTCTGTGAAGAAATTCTTCCTCACGCTTCCTCTGAATCGCCCTCCCTCCAACTTCATCCCATGCCCTCTAGTCCTGGAACATCTTTTCGCTTAAAAATAGTGCATTCCTGCACCCTGTTCCTCCCTGTAAGATACTTGTATGTCTCTATCATATCCCTCTCTCCTCCTCTCCTCCAGGGAGTACATGTTCAGTGCCTTCAACCTGTCCTCATAGGACTTGTGATGCAATCCATGCACCATCTTTGTTGCCCTCCTCTGAACCTTCTCTACCCTGTCTATGTCCTTACGTAGGTAAGGTCTCCAGAACTGCACAGTGTACCCAGGTGCGGCCTCACTAGTGTCTTGTATAGTGGAATTATGACCTCCCTTTTCCTGCTGGTGATGCCCCTGCCTATGCATCCCAGCATCCTATTTGCTTTACCTGCTGCCTTGTCACACTGTTTCCGCCTTGAGGTCATCAGAGATGATAACTCCAAGATCCCTTTCCTGCTTGGTGCATGCTATATCCTCACCCCAACTGATATATTGTGCCAGGGTTTTGTGCCCATATGCATTATCTTGCACTTCCTTGCATTGAATTTCAACTGCCAAACCCCTGACCATTCTTCAAGTTTCTGCAGGTCCCTTCTCATTCTGTCTACACCTCTGGTGTGTCTACTCTGTTACAGAGCTTTGTGTCATCAGCTAACAGTGAAATTCTGCCTTCTAGGTCCTCAGCAATGTCACTGATGAAGATATTGAATAGTACCGGTCCCAGCACTGATCCCTGTGGTACCCCACTGGTCACTCTTCCCTCTGTGGAGTGACAGCCATTTACCACCACCCTGTGTCCTGCTGCCCAGCCAGTTACCTACCCACCGTACTACTGTCCTGCCTCACACCCATATTCCCAGTTTGTGCAATAGTCTTCTATGTGCATTGTTTCTAAGCATCCATCCTCGGGGCGACATGGCATTCAGCTTCACCTCGTGCTGCAAATACACCCCAGGGGATGATTAACTAGAACATTAACATAACTCCTGGTCGTACCTTATTGCTTAAGAAGTGCAAAACAATGCACACTGGCAGAAAGAACCTCAGCCAGACTACTGGATAGGGGTAGTGAGAGTGATGCAGACAGCAGAGGAAAGTGATCTCATGGTCATCATAATGACAGTGTCAAGTCTTCTGCTCAGTGTAACAAAGCATTTGGGAAGCAAATAGGATGTTGGGATGTATAGAAAAGGGTTCTGATAGTAGAAGAGAGACAATAATGCTCTTATACTGGTCCGTATGGAGACCCCACCTAGACTACTGTTCATGGTTCTGGAGTATACACCTTTAGAAGGATAGTGCAGTGCAAAGTAGAGCCACTAAGATGATCCAGGGGCAGCAGGGGAAAGATGTATGAGGACATATCGGCAGATTTCAACATGTATACACTGGAATCCAGGAGAGAAAGTGGGGGATATGATTAAAATTTACTGTTGAAGTTGAGGGGAATCAAAAGGGTAGACTGTAAGGACCGGTTGATGAAGAACGAGGACACAGTTACTACAGGGAATGAGTGAGAACTGGTGGTGGTGGTGGGGGATTCAGAAAGGTTATGAGGAAGTTTTTCACAGAGCGGGTAGTGGATGAATGGAACTGCCTAGCGAGGTAGTTGAAGCCGGTACTGCAATGGGGTTTAAAATTGGGTGCAACAGATATAATGGAGCAGTGAGACTGAAAGGCAAAAGAGAGTACTGGCTACCTAGGGAAGGTGGTGATGCTCAGCCATTAGGGAAACTGACTCTTTAAATCTAGCCTGGCAGTGGAACAAGCATGGAGCCAGGCTGGGAATAAAGCAGACTTCATGGACCTCTGTCCTTCTCTCCTGATACAGTCTGTGTTTCTGTCTTAATCTTACTGGCTGTGATCACAGTCCAAGAATCTACTTCCAAGTGCCCAGGGCACAAAAACATAAATCAGCTAGTCAAAAGGCCTCTTCCATAGAGGCTCCATCAACCTGGAACTCTGCCATATAGTGTCAAGGAATCCTCCACAATGCATGTCTTTAATTGTATAATGTACAACCTTCTTGATACCCCTTGTGCCTGTCAACCAGAGTGAAGCACCTTCACACAAAACTTCTTCTAGGGACGTGGATATGTTGTTCATCCACACTTCTTCACAGTGTCCCTTTCAATCTGCCGTAAAGTCTTCAAGCTGGCTCCTCCCACCCACTCAGGTGGCATAACCCTCGGCTCCGCCCCATAACGCCAGATCTTCCTTTCCGCTGGAAGATTCAGGTTGCCTCCTTCATGCTCTCGCATTTTGTAGGCCCTGGCTTCAAAACCTTCGGTTATTCTGAAAATTTGCCTTGTTCGCATTAGCGATTGCGATTTCTCTTTGACCATGGAAGACAAGTCTTCCCCTGGATTTCACCAGTGTTCGTGCGGCCAGAAGATATTGCGCACCGACCCGCATGCCATGCGTGTTTATTGTCTGTGTGTCGACCATGACACCTCGACATGCGAGTTTTGCCTTGCATTTCATCCCAACGTCCTCAACGACTGTCTCACACACCTTAAGCTTGGGAGGCCTGAAAAATGGAACCCGCCAGTGAAATCCAAGGAGGCCTGGTGAGCGATTTCCACGGCCACGGGATCTGCCGAGCAACTGGAGTGCATGCAAGCTTTCGAGGAGGAAGCAGCTCGTGCTGCGGAATTTTCCTCTCGGAGTTCTTCATTCTGCTCAACCTGGGCTCCACCTTCTCGGGTTCTTTCCGAGAGTTGTGCCAGTCTCCCCCAACTAAGGGTGAGAGTCCTGCTGGCATGCACCTCCTCTCAGTCTCAAAAGCAGGAAAAGGACCCAGGATCTTTTTCATCGCGACGGAGACGCTCTTTGGATCGGGAGAGATCTTGGTCCCAGGAACCAGCCATTTTGACCTCGGTCGAAATTGCCTCTTTGGCTACTGGCTTCTCGGCCCAGCCGTCTAGCCAGTCGACCGAAGTGTCAACTGATGAGGTTGAGATAGTCCTTGACCCCTTGTCACTAACCCCGGTCGACGACTCTCTTGCTTATTCCGGTCCTTGTTTTCCCTGATGAGGAGACCCAGCCTACTGGGAATCCCGTCCAGGAAGTGGTCCCCGACCCTAGGAAGTCACCGGTCCCGTCAGTGTCTCCTGAGCGACTGAGTTGGCCTGGCTGACCTCGATCGAGGTCCAGGATCCCCATAACCGATAGGCCGAGGAAGAGCCATAAGCGTTGTAAAAAGAGGCAACACCATTGGTCATCCTCATCCTCCTTGGATAAGGAGATGCTCCAGCGGAAACTCCATCAGCACTATGAGGACCTCATATGGCAACAGCTGATATTGACTGGGCACAAGCCTTCCCTGGCTCCTACACCGGCCATTACTTGGCTCTTGCCTCCCAGGTCGTGCCAACTCTTCGAGCTGATTTGTTGGTTCCCCACCGAGAGCCTCGCGAAACGTCCGTTCGGCCTAAACCGGTCTCTCCACTGATTTTGGTGGAACCGCCACCTAAGCAGCCTGTGGGAGGGGCTCCTTCTAAGGAAGCTAGACTGGACACCGGGCTTCCCCAGCGTCTTTCGGTCACTGTCACTCCCAACTGCCCCTGGCTGGTCGAGGGTGATGTGGGTTGTCGACCGTTGTATCCGGATACTTCTGATTCGGATGAAACTGGCCTCCATTCTCATCCGGGGGATGATGATTCGACTGGTAGGACGGAGACGGGGGAGGTCCTTCATCTTTTCAGGGCATTCTTCGCCTCATCTCTGCATCCACAGGGATGTCCCTGGAGCCTATCCAGAAAAAGGCGGAGTACCCTCTCACGGACATCCTCAAGAGCGGGGATACCCTGACAGAAGCCTTTCCTGTGGCTGAGGCCATTGTTGGCCCAGCCTTAGAACTTTGGCAGCACCCTGCCTCCTGTCCAGCTCTGTCTGCCCGCATGACCCGCAAGTATGCAGTGCCCATGGGGTCCCTTGCGGGGTTCACAGAGTACCCTTCGGCCAAGAGCCTGGTGACCGCCTCTGTGTTCAGGCGTACTGGTAGTTCTGCCGATACTGACTGACCTCCTGAGAAGGAATCCAAATATTTGGATCATTCTGCCTGGAAGGTCTGTGTGGCCTCATCTTTAGGCCTCCATCAGGCAAGTTCGGCCATCATCATGGCACACTTCTGTCAAGCCCTCTTTGGGTCATTGGATGAAGTCCTCCCTCACCTCCCCGCGGATGTGCAGACCATGGTCAAGCAAGTCCGGGACCAAGGCCGGCTGTTGCCAAACAATAGCTTCAGATGGCCCTGGATATCGGGGACTCTTGTGTCCACTCATTGGCAGTTGCAGTTGTCTCTCGCCGCAGGGCTTGGCTGAGGCTCTTCTCCTTTCCGGTGGATACTCAGAACAAACTAGCTGCTGTGCCTTTCCTGGGCACCGATCTCTTTAGCCCAGGTGTGGCTGGTCACCTTCAGCATATTGAGCAGTCCAATGTCACCTTGAACGCCACTTCTGCTAATGGCTCTTCTGGTTCTAAGAAGCAGCAGAAAAAGAAGAAGAAGCCTTTTCAGCACTCTTCCCCTGCAGCACAGCAGTCCTCCTTTCAAGGGGGGGCAGCAGCAGCAGGTTCAAGCTTGGCGCCCCCGGCCCAAGCCTGGGCTCTCCCAGGTACGTAAAGGTGGCCGAGGTTCAGGTACTGGATCCTCCTCCTCGAAGCCTGCTCAGTGATGGGGTGGGGGCTGCCACCCCCACTCCCGTCACGCCAGCTCTGGGTCCTTCTGTGTGGTGCCAACTCTACGACTTCCTTTACACCTGGTCTGCTATCACCACGGACAGGTGGGTCTTAGAAGTGGTCAATCAGGGACTGCCACTGGAATTTGAGCAGTACCCTCCAAGTCGAGCCCATGCCTCACGGGAGGAAAGGGTATCTGCCCATACTGTCGGCTCTTTGAGACGACTTTGCTCAGCTCCTCCTCAAGGAGGCGGTAGCTCCAGTGGCAGATCCTCCAGCAGACCCAGGCTTTGTTTCCAGGTACTTCCTGGTTCCCAGTTGGATGGGGGGCTGGCGCCCCATTCTATATCTGCACGACCTGAATCAGTATCTCAGGTCAAGCACCTTTCGGAGGGTCACTCTGTCTCAGATCATACCATCCTTGGAGCGAAACATGTGGTTCTAACCCCATGCATTCTTCTCATATTCATAACTCTCTGCAATTAGCCTGCTCAGTAGAACTGCCCAGAGAATGGAACTATATGCTAATGATGGAATCATTGGCATGTGACAGTTATTCAAACTGCTGCCCTCATCTGCTGCACATTCTATCAACGCCTCAGATTTCTTACTCCGCCTCACAAGTCTAGACGTCCAGGAGACTCCCTCGGGTTGGGTCGTTGTTGACTTACTGTGAACTATAATTGCTTAATTATACATAATTTTCTTTCTGCTGCCTTCATTTATTGCTATTTTTTAGTCTAACGTCTGGTTTATTTAAGTTTAGTCAGATTTAGTGTTTATTTCTCAGTTCTTCACAGTTCGGTATAACCGTTGGGTAACCGAGTAGTTTTATATTAGTTGTGAAGTTTTTCCACTTTATTTTCTTTCAAATTTTATTGTGTAAAGTGTATTTTAACATTGTTTGAAGCCGCTAACCCAGTTTCTTTTCTAACCGTTAACCCGGTTACTGTGAATTGTTGAGTTGGTTCTGAGAACCACTGACCCGGTTCAGAGTTTAAAAGTGCATCATTTCTTATGGGGCCTAATCGGTTCCTGAACCGACCGCAAAAAAAAAAAAAAAAAAAAAATTTTTGCGGTTAAGGTTTTTCTCCTGGAAATGGAGAATACTAAAAAATCTTAGAAAAAGACTGATCCGCCAGGTTTTAAAAACTGTGTCTAATGTGGGGAAGTGTTCACCAGAGCAGACAAGCATGACAACTGTGTGTTCTGTCTGGGAACCGAGCATTTAAATACTGATTGTGAAATTTGCAAATCATTTCCACAGAAAACTGTGGAAAAAAGAATGGAGAGGTGGAACAAAAAGTCGTGAGGTGCTTCAGTCTCTAACCAGCCAACACCTTCAAAATCAGCAGGTGAAACCGCAGCTTCTTCTTTTACCACCCCTGATAAGGGTGAATTAACCTCCTTAAAAAGGCTGAGTGGGTCAGCTGACTCTCTGGTCCCCTCCAAAAAGGCAAAGAAGACCAAGAACGTCAAACCCCAGGCAAAACCAACAGGGGATTCTTCTGTGCCTCATAGTTTGCCTACTGCTGAGGAGATTGCCAGGGCTATTAAAGTCATCGAGGCAATTCAGGGGGTCATACCTTCTCCAACCCCTCCTCCTCCAAGGGTTCAGGAGATTATTCCCTCCTCAGATCCCCAGTCTCAGGAGATGGATACTGGGGAGTATGACATACCAGAGGATGATGATGGTGAGCCCATTGAACTGGAAATCTCACCAGAGCAGGAATTTGGCTCTCCTCTCAGGCCTGAGGATTTTTCCTCTCACTTTTCCTTTATAAGGAAAATAGTAGATGCCCTTGACCTGACTACTACCCAGGTCATAGAAGATGAGGAGTAGGAGGAGGCAGAATATATGGAGATGATGGGGTTAACACCCACTAAGAAGATTTTTCTGTCTATTAATAAATTCTTCAAGAAGGATTCATTCACAGTCCTGCAGAACCCTAACTCTGTCACGCTTCTGAATAAGAAGGCTGACAAGAAGTACAAACTGGACAGGAAAGGGGCTGAATTCCTCTATTCTCACCCTGATCATCTGGGTATAGTCCAACAGGCAGCCTGTGAGAAGGCGAGGGTCCCTTTATCCTCTCACCCTCCTGAGAAGGATTCAAGGAAAATGGACAGCATGTCAAAAAAAGGGTACTGAGCTGCCTCCCTGGGGGTCAGACAAGCTAATTACTAGGCCTCTGCTGCACAGTATCAAAAAACACTGTGGCAGTCTGTTTTGGCCATGTCAGAGAAGGTTCCCTCCCCTATCTCTGATGACCTAGTAGAAACAGCCAGGTTTGGACTGGAAGCATCTAAATACCAGTTCCAGATGGCAGCAGATGCCAGTGATAATGCTGCTAGGATTATGGCTCTGACTGTAGCCCTGAGAAGGTTTGCTTGGCTAAGGGCTACAAACTTAACACAGGACACCCAGGCTAAGGGCATGGACTTCCCTGTACAAGATCACTCTCCCTTTGGCAAACAAACCGAAGACTATATGAAGAAGGTGGATGAATACAAAGCCACCTATAAGAGTAATTCATCTAAGGACAGGCCTTCTATTTCTAATAGGTCTTGTAGAAGGGGAGATTGAGGAAGGTCCTATGGTAGGCCCTTCTATCAACCTCAAGCTGTCCCACAGCTGCAGCCATACCCACAGCAGACTGGGTATTATAAGGCCAGAGGTAGGAGGGGTTCTCAATCCGCCCAGGCTCAGGCCCCACTGAAACAAAATCCCTGACTCCTTTGCTAAGGCTGCCTCCCTAATACCAGTAGGGGGCAGACTGGCTCACTTCTTCCAGGCCTGGCAGGCCATAACCACGGACAAGTGGGTATTGGAATTAGTGAGCCTGGGACTGTCTCTGAGTTTTCAAATCTCTCCCTCCTCTGAAGTCAAGGTTGTACAAACCAGCCTCTTTTCTCGAAGAACAGCTTCTAGAAAAGGAGGTTCAAACTCTGCTCAGTATAAAAGCAGTGGAGCAGGTGCTAAACCTTCAGATGGGCAGACGGTTTTATTCCCAGTACTTTCTTACCAAAAAGGAAAATTGGGAGTGACGGCCTATTCTAGACCCAAGGCATCTCAACAAATATCTGGTAAAACCAAAATTCAGGATGGTGACCCTATCTATAATTTTGCCAGTCATCGAGCAAGGAAACTGGCTGGCATCTCTGGATTTAAAAGATACCTATTTCCACATCCCCATAAGGGAGTCTCACAAAAAATATCTCAGATTCAGACTCCCTTCAGCTCACTACCAGTTCTCAGCCCTGCCCTTCGGTCTAACCTCAGCAGCAAAGGTATTCACAAAATGCCTGGCAGTGGTAGTGGCATTCCTACGAAAGCTAGGAAATACAGGTTACTCACCTGTAACAGGAGTTCTAGGAATGGTATATGTTGTTCATCCACACTCTCTGGCAGGTATCCTTGCCGCTTTAATTCTTGCCGGAAGGTCTTCAAGCTGGCTCCTCCCACCCAACCGGTGGAAAAACTCTTGGTCCGCCCCATGACGCCAGATCTGCCTGCTGAAGCTCAGGTTATAGGTCGGGCCGTGAAGTTGTCGAGAGTCAGGATGAACAACATATACCATTCCTAGAACTCCTGTTACAGGTGAGTAACCTGTATTTCTAGGACGGATATGTTGTTCATCCACACTGTCTCGCAGACTCCTAGCAGTTCTCCGGGAGGCAAGGCGACACCCCCAATACTTACTTGGGAAAGAGAGGTTGGAGAACTGAGGCCCCAAAACCAGCATCCCGGCGTGACTCGAGGTCGATGTGGTAGTGGGTAATGAAGGTATGTGCCGACTTCCAGGTAGCAGCCCTGCAGATATCCTGGATATGGACGTCCCTGGAAGCAGCTACCGATGCAGCGGTATGGCGGGTAGAATGAGCTCTTATCCCTCTGGGAGGCTCCACACCCGCCAACCTGTAGCAGAGCTCTATGCAGCAGGAGATCCACCTGCCTATCTTCCGTTTTGCTGCAGGTCTGCCAGGTGCGGCTTCAGCGTAGGTGACAAACAGCTGGCGAACCTCTCCCCAAACTTCAGCCGTCCGCTCCTTATAGTAAGCAAGCGCTCGTCTAGGGTCCAAAGTATGTAGCCTATACTCGGCCTCCGAGGTGTGATTGGGGTAGAACACCGGCAGAGTCAACACCTGGTTAAGGTGAAACTCCGACACCACCTTCGGGAGGAACTTCGGGTTGGGGCGCAGGACAACCTTGTCCCTGTGGAAGACCAGGTAGGGAGGCTCGATGGAAAGCACCTGGAGCTCTCACATCTTTCTGGCTGACATGATAGCCACCAAGAAGGCGGTCTTCCACGACAGGTGTGAAAGATCACACCTGTGCATTGGTTCGAATGGCTTGCCCATGAGCTTGGCCAATACCAGCAGTAGATCCCATGGAGGTGGAGGTTCTCGCAACGGAGGGGAAATGTGGTCAAGGCCTTTGAAAAAGCACCGACCACCTTCTCCTGTTCCACCACTGCTTGCCGGCCCTGCCCAGTAAGCAGAGATGGCTGCCAGGTGCACCTTATGGGTCAGTCGATCAAGCCCTTGCTGAGAATAGTGACCACAGGTAGTCCAGAATGCTTGCTAGGTACAGTCGGAAGGGTCCAAGCTCTTCCCGACACCAAATGGAAAACCTCTTCCATTTGAAGGCATAGCATTTTCTGGTTGACTCCTACAGGATGCCTCAACGACGCTGAGGACCTCGTCGGAAAGACCCAAGGCCTGGAACCTAGCCCTCTGGAACCAAGCCAGTGGTGGGATTGAAAGTCCGATGGAATACCTTCCCCTAATTGACTGAGATCAGGTCTGGGCGGGCTGGAAGCCGCCTCGGGAGCCTGGAGCTAAGGCTGAGGAGATCTGGATACCAGAACTGGCGGGGCCAGTCTGGGGCTACCAGAATCACCAGTGCCTTGTCCCTCCTCACCTTGAGAAGCACCTTGTGGATCAAGGGAAATGGGGGAAAGGCGTAGAAGAGGCCCGGGGTCCACAGCCTTGAGAAGGCATCCCACTGCAGCGAGCCCTGCTGAGGTGGGCGGGCATGGAACAGACTCAGCTTCGCATTCTCCCTGGAGGCAAACAGGTCCACCTGAGGCGTGCCCCAGTGGGAGAAGAGATCTGTACTACCTCCAGGAGAGACCACTCGTGAGACGCAGCCCCTCATCTGGCTTAGGCATCGGCCAGGGTGTTGGAGGCTCCTGCCACGTGAGTGGCTAGGAGATCCGCCTCCAGGCTGCGCACTAGGGACCAAATGCGGAGAGCTTCCTTGCATAACAGCAAGGAGCGTGTCCTGCCCTGGCGGTTCAGATAGTACATGGTCGTGGTGTTGTCCGTCTGGACCTGAACCACTTGACCCCGTAGAAACGGAGCGAAGGCAGTGAGAGATAGACAGACCGCTTGGAGCTCCAGCAGGTTGATGTGGCATCGGACTCCCGAGGGGACCAGAGGCTGTGCGCTCGGTGTTCCCCCAGATGGGCACCCCAACCCATCAGAGATGTGTCGGTCGAGAGAGAGACCGCTGGCTCGGGGCGGACGAACGGGATACCCTCCTGCAGATGAGCTGGAATGATTCACCACCGGAGAGCATTCCATATCTGGGTCACTGTCACGGGCCGGTCCAACGGATCGCGGCGTTGTGACCACTGGCTGGCCAGTCCCCACTGAAGGGGACGCATGTACCAATGGGCCCAACGGACCACGCTGGTGCAGGCCGCCATGAGGCCCAGGAGGCACAGGAAGTCCTGGGCAGGGCACAATTGCCCAACCAGAAATGATTGGGCAAAGGAGGAAAGAACCTCAGCCCTGTCCACCGGGAGCCGTGCTCTGGCTCGCAGAGAGTCGAGCTCTGCCCCGATGAACAGAATCACCATGAGTTCCGACTTGCCCTCACTGATGAGGAGGCTAATCTGAGAGCAAACCTGGAGGGCCAGATCTCTGGACCGCTCCACCTCCTGTCTGGAGGAGGCTGCTATCAGCCAATTGTCCGGGTAAGGGTACACCCGGGCCCCTCGGCACCGCAGGAATGCTATCACCACTGCCATGCATTTGGTGAAGACCCTGGGAGCTAGGGAGAGGCCAAGGGCATGGCTCGAATCTGAAGGGATCCCTCCGCCTGAAGCGGAGGAATTTGATGGGACGGATGGATTGGGACGTGAAAGAACGCGTCCTGGAAACCAGGAGCAGAACCACATGCCTCGTTCCAAGGATGGGATTATCTGAGCCAGAGTGACCATCCTGAAGGTTCGAGACCTTAGGAACTTGTTCAGGTCGTGCAGGTCGAGAATGGGGCGCCAGCCCTCCGTCCGTTTTGGGACCAGGAAGTACCTGGACACAAACCCTGGGTCTGAAGGAGGATCTGCCACCGTCCTGATTACCTATTTTTCGAGGAGCAGGGCAATGTCGGCCCGGCGGGCCAACAGCGAGGCTGCGGACCCCGTGGCGCTCGAAAAGGCGGAACCTGCTCGAACTCCAGAGGCAGGCCTTTTCCTACCACCTCCAACACCCAGCGGTCCGTGGTGATAGCGGACCAGGCGGAAAGGAAGTGGCGGAGCTATCCCTCAATGGGGAACCCAGGGGAGGACAAGGTTAGAGCAGCACCCCCCAACCCGTCAATGGGCAGGCTTGAGGAAGAACCGAACGAGGGACCTCCCGGGCCTTTACCTCCTTGCTTCCTGTTAGAGGAAGCCATCGGCTTGGGTTTGGGACGCCAAGCGAGAGCCTGCTGGCCCTGTTGCTGGTGCTGCTGGGCCGGTCGAGGAGCAGGGACCGAAGGACGAAAGGACTTCTGCTGCTGATGGTGGCCTTTGTCTCTCTGGGCGGAGGTGACCGAGTCCAGAGTGGCATTGGACTTTTCGATCCGCTGAGGTGTCCTCCACCCAGGGTCGAGAGGTCAGTCCCCAAGAAGGGACGTCCGCCAACTTATGCTGGGTATCCGCCGTGAAAGTGGATATCTCAACCACGCCCGCGCCGCATGTCCTACTGGGCGGCCGCTACTGACCTGGCACAGGAATCACCTATGTCCAGAGCAGTCTGAGCGGTTGTTGGCCACCGCCTCTGCTCCTGGTCCCGCACCTGGGGGACCGTGGTCTGCAGGTCAGGCAGGAGATGAGGAACAACCTCATCCAGGGAGCCCATGAGGGCGTGGGAGAAGTGTGCCATCAGCGTGGCCGAGCTGGCCTGTCGGAGGCCAAGGGAGGATGCAGCGTACACCTTGCGCCCGGCAAAGTCCAGCTTTTTGGATTCTTTGTTGGATGGCTTGTCCACATCCCGAGCATTACCGGAGCACTGGAAAACGCTGTCGGTGACTAACCCCTCTGCAGAGGGGTGTTCCGAGAAACCAGGCAAAGAGCCGGTAGGGACCGCATATTTCCTGGCCATCCTGGCCGAAGGTGCTGGACAGGAAGCAGGCCGCTGCCAAAGCTCCAAGCAGCTGACAATGGCCTCAGCTACCGGAAAGGCTTCCATAGGAGAATCCTCGGTTCAGAATCTCCTTCAGGGATACTTGGCCCATTTGGACACAGGCTCAGCTGCATCTGGTGGATTCCAGATGAGCCAAGCAGACCCAAGAAGGACGATGGGCTATCGCCCACTGACTGCCCCCGAGGACTCAGATCGCACTGCCTGAAGAACAGGGAGGAATCGCCGCCGGATTCGCAAGAGTCTGCAAAGAGCTGCTCGCTCTGAGCCACCTCCACCTGCCGAGGACGGTCGGGAGTGAGGGTGACCGACAACCTGTGGGGCAGGCCATGACCCCGACCGAGAACTCTTGGTCAGGGCCCCCGACTTAGGTTGAGGAGGCGGAGGTTCCACCACAATCAGTGGACCAGCTGGTTTCAGCTTAGCGACCAGCCCTGGGGCGGGCAACTCGACTGGAACGAGTGGTTGCTTCGGCCGTTCTGGCAACAGCCACTTGATGGCTGGGGTCTTAGCTGGGGTCGGCTTAGACCCGGATAACAGCAACTGCTGCCACATCAAATCCTCATAGCGTCGGCGCAACTTGAGTCGAAGCCTCTCATCACCCGAGGAGGAGGATGAGGAAGAACAGCGTCGCTGCTTTCTTCGGTAATGAGACCGGGACTGCCGATGTCGGCGGGAATGGCTGGACCGAGAAGAGGTCCGAGACCGAGACCCGGGGACCGAGGGTGGTCTGGGAAGGGGCGGGGATACCCGCCTTCCTCGGCTCGAACTTTAACCGGGACTGTGGTCCGAAGGAGCAGGTAGATCTCGGTATTCACCGGGAACCAGTGAAGTAGGGTTGTCGGCTTCTCCAGTCGACAGCCTGTCTAACGGATCGAGAAAATCTCACTTCGCCGACGGGAGTCTCGGCAGGCTGGCCTGACGGGGCAACGTAGCCAGCGGCCTCAGCCGCAACTCCCGACCGGAAGTCGACGGTCGGCTGCCTGGGGAGGGGACCTCCGCCAGGAAGCCGACGGTGGACCCCACTGACTCCCTTTGGGCCGACAAGAAAGACCAAGGCCTCTCCTTTGTGGAAAAGGACTGTCAAAGCTCCTTGAACGAAGCTGTGTATGAGAAACTCAGAGAGCTGGATAAATGCCGCCAGGAAGAAGAAGATGCACTCTTCGCCGCTCCTCCTCGAGGGCGATCATCTGCTCGAGCTGCTCAGCCGAGCCAGCCGCCGCGGACACCGCCTAACGAGCTTTTGGATTTCACCGCGGAACGCTGGCGCCCGAGCTTCAAACGGCAGCGCAATCGCCCAGAACATTGGCTGAAGAACGCACAACTCGCAAGCCCGCGGGTTGTGATCTAGGCCTACAGTAGGCGCACGTGGAGTGCGCGGATCCGCCCTGGACATTTTCTTCAGAGGGCACCTCACAGCCGGGAACAGATTTGTCCATCGCAGCCGCTGTGAAAAGAAGACTGAAGTTTGGAAACTTCAAAAATCAATTTCGGGCTAACCAAGAATTAGATCCAGTCTCAAACGCAGAGCGCTCAGGAGGGAACCTGAGCTTCCAAGCGGTAAGGAAGGTCTGGCGTCATGGGGCAGAGCCGAGAGTTTTTCCACCCGGGTGGGTGGGAAGAGCCAACTTGAAGACCTTCCGGCAAGAATTAAAGCGGCAAGGATACCTGCCAGAGAGTGTGGATGAACAACATATCCATGTCTCTAGAATTACAGTTTTTCCTTTTCTCGACGACTGGCTAGTTGTGGGAAAGTCATTTCAGCAGGTGCAAGCACACCTGTAAATAACAAAAAATATGTTACATTCTCTGGGCTTCCTGTTAAACCAGCAAAAGTCCATTCTCACACCAGTTCCTCCTGCATGTCATTGGAGCAGAACTGATTGCCTCATTCGAGCTGGGAAAGTCATGTCCATCAAGAAGATACTTGCAAATACTGGGGCACATGGCTGCAGCAGCAGGAGTGGTCTTGGGTGCAAGACTTCGAATGAGGGACATTCAGTTTCATCTACAGGCACACTGGTGCCAAAGAAAAGACAATATGTCAAAATTGATTCCTGTAACAAAATCTGTGACCCAGTCCCTTCAGTGGTGGACAGATGTCCACACTCTAAGGGCAGGAGTTCACTTTCAGAGGGAAAATCCTTCAGTCATTCTTACAACAGATGCTTCTCTGTTAGATGGGTGAGCTCATATAGAGAGCACACTACCCATGCACTTGGTCATGTGGAGTCTCCTCCACATAAATCTGCTAGAGCTCCGAGCAATGTTTCTGGCTCTAAAAAGTTTTTCCCAGTTGATATAGGACAAGGAGGTGCAGGTCAGAACAGACAACACCACTACAATGTTCTACGTAAACAAGCAAGGGGGAATAAGGTTGGATTCCCCTGTGCACAGAGGCCATGAAAATCTGGGAACTGGCTTATTCACTAAAAGCTTCCTTGCAAGCCATTCATGTACCAGGAAAGGACAATACCCTGGCAGATGCCTTAAGCAGCATCAACCAGGCACATCACGAATGGTCTCTGAACAGACAGGAACTGGACTCGGTGTTCAGATGATGGAGCACTCCAGAGGTAGATCTCTTTGCCTCTCACGAGAATCACATGTTGCCCCTATGTTGTTGCAGGCCACCAGTCGGGGTACAATTCCCCTGGATGCTCTAACCCTGGACTGGTCAGGAAGACATCTATATGCGTTTCCCCCCTTCCCTCTCATCTTCAGCGTGATACTCAAACTCAGGTCACAGCCTGCATCCATGATACTGATAGCACTAGACTGGGCCAGGCAGCCATGGTACCCCCTTCTGCTGTAAATGTCAGTGTCCAGACCAATCCTCCTACCTAGGAGGCACAATCTATTAACTTCTCACCAAGGGAAGATCCTGTACCAGAGTCTCAGGCTCAAGGCCTGGCTCTTGAGAACTTCGAGTTTGCAAACTTAAAACTTTCTCAAGCTGTTGTGGATATCTTAAAAGGACATAGAAAACCATATACTAAGAAAACCTATAATGCAAAATGGAAAAGGTTTTCTATTTGGTGTGATGCCAAGTATATTTCTCCCTCCCTGGCAGAAATCCCAGTGCTGTTAGAATATCTTACTGAGTTACACTCTCAAGGTCTGAAACATACATCTTTGAAGGTACATTTGACATCAATTTCAGCTTTTATCTCTGCAGGGAAAAATGCTTCCCTTGCATCTAATCCCATTTTCAAGAAGTTCTTTAAAGGGCTAAGTCACTTACATCCTCCTATTAAAGAGCCAGTCCCTGTATGGGATCTGAACATTTGCATTGCTCAGCTCATGAAACCTCCATTCGAGCCAATGGCATCAGCACACTTGCAGTATATGACTTGGAAAACTGTTTGTGGTGGCAGTCACTTCTGCTAGAAGAATAAGTGAATTGCAAGCATTATGTGTGGAAAAGGATTATCTTTTCATAATGACAAAGTAGTACTTCAAACTAATAGGAGGTTTCTTGCTAAGGTGGTTTCTGATTTCCACTTAAATCAGTCCATGACACTGCCAGTCTTCTTCACAGAACATGCCAGTTCAGGAGAGTGCAGACTCCATAGTCTGGATGTAAAAAGGGCATTGAGTTATTATTTGACCCACATCAAGGATCACAGAGGTGATAAATACAGGTTACTCACCTGTAACAGGAGTTCTAGGAATGGTATATGTTGTTCATCCACACTTATTGGCAGGTATCCTTGCCGCTTTAAATCTTGCCGGAAGGTCTTCAAGCTGGCTCCTCCCACCCACTCGGTGGTATAACCTCGGCTCGCCTATGACGCCAGATCTGCCCGCTGGAAGCCTGATGGTTGTGGTCAAGCAGGAGGTCGGTTGTAGGATGAACAACATATACCATTCCTAGAACTCCTGTTACAGGTGAGTAACCTGTATTTCTAGGACATGGATATGTTGTTCATCCACACTTATTGGCAGACTCCTAGCAGTTCTCCGGGAGGAGGAGGCAAGACGCACACCCCAATACTTACTTGGGAAAGAGAGACTGAGAACTGAGGCCCCAAAACCAGCATCCCGGCGACTCGATGTCGATGTGGTAATGGGTAATGAAGGTGTTTGCTGACTTCCAGGTAGCAGCCCTGCAGATATCCTGGATAGGGACGCCCCTGAAGCAGCCACCGATGCAGCAGTATGGCGGGTAGAATGAGCTCTATCCTCTGGGAGGCTCCATGCCCGCAACTTATAGCAGAGATCTATGCAGGAGGTGACCCACCTGCTTATCGTCCGCTGGCTGCAGGTCTGCCAGATGCGGCTTCAGCGTAGGTGACAAACACACAACAGCTGGCTAACCTCTCCTCGAATTTCAGCTGCGGCGCCTTGTAATAGGCGAGCGCCTTCTAGGGTCCAGTATGGAGCCTATATTCGCCTCCGAGGTGATTGGGGTAGAACACTCGCAGAGTCAACACCTGGTTAAGGTGAAACTCTGACACCACCTTCGGAAGGAATTTCCGGTGGGGCGCAGGACAACCTTGTCCCTGTGGAAGACCAGGTAAGGAGACTCATGGAAAGCGCCTGGAGCTCTCCCATCCTTCTGGCTGACGGATAGCCACCAAGAAGGCGGTCTTCCACGACAGGTGAGAGAGAGCACACCTGTGCATAGGTTCAATGGCTTGCCCATGAGCTTTGCTAGTACCAGCAGTAGATCCCACGGAGGTGGAGGTTCTCGCACCGGAGGGGAAATGTGATCAAGGCCTTTGAAAAAGCGCCAGACCACCTTCTCCTGCGCCACTGACTGCTTTCCGGCCCGCGCCCGGTAAGCAGAGATGGCTGCCAGGTGCACCCTTAGGGTCGTCGACCTAAGCCCTAGATTAGAAAGGGACCATAAATAGTCCAAGATGCTTGCCACGGAACAGGAGGAAGGGTCCAAGCCCTTGCCCTGACACCAAATGGAAAACCTTTTCCATTTGAAGGCATAGCATTTTCTGGTCGACTCTTACGGACGCCTCAATCACATTGAGGACCTTGTCGGAAAGACCCAAGGCCTGGAACTCTAGCGCCAGGAACCAGGCTGGCAGGGGGGATTGGAAGGTCCGGATGGAACACCTTCCCTGATTGACTGAGAGCAGGTCCGGGCGAGCTGGGAGCTGCCGAGTCCTGGAGCTGAGACTGAAGAGATCTGGTACCAGAACTGGCGAGGCCAGTCTGGGGCTATCAGAATCACCGCGCCTTGTCCCTCCTCCTCGCCTTGAGAGAAGCACCTTGTGGATCAAGGGAAATGGGGAAAGGGCGCGAGAAGAGGCCTGGGGTCCCTCTGGCCTCGAGAAGGCATCCTCTGCAGCGCAGCCCCTGCTGAGGGGGGCGGGCATGGAACAGTCTCAGCTTCGCTTTCCTGGAGGCAAACAGGTCCACCTGAGGTGTGCCCAATGGGAGAACAGATGCTGTACTACCTCCGGCAGGAGAGACCACTGTGATGCAGCCCTATCCGCCCAGGGCATCGGCCAGGGTGTTGGAGGCTCCTGCCACATGAATGGCTAGAGATCCGCCCCAGGCTGCGCACGAGTGACCAAATGGAGAGCTTCCTTGCATAGAAGCATGGAGCGGTCCCGCCTGGCGGTTTAGATAGTACATGGTCGGGTATTGTCCGCCTGACTCGGACCACTTGACCCTCGGAGGAACGGAGCAAAGGCGGTGAGAGCTAGTGACCGCCGAGCTCCAGCAGGTTGATGTGGCATTGGGACTCCCGAGGGGACCAGAGGCCGTGGAGCTCGTGTGTTCCCCAGATGGGCACCCCAACCCATCAGAGAGGCATCGGTCGATAGAGAGACCGTCGGCCGGGCGGACGAACGGGATGCCCTCCTGCAAATGACCTGGAACGATCCACCACTGGAGAGCTGCTCATATCCCCCTGTGTCACCGACACAAGCTGGTCCAAAGGATCGCAGCGCTGGACCACTGGCTGGCCAGTCCCACTGAAGGGGACGATGTTCCAGCGGCCCAACGGACCACGCTGGTGCAGGCCGCCATGAGACCCAGGAGGCGAGGAAGTCCCGGCAGGATGCAATTGCCCAACCAGAAATGATTGGGCAAAGGAGGAAAGAACTCGGCCCTGTTCGCGGAGCCGCGGCTTGCCTCGAAGAGAGTCGAGCTGCGCCCATGAACAGAATCACCTGCTTTGGCTCGAGTTCTGACTTGGCCTCTTGATAAGGAGGCCTAGTTGAGAGCAGACCTGGAGGCCAGGATCTGGACCACTCCACCTCCTGCCTGGAGGGAGCTGCCATCAGCCAGTCGTCCAGGTAAGGGTACACCCGACCCTCGCGCGCCAAGAGGGAATGCTGTCACCACTGCCATGCATTTGGTGAAGACCCTGGGAGCTGGAGACAGTCAAGGGCATGGCTTGAACTCGAAAGGGATCCTTCCGCCGAAGCGAAGAATTTCTGGTGAGACGGATTTGGATAGGGATGTGAAAACGTGATCCTGCAAGTCCAGAGAGCAGAACCACATGCCGCTCCAAGGATGGTATTATCTGAGCCAGAGTGACCATCCTGAAGGTTCGAGACCTTAGGAACTTGTTTAGGTCGTAGGTCGAGAATGGGCGCCAGCCTCCGTCTGCTTTCGAACCAGGAAGTACCTGGACAGAAACCCTGTCTGGAAGGAGGGTCTCCACCTTCTTTATCACCTCCTTCTGGAGGAGGAGAGCGATGTCGGCTCGGCGAGCCGCCAGTGAGGCTGGGGACCCCGGCTCCCCGAGGGGCGACGGCTCTGGAGGGCGGTGCCTGTCAATTTCAGAGGCAGGCCTCTTCCCACCACCTCCAAAACCCACCTGTCCGTGGTAACAGCGACCAGGCGGAACGGAAGTGCCGGAGCCGCCCTCCACGGGGGAACCAGGGTGGCGGACGGGATGGGGCGACACCCCTAGCCCATCACTGGGCAGGCTTGGAGGAGGGACTGGCCGAGGACCTCCTGGGCCTTTTCCTCCTGCCTCCTGTTAGAGGAAGCCGCATGGTTTGGGTTTGGGATGCCAAGCGAGCCTGCTGGCCCTGACGCTACACAAGCGCCTGGGGCTAGAAGGACGAAAGGGCTTAGGCTGTGGTTTGCGGCCTTGTCCTTCTGAGCGGAAGAGACCGAGTCCAAGGTAGCATTGGACTTCTCGATCCTCTGCAGGTGACCTTCCACCCCAGGGCCAAAGAGGTCAGTCCCAAAAAGGAACATCCGCTAACTTGTGCTGGGTATCCGAGTAAAGGTGATATCCTCAGCTAAGCCCGCCGACGATAGCCACCGCGGCCGCCACCACCTGGCACATGAGTCCCTCAATATCCAAAGCAGTCTGGAGCTGCTGTTTGGCCACTGCCTCTTGCTCCTGGTCCCGCACCTGCTTGACCGTAGTCTGCAGATCCGCTGGGAGATGAGGGATGACCTCATCCAGGAGCCCAACAGGCATGAGAAAATGTGCCATGAGGACGGCCGAACTGGCCTGACGTGGGCCGAGAGAGGACGAAAGATGATTCTTCGCCCGACATAATCCAATTTCTGGATTCCTTGTCGGGAGGTTTGTCCACATCCCTGGCGCTGCCGGGCGTGTCGGAAAACGCTGTCGGTAACCAACCCCCAGCAGAGGGTGCTCAAACCGGACAGGGACCGGTAGGGACCGGATACTTCCTGGCCATCCTGGCCGAAGGCGCAGGACAGAAGCAGGGCGCTGCCAAAGCTCCAGGGCCGACCTACTATGGACTCGCCACTGGAAAGGCCTCCGCTGGAGAATCCCCTCAGTCCAGAATCTCCGCGGAGGGGATACCTGGCCCGCTTGGAACGGGTTCGAAGCTTCATCCCGTGGACTCCGAGATGAGCCGGGTAGTCCTAGGAAGGACGTACTGGCTATCGTCCATTGACTGTCCTCCTGAGGACTCCAAGTCCAGTCGCTTGGAGAAAAAGGAGGAATTATCCTCGGACTCGGACGAGTCCTCGAAGAGCTGCCTCTGGCCTGAGCCACCCTCTACCTGCCGAGGTCGGTCGGGAATGAGGGTAACCGACAGCCGATGGGGTAGACCCTTAGCCGACCGAGAATCCCTGGTCGGAGCCCCAAATAGTGGCTGTGGAGGCGGAGGTTCCACCGGAATCGGTGGAGCAGCTGGTTTTGGCCGAACAACCGGCCTGGGTACAGGCTCCTCGGGTAAGTCGAGGGGTTGTGTCGGCCGCTCCGGTGACAGCCACTTAATGGTCAGTTAAGCGATCGCGCCGGCTTATTCCCGGTCAAGAGGAGCTGTTGCCACATGAGGTCTCGACTGGCCGACGAATTTACGCCGAGGCCTCCTCGTCCGAGGAGGAGGACGAGGATGAGCGGCGACGCCGCCATCATGTGGCAAGCCGAGACCGCGACTATGACGGCGGGATCGGGTGGACCGCTGGAAGAGGTCCGAGACCGAGAGCTCGCTTTTCCGAGGTCGGTGCGGGAAGTGTCGCAGGAACCGCACTCTCTTCGGCTCGGAGGGTTCATCCGAGGGCTCCGGAACCGGAGGCACAGGCAAGCCCACGGGATCCTCAACTCCCCCCGGGGGAACCGGGGAGAGGAGAATCTCGGCTTCTATAGGTGACAGCCCGTCCAACGGATCGAGAAAAATCTCGACTTCGTCGACAGGAGTCTCAGTCAACTGACCTGACGGGGACACCGTGAGGCCAGTGGCCGAAGCCGAGCGGTCGACCGAAGTCGACGGTCGACGACTCAGGGAGAGGGACCTTTCCCGCTCCCAAGAGCGTCGACGGAGGGATTTACCTTTGTTCCTCTTTTTGGACCGAGAAAAAGGTCCAGCAGACGTTGGCCCTTCTCCCTAGTGGAGAGGGACAGACAAAGCTCCTTAAAGGAAGCTGTGTAGGAAGAACCCAGAGAGAGCGGGATAAATGCCGCGGCCGAGGAAGATACGGCCCGCGCCGCCTCCTCTTCGAGGGTGATCATCTGCTCAAGCTGATCCGCCCGAGCCGCCGCCCGCGGACACCGCCGACCGGCCTCCTTAGACTTCACTGAGGGAAACGCTCGGACGGCCCAGTTGCAATCGGGCAGCACGTCTTCGAGGACGTAGGCCAAGAGAGAAGAGCACAGGTCGCAGTCCTGCGGGTCGTGCTCAAGGCCTAAACAGTAGACACACGTGGAGTGTGGATCCGTCCGAGACATCTTCTGCCCGCAGGGGCATCTCCGAAAACCGGGAGTCGATTTGTCCATCGCAGCCGCGAGGGATCGAAGACTGAAGTCTTTTTAGCAAAAAAACTTTCAAATTCGCAAAACGGAAGAAATAGGAACCAATCTCAAATGCAGAGCGTTAAGGAGGGAACCTGAGCTTCCAAGCGGTAAGAAAGATCTGACGTCATGGGGCGGAGCCGTGAGTTATACCACCCGGGTGGGTGGGAGGAGCCAGCTTGAAGACCTTCTGGCAAGATTTAAAGCGGCAAGGATACCTGCCAATAAGTGTGGATGAACAACATATCCATGTCCCTAGAAACAACTTTTTCTCACTTATAGGGATGATGGAAAGGGCACCCCAGCTTCCAAGAGAGCAATCTGTCACTGGATAGTTCAATGCATTCAGTTTTGTTACACAAAATGTGGAAAACAGGCCTCAGTAGGCCTCAGGGCCCACTCTACTAGGGGCGCAGATGTCTCTGTAGCAGCTTCTAGAGATATCCCTTTAGTGGAGAGCTGTAAAGCAGCTTGCTGGAGAACAGTACACATCTTTTCCAAACATTATAGTTTGGACTTGCAGTCCAGAAGTGATGCCAGGTTTGGCACAGCAGTCCTGCTGAGTCTCTTTCCTAAGCAGGATCTCTGCCCACCTCCAAAGGTACTGCTTCGAAGTCTGCAGAGAGTTATGAATATGAGAAGAATGCATGGGGTTAGAAGAAAAAATTACTCACCTTAGTAATCTTGTTTCTTCCAATGTACTCTTCCATATTCACAACTCTCCCTCCCTCCCTACCTCCCCTTCCAGAACCAGAGCCTCTGAATGGTCTTCTTATCTGGCAGCCCCAAACACAGGCACACTTACCTTTAATCCTGTGGGGTTTTATCTTACCTTTCTTCCCAGGTGATTCTGGTCATTTTGAGGTAGGACTGATACCATAATCATTAGTATCAGCTTTAATATATAGGCATAGAGTATAGTTGTGCTATATCAAGCAGCATTTAAGCTTGAATATTTTAAATAGGTTGCCTTGTGGGCTTCCTAGAAATCTGAGACGTTGATAGAACGTGCAGCAGATGAGGGCAGCAGTTTGAATAATTGTCACGTGACAATGATTCCATCATTAGCATTTAGTTCCATTCTCCGGGCAGTTCTACTGAGCAGGCTAACTGCAGAGAATTACGAATATGGAAGAATACATTGGAAGAAACAAGATTACTAAGGTGAGTAATTTTTTCTTCTGTTCACTGAATCTCCAGGACACGTTCTTTCATGTCCCAATCCATCCGTCTCACCAGCGGTTCCTCCGATTCAGAGCCGAGGGGACCCTATACGAGTTCCGAGCCATGCCATTCTTCCTGTCATCGGCCCCATGGGTCTTCACCAAATGCATTGCAGTGGTGGCAGCCCATCTCAGGCGTGGGGGGGGGGGTCAGGACTTACCCCTACCTCAACGATTGGCTCTTAGCAGGTCCCACCCAGCAGGAGGTGGAGAGGTCCAGGGACTTGGCCCTCCAGACCTGCTCCCAACTCGGCCTCCTGATCAATGAGGCCAAGTTGGAACTTGTGCCTTCTCAGGTGATGTGCTTCATCGGGGCAGAGCTAGACTCTCGTCAAGCCAGAGCTCAGCTCCCGGTGGACAGGGCAGAGGTTCTGTCCTGGGCATTTGTGCCCTGCCCGGGACTTTCTGCATATTCTGGGTTACATGGTGGCATGCTCCTTCGTAGTCTGTTGGACCCGGTGGCACATGCACCCCCTCCAGTGGGAGCTGGCCGCCCAGTGGACTCAGCGCCATGGTCATTTCAACCAGCTAATCACTGTGACTCAGAAGATATTGGGTGCTCTCCAATGGTGGACCATCCCAGGACAGTTGCAGGAAGGGATCCCATTTGTCCACCCGAGCCGATGGCCGTCCTTACGACCGATACCTCTCTCATGGGCTGGAGAGTCCACATGGGGGACAACAGGGCCCACGGGTTCTGGACCCCCAAGGAGTCCCGTTACCACATCAGCCTGTTGGAGCTCAGAGCAGTCAGACTGGCACTGTCAGCTTTCCCTCCTCAGCTCCAGGGTCAAGTGGTTCAAGTCCAGACGGACAATACCACAACCATGTACTACCTCAACAAACAGGGCAGCACGCATTCCTGTCTGCTCTGCAGGGAAGCATTCCGCATCTGGACACTCGTGAGCCATCTGGAGGCAGATCTCCTAGCCATTCATGTGGCAGGAGCCTCAAACCATCTGGCAGATGTTCTTAGCCACATAGGCAAGACATCCCACGAGTGGTCTCTTCATCCAGACGTAGCTTACAGCCTGTTCTCCCACTGGGGCAAACCAATGGTGGACCTGTTTGCCTCCAGGGAAAACACCAAGCTGAGGCTGTTTCATGTCCGCCCCCCTCAGCAGGGCTCGCTGCAAGGAGATGCCTTCTCGAGGCCGTGGACCCCAGGCCTCTTATGTGCCTTCCCTCCATTTCCCTTGATCCACAGGGTGCTCCTCAAGGTGAGGAGGGACAAGGCACAGGTGATTCTGGTAGCCCCAAACTGGCCATGCCAGTTCTGGTACCCAGATCTACTCAGCCTCAGCAACAGGCCCCCGGAGCGGCTTCCAGCACGCCCGGACCTGACCTCACTCAGTCAGGGGAAGGTTAACCATCCGGACCTTCAATTCCTGCAGCTCACAGCGTGGTTCCCGAGCGGCTAGAGTTCCAGGCTTTGGGTCTTTTCGAGGATGTCTTCACCATGGTGGAGGCATTCAGAAAGGAATCAACCAGGAAATGTTTTGCCTTCAAATGGAAAATGTTTTCCATTTGGTGTCACTGCAAGGGCCTGGACCCTCTATCCTGTCCAGTGGCTAACATTATCAGCTATCTTTGGTCTCTCTCCAAAGGGGGTCTTTGGTTATCGACCCTTAGGATGTGCCTGGCAGCCATCTCTGCTCACCGGGTACGGGCTGATCAGCCGACGTTGGCACAGCAGACAATGGTCGGGCGCTTTTTCAAAGGCCCGGATTACATATCCCCTCTGGTGTGTGAAGCTTCACCTCCGTGGGATCTACTACTGCTACTGGCAAAGCTCATGGGCAAGCCATTCGAACCAATGCACAAGTGTGATCTGTCACACTTGTCGTGGAAGACGGCCTTCATGGTGGCTATCATGTCTGCCAGAAGGACAGGGGAGCTCCAGGTGCTTTCGGTGGACTCCCCTTACCTGGTCTTCCACAGGGACAAGGTTGTCCTGCGCCCCCACCCAAAATTCCTTCCGAAGGTGGTGTCAGAGTTTCACCATAACCAGGTGTTAACTCTGCCAGTGTACTACCCCAGTTACACCTCAGAGGCCCAATACAGGCCCCATACTTTGGACCTGAGATGAGCCCTCTCCTATTATAAGGAGAGGACGGCGGAAATTCAGGGAGAGGTTCGCCAGCTGTTTGTCACCTATGCTGAAGCTGCCTCTGGCCGACCTGCAGCAAAACAGACTATTGCAAGGTGGATTACATCTTGCATACATCTGTGCTATGAGTTGGTGGGCAAGGAGCCTCCTAGATGGATAAGAGTTTATTCTATCCGCCATACCACTGCATCGGTGGCTGTGTCCAGGGACATCCCCATACAGGATATCTGTTGGGTTGCTACTTGGAAGACAGCAGACACCTTCATTACCCACTACCACATTGACCTTGAGTCACGCTGGGATGCTGGTTTTGGGGCCTCAGTTCTCCAGTCTCTGTTCCCAAAGTAAGTATAGGGGGTGTGCGCCTTGCCTCCCTCCCTCCTCCCGGAGAACTGCTAGGAGTCTGCCAAGAAGTGTGGATGAACAGCATATCCACATCCCTAGAAAAACAGGTTACTCACCTGTAATAGTAGTTCTAGGAGTAGTATATATAGTTCATCCACATGGACCCACCCGACCTCCCCGGCTGCAGACGCACAAACCTGGCTTCCAGCAGGCTAAGATCTGTTATCATGGGGCGGAGCCGAGGGTTATACCACCCAGGTGGGTGGGAGGAGCCAGCTTGAAGACTTTCCGGCAGATTTAAAGGGAAAGGGACACTGCCAAGAAGTGTGGAAGAACAACATATACCACTCCTAGAACTACTGTTACAGGTGAGTAACCTGTTTATCTCCTCCAGTACCTACTCATAGTCCTACTGCTCGTATTCCTACTGCTCTTACCTCTCAATCTGTGATGGCCCTAGATCTTCTTCGAGGCTATCTCTTTCATCAGGCCACACCTATGGAACTATTAACTGACAGGTGCTAGGATCACACAGAAACTTTTGCAAGCAGTCCACCAGGTGCCACCCATGATGATGTTGGAAATCGGCTGCTACATAAATGTGGGTGGCCAGTCCTGCCTCATTCCTTCTCCCCGCCGGGTGGACCATCGATGGACATGTCACTGCTAAATTTTTTTCTCCATAGACTTCTACCCTCTACCCAGTGTGCCCACCTCCCCCCCCCACAGCCTTTTTAACCCCCTACCCCATGCTAACAAATTACCCTCCCACTCATGAACTTCTTGTCAAACACAAATTTCCACTGCTGGCTTCTCCATGTTCTAGAGCTATTCGTATCTCACCTACTATTATTTCATTAGTGATATAATTTTATAGTTTCCTGTCCTTATTGTGTGGTCTCAAGTCAGTATTCTTGCTTGATGTTTATTTATTTTTAATGATCTGTATACATGTTTTTCAAACATGCACAACTGTATTATCCTGAAGTTCCCTTACCCCGGGTCGCCCCGGGTCATACCTGGAAACGGTGTGCCTTTCCCGGTTAACAAATTTTAAATAAAAAAAAATTACTAAAATCATATAAAGACAGCAATGTTTTAGTTTTCCAGTTGGAGACTTGTAGCTTAAGATGTTTCTCACCAGGACTTTTGCTTTGACTGCCTGTATGAAAAGCCATCCTGTACAAATGTTATTTTTATTGTTTTTTTATAATAATAATGTTCGACTTGCACATTTTATAATCTCTCCTGGACTGCCTATGTTTTCTGAACTTTGCCTCTATGACAAGTCCTTGGAGCGCGTAATATAGTATCTTGGTATTCTGTGTACATCCAAAGTATGGAGCAGTGCCTCACTCTGGTTGGCATGCGTGGGATAATATATAGGAATGTGCATTGTTTGATTCAGTGTAAATACAGATATCAACTTCGGTAGAAACTTAAGATTCACGTGCAAAGAGACGCTTTGTGAAAAATCCAATAAGAAGGCTCACACATTAGAGCCTGAAGCTCAGAAATCCTCTAAGCAGAGGTCATTGCAACTATAAACAGTGGTTTCCATGACAGGAAATGTAAGCCACAAATCGCGGCAGGCTCAAAAGGAGCCAGCATCAGTTTCTCAAGAACAAACTAGATTACGGATAGGAGGCTTCATATGAAGAATACCTCTCAGAAACGTATGAAACACCTCTAATTTGGCAACTGTATGACCATCAGTAGAGGTATGGAAAGCTGATGTAGCAGCCAAATGCACCTTCAGTGAGTGATACTGCAGGCCGGAGTTGGACACGGAAAGCAAGTATTCCAACACAGGATTCACAGGACATGTTAAAGGATCCATATTCCAGGAAGCAGCCCACAAAGTGAAACGCTTCCATTTAAGGGAATAAGTATGTCTGTTAGAAGGCTTCCTAGCTGCAGTCAGGACATCAGCAACCTTAGGGGATACCCCAAAACATGCAGTGGCTGTGTCTTCAAGAGCCATACATGGGATGTAGGGACTTTATTTATGGATTATAGGAGGCAGTGTAGCACAGTGGGTTAAGGCTCTGAGCTGCAGGTCTGGAGATCTGGGTTTGAATTCCACAGCCACCTAGGTGCATACTGTGTGATCCTGAGCAAGTCACTTAACTTCCTTGTGCTCCCAGGTCGCATCTGGAAACAAGCTTCAGCGCAGTGTGCTACTCATGGTTAAATGATGTTCCCTTCCCTTCTCTTTAGGTCTGAATGGACCAGAGATCCCTTGCCTTTGACAACAAACCCTGACACAGAAGTAAGGGGACAGGAGGCTCCACCGCCAGATGTTGATAGAGTGAAAACCATATCTGGCGAGGCCAGAATGGAGCAGTGAGGATGATAGTGGCACTCTCCATCCTCGGCTTGAGCAGAACCTTCTGTATTAGAGAAATGGGGGGAGGAGAGGGACAATGCGTTTTGCCAAAAAACTCCAGGTCCTGGAGCGAACGAGCAGAAACAAGCAGGTTTGCATTATGTGGGGACACAAAAAGGTCCAGCTCTGGATGACCCCATCTTGCAAAGAGGCCATTTACCTCGGAGGACAGCAGTTCCCATTCGTAAACCATCAACTGGGACCTACTTAACTTGTCTGCCAAGACATTTTGGAGACCAAGTAGAAACATGCCGAAAGGTGAAGACCATGAGACACAGCCCAGTACCATACCCTCTTTGCTTCTCTGCATAGGAAATAGGGGTGAGTGTCCCCTTGTTTGTTGATATAATGCATCATACTGACGTTTTCATCTGGAATAGCAGAGGACCAGGGTAGATATGATTCTGAAAGGCCTGGAGACTGTACAGAACAGCCCACATTTCCAGGACATGTATGTGCAGCTTGGCCTCTACCTTAGTCCATGACCCATGTGTCTGGTAAGGACTGAGAAGAGCACTCCACCTGGAGCCTGAGGTATCCATAGTGAGGATCTGCTCAGGAGCTGGAACAAGGAATGGAACACCCTTAAGGAAATTGTCACGATCCATCCACCAGAACCACTCTCTGCAAATAGGAGTTGTGATGAAAACTGTTTTGTCCAGCTCATCTGTCAGCTGATCCCACTGGACCCCAAATTTTCACTGTGGGATCCTCACAAGAAGTGCCAGTGGCACAATCACTGTGGCCAAATTCATGAGGCCTAGGTGATATAACATTGTTCTCACAGACACATAGTGGCTCCTGCCTACCAAGTATGCCTGGGCAGTTGGAGTGTCTGCCCTGTCCTGTGGCAGGAGAGCATATCCCTTCTCTGTGTCCAGCACCGCCCCTGTGTATTGCAGTCTTTGGCACAGAATCAACACAGACTTTGGCACATTCACTGTTACCCCAAGTCGTCGAACAGCTGATGTGACTGAGACAGGGTGTGTAGCACTGGGGTATCTGAAGCAGCATTCCTGGGTGTAGAAGTGTTTGCAGTCATTTAAGCAAAATAAATGCTTTATTTTCTTTGAATTTAAGCTGTATTGTTATTCATTTCAGCATTTAACTGCCACCTTCACTGGGGTTACACTCCCCTGGCTCTGGAGTGCGAGTCCCTTTTTTTGTTATTTGTGTAGCAGAGTTGCCCTGCAACTAGCCTTCAGTAGCCAGCTGTCCAAATAGGGGTAAAGCTGTCAAAGTTCCACCTGATACCCTAAGTGACCATTCCCCAGTGCAATGTCTGTGGGTATTTAAACAGACAAGACAACCTGCCCTGCCCCCATCACAGTCAGCGAGTCCTAAACAAAATGAAGGTGCCTGAATTTAAATCTTACTTGGCCCAAATTGATTGAGTTTCTTAGATGCCATCCCCGCTGCTGATTCGGCCCTAGAATTCTTTGTCTTTGAGTTCCTACATGTCTGTGATAAATTCACACCTTTTAAAAAAAAAAAAAAACACAAGGCAGGAGGAACACCCATCTAGATGGATCACCTTAAACTCCTTGCCTACTTGAGGGAGAGAGACAATCTGTGGACACTGGCCAGGGAAACGGGGTCCCCGTCTGTCTGAAGAGGTATAAGGAAGCCCGCAATAAGTGCACTAGAATGATTAGAAGGGTCAGATCTGATCACAGTAAGGGCCAACAGGCCCAGAACTGGACAATGTCAAAAGATGCTAGGACAGTGTCTTGGTGCTCCTTAGCAAGGAAATTAAAACCTCTCATCAAATGCTCATGCTGGAGGTTTGACTGAGTTTGATTTTCACTGTATCCGTACTATCCTGCTCAGGACCATCTTACAGATGAGCTTGCTCAAGGATGATGTGTCTGCTTAAATAAAGTTTGATTGATTGAGTGATTGATTGGTCCTTTATCCCACCGAAATTGCCATTTACTTCAACACAACCTTTACTGACCTCAGTTTCGTCATCATCACTGAGTCTGCCCAGTTGCCCTACAGGGAACCCAGTCCTGAAGCCTCCTAGATGGCGAGCTCTGAACCAGGATACCCTAAATTCTACTTTGGGTCTGTTTCAGTCAAAGACTTCTCAAAATACATCAGAAGGGTACTTGGCAAAACTAGGTGTGGGAGTGATTCAGTTGATATGAACCTTGTTGCCCCGATGGTAGAGGAACTTTCCCACCCCATCTCTAGAATTTTTGACTTTTCCCTGTGCTACTCGCAGTTCCCTGAGATGTGGCAATCCGCACTGGTTACACCAGTTCTCAAAAGCGGTGACTACACTAACCTTATCAATTACAGACTCATTTCTGTTCTCTCCCCCAACCCCGTCCAAGGCCCTCGACAGAACAGCCTCTGAGCAACTTGTTACATACCTCAAAAAATACAGTGTCCATTGTGTATGGCAGCTGGAAGCTCTACGGCACCAACATGGCACTGTTGGAATACATCAGCTATGTTCATGAGGCCCTTGACAGTGGTGACCGTGTCTGAACTATATATGTCTTACTAAGGCCTTCGACCTGGTCAGCTATAAGCTCTTGCTTAACAAACTCCTTGGCCTTGGTTTGTCACAGAACACAGTTGACTGGTTCCACAGCTACCTCACCAATCGCTCCCACTGTGTGAAGATTGATAAATCTTTGTCCGACACTAAGGGTAGTAACCATTGGTGTCCTCCACGGCTCCAACTTGGGCCCACTCCTATTTTGCCTCTTCATAAATCAGCTGCCTGATGTCTGTCAGACACCCAGCGTACACCTCTATGCCAGTGATGCAGGCATTTATTCCAAAAACTCTGACCTTGACAGCCTTACCGCCACTTTCCAAAGTAACATTAAGTCACTAGAAAGCGGGTTCTCCAACAACAAAAACAAAAAAAATAAGACCATGCTATTCTCTAGTCTTCCACAGAAGATGAAAATTCCATCCTTTGTCATCCAAAATGGATAAGGGCAAAACTCTGAACAGGAGGAGACCTTCAAATACCTTGGAGGAACTCTGGATGACACCTTATCTCTCCCCTGTTGACAGTCTGGTGGCCACAGTTAACAAAAAACTAGGTGCTTTGTACCGTAATTGGAACAGTCTCACTGGGGATGCTAGACACCTTATTGTGGCCAGCTGTATTCTGTCATTTACATATTATGGGCTTCCCTGTCTACGCAGCTGCCTGTGACATGCTGCTAAACAAAGTAAAGCTGATCTGTAATAAGGTGAGCTGTTTTGTACTTGGTGCATGTAACTGCACTCATAGTTGTACCCTTTATGTACTCACTAACTGGCTACCTTAACCCAGCAGAATAAAGCTCCAGACATGTTTGCTAGTCAAAAAGGCACTCCTGAGCCTAACACCTCATGCTTTAATGAATTGTTTTTGTACCATGTTCAACCAGGAACATGGCCAGGAATGCCCCTAAGCCTCCTTTCTGGCATACTCAGCTGGGCAAGCAGTCATTTTCTGTCAGGGCTGCTAACTGGTTAAATGAACTGCCTGATACACTACTGAATCTCCCCAAGTTTAATCAGTTTAAGAGATCTTGGTGGTCTGCCTTTGCAGTCCAGTGCAGTTGTAATCGCTGAGCTGTTTTATTCACTTTCTCTCTGTATATAACCTGAGTCTTTATACAACAATCTGTATGGATTTTTTCAAAACTTTGTCATTGTTCTGTTTTTTTTATTTTTCAAATGTGTGGTTATTGTCATATTTTTCATGAGAGGAATGGGATCGGTTAAATATATCTAATATGTGAAACAGATAGCATATGAATTATATTTTATGGTACAAAATCAGCATTGACACTTGACCTGTGTAAAACCCATCTGCACCATAGCAATTCAGATTTTTCTGTAGTGTCTTAAGTCCAGCCGTAAGCTGTTCCATCCGATAGATATTAACCTTTAATTGATGCCAGAGTTGTACTGAGGGGGATTCCTCCTTCATCCACATTTTGGTAATAACCTTTTTACCTAACAATGTACAGACAGAGAGCAGCTTACGTGTCTGGGATTGGCAAAACCCCAGCGGCATCTCCAGAAAGAAAATTAGATTTGGTGTAATTTGGAGTGAGAAATTAAATATTTCTTGTAATTGTGCCTGTAACTCTTGACTAGAAGGTCTGTACCTTCGGGCAATACCAAAACATATGTGCATACGTCTCTCTAGACGTTCCACATTTTCTCCAGCAGGAAGGAGTTATTAAGGGATCAAACTTCGACTGCTGCACTGGGGTGTAAAACAAATCTGGAGAAACATTTCCAGGAGTATTTCTTCCAAATATGGGAGGCTGTAGGCATGTGGAATTACGAAAGGTATGTGTCCCAGTTGCAGCTGTCTATTTCACTTCCTAGATCTATTTGCCATCTAAGGTGGACATACTCAGTACATTGGTTCACCAGTTCCAGAAATGCTCTAATATAGCTGTGAGATTAATGAACCTAAAGGAGCTCCCGCTATACTGTTTTTTTTTTTGTTTGTTTTTTAAATTTCTTTATCTCCTTCTGCAGGACCTTCCTCCGCGCCCCCCCCCCCCAGCTCCGTCACCCTGGCGTCCACGGTGCTTACCTCGGGCTTGAGTTGCCAGGTGGCTGGGTGTGGTGCCTGTGGAGGGCTGGTATCATCTTGCCGGTCCACAGTGTTTTCTGCCTCCAGTTTCTCTCAACCCCCCCCGAGTGCGGGACTTAGTGTGTAATGATGCCAAAGGCCAAGTCGCACGCACTTCCGCATGCTGCACACCAGGCATCTGCTTCGTCTCCGTCCCCCCTTCTTGTGGAGTCAGTGTGCTAGCCTCCAGCTGCTGCTAGGGGCCAGGCAAGTGCCGATCTCCAGTCCCACCCCTCCCCAAGAGAGGAGAGGTCTCCTCCGGATGCCCAATCCTCTCCCTCCCCAGCCGACCCCCCGGCAACCTGCTCACACTGCAGGAGGTAAGGCATGATGCCTCAGCCCTCCACGCCACTGGGCCGGCCATCCTGCTGTAATGTTAAGTACTAATGTTATGGTCATGGGTGGTTGACCACCTGGAGGGTGTGCAGCTCGTTGTTTAAGTATAAAGCTGCGTACTTGTACACAGTGGAGATCATCTGTATCTCTCCAGTGGAATTTGGACTTGACGGTTGAAAACTCTACTACTTCGGCACCCTGCATGCCACGGGCTGGGAGGAAAAAACCCAGCTGTTCCATGCGGTGGAAAAAATTATCCATCTTGGCCGGTAGAAACGGAGAATTTCGAGCTAGGGATGTCAACACATACCTGCAGGGCAGAAAGATGGGGGATGCCACTGTGGTAGTCCATGCCGTAAGAGATGTAATTGTACCTGTAAAATGATTTTCTAGGGCAGAAATTTGGGCCGGAGTGCATGGCTGTAATACCCACCAAGTGAGTGTGGATAGGTCTTCTTCCACCATTTCTAAATCTTTCCGTTGGGCTTGATAGCTTAGGGAGAGCCAGTAAAGTACTTTCGGACTTGTGCTACTGCATAGTGGCGGGCCTGGTTTGGGAGGGCCAATCCCCCTTTACATTTCAGGAGCTGAAGTGTGGTAAGTTTTATTCTAGGCCGGGATCCTGCCGAAATAAACTGAGAGATCATTTTTTTTCAGACCCGAGTATGGGAATGTTGTAAGGGAAGTGGTATGGTTTGGGCAAGATATAGGACCATTGGAAGAATATTCATATGAACACTATCCACTCTAAATTAAAGGAAGGTTGATGGTATTCCACCTATTCAGGTCTGCCTGAAAAGACTGAGTGAGGGAGGCATAATTATCTTCATATAATTTTGTCAAATCCTTTGTAAGGTGAACACCAAGATATTTAAATGAGTTCATACTTCATTTAAAAGGAAATGCTGCTATGATTTGGGGACTAGGTTGGTAGTTGAACTGTAATACCTCTGTCATTGTGATGTTTAACTTATATCCTGCATGTTCTTCAAAGCTTGTTAAGAGACTCCAGAGAGAGGAGGCAATGAAAAGTCTGGTTATGTAAAACAGATTAGCATATCATCTGTGTATAGTGTAAATTTCTGCTGTCTTTTCCCCCCTAAGTCCAGACCCTGGATTTCTGGGGTTTGCCTCAGGGCCTGTGCCAATGGTTCCAGATATATAGAAAAGAGGAGAGGAGACAATGGGCATCCCTGCCTCGTCCCTCTATAAAGGTGGAAGGCAGAGAAAATCTGGCCATTAACTTTTACATATGCCTGGGAGGAATTAATACAGGTTACTCACCTGTAACAGGAGTTCTAGGAATGGTATATGTTGTTCATCCATGCTGTCTGGCAGGTATCCTTGCCGCTTTAATCCTCGCCGGAAGGTCTTCAAGCTGGCTCCTCCCACCCACCCGGGTGGTAAAACTCTCGGCTCCGGCCCATGACACCAGATCTAGCCCCTGGAAGCTCAGGTTGTGCATCGCTGGGAGGTCGAGATCGTGGATGAACAACATATACCATTCCTAGAACTCCTGTTACAGGTGAGTAACCTGTATTTCTAGGGACATGGATATGTTGTTCATCCACACTGTCTGGCAGACTCCTAGCAGTTCTCCGGGAGGAGGGAGACAAGGCGCACACCCCCAATACTTACTTGGGAAAGAGAGATTGGAGAACTGAGGCCCCAAAACCAGCATCCCGGCGTGACTTGAGGTCGATGTGGTAGTGGGTAATGAAGGTATGTGCCGACTTCCAGGTAGCAGCCCTGCAGATATCCTGGATAGGGACGTCCCTGGAAGCAGCTACCGATGCAGCGGTATGGCAGGTAGAATGAGCTCTTATCCCTCTGGGAGGCTCCATGCCCGCCAACCTGTAGCAGAGCTCTATGCAGGAGGTGATCCACCTGCCTATCGTCTGCTTTGCTGCAGGTCTGCCAGGTGCGGCTTCAGCGTAGGTGACAAACAGCTGGTGAACCTCTCCCCGAACTTCAGCCGTCCGCTCCTAATAGTAAGCGAGCGCTCGTCTAGGGTCCAAAGTATGGAGCCTATACTCGGCCTCCGAGGTGTGATTGGGGTAGAACACCGGCAGAGTCAACACCTGGTTAAGGTGAAACTCCGACACCACCTTCGGGAGAAACTCCGGGTGGGGGCGCAGGACAACCTTGTCCCTGTGGAAGACCAGGTAGGGAGGCTCGATGGAAAGCGCCTGGAGCTCTCCCATCCTTCTGGCTGACGTGATAGCCACCAAGAAGGTGGTCTTCCACGACAGCTGTGACAGAACACACCTGTGCATTGGTTCGAATGGCCTGTCCATGAGCTTGGCCAATACCAGCAGTAGATCCCACGGAGGTGGAGGTTCTCGCACCGGAGGGGAAATGTGGTCAAGGCCTTTGAAAAAGCGCCTGACCACCTTCTCCTGTGCCACTGACTGCTTGCTGGCCCGCACCGGGTAAGCAGAGATGGCTGCCAGGTGCACCTTAAGGGTCGTTGACCGAAGCCCTTGCTGAGAAAGGACCACAGGTAGTCCAGAATGCTTTGCCAGGGCAGTCGGAAGGGTCCCAGCCCTTCCCCTGACACCAAATGGAAAACCTCTTCCATTTGAAGGCATAGCATTTTCTGGTCGACTCCTTACGGGATGCCTCAACGACGTTGAGGACCTCGTCGAAAAGACCCAAGGCCTGGAACTCTAGCTGCTCAGGAACCAGGCCGTCAGGTGCAAGGATTGAAGGTCCAGATGGAATACCTTCCCCTCATTGACTGAGATCAGGTCCAGTAACAGTGTCAGTGGCTCAGTAGGTAGCACACTCGCCTCTGAGGCCGGGAGATCAGAGGGCTGTGGGTTCAGTTCCAACATCTGGCACTTGGGTTAATATCCCAGTACTGACACTGTAGTGCAGCATGAGAGGGGTGCTGCACTTCTGAGGTGCCGTCTTTCAGATGAGACATTAAACCGAGGTCCCATCTGCCTGGATTGGTGGTAGCTCAGGTGGATGTTAAAGATCCCATGGCATTTCTTGAAAACAGTAGGGGTATGTTTATTTAAAAACAAAACAGATACATACAATCAAGGAAAAATGAGAATACAAAGGATACATTAAACACCAATTTCCAAAACTGGGTAACTCAGAAAATCATCTCAGATCAAGAAAAAAAGTAAAAAAATTAAAACTACGTCAATGTAAAGCAACATTGAATCAAAAGGAAGTCCAATAACGTTCCCATATATTCCTTTTGAGGATTTTCCTTTCTCCTTCTTTTAAATGATCAATGTAAGTTATTATCTTCTTAAACAAGTCCTCAGGAGTGAGATAACGCTGCTGGAACAAGAACCAACACCTGAATTGCCAAACCCAGTACAATATTACAACAGCTATAATGTTCAAGGTGCTAGAATTATAATTTAACCAAGAATTTGGAAATATACCAAAGAATAAGGCTTTTTGGCCCCATTGACACCAATTCTTATTCCAGAAATGACGACGCCACAGAAACCAAAAACGTAAAATAAAAGGGCAAGAAAAATATAAATGAGCCATTGTTTCTGTAATGCCTATACAGGAATCTCGAAAGCAATATCTATCCGCTACCTGTTTATGTTTTTGATTATCTCGTACATTTATTTTAACATGTGTGCCCAGCCAAGCAATATCCCACATCGTCTTAGGAATACGAGGGTCCATTAAACAATTACCAATCTGTGTCTTTTCTACGGGTGTACATCCTGGAAATGTATCTGCTGTAAATTGGGTTTCTATAATTTCAGTATACAGTTGTTTTTGAGTAAGGTTTTTAATCATATTAATTGAAATATGCCATGTTTTTAGCATATCAAATACTGTTCCCCAATCTGTTGATAAAATATATGTCCTCCTATTCTTATGGATAAAGTCACCAATACTCCATTCCTGAAGAATTTCTTTAAGCGAGATATGTACCAAAGGAATCCAAGGTTGAAGATAATTCTTAACCACTGGTTTTAAGTTGGTAAAAAGAAAAAGTGAATAAAAAAAACACTATTGGGTGTCTCATAGAACCCCCGACAGTGGGTTTGTAATAAAACATTCCGGCTAATTGGATTCAAACGGCTGCCCCAAAAACAAGAGAAAAAAAGACTTAGGAGAGGTACAAAAAGGCATTTAGGTACTGGAAAAATGTGTGCTATATGTAAAAATAAAGGCAATAAACATGTCTTAATCAAAAAAATCCGTTTCTTCTTTCCCAAGGACCATTTATGCCATTTACTTACTTTTCCCTGCCCTTATTAATAACTATTTCCCAATTATATTTAGCTATATCCGAGACCCCAAAATAAACACCTAATAATTTATGTGGGGAGTCTATTAACTTAATGCCCCCTATGGAAGTAACATTCTCCGAAGTGGAAGCTAAAGGAAAACATACACTTTTCTGCAAATTTAGCCGGGATCCAATAACCGATAAAAAGATTGGTAGTACTTTATTTAATAAACAGCCCTCAGTAACATTAGGTACTAAAACACAAAGATCATCTGCATAACAAATTACTTTATGAGAAATAGAATTGACGCCATGGATACCAGAAAGTCCAGGAGATTTGTAGATTATCCTTATAATAGGGTCTAAAGCAATGACAAATAATAGAGGGCTTGACGGACAACCCTGTCGTACTCCCCTACGTATAAAACAAGGGTTTCCAAGTCTACTGTTTATATACGGTCTAACATAGGCTAGAGAGTAACATAAGATAAGCCAGTTAATAAACAATTGTGGAAAACCATAACTTTTAAGAGTTAACCAAATAAATTCTTGAAAAAATGCTATCAAAGGCCTTGGATAGGTCAAAATTAAATAAATAGCCATGTAATGTTCCCGGTGATCCCTGAGAAAATAATTCTCTTAATAACAATAAAGCATCTCTAATTGATCTTCCAGAAATTGAACAATATTGAAAAGGTGAAAGTAAAGATGGTAGATATTTTGAAATCCTATTACCTAATAACTTAGCAAAAATTTTATAATCCGTATTCAATAGTGTGATTGGTCTCCAATTTTCCAAATTAGTTTTATCACCTTTCTTGTAAAGAAATAACATTAGTCCTTCATACATCTGGTCCGTTAATCGATCTTCTATCAAAAAAGCATTAAACACATCTACTAATTGATGCGGGTATAAATTTCCATAATGATTTATAAATTTCTGCTGATAGGCCATCAGAGCCAGGAGCTACCTTATCTCTAAGACCCAAGATAACCTTTTGTACTTCTTCTAAAGAAAAAGGCTGTATAAGCTCTTGTTTTTGAGGCATCGATAATGTAGGTGCGCCTAATACTTGTAATAAAAACGACATATCTGTCAAATCGCTAGCAGGAGTTTCAAATGTGTGTTTTATGAACTGTGTGACGCAGTCCATAATTTTGCCTTGCCCTTTTATGACCTGACCTTGAGCATTCAATAATTGAAATATTTGTTTACCACAATTTTTCTCATTTGAGACATCAAAGGGGTTAAATTGACGTTGAGTCCCAGTAGTCCTAAATTTCTGTTCAAAAAGCACAGATTTTTGTCTGTCATATTGTACTTTAGTTAAAGCTGCTTTGACTTCTTTTATACGAGCAGTACAGTCAGTGCCGTATAAATGTGATTCTGTAAATAATGCTAGTAATTCTTTACGCTAAAGGCTGGAGGCGTAATGCCTAGCATCAGCCAAAGATCTTGCATAAAATTTAAAATATGACATTACATATAACTTGGTATCATTCCACCAGTCTATCATGGAATCATATAATACAGTAACTGTGACACGATCCATAACTAATTCTTTAAGATTTTGAAAAAATTCAGGGATCAGTAACAATGATGAATTAACCCTCCAAACCCCAGGGCCTTGTGGCAAAACTTCTTCTAATACGATTCGTATTCCTATGAGATGATGGTCTGAAGTTGCCATCGGTACTGTAATACCTGTGACTACTCCAATAGTTTGTGAACAAAGCCAATAATCTATTCTTGAATACAATTTCCCTTTTGTGAAGGTCGGTAATAGGGACTGTGCTAAAACATCCACTAAGTTCATTTCTGCTATAATAGCACGTAATGCATGGGTATCACAATATGTTTTCCTATTTGTGGGGACTTCTAAGCATGTATTAAAATCCCCACCCCATAAAACAATCGGTTTGTAAGTAGAAAAGGTCTAATAAGTCGTAGAATCTGAACCCTAACAGCTTTCTGTTGAGGTGCATAGATATTTATAAGTCTGTAGGGTAACTTATACCAAAGAAGGTCTAATATTAAGACTCTACCAGGAACTAAGTCTACAATTTTTTGTAATGTAAAATTGGAAGATTTAAAACAAAACCAATGCCAGAACAAAGATCTTGGCCTAAAGACCAATAGGAAGGCCCTAAGCCCCACTCTCTGGAGGCTGATGTTGCTTCCCCTGTTGTATATAGTCTGATATCCTGTAATAGATATACATCATAGGCTAAACTATGTAATGCTGAAAAGGTGGCTATACGCTTATATCTGGAACGAATACTATTTACATTTAGGCTAGCTAAACGTATAACTGACATAATCAGAAAAATGGAAAAAGGCCATTGCAAAAGAAGCCTCCTCATTTCTTTTTCCTAAGTCTAGTGGATTTTTTTCGAGGAAGTCCCAACTATTTCGGTCCAGTGGAAGTGACGGGGAGCAGCCAGAGGGAGGGGTGAGAAAGGAGCTTCCTAACTCTTCCTCCTCCTCTTCCATGACCTCTCCCCAACTCTGTAAGGGCTCGTGGGTTAGACACTGGAACAAGGGGGAGGTTACAGAGTCTATTTGCTTAGTGGAGCAAGTCGTCGTGCCACTGGTGAAGAGGGTTGCAAAATATCCCTAAGTCTACATCCTGTTCTCCTGGGAGAGGTGTAGTCAGCTCTAGGGCTTGGTTTGAATCATCAGAAACTTTAGACATCCCATCAAGCGTAGGAGGGTCTGAAATTTCAGAAGAAACGAGTGGTTCAAGGGGCTCAATGGTCTCAGGGGCTTCAAGAGTCTTAGGGGGATTGGGAATTCCAGAAAGATCTGAGACAGATAAGTGGTCAGATGGTTTGGATAGTTCAGGTGTTCTAAAACTTTTAATGGGATCAGGAAAGGAATGAAACTTTTCTTTACTTTTGCTAGGTTGTACTAATCCTTGGGGAGAGTGTGTCTTGATAGTGGAGGATTTAGCTATATAAGCATCATGCTCTGCATAATCCGATGTATTATGGGCTGCCCATGGGCAAGTTACAAACGCATGTGACGTATCACCACAAAGATTACAAGTAGGAGGTATTTTACAAGCTAAAACAGTATGACCTAACATGCCACATGATGTACATTTTAACTGAGTACAGTCAGAACTTAAATGAGTCAATTCTCCACATCTATAACAGGAACGTGGTTGCCCTGGGTAGAACAATATTCCACGATCTCTTCCCAAGTAAAAACAATTTGGTAGATGCTGAATACCAGATTCAGTAATTTTAAGCTGAACAGTAAATTTCCATCCCCGTCCAGAATCCATTATCATCGATTATTGCAAATGGTGAACCCTTAACAGTGCAACGTTGCTCTAACCAATACAAAATATCCAAAACATTAACACCCTCATTTCTAAAAAGGACAGCGATAACTTTAGCAGTTGGCCTAGTAATAGGAACTACTACAAAATGTTTCCAGACAGGATCAGTTCGGGCAGTATAATAAGCAGACCAAAATTTATCTAGCAATGCAGCTGAACGAAAAGAAACATCAAAATTATAGTCTCCTAAGGAGTGTATTAAAGCATACACCTCTGAAGGTCTGAGCCCTAGTGAGTTAATTATAAGAGTTTTCCCCACAAAGTTCCTGTCAGGGGGAAGATCCATATCTCCTTTGTAGTGAATGCGAGCCACAAAACGCTTCCTCATTGGGACGTCTGTTGTTTTAAACAAAGATGCATAGCTAGCTGGCCTTGTATTAGTAGGGGCAGTATCAGAGTCACTCATTGTCCTAACGTTAGCTGTCTCTAGGTTTAGGTACTGACCTTCCATATGTTCCGTCATGCTAGGAGCGCCATTGGATTCCGTAGTGTTTTGTAGTCCTGCAGCAGTTTGAAAAGAATCTGATTCTATCGGCAGTTCCATCAATGCTGAACACTCGATTCCGGAGGGTGAAGGCGGAAATGACGCGCTATTCCGGTCCGTCAGTGAAAGACGCTCCTCTTCTTCTTGTGTCTCAGAACCTGGTAAAGGAAGTTTTGGGTCCGGAATCCATGCTGTTTGCGTCTTAATCCACCCTGCCTTCTCCAATGCTAGTTCTGGAGACCATGTAGAAAAACGGGCTGAGAATGGAAAAGAGTCTTCCACGGGTGAACTTCCGACTGCACCGCTAGTCGTTTCCATCGGGTCCAGTATGGTATAAGCACTGCTTTTTTTAACTGAGCCTGATGAGATTGTCTGTCCGTTCTCTAGTCGCTTTCTTTTCTTGTCTTCCTCTGGTATGGGAATTACATTTACAGTCTTCACCTCGAAACGACCGTCATCCATAGCCTGCAATACCTGTTCTTTAGGTAAATCACTATGTACTTTGTCAGCATTATCGTTTAACTCTGAGGCTGCTGAAACTGTTGTAGGAGCATTATCCAGGTTGGTAAGAGTATCATCCAACATCTCTGTTCTGTCCATTGCCTCTGCTCTCTCCGGCGACTGAGGCATACTGGACCTAGTCCAGATGTCTCATGGGAAGGGTCCCCCACCCATCAGAGTAGGGGAATTTCCCCAGTGTCCTGACCAAATTTCCCTCATTCAGTAAAAATACCACCAACAGCTTAATCTGGTTCAAAGTCAGTTGGCATTCATCTGTATCCCCTTCCCCGGGTCGTGCCTGAAAATAGGCAGGATTTGTCTAGTGCACTTACACGGTCAACAAAAAATAAATTAAAAAAAAAAAAAAGGTCCGGGCGGGCTGGAAGCCGCCTCGGGAGCCTGGAGCTGAGGCTGAGGAGATCTGGATACCAGAACTGGCGGGGCCAGTCTGGGGCTACCAGAATCACCTGCGCCTTGTCCCTCCTCACCCTGTAGATCAAGGGAAATGGGAGAAAGGCGTAGAAGAGGCCCGGGGTCCACGGCCTTGAGAAGGTATCCCCCTGCAGCGAGCCCTGCTGAGGGGGGCGGACATGGAACAGACTCAGCTTCGCATTCTCCCTGGAGGCAAACAGGTCCACCTGAGGCGTGCCCCAGTGGGAGAAGAGATCTTGTACTACCTCCGGCAGGACAGACCACTCGTGAGACGCAGCCCCTATCCGGCTTAGGGCATCGGCCAGGGTGTTGGAGGCTCCTGCCATGTGAATGACTAGGAGATCCGCCTCCAGGTTGCGCACTAAGGACCAAATGCGGAGAGCTTCCTTGCATAACAGCAAGGAGCGCATCCCGCCCTGGCGGTTCAGATAGTACATGGTCGTGGTGTTGTCCGTCTGGACCTGAACCACTTGACCCCGTAGAAACGGAGCGAAGGCAGTAAGAGCTAGACGGACCGCTCGGAGCTCCAGCAGGCTGATGTGGCATCGGGACTCCCGAGGGGACCAGAGGCCGTGCGCTCGGTGTTCCCCCAGATGGGCACCCCAACCCATCAGAGATGCATCGGTCGAGAGAGAGACCGCTGGCTCGGGGCAGATGAACGGGATACCCTCCCGCAGATGAGCTGGAACAATCCACCACTGGAGAGCGTTCCACATCTCCTGGGTCACTGTCACGGGCCGGTCCAACGGATCACAGCGTTGTGACCACTGGCTGGCCAGTCCCCACTGAAGGGGATGCATGTACCAACGGGCCTAACGGACCACGCTGGTGCAGGCCGCCATGAGGCCCAGGAGGCACAGGAAGTCCCGGGCAGGGCGCAATTGCCCAACCAGAAATGATTGGGCAAAGGAGGAAAGAACCTCGGCCCTGTCCGCCGGGAGCCATGCTCTGACTCGCAGAGAGTCAAGCTCTGCCCAGATGAACAGAATCACCTGCTTTGGCACGAGTTCCTACTTGGCCTCGTTGATGAGGAGGCCAACCTGAGAGCAGACCTGGAGGGCCAGATCTCTGGACCGCTCCACCTCCTGTCTGGAGGGGGCTGCTATCAGCCAATCATCCGGATAAGGGTACACCCGGACCCCTCGGCGCCGCAGGAATGCTGTCACCACTGCCATGCATTTGGTGAAGACCCTGGGAGCTAGGGAGAGGCCGAAGGGCATGGCTCGGAACTCGTAAAGGGATCCCTCCGCCCTGAAGCGGAGGAATCTCTGATGGGACGGACGGATTGGGACGTAAAAGAACGCGTCCAGGGAGCAGAACCACATGCCTCATTCCAAGGATGGGATTATCTGAGCCAGAGTGACCATCCTGAAGATTCGAGACCGTAGGAACTTGTTCAGGTCGTGCAGGTCGAGAATGGGGCGCCAGTCCCCCATCCGTTTTGGGACCAGGAAGTACCTGGACACAAACCCTGGGTCTGAAGGAGGACCCGCCACCTTCCTGATTACCTCTTTTTCGAGGAGCAGGCCAATGTCGGCCCGGCAGGCCAACAGCGAGGCTGAGGACCCCGTGGCCCCCCGAGGGGCGACGGCTCGAAAAGGTGGAACCTGCTCGAACTCCAGAGGCAGGCCTTTTCCTACCACCTCCAAAACCCAGCGGTCCGTGGTGATAGCGGACCAGGTGGAAAGGAAGTGGCGGAGCCGTCCCCCCACGAGGGGAACCCAGGGGGGAGTGAAGAGGTTGGGGGCGGCACCCCCAACCCGTCACTGGGCAGGCTTGGAGGAAGAACCAGCCGAGGGACCTCCCGGGCCTTTACCTCCTTGCTTCCTGTTGGAGGAAGCCGTCGGCTTGGGTTTGGGATGCCAAGCGTGAGCCTGCTGGCCCTGTTGCTGGTGCTGCTGGGCCGGTCGAGGAGTAGGGACCGAAGGACGAAAGGACTTCTGCTGCTGACGGCGGCCTTTGTCCCTCCGGGCGGAGGTGACTGAGCCCAGAGTGGCATTGGACTTTTCGATCCGCTGGAGGTGTCCCTCCACTCCAGGGCCAAAGAGGTCAGTCCCCAAGAAGGGGACGTCTGCCAACTTATGCTGGGTATCTGCCGTGAAAGTAGATATCCTCAGCCACGCCCTGCGTCGCATGGCCACTGCGGCCGCTACTGACCTGGCACAGGAATCACCTATGTCCAGAGCAGTCTGCTGCTGCTGCTGCTTCGCCACCGCCCTGCCCTGGTCCCACACCTGGCGGACTGTGGTCTGCAGGTCAGGCGGGAGATGAGGAACAACCTCATCCAGGGAGCCCATGAGGGCGTGGGAGAAGTGTGCCATCAGCACGGCCGAGCTGGCCTGTCGGAGGCTGAGGGAGGACGCAGCGTACACCTTGCGCCCGGCAAACTCCAGCTTTTTGGATTCTTTGTCGGGGGGCTTGTCCACATCTTGAGCGTTACCGGAGCGCCGGAAAACGCTGTCGGTGACTAACCTCTCCGCAGAGGGGTGTTCTGAGAAACCGGGCAAAGAGCCGGTAGGGACCGCATACTTCCTGGCCATCCTGGCCGAAGGCGCTGGACAGGAAGCAGGCCGCTGCCAAAGCTCCAAGGCTGGGCCGACAATGGCCTCCGCCACAAAAAAATGCCTCCGTAGGAGAATCCTCTTGGTTCAGAATCTCCTTCAGGGGATACTTGGCCCGTTTGGACACGGGCTCCAGCTGCATCCCAGTGGATTCCGAGAAGAGCCGAAGCAGACCCAAGAAGGACGATGGGCTATCGTCCACTGACTGGCCCCCGGAGGACTCCAGATCACACTGCCTGGAGAACAGGGAGGAATTGTCGTCGGATTCCGAAGAGTCTGCAAAGAGCTGCCTCGGCCCTGAGCCACCCTCCACCTGCCGAGGACAGTCGGGAGTGAGGGTGACCAACAACCTGTGGGGCAGGCCATGACCCGACCGAGAACTCTTGGTCGGGGCCCCCGACTTAGACTGAGGAGGCGGAGGTTCCACCACAATCGGTGGACCAGCTGGTTTCGGCTTAGCAACCGGCCCTGGGGCGGGCAACTCGACTGGAACGAGTGGTTGCTTCGGCCGTTCCGGCGACAGCCACTTGATGGCCGGGGTCTTAGCTGGGGTCAGTTTAGGCCCGGATAACAGCAACTGCTGCCACATCAAATCCTCATAGCGTCGGCGCAACTTGTGTCGAAGCCTCTCCTCACCCGAGGAGGAGGACGAGGAAGAACGGCGTCACCGCTTACTTCGGTAACAAGACCGGGACCGCTGATGTCAGCGGGAACGGCTGGACCGAGAAGAGGTCCGAGACCTAGACCCCCGGAGGGACCGAGGGTGGGTCTGGGAAGGGGCGGGGGATACCCGCTCTTCCCTCGGCTCGGGAACTTTAACCGGGGACTGCGGTCCTGAAGGAGCAGGCAGATCCTCGGTATCCACCGGGGGAACCGGTGAAGTAGGGTTGTCAGCTTCTCCAGTCGACAGCCCATCTAATGGATCGAGAAAAATCTCGACTTCGTCGACGGGAGTCTCGGCAGGCTGGCCTGATGGGGGCACCGTGAAGCCAGCGGCCTCAGCCGCAACCTTCGACCGAAGTCGACGGTCGGCTGCCCGGGGAAGGGGACCTCTCCCGCTCCCAGGAATGCCGACGGTGGGACTTACCTTTCGACTCCCTTTTCTTGGGCCGAGAAGAATGTCCTGAAGGCCCCTCTCCCTTCGTGGAAAGGGACTGGCAAAGCTCCTTGAATGAAGCTGTGTACGAGGAACTCAGAGAGAGTGGGATAAATGCTGAGGAAGAAGAAGATGCGGCCTGGGCCGCTTCCTCCTCGAGGGTGATCATCTGCTCAAGCTGCTCAGCCGAGCTAGCCGCCGCGGACACCACCCAACAAACCTCTTTGGATTTCACCAGCGGGAAACGTTTCTCGGGGCGCCCGAGCTTCAAACGGGCAGCTGATCGGTCCAGAACATTGGCCAGGTGCGAACGGCACTAAACTCGGCAGTTTCCGGGCGGGTCGCGATCTAGGCCTAAGCAGTAGACGCACGTGGAGTGCGGATCCGTCCTGGACATTTTCTGCCCGCAGGGGCACCTTCCAAAGCCGGGAACAGATTTGTCCATCGCAGCCGCGAGGGAAAAAGAAGACCGAAGTTTGGAAAACTTCAAAATCAATTTTGGGTGAACCGAAGAATTAGGATCCAGTGTGAAACGCAGAGCGCTAAGGAGGGAATCTGAGCTTCCAAGCGGTAAGGAAGATCTGGCGTCATGGGGCACAGCCGAGAGTTTTACCACCTGGGTGGGTGGGAGGAGCCAGCTTGAAGACCTTCCGGCAAGAATTAAAACGGCAAGGGTACCTGCCAGACAGTGTGGATGAACAACATATCCATGTCCCTAGAATAAATATTTTATAGGATAGAAATAAAGTCAAGGGGAAACTGCATACGATGTAAGACCTGGAAAAAGAAGGGCCAAACCACCTGGTCAGCAGTCTTTTCTGCGTAACTGTGTGCTTTGAGCCTGACTCGACTGAATTTCCCCTGGAACTGCTTATTGTACATGTAATGTTTTTTGTGACTGTGTATTTGGCATGGAACTTTTATAAATGAGCACTTGTGCTCAAAGGTAATCTCTGAATCTCTGAAGTTTTCAACAAATAAATAACTGTCCAGAGAACAAAGCCAGTCCCCCGTTTGCAGAAGGGGGAGCAGAACTTGCAGGGATACCATTCATATAATTTTGTATTCAGTGTACATACTTGAGATCCCTGAGAGCCAACACAGGACGCAGATCCCCACTCCATTTCGGGACTAGAAAGAACCCTTCGTTTCTTTCTTGAGGAGGAACCAGTTCTGTGGCATGCTTTTGGGATAAAGACTGAACTTCTTCCTTCAGTAAAGACAAATGGCCCAGAGGATAAAAAGAAGGAGGCTGAGTGGGATCTGGAGGGATTTGTAACAACTCCAGAGCATGCCCCTTGCAATTATCTCCAGAACCCACATATCTGTAGTGATCTCCCATCATTGTGTCAGATGCAGGGAGATCCTGCCCCCCACACTCATTCCTGGAGGTAACAGCTGAGGTGGGGGAGGGCGAAACAGAAGAGAGTTTTACGGAACCAGGGGTGGCAGGGCCACTGGAGCTGATTCCTTTGGGTGCTTTTGCATGGGCACCAGGATGGAGGGGATCCAGAATGGGGCCACCTCCTCTACCATGGCCTTGCTGATAGTAGGCATGACTACCTCGGGCAGCAGGTGGATGAAGGGAGCCTTGTCTATGACCTCTAGGGTAGTACACAGGGACTTTACATACCTTAGAGTCATTTTTGAAGTTTGAAGACCACGTAGGGTCTCTTCAACATCATAGCCAAACAGTTCTGATCCTTTAAAGGGAGCATTTAAAACTGGGTGTTGGACATCATTGGCAAAGCCAGCAACTCTAGGCCAAGACTATCGTCTCATGCATATGCCAGAAGCTGTAGCCTTGGCAGAAGCATTAGAGACAGTATAAGCTGAGCACAACAAATGTTTGCCAACCTCACCACCAGCAGACAATGTTGTAAGCAGATCAGTCTTGGCAGAGCCATTAGGCAAAGAATGAGTAGCAGTTCGAGCAGCCTTCCACAAGTTGTTCTGATATTTGATCTTGTAGTCAAAGTAGTGTGCAATCCTAAGGCCCAGTGATGCAGAGGCATAAGTATGTTTGCACATTACATCCAGCCTTCTAGATTCCTTATTAGGAGGCAAAGTACTCATATGCCTAGGGACTCTAGACCTAGCACGAGCAGCTGTGATGGCCACAGAGTCACTTTCTGGCTGGTTAGCATAATAAGGCTTAACAGATGGAGCAGGATGGGGTGGTGGATACATGTGGAGATGGAGGGAAAAACACAGTGGGGGGATTCGATCATGCATGGGACAGGCGAGGGGAACCCTTGCAATAGGAACGAGGCAGTAAAGCTGGAGATCAAGTAGGGTCTGCAGCTTTGCAGTAGGTAGGGAAAATGGGCAGACTAGATGGGGCTAGTGGTCCTTACCTGCCATCAATTTGTATGTTTCTATATAGGTGGAATGATAATGGAGGGGGAGCAGGGCACCTCCAAAAATTCCATGAGATTCGTTTTAGTAGAATCTTCCTCTTCCACAGCAAAGCCATTGGCAGACTGTATTTGCTAAATATGGCTTGGAAAGATGGGCCCTCAGGAGGAAATCTTGAGGTATGAACCACCAAGTCCTCGCTACAGGACGAGAGTGTAGAACTAGAGCAAGGGGGACCCTCCAGAAATTGTTCTCCCTCATATTCCTCCTTTAAATCCTCCTCTGAGTCCATGAGGTCAGGATTATATTCCATTTCATTGCTGTCAGCACGACTGACAATAAGAGTCGCAGAATGGTCTGGCGATACCAGTGGTGGCTGAGAGGCAGGAATCTTTGGCATGCTATTTGAACTGGTCAATGGAGGCTGACTACCAGACTATCAAGTAAACTACTTAAAAACTTATGCTGCAGCAGTGATTTCCTTGTGCACACTACTGTTCTGTTTTGGATTCTGACTACCAGAAGGCCCCATCAGTGGAATAACTGTCTGCACTGGCAAATCCTGCAGAACATGTCATAGTTCAGAAAACGAAAAAGGGCCAGGACTACCAGCGTCGACGAGCCTTGGTCCGACAACGATGGAGTCATTCTGTTCATAGTATGTAGGGCAATGCCTAAGCCAGGCCCCAACCTTGGTATCTCAGTGATGGTCAGGGGTGCTGTAGTCAACGCTGCCAAAGTGGGCATTGACGAGGACATACCTTTTCTCAATGACGACCAGGGCCTCTCCAGCAAAGCAGGATTTGTCCTTTTCTCTGTGTCTGTGCATATGACCGAATAACGAGGAGGCCCACAATGATAGGGTGGTCTTGGGGGCTGCACTGTAGACTATGTTGCCACAGTGAAAGATCAAGAGTATAATTTTCTGGACAATGTCATGGCGGGATGCCAGGGCGATGGAACCACGGTGTCTGTGTATATACATCTAATTGAGATCCCACACCCCTCGGGCCATAAGGGGGTAGGTAAGATGCAGTAACACTCTTTTAAAGAGTGTCACACTTAAAGTGCAGCATTTCCCGTCCACTGCTGCCTCAAATGTGATTGTTTAGGCTTTTTTAGTAGGTTTCACAGGTAGGCTGCGTATGATCCTTGTTTGCATTTAAAAATCATCATGGACCATTATGCAGTATACACAGACCTTTTTTATAGATGGAAGAGTTTACTCTCCAGGCACCCCCCTCAGTCTGTCCTCCCCTGGAAACCTCTCAGCCCTGTCCCCACCTAATCTTCACCCTGGGTCACGGGAATCCTGCAGCAGCCTGAGACCTGTGTATGCCAGGAGAAGTCATCTTGGCAGCTCCATTTTTCTCCAGTCATTCTTACTTTTATCCCTGACCCTATCAACCTTTGGCATGACACCAAGCAGTGCCCCATGAGACTTCACACGCATATAGCAACCCCGCTGCATGGGAAGCAAGATCCTCTGCCCACTGCAGGGGGTCACACTAGTGGTGGGCACTTGGTGTCGGCCCTCTCAGAACCACCTGACCAGCTTCCAAGTCCACTGATGGACCCTGGCCACTTGTACGGCAGCGCTTGGCCATCAGGTGGCCCTTATACAAAGCTATTAGAAACATGAAATGTGTCAGTGGATAAGGACCACTTAGTCCACCTAGTCTGCCCATTTTCCCCTGCCTATGCTATCACCACACACCCTACCTGATGTCCGGCAACCTCCCTGCTTTCCTACCAAGATTTATTTGTGCCTAACCCATGCATTTTTAAAGCCTGCCACTGTTTTTGTCCCCACTACCTTCACTGGAAGACTGTTCCAGGCATCCACCACTCCTTCAGTGAAGGAATACTTCTTTACATGCCTCCTATGTTTCCCCGTTCCTTTAAACAGATGAGTGCTAGCAGAATCAGAGGACATGCTGAGGCAAGATATGGGGAAACAGTATTTCAACATAGGGTCAATAACCTAAAATAGCCTACCTGGTGAGATTTTGGAAGTTACAATAGCATAGGGGAGGCAGTATAGCGCAGTGGTTTAAGGCTCTGAGCTGCAAATCTGGTGACCTGGGTTTGAATCCCACAGCCCCCACTTGCATACTGTGTGACCCTGAGCAAGTCACTTAACTTCCCTGTGGTCCCAGGTCACACCTGTAAACAAGCTTTCAGCTTAGTGTGCTTCTCCTGGTTAGACAATTGTGGGGGGGGGAAACATTGGTTCAGACTTTCAAATCAAGATTAGTTGCATTCCTTAAGGAGAGACAACAGCTTTGAGGGTTACAAAACAGAAGCTGGAGTAACATTCTGGTTGATAAGTTTGCATGTGTGTTCACAGTTACATTGGGTTTAGTTAGTGCTGTCCAGTGTCAGACAAAATGGACTCTTAACCCCATCAATCACCAAAATATTGTTACTATGGCTTTAAAAGCTCAGTTCTGGAGGAACTGGATGGCTCAGTGGATTGCTAGCAGGTTAAGAAGCCTTCTTCCTCTAGGTCACTGGTTCCAGTCCCGCCCAGGTTGGTAGTGACCAAAAGCCATCATCACCTGAGGGCTGTTCTGTGGCCTATGAAAAATGAGTTGTGGTGGTCTCAGTCCAATTTCCACTAGCAGGTGTCCACATTGCAAAACCACCAATGCAACTGTTATCTCTTTTGGCAGTCTCAGATGAGAAGCCAAGGACTGAAACGACATGAAGTCTGAACTAACCTCTCAACTACGTGGGGGTACCTCCATGGCAGGGTTGAAACACAATGGCAGGGCAGTGTGGGGAATACTGCACTGCGATCTCCCGTGCTGCACCTGTCATGTGGATGAACAGAGGGTTTCAGTTTCCAGTGCTAACAATCCGGCACATTTCACGAGCACTAAATTCACACACAGAAAAAAAAGAATGAAAAATCATTAGAAGCTCAGTTCCAGTGTTCACACTGGGGCTGTTGGCCTGGGTGTCAAGTGGGTGGGGAGCTTGGCTCCTGGGAAGGGCACAGACCACATGGCATTTGCACATACCCAGCTGTGCAACCAAAATACCAGTGTTGGCTGTGAAGGCAGCCTCCTGGGCACAAGAAGGGTGCAGCCATGGCAACCTCAATTGTTGGCGTGGAGGGGGTGGGGAGAGGGGGGAAACAGAGGAGGGAGTAACATTTTTTTTTAAAAGAACAAGCCCAGACAGTACAACTGTCTCCAATGTCTGTTCGCCTTCTGCCCCCCCCCCGCCCGTACAACAGCACTTACCCCCAAAATATGAACTCGGTTGTAGTAGGAGCTGAAGTCCATGCTAAGACTGATCAAATGCTTACAGACCTGAAAAAGAGTAAATGACAGAAAGAGTCAAAACAAATAAAGTGGGAGATACACTACAATAAATGTTACCTTCCAAAGTGGATTTTGCATTTATATAGTGTTATTCATACACATTGTATCTCAAAGCACTTAACAAGCAGCAAGAGAGACAAACAGTGAAGTGACTATAAATATGTAGTGGCAGCCATTCCAATCTACACGCCCATACAGCCCTGGACAACTGCCTGAACCCGTTTTATTGGAATGCTGGCCAGGACACCGAGGCAAATTCCCTATTCTTAGAAACACAGACTATATCGATAGGAAAGGACTGCTTGGTCTACCCAGTCAGCCCAGATGGTTCATGCCTACTATGTTTCTCGAGACCCTAACTGGTCTCCGGTGACCCTGCCTCCTCTCTGCCTAGTTACTAATATTCTCCTGTGTTTATCCCATACATGCTTGAAGCCTCCTACTGTATTCACCTTCATCACTTCTGTGCCAGTCTGTTCCAGGCGTCCACCACTTTTTCAGTTAGGTAGTACTTCCTCACATCCCTCTTAATTCCCCCCCCCCAAGCTTCATTGCATGCCCTCTGGTCCTGGTTCTGTTTCTCACTTGAAAGAGACTCCACTCCTGCACCCTGTTCACCCTCATGAGGTACTTGTAGGTCTCTATCATGTCCCTTCTCACTCTCCTTTCCTCCAGGGTGTACACACTGAAATCTCTCTAATCTCCTTATAGGTACCTGACTCTGTCGGACCCCGACTCTGTCAGCTACCTACCTTCATTCTACCGTGGGCTATCCCCCCGGGTAGGGAAGAAGGGATGGCTCGTATGGCTTTTGATGTAACCCCTGCACCATTTTAGTTGCCCTCCTCTGGACTGCCTCTACTCTGTTTATGTTCTTTCTGAGATGCAGCCTCCAGAACTGGACACAGTACTCCAGGTGGGGTCTCACAAGTGATACTGTGTCAACACCACCTGTCTCCTTCTGCTAGAGATACTTCTCCCTATGCATCCCACTGGCCCCACCCACTGCTTTGTCACACTGCCCTTTGAGGTAACCAGATATATCCCCAAGGTCCTGTTCCTGTTTTGTGACTGTCAGTAACCCCTCCCCCCAATCCTATACTCAGCTTCTGATTTTGCACTTTTTGGCACTGAACCCCAAATGCCATGCTCTTCATCACCCTAGGTTTACAAAGGTCCCTATGCATCTTTCCACCCCCTGCTGAGTGTTCACCCTATTACAAATTTTGGTGTCCTCTGCAAAAAAAGCACACCTCCTCTTCCAGTTCTTCTGCAGTGTCACTTATGAAGACACTGAGGAGGACCCATTTCAGTACTGAGCCCTGTGGCAACCACTGGTCATTCTCCCCTCATTAGAGTGTTAACCACCACCCTCTGTCGCCCATCCATTAACAAGTTCCTTACTCAATTCACCACTTTAGATCCCACCCCAGGTTGCTCAATTTCTTTATCAGTCTCCTGCAAGCCAGTGTGTCGAAGGCCCTGCTAAAGTTCAGATAGGTCACATCCACTGCCCTCCCCTGATTTATTTCCATGGTCATTCAGCTGAAGAAAACAATCAGATTCATCTAGCATGACCTCCCTGCTATGAATCCATGCTGCCTCTGGTCTTGTAGCCCACTGGATTCAAGACGCTCTACCCAGCTTTCATTTAAGAGGGTTTCCATTAATTTCCCCCACCACTGATGTAAGACTGACAGGCCTATAGTTGGTAGCCTCCTCTCTGCTGCAGCTCTTATGGAGTGGGACCACATCTGCTCTCATTCAGTCCTCTGGAAACAAGCCTGTTTCCGGAGAGCTGTTCAATGAGGCTAATAGTGGGGCAGCTAGTAACTCCGAGTTCCTTTAGTACCTTTGGGTGTATACTGTCTGGTTCTACAGCCTTGTTCACTTTCATCGTACAAGTCCCTTCTGGACTCTTTCTTCTGGACATGGACTTGTGTCCACTCCCCCCACACACTTTTGTTCTTGCTTCTGATGGTTCACCCCCCAACAAACTGTGAAGACTGAGCAGAAGTACCTGTTCAGGATGTCTGCCTTTTCTTTATCCTCTCCTGAGCAGTCTCCTCCTGCACCCTCATCTTCACTACAGTATCTCACTGCTTGCTTTCCTCTTCTTACTTATGTACTTGAAGATAGTCTTGCCCCTTTAGCAACCCCTTTGGCTATCTTTTCCTCTGTCTGCACCTTTATTCCCTCACTGTCTTTCCTGATTCCCTCTATTTTACTTGGTACACCTCCGTCTTTTTCCCACTGCATTTCCTTATACCTTCTGAATGCCACCCATTTTCCCTCAAAACCTTGACCACTTCCCTACAGAATCCATAAGTTTCTTTTTCCTTCTACTTTTACTCACTTCCCTTAAAAAAAAACAAAAAAAACCCCAAATTTCTGTTTACTGCTTTAAATAAAGCAGTCACATACAGTTGACATCTGGGGTGTCAGGTGCAAGGGGAAGTGTGGAAATTGGGTTTCTGCTGTGAGGGGCACACATGGGGGGGGGGTTCTGCTGCATGGTTATGGGTGGCTGGTTTGAGGCAAGGTGATGTCCAGTTGTAAGGTGGTGGCTGATCTGTGAAACGAGGGATTCCGGCTGTGCCAGTCTGTTCTGGAAAGTCATCTGCAAGGGTGTGTCTAGAATGGGGGGGTTCTGCTGTACGAGGGGGGCACACACTAGGATGTTGGAGGGCTCTGCTGCGGGGGGGTGGCTGGTCTGTGGGTAGGGGGTTCCAGCTGTGGGATGGGGGCACATAGGGCAGCTGCAGGGGTTGATGGTCTGTAGGAAGGACAGGTGTGGCATGGCACTCCTCGATAAGACTGGGGGAGTTTCCCAGCTGTTCTGGCCAAATTGCCCCATTCACTAAAAATATCACCAACAGCTTAATCTGGTTCTGTAAGTCAATCTACACCTGTACAAATATTCCTCTTCCCTTGCCCCGGGTCGCACCTGGAAACAAGCCACAGCGTAGTGTGCCTCACCCGGTCACAAACTTTCAAATAAACAGCCTGCTCGTATTGCAGGGTCCACAGCTTGAGCTACTGTCACTGCTCTCCCTTCCCACTTCTCCCATCCCCACCACCCATGATTCTTACCTTTCCCCTATGCCTGTCCAAGCCTCTCTTGAAGCTGTCCACTATCGTCAACGAAACCACCTCTTCTGGCAGCACATTCTAAGTGTCCACCACCCTCTCTGTGAAGAAATACTTCCTGACCTCCCTCCTAAACCTCCCCCTGCAGTTTAAGACTGTGCCTCCTCATGTTATAATGGCCACTCAGCTTAAAGAGACTCTGCTTATCCACCTTATTTATCCCTTTCAAGTACTTGAAGGTCACAATCATGTCCCCTCTCCTTACATGTTCAGAGCCCTCAACCTCTCCTCATATGCCTTACCCTGCTGACCTGCTATCATCTTTGTAGCCATCCTCTGGACCTTCTCCAGATGGTTAATATCCTTTTTTGAGGTTTGGACACCAGTACTGAACTCCATACTCTAGATGCAGAAAAAGGGGAGATATTGCCGATGGGTGATCTGAATATGCCAGATGTTAACTGGAGTGCAGTTGCAGCAGCCACTTCAAAGAGTGGGGTTATTCTAGATGCCCTACAGGGGGCATGCCTTAGACAACCCACTCGAGTGGGAGCAATCTTAGACCTGGTTCTCTCAAATGGAGATGAACAGAGGATCACAGATGTAGAAGTGGGTAGCCATCTGGGAACTAGCAACCATCGAACAGTATGGTTCACAATAAACACAGCAATAGAGTCAAGCCATACAAAGGCAAAAGTACTGGACTTTAGGAGGGCTGACTTTACTAAAATGGGTGAGTGCCTAAGGAATGCACTAGCAAATGGGCAGGAAGGAGGGGTGGAAGAACAATGGGGAATAATAAAAACTGCCATCACAGAGGTAACAAGCCTTTGTGTGAAGCAAATAAACAAAACGAAATGATGTAAGAAACCACTATGGTTCTCAAAGGAAGTGGCAGTGAAGGTTCAAGAGAAAAAGAAAGCATTCAGGAAGTACAAGGAACCACATAAGGAGCAGGACAGAGAATTGTATCAATTAAAGCAAAAGGAAGCTGTGAAGGCAGTCAGAACAGCAAAGGCCCAAACCGAGGAAAAGATAGCCAACTCAGTTAAGAAGGGGATAAAACCTTTTATAGGTACATCAGGGAGTGAATGAAGACCAAAGGAGGGACAGTGAGGCTTAATAAAGGGAGGAGGGTGGGCAGAGGGTGACTGTGAAAAGGCAGAGATAGTAAACAAATATTTTGCTCAGTATTTACAAAGGAAGAGGGAGGTACAAAAACAAACAGTAGAAACACTCTGGATACAGAAGTTGATACCAGCCCATTTACAGAAGAAAGGGTTCTGAAAGAACTCTTAAAACTGAAGGTGGACAAAGCAATGGGGCCTGATGGGATTCATCCCAGAATTCTAAAAGAACTAAGGGTAGAACTAGTGACACCACTGACTACCCTCTTTAACAAATCATGGGAGGATGGGGTGGTACCCAAGGACAGGAGGAGGGCAGATGTGATTCCCCTTCAGGAAAGTGGGAGCAAGGCAGAAGCAGGAAACTACAGACCTGTTAGTTTAACCTCAGTGGTAGGGAAAATGATGAAATCACTTCCCAAGGAAAGAACTGTCGAGTATCTAGAGGCCAGAGGGGCACAGGACCCAAGGCAGCATGGATTCACAGCAGAAAGATCATGCCAGACAAATCTGATAGATTTCTTTGACTGGGTGACCAAAGTAGTAGATCAGGGAGGGGCTGTGGACATGGCCTACCTAGACTTTAGCAAGGCATTTGACACAGTCCCACACAAAAGATTAATATACAAGTTAGCCAGCCTGGGAGTGGGTCCCAAGATGACAGCCTGGGTAAAGAATTGGCTGGAGAATAGGACACAGAGAGTAATAGTAAAATGAGTCCACTCTGAAGAAAGGGGGGTTACTAGTGGGGTACCGCAGGGTTCAGTATTAGGACTGGTCCTCTTCAATGTCTTTATAAGTAACATTGCAGAGGGACTGGAAGGAAAAGTATGTCTCTTTGCAGATGACACAAGATCTGTAACGGAGTTGATGCACAAGGTGGGTGGAAAGGATGAGAAGGACTTGAGGTTAGAGGAATGGTCAAATGTATGGCAGCTTAGATTCAGTGCTAAGAAGTGTGAGGGTAATGCACCTGGGAAACAAAACCCAGGGAAGAGTACACAATGGGGGTGAGATACTAACAACAACAAAATGGAAAGGGACCTGGGGTAGTCATATCAGATGACCTAAAGGTGGGCAAGCAATGTGAGAGGACAGCAAGAGGGCTGGGGGATACTGGGATGCATAGGGAGAGGCATCACTAGTAGAAAACAGGAAGTTATTATCCCTGTGTACAGACAGTTGGTGAGACCCCATCTGGAGTACTGCGTGCAGTTCTGGAGACCCAATCTCCGCAAAGACATAGACAGGATGGAAGCTGTTCAGAGGAGGGCAACTAAAATGGTGCAGGGTCTGCACGGAAGACATATGAAGAGAGACTTAAGGAGCTGAATATGTATAGCCCTCGAGGAAAGGAGGGAGAGGGGACATGATAGAAACTTTCAAGTACCTCAAGGGAATCAATAAAGTCCAAGAGGGTAGCATCTCTCAAAAAGAGGTGTGCAAGAGCAAGGGGCACAATTTGAAGACAGAGGGTGGCTGCCTCAGAGGTAATTTTGGAAGTATTTTTCACAGAGAGGGTTGTGGATGCATGGACACGTTCCCGAGGAGGTTGTGGAGTCAAAACAGTGGTGGAATTCAAGCATGCATGGGACAGTCATAAGGCAATTCTAGGGGGTGGGGGTAGGAAGAAGTAGGCTGCTGATTAACTAGGATCTGCAGCTTATCCATTAGGTAGGGAAATGGGCAGACTGGGTGGGCCAAGCGGTCCTTATCTGCCGTCAAATTCTATGTTTCTATGTGGCCTCACCAGTGACCTTTACAAGGGTAGTATGACCTCTCTCCTACTGATGATCCCCTTACATATGCATCCCAGCATCTTGTTTGCCCTTGCTGCTGCTTTCTTGCACTGCATGGAGTGCTTCAGGTCACTAGTGATCATCACTCCCATGTCCTTCTCCTCCTCTGATGCAGATACCTGGATTCTGCCAAGGTAGCACTCTGAAATTGCAATGAATGTTCATAACTGACATGTTTTCATATTTTGACCCTAAATTTGAAGCATAGCTTTCTTATGACCCCACCTCATTAACAATATGACTGTCATTACACAAACCCTGCCCAAAAGGTGAATTTGTCAAGTGAATGCAAAATCACCTTTAGGGCAGGAGTTGCGTAGTGATCTTTGTATTGTTCATGAGGTGGGGTCCCCAAAAGGCCGTGTTGAAAATTTGAGGCCAATATGTCAAAAAATTACTGCATTATGCACCAAAGTTGAACCCCCCACTGAAATACACTGAACCGCATTTACTTTAGTTTTCATATTGCAGTCGCCGGTTCCTGCAGCAAGATGCATCTTCGATCGGAGAGGGGATCTCCAACCTGGGACCTCCGCAGGTGAGTGATGGTCTGTGGGGGTGTCAATGGAGTGTGGGTACACAGGGGGTGGTCAGGTGGAGGTACTGGAGTAATCAAGCGATGGACCTCTTTTTTTGCAAGTTTAAAAAACCAAAAACATTGAGGGACAAAACAGGGGTAGAGATCAGATGGTGAGGGGGATGCCACTAGACACCAGACATCATGACTAGGGGACTGGAGATTATGTAGCTGTGTTCCCCTGGGAGGCGGAGGGTGCAATGACGCCAGTGTCTGTCCTGGTTCCCACGCAAGCAGGTGCCAACTTTTTTCTGGCGATTCCCACAGCTCCTGCCAGAGGTTGCCAGCAAGCTGGACCCCCCCCCCCCCGGAGAAGGACAGACACCCCTGTGGTGCTCTATCCTTCTCTGCCAGGCCAGCCCTCTGATTCCTGGGTCCATTCCTGAACCCGGCACATTGGCATCGCAAGTTGTCTCCTTACTGCTGCATGATAAGGCTGGTGCTGCTGGCAGGGTTGTCTGCTGGGGGATGCTGGCGAGGAGCATGGAAGGGAGGTCCAGCTGCGGGGGGTAGGGGCAGTCCAGAGGATGGAAAGGTCCAGGTGTAGGGTGGATGGTCGGGCTAGGGAGCTGGCTCAGGGCTTAGGATGGGTCCAGCTGTAGATACAGTGGTTGACTGGTGTGGGCAATAGTTTGTGTGCTTGGGAGTACAACCCAAGAAATGAACCTGTGTATTAACGTATGGTGGGGCTCAGATGGGTGGCAGTGGAAAACTAATAGAGACACCAGATCAGGAGGGCTAGAGAATACTGCTGACTTTTTTAGTCTCCTCCAATGTGGGCAGCAGTGACAAGGACGATGCAAACCAAGTGAAATTAAATGAGAGTAAGCTGTTGGTGTTATTTTAGAGAATGGTGGAAATTTAGCCAGGACTCCAAGGAAATTTCCCTACTCTTCTTGGGGATTGCCCTTGGATTTTTAACAACCACCATAAAAGGCAGGTGGGACCTCGATTTCATGGCTCATCCAAAGGATGGCACACCCAGACACCTCATGAGCCCCTCCCCAACCCAATCCTTTAGCTCTCAAGCCACTGTATCTTGTCATTAGGCTACTGAACCTGCCAGTTATGCAGGCATGGTCCCAAGCCCACCCACCATCCTTAATTTCTAAATTCGAACCCCCCACCCCCTTAACTCCTCAGATTCCCCACAACCATAGTGGCACGCTCACTAGCCCACCCCATACCAGCCCTGACAGCATGCACAGGAGCTCCTGCAAGCCACGGCTGCAGGTTCTGGTGGTCACTCATCCAGACCTGACAACAGGCTCCCAGGTCCCAAGATTCTGAGCCCCGCAGACAGGTCCTCAAGAGCTCCTGAGCCCCCCTCCCATACTGATGGCATATTCTGATCCCCCCAGGCCAGGTAGCAGACAGCCTACCCCAAGCCCAATACCTGGCAGCACCCTCCAAAGCCCCTACAGCACTGACATCAGATTCAAGCCCTAACCAGCCCTAGCAGCTGCTAGGACTCCCTCCCAGGACTTTGGGAGGTTGATAGTTATCCCCAGTTGCTGGAACATTAGGAATGTATCCAAGAGGGTGCTAATTAACTGCAACCTGGAGGGTGCAGTTAGAAGCCAGTCGTTTGGGTAAGGATAGATAAAATGACCCTGGCACCTTAAAGCGGCTGCCACTACCACGAGACACTTGGTGAACACCCTCGGAGCCAAGGAGAGACTGAATGGCAGAGGTCGGAATTGGTAGTGGTTTCCCTGACAGGCGAACCTCAGATACATCCAATGAGCTGGAAACACTGGTATGAGTAGGTATGCGTCTTGCATATCCAGGGAGCATAACCAATCCCCCTGACTTAGCATGGGGATCAGACCAGGTAAGGTCATCACCCTGAATCTCTTGTATCTGATGTATTGGTTCAGCTGGCTTAAGTCCCATATGGGCCTTAGGTTTCCATTCCTCTTGGGAACTAAAAAGAAGTGGAAGTAATACCCAGTTCCCTGTTGGGAGGGAGGAACAGGCCCGATGGCTCGTTTTAAGAGCAAGGCCTGAATCTCTTCCTAGATGAGGACTGTGTGGGTCAGGGAGTATCGAAAGGAGGCTGGAGGATTGTCTTAGGGGAGTACAGCAAACTCCAGCGTGTAGCCTTTTTCTATGATATTCTGAACCCAAACGTCTATTGTAACGTTGGTCCACCCGTCAACGAAGAGGGAGAACTGACACCCTACTGCCTCTCCCATCACCTCCACTGGAGTAGGGGGGGCTGGCAGGGAGTCATGCACAGGTGGCTGAGGTGGGCAGTAAGGGCTGGGAGGATTTGGCGTTCCTAGGCCCGCTGTTCCCAGATGGTTGTGAGGGAGCCTTTTGCTTGAAAGGACACCAGGGCTGTTGGCCTCTCTGTCTGTTGGCACCCAGGCATGGCCTACAGTTGTGCTGCTGTGGGTCCGACTGGTACATGTGATGAACGGATTGCACCGCCTTCCCTGAGTCCTGAAATCCGTAATTATTTTTTGAACCTCCTCTCTGAAGAGGATGGACCAGTGGAAAGGAGCATCCGGAATGGAATCCTGGAGGTCCTGTCTAAACCCGGATACCCTCCGCCAGGAGTGTCGACGGAGGCAGAACCCGGTGGCCATGGCTCAAGCGGCTGTATCCGCTGAATCATAAGATGCCCTCAACACATGTTTCCCTAAGTCCAGTCCAGACTGAAGGACCGTATGGTATGGGCCTTCAGGCTGCTTCTGGACTAGCTCCAGGGCTTTCTTCCAAAGAGATTTTTGGTAAAGCACCATGTGTGCTAGAAAATTCAAAGACTGTATGGAACAGGTGGAAGAAGCGTAGACTCTCCACCTGAACGGGTCCAATTTCTTGTCAGGAGGCTGTGAGCTCATATGTTTAGGTTGCTAAGTCCTACTATGTGCTATGGTTAGGACCATGGGATCTGCTCTTGGATTTTCTCCCAGGAAGGGCTTGGCCTTAGGGGGCTTATAGAGTCTGTCTGCCTTCTTAGGGAGAGATGAGAAAGAGGAAGGATGCTCCCAAGCCAACTTGGTTAAATCCTGGAAAGGAGTAACCAGAGGGGGATGACCAAAGGTTGTGGGTCACTCATACCCAAAAAGGTGTGGAGCCTCTTCCTCTCCGGATCCAACTGCTCCATGTCCCACTAGATCAGGAACTGGATGTGGCACAACACATCCACGAAGGTCAGGTCATCTGGGGAAACCTGGGTGAACTGCGGGGACCTTCTGGCTCTGGGGAGTAGCCCCTGGAAGAGGAGTCTGAGGAATAAGAGCAGCCTCTAGAGGAGGAGGAAGAGGAGAATGACCTTGAATGCTTGTGCCTGCTCGTGTAGTCTTAGGAAGACAACCTGGACGAAGAGCAGTGATGCCTGCCTCTGTGTCTGTGATGCTCTGGGTCTGACCCTGGTGGAGTTGGGCTCCTTGGTAAGAGCGAAGACGATGGCCGAGTGTCCGGAACCGGTTTCTTGTCTGGGACTGGTGTGGGAGGCTGTGGTGGTGGTGGAGGAGGTGGGAGTCATTTTCTTTAGCAAATCCACTTTAACTATGTTCCACCAGGATGTGAACAGCTACCCTAGGCCCGCTAGGGGAACCATGGGCACCTGTGGGGGTTGTGTACTCTTACGTACTGCAGGAGTCTATGGGGGGCTGCTGGGCCCTGGCATCTCCCTCGGGCATTGATCAGGGCTCAATGTTATGTTAAGGCCTGTCATCTGGTCCCCTGATGCCTGGTTGTCGGGTACCAGAACAGAGGGTATATGGTCTGTCACTGTGTCGACAGACACCCGATTGTCAGGCTGAAAAAACAGTCGAAGATAGCAGCCCTGGCGTTGGATTCTGAGGTGCTGGACTGGAGGGCATCTTGGTTAAAGTAGTTGTCCCTGATGTCTGGTTACCTGACATCTTACCCTGTGGCATCTGCCTCTGGTCCTTCTGCCTGTCGGAAGGCCGGTCGTCCGAGACCTGCGTCAGGGTTTTTGCTACTGCTGCTGACTTGTCTCAGGGGGAGAGCGTTCCTTTGAATGGGAATGCTCCCAGCGTCTGCTGGCGATGTCGAACTGGAGTAGGAAGAAGATGCTGTAGCCTTATCGACTGAAGTCCCAGCCTTAGGCCCCAGTGGTTGCTGGAAGGGCCTCAGGCTTAGGGAGGGACCCGAAGGCCCTTGCCCTGAAGAGCTGCCACCTGCTGAGAGGGTAAAGGTGGAAGCCTTCATCAACGGCAGGCCGGAGGAAGTTAGGCCTGGGGGGCAGAGTCAGCTCTCTTGGTAGAGTGCGAACTGGAATGCTTGTCCTTGTAAGGTGATTTGGAGTGAGACTCCAACCTACTGTGCTCCTTGTGCTGGTGCTTCCCTCCTGAATGCTTCTCCTTATGGGAAGTCGATGACCTGGAGGCTAAGGAGCTGGCCTTCGATGGGCGCAGAAGGGTGGCGAGCTGCTGCTCCATAATGTAGGCCTGGAGAGTCTTGAGGTGACTGAGGCAGGTCCACTGACTGAATTTGCCACAGGCCGGACAGGCTTCCACGTTGTGGTCAGGCCCCAGGCAGAAGAGGCACTAGGAGTGATCGTCTTTTGCTGGAATCTTCCGCCTGTACAGACACTTAGATTTCTGTCTCTGTGATGAAGAAGACGGAGACGACATAAACTGGTTTGGAAAAAACACATTTTTAGAAGAAAAAATGGGTACTTATGAACTAGAAAGCTAAAGACGGCAGTCGACAGATGCAACGAGGCATCCGAAGGGCCGAAGAGCATGGGTCGACGGCAGGAAAAGAACGGAGGTGGGGCTGGGAACCGCCTCCTTTATACAGGGCTGGCGTCCGTGGGCGGACTCCAACTGGGTACTACTGGCTAGAAGTTTGCCGTGGGGTCCTAGTGCCTGATGGCATAGTCCTTAAGGTGTAGCCTGCTGCAGGAGCTCACTCTCGGAATAAGATTGTTGTCTATCCTAGGCATAGGATAGCCATCAAAAGAGGAAATGGCATTCAATTTTCTAAAGTCAAGGCACAGCCGAATACCTTATTCTTTCTTGTTTACCACCACCACAGGGCAGGCCCAGGCACTTCTCAATGGTACTATTATGTCTAACCTTTCCATCTTCCTTACCTCCTCTATTACCTCCGCCCAGACTTTTTTGGTAATCTATAGGGTTTTTGATAAATTGGGTGCTCTTGGGTAACGAAAACCTGGTGTTCAATCCCCTTAGCTCTCCCAGGAATGTTTGTAAATGTATCCTGGAACTTATTTAATACCCTTTTCAGTTCATCTTATTAGGCTGTGGTCAAATCAGGGTTAACAGACCATTCTGACAATTCCTAACAATTTCTCATGTCTTTCGAGTCTCTGGTATGCCAATTCTAGCTCAGAGTCTTCAACTTCTGGGTGTATCAATAAAGTATCATTCGGTTTTTCATACCACTTCTTAAGTAAATTTATGTGATACACCTTGGTCATATACTTGTTTGTCCGGGGTTGCTATCTCATAATTGACAGGTCTGGTTTGCCTTACCACCTGTTATGGCCCTTGCCACTTCATGAGGAGTTTATTCTCACAAGATGGTAAAAGTAGCAGAACCTTCTCGCCAGTTTGGAAAGTTTTATTCTTTAACCCCTGGTCATAGTGGCAGTTTTGCACTTTCTGTGCCACTGCATTGTTTTTATTGGACAATTCAATATACCTTGTCAAGCATTTCTGCAATTGCACCATGTAGTCTGAAACATCAGTCTCCCCCACCTGTTTACCCTCCTCCCAAAACTCACTGAGGGGGCCCCGAGGATTTCTCCCATGCAGCAGGGAAAATGAGGAGAACCCAGTGGATGCCTGGGGCACCTCTTTGTATGCAAGAAGAATGAAACGCAGATACCTGTCCCACACATTCTCCTCCTGCACAAACTTCCTCAACATTCTTTTTAAGGTCTGATTGAATCTTTTGACCAATCCGTCAGTCTGTGGGTGGTATGGGGAAGTTCAGACTGCTACTATACCCAGTAATTTGTACAATTCTTTTAATAACTGTGCCTGGAAGTTGGGCCCTTGGGCTGTCACAATCTCTTTTGGGATCCCTATCTGACTAAAGAGCTTGGCAAGTTCTTCTGCTACTCTTGGGGCAGTTACAATTTGAAGGTGGATGGCTTCCGGATACTTCATTGCACAGTTACAATTGACTAAGATAAACTGATTGCCCTTTGAACTTTTATCTAGGGGTCCAACAATGTCCATCCCTATCTTTTCAAATCGAGTAGTTACAGTGGGAATGGGTTGTAGGGGCACCTTCTCATTCTTGGCCATCTGGGCAGTTTTATGGCATTCACTACATGCCCTACAGTAATCTGCAACTTGGTCATGAATTATGGGCCAGAAAAAACACTGTATCAAGCAGGTCAGGGTGCGGTCTCAGCCAGCATGACCCGCCATCTGTATGTCATGGGCTATTGATAGCAGTTGTTCCCTATAGGATTCAGGAACCACTAACTGCTCTACAGTCTCCCCAGTATTTAGGTTAACACACACCCTGTACAATACATTATTCTGAATCGCAAATCTTGGTGCATTAGTATTGGTTACCTTCCCCACCTGCTGAAACAAAGGGGTCAGTGTGCGATGCTTGCACAGCTGGTTCTGATTAATCTATGCTTTTTGTAATATAAAAATGTGTTATTGAGTGTCTCTCATGAGACATGCTGTTTCAGCTAAAAGATAAAAGCCAGGAGATAATTACAGGCTAGAAGAGACCTAAAGTAAGGATCTCCTGTTTATCTAGCTTAATTGTAGCTGCCAGCTGCTAGGCTGAAAAATCATAAACTTTTATGACGTTTAGAAAAAGAATACAGGTTATGTCACTGTGGTGCAAAGTCATAAAAAGTTCTTTAATGTCCTTGACAGAGGATGCTGCTCATGGATGAAAGAAAGGACTTGGAAAATTACAGACTTAATTGGGAAGTCATATGGGGAAACAAGTTTTTTTCTGCTGCTGTCATCTATTAATTTACCTCCTGACACAAGACATCCTGATTGTATAATTGTTAATAAACAGAGGAGGAGTTGAGTGACATCATGGAGAAGACAGGGTCAAGACAGTGTTTTAATTATGCTGTAACAGACCTTTAGAGACACACGTTTGGACTCTGAAAAAATAAATACCTACAGCACTATAAGTAGATAAGAATACATTAGGTAGACAGGTCTAAATGTATTACTGGTAGGAATTTGCACTTTTTAAACCTCATTGTTTTAAAAGATTGTATGTTTTGTGATATCAATCAATCAATATCTATATTTATCTAGGTGGACACCACTGAGCAAGCTCATTTACAAGGTGGACCTGCAACATACATGCAGTAATACATTAAGAAACTGGTACATTCAGAAGCACAGATTAATTACAGTAATACATTTGCACAATGGATACATTTAAGGGATCACAGGTTAAGACAGTGGTCGGAAACGTAGCTCATTTACCAGGTGGACCTGAACATACATGCAGTAATACATTTAAGGAATTGGTACACACCAGGACCGCAGATTAATTACAGTACTACATTTAAACAGTGGATACATTTAAGGGATCACAGGTTAACTACAGTGGTCGGAAAGTGTATCATATGACAGAGTAGGAACTCTGAACCTTACAAAATCAGTGGGTGCCAGGTCTTTCATAAGGGATAGCGGCCAACCCAAATAGTGCAAGTGCTTAGTTTAGTATCGAGCAAGAGGGTCCCTGCTGGGAATAATCGATCTTGGTGATGGACAGGAGTGAGAATTAGAGTTGAGGTCACTGGAGGAGACTGGAAGTGCTAAGGAAAAAAGAAATGTATTAGTGGTAAGGGCTACTAGATACATGCGTAGCGGCTGCATTTTTCAGTGATGACATGATGATAAAGCTTTTTAAATGTGACAAGGCTAATACGGGATCTTAGTTTTAAGGATTTCTGTAGCTTGTTCCAGAGCGAAGGGAGGCGTGTTAAACATAAGCGGCTCTCCCAGTGGTGTGCACCCTAGGGGGTCGCAGGGAAATTATGGAACTGCTTCTAAGAGCATAGCTTCCAGCAGCAATAGGGGTTAGGCAATCAGCAACATACTGGGGGAGTCTGCCTATAATAGATCTAAACGTCCAGAGGGTTGCGTTCATGTCGTGCCTATATTGTAATGAGTTCCAGCCTACAGCCGCGTATAGGGAGCAATGAGTAGTACAAGGAAGGTCTGAGATGAAGCGTAAGGCACTGTGGTACAATGTATCCAGTTTCCCGAGGTAGGAGGCGGAGCAGCTGCTATATATGAGGTCAGCATAGTCAATTATTGAGAGGAACGTTGACTGGACTAGTAGCCTCTTGGCTTCAGTGGTTAGCAGCTGTCTTATCCTGTAGAAAAGGCCAAGCCTTTGTCTTAGCTTTCTCAGCAGGTCGTCCAGATGGTCTGTAAAGGAGAGTTTGTGGTCAATCCAGACCCCCAAATATTTGAATTTCATGACATATTCGAGTTTTTCTCCCAGAATCGTGGAGATTGGGGGTACCAGTTGCTGCTGGATAGGAGAGGTGACATACAGGTGAGAGTAACATGGCTTTGGTTTTCTTTGCATTGAGAAGTAACTTTCTTCTAAGGAGTTGCCATTGCAGGAGGTCGAAGTCTTTTTGAAGGTCAGTGCTTGCAGATTCTGGAGTAGGGCAGCTTAGGTAGAGCACTGTGTCATCTGCAAACAGATGGATGCTTGCCTCTTTAACATCAGTGTCTATGTTATTGATATAGATGGCAAATAGTAGTGGTCCCAGGATGGAGCCCTGGGGGAACCCCCTTAAAAGCAGAGTGGGTGAGGAAAGCTCACCTTCAGCCTTTACCTGTTGGTACCTGTCGGAAAGGTAGTTGCGAAACCAGCTTAATGAGGTGGGGTCCAATGCTAGCAATTCTAGTGAGGACAGGAGAATATAGTGGTCTACCGTGTCAAACGCTTTACTTAGATCAAGGAATACAGCACAGATGTACTTCTTGCAATCTAAATCTTGCTGCCAATCATTTGTTACCTTGGCTAATGCTGAGACTGTACTATGCTTCAATCTGAACCCAGACTGAAGGGGGTTTAAAAATGTAGTATTGTCAATAAAGAATCTCAGCTGGGAGTTCACAATTTTTTCCAAGAGTTTCGAGAGGGTGGGGACAAGGGAGGTCAGCCTACAATTGTTTAGGTCGCAAGGATCTCCAGATATGAACAACAGGATTAACATGAGCAGTTTTCCATATTTGGGGTAGGGTTCCTTGGGATAGTGACAAGTTAAATAGGTGCGTAATTGGGGGTGCAAGAACGTGGTAAGCTAGTTTTAGAAAATAGGGTTCTATGTTGTCTGCGCCGGCACCTTTCTTAGACTCCAATTGTAGAAGCAGATCTTCCACCTCCTTAAGGGAGACAGGGAGGAAAGAAAAAGTCTGGCATGTGGGACACGATTTAGTAGGTTGAACACCAGGGAGGGGGTGCAGCTTACTTGCAGGAGAATTGTCGAAAGCTAAACCTTTCCTGGTGAAATGAGAGTTAAATGCTTGCAGAATCTATTTTATCATTTAGTACTGTATTGCCTGAAAGGACCATGGGGGGGAGTGTGGTTTGCGACGTGTGCCCGGACACTTCTTTCAGTGTGGCCCAGAATTTGGAGGGCTGATTTGATGTTTTGTTAAGTTCAGTACGGAAGAAGCTAGCTTTGGTCGCTCTAATCATCTTGGTCTAATCATGGGGGTGGGGGTAGGAAGAAGTAGGCTGCTGGTTAACTAGGATCTGTAGCTTATCCATCAAGTAGGGAAATGGGCAGACTGGGTGGGCCAAGCGGTCCTTATCTGCCGTCAAATTCTATGTTTCTATGGTGCAGCTGTTCCTGGCTATTCTGAATAAGCACCAGTCTTCTTCCTTTTGAGATTTGCGAGCCTTTTCCCATAATTTATCTCTAGAAAGAAGGGCAGCCTTGAGTTCCGCTGAGAACCATCAACATCTTTTGGCTTTTAAGCTCACTTTCGTCAGTGGTGCATGTACGTTCAGAGCACTTAGTATGATCTCATGGAGAAAGGCATAAGCTGCTTCCACTGTTTTAGCCAAGTAGAAGCTCTGCCATAGCGGGGAGCTATTTAGGTCCTGAGAAAATGCCTTCGGGTCAAAGGATCTTTTTGACCTCCTGGTGGAAAACTGTGATGTGGAAGACACTCTGGTAGCAGTCCAGACTCCTACTACTAGGCGATGGTCGCTGACATCCACATCAAACGTCACGACATGAGAGAAGGAGTAGGGTTTATTTGTTAAAATTACATCCAGAAGACAGCTTTTTGCAAGGTTTTTCTTGTTTATATGGGTGGGCTCATTGTTAAGTATAAAGAGCCCATGGGAGTCACAGAAGGCTTTCAGGGGGAGTGAGGCTTCAGACAGCCAGCCGTAATTGAGGTCCCCTAGTATAACTGTTTCTAGGGGGCTGGTATCCAAGATGGAAGAGAGATGAGACAGGAGCTGTGGACGAGCCGAAGGGGGGGGCTGTAGCATCCTATGATTCGGAGAGCACTAATTTTATAGCCAAACATTCAAACCCATTTGCTATCGTGGTGGCATCAAGGGTGGAGACTGAGAACTTATATTTGACATACATGGAAACCCCACCACCTCTAGTCAGTCTCTCTGCTCTGAATAATAGGTAGTTAAGGATGTTGATCTCCCTGTCAAGTGTGGCGGGTCTAAGCCAGGACTCAGAGACTACGAGCACATCAGGCTCTGTGTGGATAAACCATGCGTGAATTAGAGTAAGTTTTTCAGAAGACTGCATAAGTTGATATGCTTGAAGCTGATTCCTTTAAAGTTTTTAATTTCAGATGGGGAAGAGAGGGCATGCATAGGGCCAGGGTTGAGCTCAACATTTCCACAGCACAGAAGAAGTAAGAGTACAAGTTTCTTTAAGATTGCGAAAGAGGGCATTAGAGCACGACCCCTTTTCCAGCTACTTATTAATTCAGTCTTGCGGTGCCAGGGTTTACATTTTAGGTTGAGCAGTCCCAGGGTTACATAGGCTAGAACTCTAGCGGAATGACTCCAAATGGTGCCTTTGCCAGGGGGCCTGGTTAATATCGTTTGCATGGGAAGCAGATAGATGGTTTCTCCTCAGGGAGGGTAGATCGCATGATGCAGCCAGCAGAGTAGAGGCATAGTGCAAGAATTAAATTCGATCATGAAGGGTAGACAATCTTGGGGTAGTAGATGCGGTGCCTCTCATGACTCGTAATTTGCCAGGATGTAGCCTATGAGTGGCAGAGTAAGAAGAGCGGAGAGGAATGCAAGCTGCCAAATGTAAGCCATAATGAATATATGGAGCAGTGGAAGGTGGCCACTGCTTATGGCGGTACTGATTATGAACAGATTAAAAGAATTATTCAGGGGGTTTGGAAGAGCTATGGGGAGAGGGGATTGAGATGACGGTATCGTACCGGATACCTAGTTGGATATGCCAGTGGTACGATTTAAAACAGGTGGATATATGTTTAAGGTGTCAAGGGATAGGGCAGGGATGCATCAGGAGCTGTCAAGGGTGGGGCTAGGAGGCTTATAGTTAGTGACAGGGGTCAGGGATGGGTGGGTGGGCGAGAATTTGCGGCATTGCCGTACCTCTCTGCCTTCCGAGTCCAAGCAAGTGATCTCGGGCGGCGGCTTCTGAAGCGCCATCTGCCTGGTGGCCGTGGTCCTCCTGATTCGCTGAGCTGGAATCCCAGTCGAGTTCACGGCTGAGGGGGAAGAGAGAGGGAGTCAAATTTAAAGAGGTGTTCCACAAAAGGCCAGCAATCAAGTTGAAGACACCAAAATTTGCAAGTGAAAGGGACAGCGATTTCCTGGGCACCCTGCAGTCTGGAAGGGCTACAGAGACAGGAAAGGGCTGTATCACTTGGCTGTGAGGCTGGTATTTGGTTTTAACAGCAAAAAACACCCTAGCAAGAATGCATACAGTACATTTCAGTAACTTATTTAAACAAAGGCAGTTAAAACAACTAGTTTGGGTGCTTTTTAGTCTAAGTAAACCAGACGGAGTAAGCGGACCAATCGGAGTAAGCCAGAGAAAAGGCGCTTGCATTCCGATTGGTTTGCGGCTTTGCCGTACCTCTCTGCCTTCCAAGTCCAAGCAAATGGTCTCAGGTGGCGGCTTCGGAAGCACTGTCTGCCCGGTGGCCGCGGTCCTCCTGGGTGGCTGCGCTGGAATCCCAGTCGGGTTCATGGCTCTCTGCCTTCCGAGTCCGAGTAAATGGTCTCGGGCGGCGGCTTCGGGAGCGCCGTCCAGCCGGTGGCTGCGGTCCTCCTGGGTGGCAGAGCTGGAATCCCAGTCGGGTTCATGGCTCTCTGCCTTCCATGTCTGAGCAAGTGGTCTCGGGCAGCGGCTTAGGAAGTGCCATCCGCCCGGTGGCCACGGTCTTCCTGGGCGGCTGAGCTGGAATCCCAGCTGGGTTCACGACTCTCTGCCTTCCGAGTCTGAGCAAGTGGTCTCGAGTGGCGGCTTTGGAAGCGTCATCCGCCCAGTGGCCACGGTCCTCCTGGGTGGCTGAGCTGGAATCCCAGTCGGGTTCACGGCTCTCTGCCTTCCAAGTCCGAGCAAGTGGTCTCGGGCGGACGCTGGAAGATCCATCCGCCCGATGGCAGGGTCCTCCTGGGTGGCTGAGCTGGAATCCTGTGGTTTCTGGCTCTCTGCCTTCCGAGTCCGAGCAGTGGTCTCTGCGGCGGCTTCGGAAGCGCCGTCCACCCGGTGGCCGCAGTCCTCCTGGGTGGCTGAACTGGAATCCCAGTCGGGTCTGTGTTTTACATTTTACATTTTTATTTATTTTAAGTAAACCCCTATTTTTAGAGACTACCTGGTGTGCCTTTGAAATTCTTTCTTTGACAAGGGAAGCATATATGGCTAAAGCTGACACTGTACAAAGCTTACTGGTTTTACCAAACTGGGAAATGGTAAGAGTTTATTCTGAGGTCTTTCATAAAGTTTTTAAGGGTTCATTTTGTACACCTAGTTAGGTGCCCATAGGCAAAAGATATCTGGCCCCCCTGAAGAGCAGAATTATCTGAGCCTGTACATTGGGTACACTAGCAAGAGGTTCACAGTTTGAATCCCTCCAGAACTTGAGAGCAAAGGTTGATTCGAACCCACAAAACAGACAGGAGGGTTACTCTGTTCTGTTAACTGTTCTTAATACTCCGCTCGGAGGTTGGTACTGTGAGAGCAAAGGGCCTGACCTGCTGAGTGGGATTGCGACATAGTGAACCATCATTTTTCTGAGCTGTACTTATATCACAATCCTGTACAGTATGCTCTAATGCTACATCTCCCTTATTATTGTACTTCAATGTTCAACATTGTAACTTTCTCTCTGTCTCCTTTCCTTTTTAGATAGCCTTGTTTTTCCTGGGGTTCCCAGGACCTCATCAGCAAAAGGAAAAAGGTCTTGTATCTCTTGTCCTCTTCTGGCCTGCACCCCAGTGGTAACAGCGGACAATGTATTACCCCTTGAGAGTCTCAAAGTCTGGGTAATCATGCCCTATCACCAAAGGTACTGGCAGTCTTGGGACCAGGCCTATAGTCATTCCATGGGTATTCTCCTGTACAGTCAAATAAACAACATTTGTAGGGTAGTAGTGCATGTCTCCATGACTTGTACACGGGTTACCCCAGTCTCTGTACCATCTGGTTGTACATTTTCAATTAAATCGGCTCGTACCACGGTTTGTCGGCTTCCAGAGTCTGTAAGTCCCAACACCTGGCGAGTGCCAATACGGACAACCGTCACATACTGCCCCCAATTCTCAAGTGCCAAATGTATCTGGTCCTGTCTCTTTTTAGAGCAATTCTTTGCACTATGTCCCTTCCCCAGACAATTATAACAAATAATCTCTGTTGAATAAGCCTCCCCCCTTGCTTGGTTTCCCTTCCTGCTTGTGAGATGGAGGAAAAAAAAAAGTTACAGGTCTTACCGGGTTGGGGTTAAGCTGAGTTCTTTTGAAATTTCTGTTCAGAGTCTGATGTGCCACCAGGTAATTCTCAGCTAGAGTGATGGTCTTCACAGTTGTTGCCAGCTGGTGTTCGCTGACCCAAATCTGGACATCCTGGCGCAGAATTTCAGTGAATTGCTCAGTCACAATCATTTCCATCAGTTGTTCCCACAGTCGTGTTCCGGTTGCAACCATTTGTTGCACAATTCCCATAAGCATACTTAAGTCTCTCTGGGGGTATCAGAAGGCTGCATCCTCAGGGAGCGTAACCTCTGCTGATATGCTTCAATATTGATGTCATACCTTCGTAGTATTTCTTGTTTCACCAAGTCGTAATTCTCTGCATTCCTGGTGTCCATGTGGTGGTGGCGAAGAGTGCACAACCACTTGGGCAGGGAGCCAATCTTACAACTTACTGTGCCTCTGGCCATAAACAAGCCCTGGCAATCCGCTCGAAGGTTGTTAAGAACGCCTTCATGTCATTCGTTTCAGACATTTTAGTGAGTTTTATGTTATTAGGTGGTTCTGGATGTTCCCTGGGTGGCTGGTTGGCCCCCAAGAGCTGTAGGGCCTGCATGGTATCTGTATATCTCTGATCTTGGCGCTGCCTTTCCAGCTCCCTCTAACTGTCGATCTCCACCTGTTTGACACATAACCATCTCAGCAGTTCATGAATGTCCTCCGGAGATTCATCAGCTATCTCTTCTTCAGTCTCATGCATGCTGGCTTCCAAAACATCGCTCTTGGTCTTGAGCCTGGCTCCAAACCTGGACTAAGTTGCTCTCCATACTTTTCCGTCATGGTCCTCATCGGCATCCCCTGGTGCTTGGACTCTGGCAAATCCTTCTGTTGCTGCATGAGCCTATCTGGTCACCAAGGGCTGGCAACCACTGGAGACATCCCCCTGCCCAGTCCAGATGTCCCAGTTTATCCCACTACCACCACCGTATGTCAGAGGGTGCTGGAAAACAGATAGGAGTCACATAGAAATTCAGGTGCAACACGCAGGTAGCATGGCTTTATTTACAAGAAAAAATAAATAAACTGAAAAAAAAAAAACAATAAAACAGCAAAATTCCACTTGACAGCAGTCAAGGTTTGGATCACCACTATGTCTGGTGAAAAGCAAGGAATCTTTAGCTTATTCCAAGCTTCAAGACATGAAGCTGAGCACGTCTTGCTCTGTTACCAGTCAGATACCTTCTGACTACAAATCTGCCTGGTAAGGCCAAACTTTTACTGTACTAAAAAAAACCCCTCTAAAACCAATCCCCCTACAGGGCCGTGAGGGCAACGCTTGAGAAAAGCCTTCCCCAGGTCATCTTGCTGTTCTCCCTGCCCGAAGCTCCAAGGTTGGCAACAGGAAGGGTCGTGAGGGCAATGCTTGAGAAAAGGCCTCCCCAGGTCCCCTCGCTGTTCCCGCTGCCCGAAGCTCCAAGACTGCCGGTAGGAAGGGTCGTGAGGACAACGCTTGAGAAAAGCCTTCCCCAGGTCCAATTGCTGTTCTCCCTGCCCGAAGCTCCAAGGCTGGCCATAGGAAGGGTCGTGAGGGCAACGCTTGAGAAAAGCCCTCCCCAGGTCCCCTCGCTGTTCTCCTTGCCCGAAGCTCCAAGGCTGGCTGTAGGAAGGGTTGTGAGGGCAACGCTTGGGAAAAGCCCTCCCCAGGTCCCCTCGCTGTTCTCCCTGCCTGAAGCTCCAAGGCTGGCCGTAGGAAGGTATGCGCTTCAAGACTTCACTTGGTTTTTAAACCTTGGCGCCTTTTTTCTTCAGCTCCCTGGCGCTGTTTTACTCGCTGCTGCAGCCACTTTAAAACTCGAATCTCCAGCTTGCAAATTTATTTGTGCCTACAAGACTTAAATTAAATCCTGCCTGCCTTTGTTTAATTAATTTTAGCAGAATCTGTACCACAGCAGCTGTTTGCAGGCTTCAATGTGCTACAGATATACTCCTACATTTAAAATTGAGCAGCGTTTCAGTGTGATTGCAATTGTTCCTGATTTATACCATTTCCTTCTGATCTGTTACCTTTCCCGTTTCTTTCTACTTGACTTATTCTCTCACTGTTAATTTCAATCCCCTCCTTCTCTGTCTGCTTCATTAACTCCTGTGTGCCTACCTCTCACAGACCCAGCCCTGCTTTCCCCAGTATTTAAGCCTGATTTGTTTTCCTCTTTCCCCAGGGTCGTGAGGGATACGCTTGAGAAAAGCCCTCCCCAGGTCCCCTCGCTGTTCTCCCTGTCTGAAGCTCCAAGGCTGGCCGTAGGAAGGTACGCACTTCAGGACTGCACTTGGTTTTTTAACCTTGGCGCCTTTTTTCTTCAGCTCCCTGGCGCTGTTTTTCTCGCTGCTGCAGCCACTTTAAAACTCAAATCTCCAGCCTGTGAATTTATTTGTGCCTACAAGACTTAAATTAAATCCTGCCTGCCTTTGTTTAATTAACTTTAGCAGAACCTGTACCACAGCAGCTGCTTGCAGGCTTGAATTTTCGGCCCCCCACCCCCTCCTCCACACTTCATTAAATACGCCTGTAACTCCACCTACTTTCGTTTCAGCCTGTATATCACTTGAAGGGCAATCCTATTCCACCCCCTTTTTGCTTCTGTCTGAATTCTAACCAGCGAGGCAGTCCTTTTAATTCCTCTCCTCATTCTTGCATTCTCCCCGTTTCCCTTGACCTGCACATAATCTTTCTGCCAAATAACTCAGATGGAGTGTATCCCATTTTTTCCTTCCTCTATCTGGCTCCCCCGAACCAGTCTGCTTTTCCTTCTCACATATAGCGTTTTAATTGAAATTCTTGCCTCTTGTGCATTATTGTGTTTTCGTCTGCCTACCCCATGTCTCTAAGTGTATCACTCAATCTGCCTTTTATTATAGGTGCCGCCCTGCCCTTTAGGCACCATTCCTGCCACTGGATTCTGCTCCTTATTAGGGATTGCCCCCCTTTACCTCCTCCAAATCTGGTCCTCCAACTACCCAATCCTGTGCCACTACTTCACTACTACTTTTCTGATTACCAGAGGTTTCTTTCATGTCATACATAATGTTCTCTCTTGCCCACCCAGGGACACTTCTGGTGATAACAGGATTACTACCCACCCACCATTATTACCCTCTCCTACCTGTCACTTAATATACCAGCTGGATACCCTGGGTCCCACTACCAGGAAGTATTCGCCTTTGTCTTTTCTAACCTTCTTCCAACTAAAACATCGCTTCCACCTCTTAACCTGTCCCTCTACTTAATGCGCCCTTCCAAATTATGACATTTCCTACTCTACCACCCCCCTAGCTTGCCCAAATGCCTCAAGTGCAATTATCAGTGTCAGTGGCTTAGTAGGTAGCACACTCGCCTCTGAGGCTGGGAGATCAGAGGGCTGTGGGTTCAGTTCCCACATCTGGCACTTGGGTTAATATCCCAGTACTGACACTGTAATGCAGCATGAGAGGGGTGCTGCATTTCTGAGGTGCCGTCTTTCGGATGAGACGTTAAACTGAGGTCCCATCTGCCTGGATTGGTGGTAGTTCAGGTGGATGTTAAAGATCCCATGGCACTTATCGAAAGGTAGGGGAATTTCCCGTGTCCTGGCAAATTTCCCTCATTCACTAAAAATACCACCAACAGCTTAATCTGGTTCAAGGTCAGTTGGTATTCATCTGTAACCCCCTCCCCCGGGTCGTGCCTGAAAATAGGCAGGATTTGTCTAGTGCACTTACCCGGTCAACAAAAGCTAAATAAATAAAATTAGCGATTCTACAAAGAAGGTTGGGTGATGCTACTGTGCTTATCCTTATCTGGAGACACAGAAGCTAACCCTGGCCCCCCCCCCAGAATGCCAGGCCCACTGATGACTCCTCTAAGGGCTTGAAAATTGCCCATATGAATATCAGAAGTTTACCTGCAAACTTTCCTGACCTTGAAGCCTGGATAGCCCACTATTGTCCAAACGTACTAGGACTGACTGAAACATGGCTCAGGCCAGTCATCCCTGATTCCATGTACAAAATAACTGGCTACAACTGGACCAGATCCGATCGCCCCACCAAACAAAGGGGGGGGGGGTTGCCCTTTATTATAAAGAGCACCTCAATATCTCCATACACTAGTCCTGGCTATCAAGTCACTGTGAAGCTCTGCATACTCTTCTACAATTAGGTGGTGATAAAAGGCTAAATTTGATTTGTGCATACAATCCCCCAAAGGGGGCTCTCCCTGGCTTAAATGGGCTCTTGGATTATCTGTCCACTCTAAAGGGTAGATCTGAAGTCATATTAATGGGAGATTTCAACCTAGACCTATCTGGTGGCCACGTTGGTTCATACACTGAAGCTCTCACCCGAGTTAACCTAGCTCAACTGATTTCTAGTCCTACACGAATCTCAGCTAATACTGAGCACCATTCTGTCCTGGACTGGATGGCTACTAATAGAGCAAATAAAATAATTGCTGCAGGGACCTTTTCTGATTCTATTAATGATCACCTGCCTACTTTCTGTGTTTGGAATGGCCACTGCCCTAAACCCCCGCCAAGAATCATACAATTTTGGGATTTTGCCAAACTTAACCTAACTGCACTTCTTGATGATATTAATAACATTGACTGGTCTCTTATCACATTGAGGATGTAAATACAGCACTTGAATACCTGATTTCTCAGCTTCTAGCCCTTCAGGATCTGCACATCCCTCTGAAAAAAAGGCATCTCAGGGGCTCCCCTAACAAATGGCTAAAAAAAGACCTCCTTCGAACCATGAGAAAAAGAGACAAGGCCTGGGCCTTGGCGAAGAAGTCCCTACAATCAGAAGACTGGGATAACTATAGACAATTGAGAAATGCCTGCAAAAAAGATATATGGATGGCCAAAAGGAACTACTGCCTTAAGCTTCTCCAGTCCTCAGTGGGTGATACCAGGGGTTTTTGGAACCACATCAAAAATTTCATAGGGCAAAGGCCCAAGACAGCTATTACCGACATGACACTGAATGATGCAAACTGTATTAAGTTACCTACTATTGTAAATGCTCAATTCTCGGATCTCTCCGAATACACTGAGAAATTTAACCAACCTCTTGCTCCACCTCCTGAGGTGCAAATTCCACCGGAAACCTCCTTTCGTCTCAGATTAGTCTCCTCTACTGAGGTGCTGCATCTCCTTAAATCAGTATCCCCACATGGATCTTGGGTCCGGATAGGTTACTGCCGAGCTTTATCAAACAGGCAGCTCCAGCTCTTGCTGTCCCTATTACTAGAATTTTCAATCTTTCCATACTTACCAGATGAAATAATACAGAGCTAGCTGCACTATTGAATCAGCTGTGGGAGCAGCACTAGGCTTGCTGAAAGGGAGCATATACTGTATACTATTTTAAATTGTCTTGAGTGTCTACACTTGAATAAAACTAACATTGTTTTGGGCTTGTTACACGTTATTTTAACTCTTTGGAGCCCTAGTTGCTACCTATTTAAGGTAGCCAAGCTGAGAGACCATCACTCGGTCTGTGCAGAAAAGCGATCCTCATTCTCTGAACGTCTGCTTTTAAAAGTAAAGTTCTACAGCAGTCCTAGCGCTGTTATAAATTAAACATAGCCATTTGCAGCTAGATTTAAAAGCCAGAATTATAAATTACTGTTCTACAATACTGCGACCCCTCTAAATTACTTCCGGGGCACTACTACCTATATCAAAGAGCCCTGCTACGAGCAGGGCGACGAGATGAAATAATACAGCGTTAACTGCACTATAGAATCAGCTGTGGGAGCAGCAGTAGGCTTGCTGAAAGGGAGCATATATGTCATTTTAAATTGTTTTGAGTGTCTCACACTTGAATTAAACTAACATTGTTTTGTGCTTGTTACATGTTATTTCAACTCTTTGTAGCCCTGGTTGCTACCTATTTAAGGTATCCAGGCTGAGAGACCGGCACTCGGTCTGTGCAGAAAAGTGATCCTCATTCTCCGAACGTCCGCTTTTAAAAGTTAAGTCCTACAGCAGTCCTAGCGCTGTTGCAAATTAAATATAGCTGTTTGCAGCTGGATTTAAAAGCCAGAAATACAAATTACTGTCCTACAATACTGCGAACCCTCTAAATTACTTCTGGAGCTCTACTACCTATATCAAAGAGCCCTGCTGCGAGCGGGGCGCCCGTCGAAGCATGCGGAGACATGCACAGAGACATGCGCGTGTCTGCTGTGTCCACTGTGACCTTGACAGGGTAAGTTTGCTCCCATGTGTGTGTAGCTTGAGGGATAATTTATTGTCCAAACAGTTATTAACTGAGTAACAGTAAACAATTATACATATGGCCCAGGTTAAACCTAAGAAAGGTAAGAGTATAAAAAGAAAGGTATGTGTCCAGTGTCGAATGTATGTGGAGGATACTCCAGATCTTGAATTTATTTGTGAAAAATATAAAATGATTACAGCACTACAAGAGGAAATTCTCAAACTAAAAGAGAAGTTGGAGACCCAGAAAGAGATGACCCTTTTGGAACAATTCATTGATGATGCAGTCAAGGAAGCAAGTATTAAGCACTTTGATACCCATAATAAAGAGAGCCCTAGAAACAAACCTCTCCAAACCCATATATCCCAGCAGCAATTCATTAATGAGGCAGGCACAGAAGCAAGTATAAAGCACCTTGACACTCATAATAAAAGTAAGACCACAAGAAATACCCCCCCCCCCCATGTCCATGTAGTTCAGGTACCCAATACATCCACTCCACGTGATATGCATAAACATCTTGTACAACCTATTAGTTTATACAACAAATCTGAAGTACTGGCAGATGAAAATACTAAACCTCCAAAATGCCAGACCCCTAGGGAATGTGATACGGAAAATGTTTCCACTAGTGTCTCTCCTGTAATTGAAACCTGTAAAAAAACTACAGAAAGAGATATAGTAGTGATAGGAGATTCGATACTAAGGGGAATCGATACCATTGTGTGCTAAGGGCTAAAAGCACACATGACAGTAAGTTCACTACCAGGGGTTAAAACCAGAAATATTGTCAGACTACTAGATGGTTTACTCGAAAATACAAATAGACCACTAGTCATTTTACATGTTGGAGTGAATGATCTGCCTAAATGTTCTCTGACAGAAATTCAGGAAGATTATAAAAAAATTGTCTTAAGGATCAAAGAAACAGGAGGGGATATTATTTTGTCCAGTATTCTACTGATACTAGGAAATCAGACATACAAAAATGAACAAGCCAAACAACTGAATTATTGGCTAAGACAATTTTGTGTGATAGAAAATACAGGGTTTATGGATAACACTCAAACTTTTAAAAATATAAATTGTTACAAAAGGGATGGTTTACACCTCAGTCAGACTGGTATCAGGATGATGGCAAATAACATCAATAGGGTAATAGCATTTAATTTAAACTGGGTGTGGGGGTGGGGGGCAATGCTTTACCTCCGAAATAAAAAATAATCAAAACACTACGATAAAATAAATGATTATGGCTGGAATGGGGTCCTAATAAATGCACGAAGTTTAAAAAATAAGTTTGATGAGTTCAAGCTATATCTTGGGATGAATAACACTCATACTGCCCTTATTGCTGAGATCTGGTGGGATGCCAACGATTCCTGGGACAAAAATATCCAGGGATTCAATTTGTATCTCAAAAACAGAGAGTACAGAAAAGGTGGAGGGGTAGCTATATATGTTGATCAAACAACTGACAGTGAAGAGATCATTGATGGTACTGATCTTGAAACCCTTTGGGTGAGAATAAAACTCCAGATAGGCCCACCATTTATTCTGGGTTTAGTATACAGACCTCCTTCTATGACTCCTGATAACAATGAAAAACTATTACATTATCTTAAAAATTTTGGATCCATCCAAAAATGATGTAATCATGGGGGATTTAATTTAAATAGTGTCAATTGGGACCATGCATCTGCATTAGTTACAGCAGACAGATGCTATGTGGAGTTATTCAATGAAATGGGATTAGAACAACTGGTCCAACACAGTACTAGGGGTAATAGAGTATTAGATCTTATATTAACAAATATTACCCATTGTGTAACCCAAATTGATGTTAAAGCACCATTAGGTAACAGTGACCATAACACTGTAAATTTTCAAATTACAGATAGCAAATTTCTACCATCTACCTGGGTAACCAGAGTTTTAAATCTTACCAAGGCTAACTTCGAAAATATGAAAAATACCATAAATTGCTGGGATTGGCAGGTATTATTTAAAAACTTAACAGTAGAGGCCAAATGGCATCTTTTGGTTAATAAATTAAAGGACCTAGTCAAAACAAATATTCCAACCAAAAATAAGTATGAATCTAAACATAAACCTACACCAGGATGGAAGTCCCCTAAAATAAAAACTCTAATTAACAAAAAAGCATGAACTATATAAGCAAATTCAAAAGGGATTCACACATCTTAATTTAAAATATAGGGATTTACTAAAAACAATAAAAACCAAAATAAGACAGGAAAAAACTCAATCTGAACTAAAATTGGCATCAAGGGTGAAAGACAATAAGAAATCCTTTTTTTTTTCTTATATAAATAAAACTAAAGGCAATTCTAAGACCATAGGCCCATTTACTACACAATCTGGCTATGTAGCAAATAAACATGAAATAGCAGACATCCAGAATCAATATTTCTCTTCAGTTTTCAATACTATTTCTCATGGCAAAATAAAAGAATTGGATGGTTCTATGCCTGGCAGATTTGAGATTCAGCCCAAATATGTTTTTGATAAACTTAAAAGAATAAATATCAATAAAACCCCAGGCCCAGATGATATTCATCCAAAGGTATTGAAGGAACTCACAAATGAGATTTATTTACCCTCGACTAATGTATTTCAACATCCCTAGATACAGGGGAAGTCCCAAATGATTGGAGGGTGGCAACAGTTGCCCCTATACATAAAAAGGTCCAATGAACAAACCTGAAAATTTTAGACCCATTAGTCTTACATCACTGATCGGGAAACTCTTGGAACAGTTTGTTAAAGATTTCATTTTGGAACACACAAATCATAGTAAGCTTACTGACAATTTCCAACATGGTTTACCAAAACCAGATCATGTTTAACCAACTTATTAAAATTTTATAATAAGGTAACCTAAGAAATTGATAATAGCAACTCAGTGGATTTAGTGTTTATTGATTTTACAAAAGCATTTGATAAGATCCCACATTTTGAGCTTATCAATGTCCTAAGGGAAGTTAAATTACACCCAAACATTGTAAATTAGATAGTAAATTGGCTCAGAAATAGGAAACGAAGAGTTATCAAAAACGGGGAATTTTCGAGTTGGGACCTTGTGGCTAGTGGTGTTCCCCATGGATCAGTGTTGGGTCCTTGTCTATTTAATATTTGTATTTCTTCTTTAAAATCGAACAAAGATAATATTTGGCTGCTAAGGTTTGCAGACGATTGTCGCATAGGCTCTGTTATCAATAAAAAGTTAGAAAGTATTACTTTACAAAACTTTCTAGATGAAGTTACAAACTGGGCCCATGGGAGAAAGTTAACATTGAATAATGACAAATGTAAGGTAATGCACTTTGGAAAACATAACCCATACTTTTCAAATAAGTTGGGGAATGAGACACTACACCAAACTATCGAAGAAAAGGATCTTGGCCTACTCATTACCCCTGATTTAAAATGTAATTTGCATTGTAAAAGACAAGTAAAAAAGGCAAACCAAAATCTGAATTGTATATTCAGACATGTGGCCAGTCGGTCATCAGAGGTGTTATTACTATTATATAACACTTTAGTAAGACCTCATCTTGAATATTGCATACAAGTATGGTCCCCGTATATAAAGGATGACATACATAACATTGAAAGAGCTCAGAGAAGATTTAGTAGGGCAATAGTAGGAATGAAAGGGAAAACTTATAAGGATAGGTTAAAAGACTTGAATTTATATACTTTGAGATACAGAAGGCTAAGGGGAGATCTGTGTCTTATTTATGGTTTATTACAGGATTCAACCCTTACTAAGGGGATGGGATTAATAGAATCCAACTTTAGACTTAGTAGCCGTAAACATAAAAGACAGCTATTGATCGGAAAATGGCATTCACTAAGGAGGAAAAATTGGTTCAGTGTAAGATCAGTCCCAATATGGAACAGTCTTCCTACAGTTGTGGTAGAGAGTCCAAATATGGATATATTCAAATCCAACTTGGATTTAGTGATGTTGGATTTAGACAAATATGTATAAATATAGACAAGAGAATAAAATGCAAGCATTATGGACTTGTTGTCTTCTAGCTTGAAATACCTAAGAAACCCAGACAGTGCCTACGCTGTGGGAAACCACTCGTGTTGTCCCTGTCCACAAAAAAGGGGATACCAAAAATGCAGCAAATTACAGACCGATTGCCATTATCTCTACCATAAATAAACTGCTCAAGAAGGCCGTTGCCACCCAGGTTTCAAATTACCTGCACCTTCACAACCTTCTATCCCCTGTCCAACACGGATTCCGAACAGGGCACACCACCACAACTGCTCTACTTCAGGTGACTAATGAAGTCCTTACGGCGATAGATAAGGGCCTGCTCAAGGGGGCCATATTTATTGATCTCACAAAGGCACTTGATCTTGTGAATCACTCTCTGCTACTCTCCAAACTGTCCTGCCTGGGCTTTGACCAGTCTGCCATCTCCTGGTTTGATAGCTACCTCTCAGGGAGGTTACAATCTGTTCAAATTGAAACTGCCATCTCAAATCTTTCCTCTACCTCTGTTGGAGTCTGCCAAGGTTCTATTCTTGGCCCTCTACTTTTCTCTCTTTTCATTAACAACCTGCCCTCCCTTCCCTGCTCCTCCTCCTTGTTGATCCTTTATGCTGGTGACATGGTGCTTCTCTCTAGTGGTAAAGATCCCTTATCAGTAAGGGTAGATCTTCAAGCCGACTTCAACTGCTTGCAGGATTGGTTACTACAAAACAGGCTCCTACTTAATGCTAAGAAAACTGTGACTATGCTTTTTGGCTCCCCCTCTAGAATCAGATCTTCTTGCTCCGGATTTTTGATACATTCTCTAGATGACTCCCCTCTGGAATTCGTTACCTCTTTCAGGTACCTAGGAGTCACTCTCGACCTATCTCTTGACTTTAACCTCCACATTACGGCTACATGTTAAGGCGGTTTACTCCAAACTTGGTCTTGCCTTTAAAATTAGGTCCTCCCTCAATTATGCTACTTGGCTTGCTAGTGCATAAGGTTTTCTCCTCCCTTCTCTGACATATTGCTCACAGGTTTACCTTAAAGCTAGCAATGGAGCTCTCCAGAAATGGAGCACCTGCTATAATAGTATATGCAGATTTGCTCTCTCTGCTCACAGACTTACCCATCATTGTCATCTCTACTCTAAACTTAATTGGCTCTCCCCAGCTTCGCTCAGACACTATTCTGCTGACTGTGTGATTGGTAATATTATCAGAACAGGGACCCCTGAATACCTTGCTAAACTGTTAACACAGCCCTCCCAAGCATACCTCCTCAGGGCATCTGCTCAAACCCAACTTGAAATTCCCAGATATCTCACTAAAAAAGGAGAACTTTCCTTTGCTATATCTGCCCCCTGTTCCTGGAACTCCATTCCCCCCACATCAAACTCTCCAAATCAGACAAGGCCTTTAAACTGGGTCTTCGGGCACACGTAGTAGAATCCGACTGCTGCTCTTGTGCTGAAACTTGAGACTTACTCCTAGCAGCTTTTCCTCCCCTTGGCACTTACTGTTTCCCTTCTTGTTTCCAAAATCAGCATGTTTCTACTTCCATCAGGAATCCTAATGTTATAAAAGCTACTTACTTCAAGTTTGTTTGCTGTATGTAGTTCAATTAGACATTGGTGTATCATCTGGCGAAATTAATGTAATGTAATGTTGTTTTTTCTTAGTTGTCACTGATAAGGACTGTACTTGTCAGTATACTGTCAAATGTTTTGTTCTCACTTCATGCTGCATCATGAAATACTTTATACTGCTGACTCTGGTCTCTCCCGCCTGTACTCTCCTGGGTCGTGCCTGAATATAGGCAATACTCTTGTCTAGTGTACTTACCCGGTAAACAAAAACCAAATAAAAAAATACAGCATCCCCTAAGTCTACCTCTTCAATTTTTTTTTTACAACTTTATTTTATCCTCCTCGGCGGGCTGCCCAGTCATCTGCCACCCTACCAGTCTCAGGGCTGTTCGAGGGTGAAACCCCAGAGCCAGCCTGAAGGCTTCATCCTTGGGTGGCCCCCGACATTTCCTCCGTTTCTCCCAAGTCAGTCCCTACTCCAGAGACCCGGAAGCAGTGCCGCATGCAGCGTGAGGTGCAGCGTCGTACCACAGCTCAGTAACAGCCTCTTCGCCTCCCTCAGCCTAACACTCTGCCTCCACCAGGGGGCGGCTAAGCTCTGTGGGACCTAGTTCTCCTTCCCGAGGTGGAGGACCAGCAGCCGCTTGCATCCTCACCCCCCCCCCGTCAAACTCCAATGACCCAGGCTTGTTCCCAAACTCGGGTCACTGGCGTGGTGTGAAGTGTGGCGTCCAGCACTTCAACCCTCTGCACCACCGGGCCGGCTTGTCCACCTCTTCATGTTCACATTAATTGTTCCACTTCCATTTTTGTCATTACCCTGTGTATGTTTGCATATCAATGTGATGCTTTTCCAGTTGAAATCATCATGGCTGGATAGCTTTTTTTGCAGGGTGCCCTTTTGTGTTGGTATGAAATGAAAGTAATGGCACATTTTTATGGACCAAGTGACTTGTTTTTTTAAGGCCTGCAGCTAGTTTGCTGACTGCAACTTATACATTAAAGAGAATTACCAAGTTAAATTCTGAGGCTTATGCACCACATACATTGGTGCCTCACCTCCTAAGAATGCGGTCTGTTCATATGTGCCTCATAAATGTTCCGTAGTTTTGCTGTAATGTCACTCGTAATTTTATCTTCACTGGGATACTTTCACTTCCCGGACTTTAGATCCGCCCATACACTCAGCCAATTTTATGATGTGATGGCAGGGAGAGTGCGGGGACACGCTACATTATTGTCTATGGGGGTACCTTTAAAACCAATTTTATATGTTACAGTGATTATGTGGTGATTAAATGAGGGTACCGGGTGACTAACAATGATTCACAGTGGGAAGGTCATGCCAGACGAATCTGATAGATTTCTTTGACTGGGTGATCAAAGTAGTAGACCAGGGAGGGTCTGTGGACATGGCCTACCTAGACTTTAGCAAGGCATTTGACACAGTCCCACACAAAAGATTAATAAACAAATTAGCCCACCTGGGAGTGGGTCCCAGGGCAGTAGTCTGGGTAGAAAACTGTCTGGACAACAGGATACAGAAGGTAACAGTAAACGGAGTCCACTCTGAAGAAAGGAGGGTTATTAGTGGGATACCGAAGGGTTCAGCATACATCTCAACTGTACCGGATTCAGCGTGACGTCCTGGATTCTGACCCTTGTAGTCCACTTGTACCGCCGCCCCGCATTCGTCTTTTTTTTTCCGCATCAGATGCCAAAACTATGTGGTGCACCACACAAGCAGTGATTCCTTTGTCCCTTAGGTCTTTTGTGTCCAATAACTTCCTGTGTCTTGAAGTTCCCGGTACGCTAATGATGACGTCGGGAGGGGGGCTCGGGTGGTGCCTAAAGGCTAATGGAGCTTATTTGGAAGCAAGTTGAGTGACAGTCTAGTTTTCCAAGCCCGCCCTGCCCTGAAATTGATTTAGTTCCCCATGTCATCAGTGTTCCCCAATCCCCACTCAGGTCCGTTGCCCAGCTATAAGACACTATGCCTGGAGGGGGAACCATAGCTTCAGAAGCATTTTGCTGAGGACCACTGCCAGGAAGGACCTGCCCCACCCTGACAGAGAAAATTCACCAATTGCCGCCGCCCGCCACGCTCAGCTGCCAGGAAGCCGGAACAACCATCCAGAGTCAGACTGCAGGGAAGAACTCTCTGCCAACCAGCCATGGACCGCCAGAACCAGACCAACTGGAAGGGATATATCTGTGGGACCAACCATCTGGGAAGAAAGTTCAGCAGCAGTGATAGGGGGCTCGAAGCAAGGAGCTGATGGTTGCCAGTCATCTCTGAAACTGTTAACCCCAAAGGAACCAGTGGGGTTTGAGTCGGGATTCGGGACAGACCTCTGTGGAAGCTGAAGTGAGGAGGGGCTATGATTCTTGTTGGACTGCTTTGAGGGTTCCATGCCAGGGTTAAAAATAATAAAATGCCACTGCTGGACATCACAATACGAGGGTCAACACTTGGACCTCCACAAATAAAAAAAAAATAAAAAAAAGTTTCTGAAGAGGTTAACTTGGAAACCCCCGACGGTTCTCGAACTCTGGGACTGACTACTGCAAAGGGGTAAAGCATTTTTTTAAGTCATTTCATATTTACCTCCCACATTCAAGATTATTTTATTACAGATCTTTATTTAATGGAACTTTTGTCGCATTGCACAGGCATCTCAGGATCCCAAGCCAGAGTTAGTGAGGTTGGAGGGACTGGATGGGTTTAACTGAAACAAAACACACTTCCTTGTTAGTCGTGTAATTTGTAGATGCATTTGTGCTAAGGTGTGTGTGTGTGTTGCCTAATTTTGATTCAGCACTGCAGACATACCTCTCAATTGTCTTGGTATGTTTGTATGTAACTGTCCCATGCCATAGGGAACCCCCCCCCCCAAAATTGTTCTGTTCTGCATGGGAAAGGTGTTGGCTGAGATGGTGGTGTAGATTCGTCATGTTCTAATATGGGGCATCAAAATTACACTTGGCACAGACAAAACACCCTTTCCCACAGTGCTTGGACCTCCTATCTACATGTTTGATGATGATGTGTACGTTATGATGGCTAGTGTCCCACATTTCAGTGACAAAAGGTTGAGAGCGTATCCTCTGTCCTATGTTTAAATATTTTTTTGTACCTTTTTGGGTTGATTGGGGGCGGCCAGGTGGGGAAGAGATGTGGAGAAATGAGAATCGTCACTCAGAGTCAGCACACCAGTCTTAGCAGCCAGCAACCAGAGAAAGAAGACTCAGAGCGAAGGTCAGGTCCGTGTCTGACTTGGTGGCAACCATAGTTCCTTCTGACTTGAGCTGGCTGACAGTGAGAGAGGGCTGATGCTGAGTGATGAGTAGCATTAAAATAAAGTACAGACAACACATTGGTACAATAAGTTTTTATTACAAAAACACACAACACCACCCATGGTTAAAATAACGTTATTGGTGCACCATCAGATGGCCGCGCTACTTGTGTGCTACAAAAAATAGGGTGCTCCACATTTGGGTCATTTGTCACACATTGTCATGGTCTCTGTTCCACACTGGCAGGTTTACAGGTTGAGAGGTATGGGGTTCAGTATTGGGTCAGATCCTTTTTAATGTCTTTATAAGTGATATTGCGGAGGGACTGGAAGAAAAAGTATGCCTCTCTGCAGACGACACAAAGATCTGCAACAGGGTTGATACACAAGGGGTGGTGGAAAGGATGAGCAGGGACTTGGCAATGTTGGAGGAATGGTCAAAAGTATGGCAGCTTAGATTCAATGCAAAGAAGTGCAAAGTAATGCACTTAGGAAACAAAAACCCAGGGGAAGAGTACACAATGGGGGGGGGGTATTAACAACAAAAATGGAAAGGGACCTGGGGGTAGTCATACTGGGATGTATAGGGAGAGGCATCACCAGTGGAAAACAGGAAGTTGTTACCCTCTGTACAGACAGTTGGTGGAGACGTGCAATTCTGGAGACCCCATCTCCGTAAGGACATAGACAGGATGGAGGTAGTCCAGAGGAGGGTAACTAAAATGGTGCCGACCCCCCCCCCCCCAATCTTCAAATTGTGCCCTCTTGTACTTGCACACCTCTTTTTCTGAAAGATGTTACCCTCTTGGACTTTGTTGATTCCCCTGAAGTACTTGAAAGTTTCTATCATGTCTCCCCTCTCCCTCTTTTCCTCGAGGCTATACATATTAAGCTCCTTAAGTCTCTCTTAATATGTCTTCTGGTGCAGACCCTGCAACATTTTAGTTGCCCTCCTCTGAACCGCCTCCATCCTGTCTGTCTTTGCAGAGACTGGGTCTCCAGAACTGCACGCAATACTCCAGATGGGGTCTCACCAGCTGTCTGTACAGAGGGATAACAGCTTCCTGTTTTCAACTGGTGATGCCTCTCCCCATGCATCCCAGTATCTCCCAGCCCTCCTTACTGCCCTCTCACATTGCTTGCCCACCTTTAGGTCATCTGATATGACCATCCCCAGGTCCCTTTCCATTTTTGTTGTTGTTAGTATTTCACCCCCATTGTGTACTCTTCCCATAGGTTTTTGTTTCCCAGGTGCATAACTTTGGACTTCTTAGCACTGCATCTAAGCTGCCATATATTTGACCATTCCCCCAGCTTTGCCAAGTCCCTTCTCATTCTTTCCAACCCACCCTGTATATCAACTCTGTTGCAGATCTTTGTGTCGTCTGCAAAGAAATATACTTTTCCTTCCAGTCCCTCTGCAATGTCGCTTATAAAGATATTAAAGAGGACCGGTCCTAGTACTGAACCCTGCAGTACTCCACTAGTAACCCCCCCTTCTTCAGAATGGACTCCGTTTACTATTACCCTCTGTGTCCTATTCTCCAGCCAATTCTTTACCCAGGCTACCATCTTGGGACCCACTCCCAGGCTGGTCAGCTTGTATATTAATCTTTTGTGTGGGACTGTGTCAAATGCCTTGCTAAATTCTAGGTAGGCCATGTCCACAGCCCGTTCTTGATCTATTACTTTGGTCACCTAGTCGAAGAAATCTATTAGATTCGTCTGACATGACCTTCCTGCTGTGAATCCATGCTGCCTTGGGTCCTGTGCCCCTCTGGCCTCTAGGTATTCAACAATTCTTTTCTTCAGCAGTGATTCCATCATTTTCCCAATCACTGAGGTTAAACCAACAGGTCTGTAGTTTTCTGCTTCTGCCCTGCTCCCACTTTTGTGGAGTGGAATAGCATCTGCCCTCCTCCAGTCCTCAGGTACCAGCCCATCCTCCCATGATTTGTTAAAGAGGGTAGTCAGTGGTTTCACTAGTTCTACTCTTAGTTCTTTTAGAATTCTGGAATGAATCCCATCAGGCCCCATTGCCATAGCCCAGAGACAAAAGCGTTTCCAATTCATGGCATGGGTCACTCTGGTACAGGGTTTCCTGGCAGCCACCAGGATGTTAGCGACCTTGTCCAAGACTCCGAAGCAGAGTTTGGCTAAGTCCTCAGGAGCCATGCATGCATGTAGGTGTAGGGACCGAAGGTTCAGGTGGACCAAGATCTCGTTGTCCTGGGACAGCAGGTAAGTGCTCAATGGCAAGGGAATCGGAGGTTCCACCATCAGCTGCTGCAGCAGTAGGAACCAGATCTGTTGCGGCCATAGTGGTGCCACCAGGATCATTGTTGCACCCTCCACTCCTTCCTTGAGAAGAACCTTCTGAAGGAACGGAAACAGGGAGGGGGGGAGGCATAGAGGAATTTCCCCCTCTAGGAAAGGGACAACGCGTTTCTCAAAAAAACACTAGGCCCTGGATCTAGTGAGCAAAAACTGGGCGGTTTTGTGTTGGTAGGGAAGGCGAAGAGATCCAGTTTGGGTCTTCCCCATCTGTCGAAGAGCTCGTTGACAACAGACTGGAGAAGAGCCTATTCATGTGCTCTTGACCGAGTTTGGCTGAGTGTCAGCCAGAGTATTCTGGACCCCAGGGACGTGAACAGCTGAGATCTCTAGATGTTGGGCTACGGCCCAATTCCACACCCTCATCGCTTCTCTGCAGAGGGGGCTGGAGTGTGTACCTCGTTGGTTGAGCTAGAACACCACTCGTACCTTGAGAAGAACCTTCTGAAGGAACGGAAACAGGGAGGGGGGAGGCATAGAGGAATTTCCCCCTCTAGGAAAGGGACAACGCGTTTCGCCAAAAAACACTAGGCCCTGGATCTAGTGAGCAAAAACTGGGTGGTTTTGTGTTGGTAGGGAAGGCGAAGAGATCCAGTTTGGGTCTTCCCCATCTGTCGAAGAGCTCGTTGACAACAGACTGGTGAAGAGTCTATTCATGTGCTCTTGACCGAGTTAGGCTGAGTGTCAGCCAGAGTATTCTGGACCCCAGGGACGTGAACAGCTGAGATCTCTAGATTTTGGGCTACGGCCCAATTCCACACCCTCATCGCTTCTCTGCAGAGGGGGTTGGAGTGTGTACCTCGTTGGTTGAGCTAGAACACCACTGCATATTGTCTGTTTGCACAAGGAGGTATCCTGGTCGGAGCACAGTGCTCAAGGTCTGCAGGACACAGAGAATGGCTCTCATCTCTAAGATATTTATGTGAAGAGATTCCTCGTTCATGGAACAGGAGCCCTGAGAATCTCTAGATGTGCTCCCCACCCTGTGCCTGATGTGTCGGAAGTTAAGACCTGGTATGATACCTCTCTTTGAAAGGGCATCCCTTTGTGCAGTGAAGGGGATATCATCCACCACAGGAGTTCCTGATGGACCAGTTTCGTGATGGAGACTGGCTGATCCAACTTGTCCCATCTTTGGCTTCATTGGACACGTAGGGTCCACTGGATCGTCCATGTGGAGTCTCGCAGAGGGGACTGTACTGGTGGACGCTGCCATGTGAGCTAACAGCCTTAACAGAGTTGTGGCTGGTACAACCGAAGCAGAGATGATGTGGCGAGCTAGGGCTTGAAGCAGGATGGCTCTGTCCTGGGCAGACTGGCCCTCCCTCAAGGAGTATCGAGGAGCGCCCCGATGAAGTTCAGTTTTTGGGATGGAATTAGAAAGGATTTCAGGATGTTCACCATGATGCCTAGTTCCTCGAAGAGAGAACAGGTGTCCCGAATGGATCGCAGCAGTTGTTCTTTGGAGGGAGCTGTCAGTAGCCAACCATCCAAGTGCGGGAAGACATAATGACCCATCCTTTGAAAGGCCGCTGCTACCACCACGAGGCACTTTGTGAAGACCCTCAGTGCCGATGAAAGGCCGAAGGGTAGCACCCCGAATTGAAAGTGCCTGCCCTGGAAGATGAATCTGAGGAACCTTCTGTGGGGCTTTGCCACGAGGATGTGGAGGTAAGCATCCTGCATGTCCAGTGATGCCAGCCAGTCACCATAATGTATCATGGAGAGCAGGCACTTAAGGGTGACCATCCGAAACTTCTTGTACTCCACAAATTTGTTGAGTTCGCTGAGGTCCAGAATGGGTCTCAGGTCGCCTGTCTTTTTCGGCACTAGGAAGAAGTACGAGTTGAATCCTATTCCTCTCTGGGCTGGCGGAACAGGTTCTATGGCCTTCTTGAGTAGCAGGGCTTGAATCTCTGCATGAATCAGTCCTGCGTGCTCCGCTGAGTACTGGGATTGGGGGGGCATGTCTGGTGGGAACTGGACAAACACTATTGAGTGTCCATTGTCTACGAGTTGGTGAACCCACTGATCAGAGGTCACCTTCTGCCACGCTTTGGTGTACAGTGAAAAGCATCCTCCAACTGCCTCCCCTGCTGGGGTCATGGGAGGATGTGGGTTCCGTAGGGAGTCAGGCAGTAGTTGGAGGGGGGACAGTGGCCTAGGTTGGCCTGGTCGAGTGAGAGGCGGGTTCTGCAAAGCATCTAGGGGCGCCACTCCGGCTATAGTCCCCCCGCTGGGGCTGTTGGTGCTGAAATCGGGGTTGCTGTGGCTGTTATCCCCTTCGGCCACAAAACCGAGACCTGCAAAATTGTGTCTGCTTTGGGCGGTACATAGACTGCACAGTCCGAACTGCTTTGCCAGAGTCCTGTAATTTTGTAATGATCTTCTCTTTGTCCTCGCCAAAGATGACCGAACCCTGGAAGGGTGCATTAAGGAGGTTGGATTGCACGTCCTGCGCAAACCCTGAGACCTGGAGTCAGGAGTGATGGTGTAGGCATACTCCCTTTGCTGCCGCTCCTGTTGCCGTATCTGCAGAATCACAGGCTGAGCGGAGAACATGGCTGCCAACATCAGATCTGGTCTGCAGAAGCTTGAAGAGTGCTGCCTTTTGCAGACAGTCTGGGATTTCCTGGACAATAGCCATGCCCTGTTCCCAAAGGGGCGTTCTGGAACTGAACCATGTGCATTAAAAAGTTCAAGCTCCTGATACTGCAAGTGGTGGAGGAATATACCTTACACCCCATGGAGTCCAACTGCTTAGACTCTTTGTCTGGGGGATGTGTGCTGAGGTGTTTCGGCCTCTGAGACTGAGCATGGGCTGCCGAAATTACCACTGAGTCAGTTAATGGATGCTCTGCCAAAAAAAAACAGGTTACTGACCTGTAACAGTATTTCTAGAAGTGGTATATGTTGTTCATCCACACTGTTTGGCATGTCCCTTTCCCCTTTAAATCTGGCCAGAAGTCTTCAAGCTGGCTCCTCCCACCCACCCGGGCCGTAAATACCTTGGCTCCGCCCCATAACACCAGATCTTAGCCCGCTGGAAGCAAGGTGATGTGCCTAAAGCGGGGGAGGTCGGGTGGGTGCATGTGGATGGACAACATATACCACTCCTAGAACCACTGTTACAGGTGAGTAACCTGTTTTTCTAGGAGCGTGGATATGTTGTTCATCCACACTCTGTGGCAGACTTCTAGCAGTTCTCCGGGAGGAGGGAGGCAAGACGCTCACCCCCTACTTAGGAAACAGAGATTGGAGAACCAAGGTCCCAAAACCAGCATCCCGACGTGACTCAAGGTCGATGTGGTAATGAAGGTGTTTGCTGATTTCCGGGTAGCAGCCCGACAGATTTCCTTGATAGGGATGTCCCTGGAAGCAGCCACTGATGCAGCAGTATGGCGTGTAGAATGGGCTCTTATCCCTCCGGGAGGCTCCTTGCCCGCCAACTCATAGCACAGACCTATGCATGATGTAATCCATCTTGCAATGGTCCGTTTGGCTTCAGGTCTGCCAGAAGCGGCTTCAGCATAGGTAACAAACAGCTGGCAAACCTCTCCCCGAATTTTCACCATCCTCTCCTTGTAGCAGGAGAGAACATATCTCAGGTCCAGGGTATGGAGCCTGTACTCAGCGTCCGAGGTGCAGTTAATGTAATATACCGGCAGAGCCAACACCTGGTTAAGGTGAAACTCTGACACCACCTTCGGAAGGAATTTTGGGTGGGGGTGCAGGACAACTTTGTCCCTGTGAAAGACCAGATAAGGGGAGTCCATCGAAAGTGCCTGGAGCTCCCGGCCTTCTGGCTGATGTGACAGCCACCAGGAAGGCAGTCTTCCATGACAAGTGTGAAAGCTCACACTTGAGCGTTGGTTTGAATGGCTTGTCCATGAGCTTTGCCAAAACTAGCAAAAGATTCCATGGAGGTGGAGGTTCATGCACCGGAGGGGATATGTGATCTAGGCCTTTGAAAAGGTACCCAACCACTATCTCCTGTGCCAATGTCGACTGACCGGCCCGCGCCCGATAAGCGGAAATGGCTGCCAGGTGCACCCTAAGGGTCAATGACCGTAGACCCCCTTTGGAGAGAGAGACCAAAGGTAGTCTAAAATTTTAGCCACAGAACAGGATAAGGGGTCCAGACTCTTACCCTGACACCAAAAGGAAAACTTTTTCCATTTGAAGGCATAACATTTCCTGGTCGATTCCTTACGAGATGCCTGCACAACTGTGAAGACATCCTTGGAAAGACCCAGAGCCTGGAACTCTAGCTGCTCAGGTACCAGGCTGTGAGGTGCAGGGATTGAAGGTCCGGATGGAATATCTTCCCTTGGCTCAATGATATCAGGTCTGGGCGTGTACAAAGCCGCTCCGGGGCCCTGCAGCTGAGACTGAGGAGATCCGGATACCAGAAGTGGCGGGGCCAATCTGGGGCTACCAGGATCACCTTCGCCTCATCCCTCCTCACCTTGAGTAACACCTTCTGGATCAAGGGAAAAGAAGGGAAGGCGTAGAGGAGGCCTGGGGTCCATGGCCTTGAAAAGGCATCCCCCTGCAGCAAGCCCTGCTAAGGGGGGGCAGGCATGGTACAGCCTCAGCTTGGTGTTCTCCGTGGAGGCAAACAGGTCCACCAATGGTTTGCCCCAACAGGAGTACAGATTGTAAGCTACCTCTGGATGGAGAGACCACTCGTGGGATGTCTGGCCTATGCAGATGAGAGCATCCGCCAGCTGGTTCGAAACTCCGGCCATATGGATGACTAGGAGATCTGCCTTCAACCGGCTGATGAGGGTCCAGATCCACAGCGCCTCCTTGCACAGCAGACGGGAGTGCGTGCCGCCCTGTTTATTGAGGTAGTACATGGTCGTGGTATTGTCTGTCTGGACTTGAACCACTTGACCCCAGAACTGAGGAGTGAAAGCTGACAGTGCCAGTCTGACTGCTCCAAGCTCCAGCAGGTTGATGTGGCATCAGGACTCATCGGGGGTCCAGAACCCATGGGCTCTGCTGTCCCCCATGTGGGCTCCCCAGCCCATGAGAGAGGCATCGGTCGTGAGAACGACCGTCGGCTCAGGGTGGACAAATGGGATCCCTTCCTACAGATGACCTGGGACGGTCCACCATTCGAGAGCATCCCACATCTTCTGGGTGACAGTGACCAGCTGGTTGAAATGACCCTGACGCTGAGTCCACTGAGCGGCCAGCTCCCACTGGAGGGGGCGCATGTGCAATCTAGCCCAATGGACCACTGAGGTGCACGCCACCATGTAACCCAGAAGGCGCAAGAAGTCCCGGGCAGGGTGCAAATGCCCAACCAGAAATGATTGGGCAAAGGAGGAAAGAACCTCTTCCCTGTCCGCCGGAAGCTGAGCTCTGGCTTGATGAGAGTCGAGCACTGCCCCGATGAAGCCCATCACCTAAGAGGGCACGAGTTCCGACTTGGCCTCACTGATCAGGAGGCCTAATTGGGAACAGGTTCAGAGGGCCAGGTCCCTGGACCTCTCCACCTCTTGCAGGGAGGAACCCACCAGGAGCCAATCATCGATGTAGGGGTATATCTGAAACCCTGGATGCCGCAGATGGGCTGCCACCACTGCGATGCACTTGGTGAAGACCCGAGGGGCCGATGACCGGCTGAAAATGGCATGGCTTGGAACTCGTACAGGGTCCCTTCCACTCTTAAGTGGAGAAACCACTGGTGGGACAGACGGATCAAGACATGGAAAAAGGCGTCCTGTAGATCCAGTGAACAGAAACACATGTTTCGCTCCAGAGGTGGTATGATCTGATTCAGAGTTACCATCCGGAAGGAGCGAGACCTGAGATATTGATTCAGGTCGTGGAGATCTAGGATGGGGCGCCAACCCCCCATCCACTTGGGCACCAGGAAGTACCTGGACACGAAGCCTGGGTCTGTAGGAGGATCCAGCACTGGAGCTACAGCCTCCTTGTGGAGGAGCTGAGTAATGTCGTCCCGAAGGGCCAACTGAGTGCAAACTGAGATCCTTTCCTCTTGAGGGGCACAGGCTCAGCAGTGAGGGTACTGCTCGAATTCTAGAGGCAGTCCCCGACCGACCACTTCCAGGACCCAACTGTCCGAAGTGATACCGGACCAGGCGGAAAGAAAGTGGCGGAGCCGGCCCCCCACGGGAGGACGGAACCAGAACTTGCATGATGGGTGTAGGGATGGCCACCCTGACCCATCACTGAGCAGGCTTAGAGGAGGAGGAGGCTCCTGGACCAGCACCTCGACTTCCTTTGCAGGGCTGTTGGGGACCCTGCTTGGGCCTAGGGTGCCAAGCTTGAGCCTGCTGTTGCTGCTCACCTCCTCGAAAGGAGGGCTGTCTAACCGCAGGAGAAGAGTGCCGAAAAGGCTTCTTCCTGCGCTTCTGCTGGTTCTTCCCCAAAGAACCGTTTGCCGAAGTGGCATCCAAGGTGGCATTGGACTGCTCTATGCGCTGGAGGTGACCTGCCACTCCTGGACCGAAGAGATCGGCGCCAAGGAAGGGCATGTCAGCTAACTTGTGCTAAGTATCCGCCGGGAAAAAGGATAACCTCAGCTAGGCCCCACGGCGAGTGGCCACTGTGGCTGCTAGTGAGCGGGCACAAGAATCTCCAATATCCAAGGCCATCTGGAGCTGCTGTTTTGCAACAGCACAGCCCTAGTCACGGACCTGCTTAACTGTGGTCTGCATGTCCTCTGGGAGATGAGGGAGGACGTCATCTAGTGACCCCAAGAGGGCATGAGAGAAGTGTGCCATGATCACTGCCGAGCTGGCCTGACGAAGGCCCAAGGATGAGGCCACATACACCTTCCGGGCAGAATGGTCCATATTCTTGGACTCCTTGTCCGGAGGGCGGTCAGTATCTGCTGAGCTACCCGTGCGTCTAAACACAGAAGCAGTCACAAGGCTCTCGGCTGAGGGATGCTCTGTCAAACCCACCAAGGACCCCATGGGTACAGTGTACTTGCGAGCCATGCGGGCAGATGGAGCTGCGCAAGAGGCAGGGCGCTGCCATAGCTCAAGGGCCGGGCCAACAATGGCTTTGACCACTGGGAAGGCCTCCATCGGGGTATCCCCCCCTTAAGGATATCCGTGAGAAGATACTCCACCTTATTTTGGCTAGGCGCCAAGGGCATACTGGTTGACTCTGAAATAAGACGAAGGATGCCCTGGAAAAAGGAAGGACCTTCCTCCAAGCCTGTCACCAACAACTCATCATCAGGGTGTGAGTGTAGACTAGTGGTATCCGAGTCCGAAGAGTTGGGATATAAGGGTCTCGCACCTATGTCCCCTTCAATATGCCGAGGGCGATCGGGGACAACAGTGATGGACAGACAACGGGGCAGGCCCGTATCTGTCTGCTCCTCTTTCGAGGGAGCCCTTCCCTGAGGCTGCTTAGGCGGTGGCTCCACCAAAATTGGTGGGGAGACCGGAACAGGCCGAACAGGAATGCATGCCGGTCCTACTTGAGGAAGAACCGGAGTCAACGGTTCCAGAGGGGTCAGCATCGGCCCAAGAGGCTGGGGCCAAGTAATGGCTAGTATAGCCGGCGGAGCAAGCTTATGACCGGTCAGAATTAGCTGTTGCCACATAAGGTCCTCCTAACGCCGATGGAGCTTCCATCGAAGTCTCTCCTCGTCCGATGAGGATGAGGATCGGTGGCAACGCCTCTTCTGAAAGTGTTTGTGACCTTTTTCCATTTTTTCGACTGAAGGGGTCCTGGTCCTCGATTAAGACTGACAGGGTCGGCTTGTTCAATCAGGAGAGGCCGGAGTCGGTGAAAATCAAGGTTCCGGCTCCGGGCCCTCGATCGGGATACCCAAGGGCTAGGTCTCCCTGTCGAGAAAGGAAAGGATAGGTGTCCTCTCCAATGAGTCGTCAACAGGGGTTGGCGAAACAATGGCTCGATCGGGTCAAGAGATATCTCAGCCTTTGGTGCCTTGGCCTGTCGGAAGGTCCAAGAAGCCGGTGGCCGAGGAAGCGATCTCGACCGAGGCCGAGACCGCAAGGTCCTGGGATTCAGACCTCTCTCGGTCCCAGGAATGTCTTCTCCAAGAAGAAGACATAGGGTCTTTCTGCCAAAGATAACGGGCAAGGCGCTGCCTTTCAGGGTCGAGGTCTTCAGCATCCCATCCCATGTTGTCCTGGCTGTGCCTCATGATCTCAGAAAAAGAGGGATCATCCAGAGGAGACCTGGGAAGGTCATGTGGGTCAGGTGTTGAAATGCTGAGTGGAGAAGGAGATCTGAAGTAATCCGAGGTATCTGATCTGGAGTCCTCCCCCGACAGAGTATACCGCTGACGTCTGGGTCGCTTGGGGCTGGGAGACCCTGATGGAGATCTTGAGGGAGGCCTTCTCCGATCTTGGGATCTACCCCTAGGAGATGGAGACTGCTTCTTGGGGATTGGTGGTCGTCCTGCTGGCCCCTGTGGTACAGGAGGGGGTGTAGGAGGTGAAGGAGTAGGAGGAGGGGGAGGAGAAGGCTTTACTGGGACCACATCTTTACGGATGGTGTCCCACCAGAAAGCAAAGAGTTCCTTTACTTCTTGAATATTCATGCCCGACAGGCCTGGCGCCGCTGGTCTGTCACCGGGGTCGGGCGTCGGGTCCTCGGGTGTCCCCGGGGTGGGCGAAGGTTCCCTTGGAAGCCCGGCATCCTCTGTGTTGCCCACCTGGTCTTCAGGCAACGCAGTGTCCTCCTCCGTGGAGTCCCTGTGACCGGTGTCTACCGGTGACTAGGGGGTGGTCTTCGCCCGTGAAGCCGACGCCGGTCGCTGGCCGGCGACTGGTCCGTGAATGCCTGGCTGGCGCCTGGTGCCGCTGATGTTCTCGGCTCCAGCAAACGCTTGACTGACTTCAGATGCTTGGCTGACGTCGGTTGCTTGGGCGACATCGGGTCCGTTATCCGCTTGAGAGACGTCAGGTCGTTCATCTTCCTGGGTGTAGGGTCCTGGCCCCTAGAGGGCTGGGAGACCAACCTAGAGTCGGGGTTCCGACATCAGTCTGGACTTACATGGCCTGACCCCAAATCAGAGGAGCGAACTCCGTTAATGCCAGGCACACTGCCCAGAGCTCCAGCAGGTTGGCGCATAAAAGGGTCTCGATAGACAATCATTACCAATGGGCTCTGTGGTCGGACAGACAAGCCCCCATCCCACCACAGATGCGTCCATAATCCGAGTGAGTGCTGGCTCTAGGTCGACAAAGGGAATTCCCCCATGAGGTTACTGGGACACAGCCAACACTTGATGGCATCCTGCACCAGGGTCACTTGAACTAGCTGGTCCACCTGTTCATGGCACTGACACCACTGGCACTCCAGTTCCTACTGGAGGGGGGCACATATGCCAGCGGGCCCAAAAACCATGCTGGTCGAAGCCACCATTAACCCCAACAGTGGGAGGAATTCTCAGGCTGGGTACGATTTACCATCCTGAAATAAGGTAAAATCCTCAGCTCTGTACACAGGTATACAAGGCCTTACAAGTCACTCATGTCCAAAGCAGTTTGCAGCTGAGGTTTAGTATGCATTCCAGGTACCAAAGGTCTCTCGCCTCTGCCTGGCTTGAAGCCACGCGTAGAGGGAGAAGGTAAGATGAGGTCAAAGAGGGTATGACCACACAGGCCATCAGCACAGCATAGCTAGACTGGTAGCTGCCACCTAGACCTTACGGGGCATTATATCCTGCTGCTTGGGCTCCTTGTCTGGCAGCTTTTCCACATCTCCTTGGCTCACCTTCCTGAAAGCGGAGTCTGAAATGAGCAGTAATTGGAAGATGAAACGAGCATTATAATTTAAAGACTTGAGACTTAAACACCAAAGTTTTAGTGCTTGAAAACTGGAATCCCTCTTGCCCTACAGGAGCTAGGAAGACCTGTTCCCTCCAAAAGAAAAGAAGATACGACGTCAGATGGGGCGAAGCTGGAGGATGACACCACAAGTGGTGGGAGGAGACAAGCTGGAAGACATCCGGTGACTGAGCAGAGCCCAGCTGAACTGCAGTAGTATGGATACTGAACTGAATCCAAGTTGGTAAAATTAAAAATAAATTAAAAAAAATAATTTGTTATACAGAGACGCTGATGTCAACACCACTTATCCATTTTCTTTTCTATTTATTTATTTATTTATTTTATGCTTACTAATTTCTTATAAACAGATAATATCCACAAACACTTACAGGGTATACATCTGATATGAGACAATATACACTGCATAATCATAATATTTGATAAATAGATCTATTTAAGCCATGTAGTCTGGTACAGAAGGAGTAGGGGAATTCAGACAATGTCCCTTTATTCAAGTTAAAAAAAATTCTGTAGCAAGTTAATAGCCTCTTCAATGGTAGTAGGAGTGTCCATTAGGGAGAATTAGGGAGAATTAGAAAGGAAGAATAACGCAACCAAGTGTCTACTGTTTAAACCTGTTCAACAGTTTTTTATTTATTTAGTACGTATTCGAAATACACCTTTGAGTTAACAGCTTCCTTTCCTTTAGGAGGCAGTACAGCGGAATGGGTTAAGGCTCTGAGATGCAGATCTGGAGACCTGGGTTTGAATCCCACAGCTGCCTAGGTGTATACTGTGTGGTCCTGAGCACGTCACTTAACTTCCTTGTGCTCCCAGGTCGCATCTGGAAACAAGCTTTGGCTTAGTGTGCTACTCCTGGTTAAACAATGTTCCCTTTCCCTTTCCTTTCGTTTACAAAGGTTTCACGTCAACAAAATCACATATTATAGGGAATTACAGACAGGATTGGGAAAGGGGGACAAAAGCAGCTAGTACAAGCTTTGTCAGCATTACATTAATAAGTCAGTAGAAACACAGTTATTCATCGAACACACTTTTCTGGGCAGAATGGGTAGAGAAGGTATCGCGGAAGGGCCCAAGTGTGTGTGTGGGGGGGGGGGGCTGAGTGAGTATGTGACAGGGTACATGAAGGACAGTGTGCAGGGACCACTGAGATGGTCTGTGCCCTGGGGGAGAAAAGACAGTGAGGGCAAGGGTGAATTAGGGGTAACTGGTAATGGCTGGAAAGGTAGGGCATTAGTGGTCCAGTTAGAGGTCATATAGGGCAGTTGCAAGGTTCATGCGTTGTGAGTCTAGGAGTGCTGTTTTAAATTGCCCTAGTCACATGATACTAGAGATGTCATCTGTCAGTTCATTTAGCCAGGTGGGGGCTCTCACCGTGAAGGATCGCCTGGCCATGCTTGTCTTCCAGAAAGAGACAGTTAGAGCTTATTTTGTGACCCTTCTAGTGACATGCAGAGAAGGGATTGGTTGGAACACTGCCTGAATGAAGGGGGGAGCAAGTCCAAACAAAGCCTTTTTCCCTAACATGCAGGTCTGGAATTTGATTCTTTCAGGGAGTGTAAGCCATCTGGTTCTGTGATATAGGCTGCATGTGGGGATGAGTCAGTCCGTACTGAGTACTAGTCGACACGCCTTATTGAGAACCAGATGGATTTGGTGAAGGGAAGTTTCCGTTGCAGCTCCGTATACCATGTTACCGTAGTCTAGGATAGGGAGGAATGAGCTGTGGATTGCAGTTTGTCTGGCTTCTGGTGTGGGGCAGAACCTATGCCTGTATAGGGTCCCTAACTTTCTGTTGGTGGCAGCACTGGCAGTAAGGATATGCTCCTCAAAAGTTAGTGACTCATCAATAACAATCCTGAGATATCTGAATGAGGCCACCTGTTTCAGGGCAGAGCCAATGTTATTCCTTTTTATGAGTAGGGGTACTCCTTTCATCTTTTGGCGCTCAACGAAGAGCATTGTTTTGGTTTTCTTACAGTTTAGCACTAGACAATTCTTCTTAAACCAGTCTTGTAGTGAGTCACAGTTATTTTGCAGGTTCCTAGCAAGTGCTTCCTAGCATGAGTCGCAGGAGAATAACACAGTGTCATCAGTGTATAGTAGGACAATGGATGTAAGGCAGGCCTTCAGGAGATTATTCACAAACAGACTGAACAGCAAGGGGGCCAGAATAGAGCCCTGAGGACGCCAATAGTGACTTCCCTTGTGTCAGAGGTAGTTCCATCAATTCTGACTTTTTGTGACTGCCTGGAGAGATAAAGTACAGTTACTAAGAACTTACCATAACAGTAGATCTTCGTGAGAGGCTCCTGCAGTAGGTAATTACATATAGGACTGATGCCGGCCGGCATCAGGACCCAACGGAAAAATTTCTAGCTAGCAGTCTCTGGCGGGGGACCACCCCCTCGTCAGGTGACCGACGTCCTGAGGCGTCAGTATAAAGGGGTGGTCCCCACGCCCGCCCAGTTCTTTTCCCGCCAAAGGCCAAACGCAAGACGAGAGAGAAGCAGATAGTTCCCTTCTGGAAAAGCAGCTGAAAAGCTTAGGGGATGGAGGGCGGGAAGGTATTACCTACTGTAAGAGCCTCTCTCGAAGATCTACTATTACAGCAAGGTCTTACGTAACTGTACTGTCTTACTTCGAGAGGGCTCTTGCAGTAGGTAATTACATATAGGACTGAGTCCCAAGCAGTCTGGAACAAGGAGAAGCAAACGGGAGGAGGAAAGCTACTCAGAAGTAGACCCTCTGGTTGTGAAGGCCTTAGGAATGGAGGCCTTGCAAAACAGCCAGCCCGAAGCCTGCTCTACGGCGAGAGGCAATGTCCAAACTGTAATGTTTCATAAAGGTATGGACAGAAGTCCAAGTGGCGGCTGCACAAATGTCAGCCGCTGACACGTTCTTGAAACAAGCCACAGAGGCAGCGACCCCTCCGGTGGAGTGGCCTTTCAACTTGACCCGGCAGGGTCTTGTTGTACTTGTCATAACAGAAAGTGATACAATGAACCAACAATTTTGACAGGCATTGCTTAGAAACAGCATTGGCTTCTCTTTTATGAGCAAAAGAGACAAACAGTTGATCAGTTTTTCAGAGATTTTTCGTCCTGTTGGTGTAGTATCTCAGAATTCGGTAACATCCAAAGTATGCAGGAGGTACTCTCCTTGACTGGAGTGCTGCGTAAAAAAAGCAGGTAACTCTATGGATTGATTCAGCGTCGATTCCGCTACCACCTTAGGGAGAAACTTAGGGTTGGTACGTAGAGCCACACGTTTCTTGTGAAAAATCAAATACTGGATTTTACACATCAGGGCCTGAAGCTCGGAAATCCATCGAGCAGAAATAATGGCCACTAGGAAGAGAGTCTTCCAAGAAAGGAACTTTAGGTCCTCTGAGGCTGCCGGCTTGAAAGGAAGCAGAGTAAGCTTCTCTAAAATGAAATTCAGATCCCAAGGAGGGGCCCGAACCCAGATAGGGGGTCGTAAGTGAAGGACCCCTCTCAAAAAGGTCTTAGAGACCACCAGCTGAGCAAATGTTCTGTCTGCAAAGGGGACATGCTAGGCCGAAATGGCCGCCATGTGAACCTTTAAGGATGAATGGCTGAGACCCAGATCGAAGAAGTGTCGCAAGTAATCCAGAAGTCGGCCGACAGAGCATGAGAAGGGCTCAACATCATTGGAGGCAGCCCAAATAGAGAACCGCTTCCATTTCATGGCATAAGTAGGTCTGGTTGAGGTTTTCCTGGCTTCCACCAGAATCTCAGCTACTGGGGACCCCGAATCGGGCTTGAGCTACGTCTGTAGGAGCCACATGTGCTACTGAAGGGACTTGAGGCCTGGATGGACCAGGGTCCCCTGATCCTGGGTCAGCAAAAATAGTGACAGAGGAAGAGGAAGAGGAGGTTCCTCTGAGTACTGTTGCAGAAGAGAGAACCAAACTTGCCTGGGCCAGAAAGGAGCGATCAGAATCATTTTTAGCTCCTTCCGAACTGAGTTTCTGCAGGACCCTCGTAATCAGTGGAATCGGGGGGAAGGCATAGACGAATCTGCCCTTCCAGTCTAGAGACAGAGCATCTCTCCAAAAAATGCTGTGCCCTGGAGCGAGCGAGCAGAAGACGGGAAGTTTTGTGTTTTGAGGGGAAGCAAACAGGTCTACCTGTGGAGTTCCCCAGTGCAGGAAGATGTCGTCTTCAACCCCCTGATCCAGTTCCCATTCGTGAGCTAGAGCAGATGACTGGCTTAGCCTGTCTTCCAGCGTGTTCTCGACCCCTGGGACATGAGATGCCGTGAGGTGAAGGTTGTGCTGCACTGCCCAATCCCAGACTCGCATTGCCTCTCTGTAAAGGGGGCAGAAACGAGTTCCTCCCTGTTTGTTGATGTACCAGACCACACACATATTGTCCGTCTGTACAGCTAGGTGACCGGGAGACAGATACAGATGTAGAGCCTGAAGAGCATACAGTACTGCCCTTAGTTCGAGCACGTTGACGTGAAGAGACTTCTCGAGCTTGGACCAGGAGCCCTGGGTCCTGTGAGGACCGAGATGGGCTCCCCAACCCTCGCCGGAGGTGTCCGTAGTCAACGTCTGTGAGGGGGGAGGGAGACTAAAGGGAACTCTCCGGCAGAGGTTCTCCTGAACCATCCACCACTGCAAGTCCAGAGCCATGGGAGTGGAGACCAGGACAAGTTGATCTAGGTCGTCCACCAGCTGATCCCATTGAGACCGACGCGTCCACTGAGAGATTCTCATGTGGAATCGAGCGCGAGGGACTGTCCGAATCGCAGCCGCCATTAGCCCGAGGAGGCGAAGGACTGACCTGGCGCTGACCTACCTGCAGCTGGACAACAGGCTGACCTGGGCCTGGAGAGTGGCCGCCCTGTCCGGTGGCAGGAAGGCCATGCCAGAGGTTGTGTCCAGGATTGCCCCGATAAACTGGAGCCTCTGGGACGGGAACAGATGGGACTTGGCCTGGTTGATGGTAATACCCAGGCAGGCAAAGATCTGCTGGGTAAGGGAAAGGAAGCACAGGAGTTCCTCCCTGGATGGGGCCGCCAGGAGCCAATCGTCCAGGTACGGGAAACCTGCACCCCCTGGGTATACAGGTAGGCCGCTACCACCGAAAGGCATTTTGAACACCCGGGGCGCCGAGGAAAGACCAAATAGGAGGGCCTTGAACTGGTAGTGGTTCCCCTGGAACACAAAACGCAGGTATTTGCGGTGGGAAGGGCGGATAGGGATATGCAGGTAGGCATCCTGCATATCCAAAGTGCACAGCCACTGTCCCGGCCGGATAAGGGGCAGGAGGCTCTGCAGCGAGAGCATCCTGAACCTCTTGTACTCCACGAACAAGTTCAGGGAGCTGAAGTCAAGTACTGGCCTCATGTCCCCTGTTTTTTCAGGACCAGGAAGAAATGGGAATAGTACCCTGTTCCCTGAAGAGGAATGGGGACGGCTTCTATCGCCTCCTTCAGCAAAAGTGCTGAAATCTCTTCCTGGACCAGAATATGATGTTCCCAAGAGTACGACGACCTTGGGGGAGGGTGTCAAGGTGGTTTCTGAAGAAACTCTATTGAGTGTCCTTCTGCGATCAGCTGGAGAACCCAGGAATCTGAAGTTATCCTCTCCCAACCCGGGAGGTGGAGGGGAAACCCCCCCTCCTACCGGTTCCTCTGGAAGGCCCAGAGGCTGTGGGAGAGGAAAGGAGTCAGGAGGTGTGGGGCAGCGTTGCCGCTGAAGCACCTGCTGCTTTTTTGGGCAGACGGGGCTTGGCAGCCGGAGGTGCCCGGTGTTTATTGGCCCGCTTTCCCTGGGGTTTTGCCTTTTGCCGATTCCACCTGCGAAAGGGACGGCGCTGCGTTTGATGGGGGTAGTACATGGAGTCCACAGACTTCAGTGCAGTCCCCTTCTCCTGCAGATCGGTGATAATGTCCTTGACATCACCACCCAACATCACTGAAAACCAGAACGGCGCTGCCTGAATAGCGGACTGCACTTCCGGGACCAGCCCTGACACATGGAGCCAGGCATGACGCCGTAAGCCTACGGCGAAAGCGGAGCTCCTACCAACAGTGTCCACTGCATCGTATGTAGCACGAAGCATGTGTCAACTGGCCGAACGTGCAGAGTGGATGAGGTCAGCCACTTCCTGTTTGACTTGAGAGTCAGCAAGGGAGTCCAATTTGGATTCCACCTCACTAAGAATCACCTTCTGGTAATCCCCCATGTGACCGACATAATTTTGGGCCCTAATTCCCAGCGTGGAAGAAGCAAAGATCTTCTTCCCATACTGGTCCAGAAAACGGGATTCTTTGTCAGTTGGAGACGAGCGCAGATGTTTTGGGTTAGCTGTCCAGTCATGAGCGGCGCTAATCACAACCGAATCAGCTCGAGGGTGAGAATCTAGAAAGTCAACACCCTCGGGAGCCTGATATAGCCTGTTCAACTTCCGAGGAAGCGGGGCTAAAGCTGATGTTTGCTTCCAAATAGTGGAAACAAGATCGGCATGAGGCTCAGTCCAGGGTGGCACCAAGGTAGGAGCTGTCTCGGGCAGGTCCAGATGCTCAGCGAGTTTCTTACGCTGTGGATCCGGCCCCAAGGAATGCCACTTGTGAACCTCCTGGATTTTGCGCAGCAACTCCATAAAGGAAGGATCCTCCGGAGGAGACTTCAGAGGAGTCCTGGGCCTGGACTTAGACGGACAGCGTGGCTCATCGTCTGGCTCGGAGCAACTGTCGGAGTCGTCCGAGGTGTCCAAGGAGGAAGAAGATGAAGAGGAAGACTCCCTCGCCCGGCGTGGGGGAGGAATGGACCCCTTGGAAGGTCCTCAGGGAAGCGTATCCTGCCCCGCCCTGGAACCAGAGGGCTCGCCCCTGATGTCCGGAGGTGGGGAGGGAGTCTATAATCGCAGATGTACATGAGCTGGAATCGGCACCATCGTCATGAGACGACTCTCCACCTCTCTGGTGAGCTGAGCCTTGGCCTCAGCCCACCAGGAGGCCAGAGTCTCCTTCAAGTCCACTGGCGGCTGAGGGGGCGGTGGTGGAGGAGGAGGAGGGGGATATGGGTATTGATTGTACCCATAAGGCGCGTATCCATAACCTGAAGGTGGAAAACTCTGCGTTGGGTATTGAGGCACCAGGTACTGCGGCATCGGATAGGCTGGCGCGGTACTGGGGTGACGGATACTCGCGGAGCTGGGTAAGATGATGGCCGGATACCCGGAACCGGGGCTGCTGGAGACGGTCCGCTGGAGGGCCCACAGGCGGCCTGGAGCAGAAGGCCAGGTCAGCGAAGGCCCGCGTTGGAGCAGCATCCGGGAGCGGATGTCGCCCGCGCTGGCAAGACCAGCATCAGAGCCGGGCGTCCAGGGAACTGACGCCAGGTCAGTCGGTCCAGCGGGCGGACAGCCTGACGGGGGTGCAGCAGGAACCTCGGCATCACCCAGGGATGGAGGAAAAAAAATCCCCGGGGTCAGGCTGAGGAGACCCAGGGTCCCCGGAGGGCAGCAAAGGCTGCGGGGAGCCGGGAACGGTGGACGTGAGAGGGTCCGGCGTCCGCTCAGCCGCCGTGCAGGCGTCGGGCAGGCCGACGTCCGACTTATCAGTGGAGTCCGGGCGGATGCCAGAGGAGCCGACATCTGACTTATCAGACCCATCGCCCGAGGCAGGTCGCGAAGGAGGAGTGGCCTGGTCGGGTGGAAGAGGGGCCGTGCACCGCCCCGAAGGGTTGGGCGACTTATCGACTGTCCTCCGCAGGCGCCAGAGGAGCTGACGTCCTGGCTTACCAGAGCCGCCGAATCAGTAGGCTGCTACAGTGGTGGATTTACTGGCGAGCGGAGGCCTCCAATGGCCCAGAGGCACCGAAGGGCCGAGCACGAGCCAGATGGGCGGGCCGATGCCGCCTTTGAAGCTCTGCCGCGCCGGTGGAGCGGTCCCTCGGATGGGAAGTTATCTGTAGCATCGCGACTCCCGAAGAAGACGCGGTGGATGAGGAGCCCTTATCCCAGTGCTTCTCCTTGTCTTTCTTCTTACGATGGCCTTTGGGGGAAGTGGACACTTGCCGGAGCTTTTTTAACTCCTTCTCCATGGAGGACATTTTCTTCTTTAGTATGTGGGCCTCCAGTGACTGCTGCCTCCGTCTGCGGGTGGCGGCGCTGAATTTAAGGCAGTACTGGCACTTCTCCACCTGATGGTCCAGGCCTAGACTGAAGAGGCACTGGGAATGGCCGTCCTTGTGGGGGAATTGGGCGCTGCATGAGTTGCACTTATTTTTGTGCTCGGAAGGTGTAGGGGACGATATACACTGACGAATGCCTGACGATTTAGTCAAAAAATCAAAAAAAAGATGGTAAAAACTACCGACGAGAGAGCTGATGAGCGCTGAACTTTACCACGAGGCGCTGACACGAGCTAACAGTGGGAAAAAACTGGAAGGCGGGCGTGGGGGACCGCCCCTTTATACTGATGCTGCATGACGTTGGTCACCTGACGTGGGGGCGGTCCCCCGTCAGAGACTGCTAGCTAGAAATTTTTCCGTTGGGTCCTGACGCCGGCTGGCATCAGTCCCATAAGTAATTACCTACTGCAAGAGCCCTCTCGAAGTAAGATCTCCTGAACCACATGACTGCCTCAGGAAAAAGGCCTAGGAGTCCTAGCTTATGGAGTAGACACTGGTGGTCAACCAAGTCAAAGGCCTTGGTTAGGTCAATAAAGATTGCCCCAACTAGGTGACCTTGGTCTTGTGCCTCATTGATGAATTCAGTAAGTTCAATCAGGGCAGTGCTAGTGCTGAGCAACCTGCGAAAGCCATGTGGCTGGGGGCACTGTAAGTCGTATTTATACAGGTGGTCAGTGAGTTGATCAGCTAGGATTCTTTCTAGGGACATACACAGACTTTTCAGCCTCTTTAGACATACCCCTCCCCACAAGTACACAAATGAGAAACACCAATGAACTGTAATAAGCAAACAGTGGCATAACAGTAGATAAAAAAACCCCACTAATTTCAGAAGTATCATATAAAACATTCCAACTACAGATAACTTGATACCATTAAGTGTTCATATGGCAGTTCTGATGCCTGCAGTGTCCTATGGCAAGGGACTGATCAGAAAGAAACCCCAAAATGCCAGGAGTTCCCGTGATGCCATGTGGCTTGAAACCCAGAGATAAGGTCTGAAAGAGAAATAACCATGGCTCCCTTCCTAGCTCACTTCCAGCAAATACAGATACATACATGAATAACAATCTCCCCAGGTAACTCAGTGGAGAACAAAACTAGGGCTAACACTACTGTATTTATCAAGACCTGAAGCAAACAGTAGAAGACTTAGCTCACAGTCATCCTCAGAAGGCCCATTTACACGGCTTGATCTGTACATCTGTGACTGGTGCAGTTGAGTTGCATCGGTGCAGACTTAAGGAGCACTCCAGGTCGCTCCATTGTAGTAAACTGTAACCCGTTTTGGTGGGATCGTGTACCAATGCAGGCGTTTTTACCTACTGTGCAAACATGCTGCTCCGCCTGCACCAGTGTAGCCCTGTGATACACTGTGCCCTGCTTAACTGTCCACCTCTTTTACAGCTGACAGCCCTGTAAAAGATAAAGCTATGCATCTTCGTGCACTACCGGTCCCTCAGATAATAGCCCTGGCAGTAACCCCACCTGTCTTTATTTCTCAGAGTGGACAATACAGAAACCCCCAGGATGGAGAGTCGAGGCAGAGTGGCCGCCGTCTTATCTGCAGTGGTCGAATTACTGGGGCTGTCATCCAAGGGACTGGTAGTGCAAAATAGTTGCTGTGATGCAAGTGTGTTCCCTACTTAAAACTCTCACTTCTAGTTATTTACGCACCTAAAGTGTTCAAAAAAGTAAACTCCAGGCCTGCCACTCTTCCTCCCCCTCCATCCTTTTGGACTCTTCTTGTGTTTGAGATGAATACTTGGTGGTAACTTTGAAATAAATGGTAGATAGTTCAAGATCTGAGCAAGATGTATCCTCAAATCAGGCATCCTGCTGTAAGTAACAAATACTGAGGGGCTGGACTCTTGCTCCCCTCTTGGCTTTAGATCTCTTGTGCCAATATGTTTTTTAAGGAGGAGGCTTACAGAATAGAAAAAATGTGTATTTCATTACTGCTTTAAATGTGTTGTTTTTAAATGTATGTTTTCCATTGTATTTAAAAATCTCCATACATAAGTGTGTGGCAGCAACTTGCGTTCACAGACACTGAAGTGCATGTTACCTTCTTGGCATCAAGTACTGCTCAGGACTGTCTCAAAAAAGTCAAGTGCCAACCTGCCTCCTGTCTTGGCCTCAGCAGAAATGCATTAGGGAATGCAGGAAGTACTTCTGCCACCCTGAATTGGTGTAGGTGGAACGCTGCAGATGGAAGCGCTACAAGTTGGGTACATATACAGTGGCGTGAAAAAGTATTTGCCCCCTTCCTGATTTTCTCTATTATTGCATATTTGTCACACTGGATGTTTTCAGGTCTTTAGAGAAAATGTAATATTAGATAAAGGGAACCTGAGTGAACAAATAACACTTGTTTTTTTTAATTTCACTTATTTAATGAAAAAAAGTTAACTAACACCAACTGGCACTGTGTGAAAAAGTAATTGCCCCCTTACACTTAATAACTGGTTATGCCACATTTAGCTGCAATGACTGCAACCAAACACTTCCTAGAATTCAATATCAGTCTTTCACATCGCTGTGGAGGAATTTTAACCCACTCTTCCTCACAGAACTGCTTTAATTCAATAACATTTGGTAGGTTTTTGAGCATGACCTGCTCATTTCAGGTCCTGCCACAGCATCTCTATTGGGTTTAAGTCTGGACTTTGACTAGGCCACTCCAAAACTTTAATTTTACTTCTTTTTAGCCATTCTGATGTGGACTTGCTTTTGTGTTTTGGATCATTGTCTTGCTGCATGGCCCAACTACGCTTCAGCTTCAGCTGACGGAAGGATGACCGGACATTTTCCTTAAGAATTTTCTGGGTACAGAGCAGAATTATGGTTCCTTTAATTATGGCAAGTCATCCAGGTCCTTAGGGTAAAGCATCCCCACACCATCACACTACCACCACCATGTTTGACTGTTGGTATGGTGTTCTTACTGTGGAATGCTGTGTTTGCTTTACGCGAGACATTATGGGATCCATGTCATCCAAAAGTTCCACTTAGACTCATCTGTCCATAGAACATTTTCCCAAAAGGCTTGTGGATCATCCAGGTGCTTCTTGGCAAATGAGAGACTAGCATTTATGTTCTTCTTGGTTAGCAGTGGTTCACTGCTACCTCACATGAAGCCCATTTTGCCCAGTCTCTTTCTGATTGTGGAGTCGTGAACACTGACCTTAGCTGAGGCAAGAGAAGCCTGCAGTTCTTTGGATGTTGTTTTAGGATCCTTTGAGACTTCCTGAATGATTTTACGCTGCACCCTTGGAGTAATTTTGGCAGGCCGCCCACTCCTGGGAAGATTCACTACTGTTCCAAGTGTTCTCCATTTGGAGATTATGGCTCTCACTGTGGTTCGATGGAGTCCCAGAGCCTTAGAAATAGCTTTGTAACCCTTTCCAGACTGATAGAGGGCAACAAATTTTTTTCTGATCTTTTCAGGAACTTCTTTTGATCATGGCATAATGTGCTTGTTGAATCTTTGTGCTGGCAACGTGACTCTGATGGTAAGGGTCAAAATAAGTGAGATTTATATTGAGCAGGGCTGGCTGTAATCAAGCCTGGCTGTGTTCAAGCAGCTGACTCTAATTATCCCTTTAATTGGGTTGATTTAACTAGGGGCATTATTTTTTCACACAGTGCCCGTTGGTGTTGGTTAACTTTTTTCATTAAATAAATGAAATAAGTAAAAAAAAAAAGTGTTATTTGTTCACTCAGGTTCCCTTTATCTAATATTATATTTTGTCTAAAGACCTGAAAACATCCAGTGTGACAAATATGCAATAATAGAGAAAATCAGGAAGGGGGCAAATACTTTTTCACGCCACTGTAAATACACTTAGAGTCCAGGCATGTGGGTTCTGGAGATTCACGTCATGTAGCAAATTCCTGCTCAGCTTTCTCATTCCACCATCCCACATCTTGGGGATCCGTGCACTGCAAGGTCTTTCCCACGTACACCACCCTGAACCAAGCTGCCCCCAGTGCCCTTAACCAGTGTCTCACAGTGCGGAAACCTTTCCATCTGGCACAGATCTGGAAAGAGAGCTCTGGGTAGAGCTTGATGTCAGCTCCATTGATCACTAGAGGGTACGCCGCTCATGCTGCAAGAAGAATGGTGTCTTGTATCTCTGACCCCGAGGACCTGAACTGGATGGAGCGTGGTCGATTCGGTGTAGCTGGGTGAACCCTCAAATTAACTCTGTAGGCTTTTTTAAATGCGGACCAGGGGAAACCTTCAGGAACCCTAAGTTTGTCTTTGAGCCAGTCCAACAAAAAAGATAGCAGCTCTGTCCCCTCAGTTCCTTTTGGAACCCCCATGATGCACAGGTTCCCAGCTCTGATTTCATTCTCCATAGCCCTATGCGGCCACAGAGCTGGGTGTTTTCCTTAGTGAAGGAGGACACCGCTACTAGCGTAGTTGTAACCCTTTTATCAGATTCAGTAACTGACCCTGATGGCATTTGTATGGCTGCATCGTGGGTCTCGAACTTCATTTACTTGGCATGGTGGTTCTGTCGTTGCGTTTGGAATGCTGACTCCAGCACTGCCCGATGCCCCCGCAGCCTCACTGGTAGTAGGCGGTGTATCTTTCAATGGTACCTGCTGCTACACTTTCAAGCAGACCACATTAAATGTGGTATCTAGTTGTTCAGCTAGTTGTACTTGTCGAGGCATAGGTCAGGAAGCACAGGAAGACAAGGAGCAGTTATAAAATTCGTAAGTAATGTTTTATTATCAATAACAGTAAAATAAAAAAAATAAAAATGGTTCAGTATAACTATTTATAAAGGCAATATAAGCAGAGAAAACAAAGTGCTTCATCTGAGGATATCTCTAATTTCAGTCTCTCTCTAACAAAAGATTGCTGCTCTTTTTATAATAAGTCTTTGCCTGGTAATAACTTCTGCAACCACTGTTCATTAACAGACATCCTGTTTCTCATAAAATGTATTAGAACTTTGTCAATTTCCTTGCAGGTACAACAAAATAGAACATGGTGTCCCAGGACTGACCTCCTGTTGACAGCTCTGCAAAAGAGTTTGTGCTGCATCTCAAGGTTAACCCCTTGAGTTCCAAATAGCTTTTTGCAGTAATTTCAACAGTATAACTACATACAGTTTCAAACAAAGGGATCCCAGTATCACTTACAGTTTTTCAGAAAGATTCACATTTATTTTTATAACCCCAGATATGCAAGGGGAAGAAAAGATAGAAATAGTAAGCGACAGTAGAGAGATAGCGAGAGCTGGAGAATTTTGATACTGTCAGAGTGATCAGTTCCTAGATGTCACGAGAACATTTGGTTGCGCAAGCAGACAGACAAAAGACAGAAAAGGAGAGGACAGAACCAATCCTGGTTTTTCTTTTTGTAAACAAACTTTATTGAGGTACTGCAGATCAATATATGCCATATAACACATAGATCACATAAAGCACGGATGTATACAATATGCTACAGTATGAAGAGAAGATGTTCAGCAGTAAAGATAAGTCATGGAACATCTTTGCGTTACATTGGTGTACCACAGTATGCAAACAGTCTTTGAATACTTATCTGTTTAAAATCAAGGCAGATAAAGGGACATAGCCAAAAGGTGTTGTCACACAAATTTCTAAATTGAAACAACATTCTATGATATTGCTCTTATTAAAGGATCCCATATTTGTTTAAAAAATTTCCCCTGCCTACTGGTATTATAGTGGTAACTTTCCAATTTCATGCAGTGAGACACGTTATTGAGCCAGTGAGCCACGGTGCTGGTGGTGGGGATGAGCTAATCCAGTGTTGTGCAATGGTTTTCCTCATATTAATCAATGCCATGTCCTACAACCTAAGGTTTGAGCCCCTCCGAGATTGGCGGATGCGAGTTACATCAGCCCTCAACAATACCTCAGAGGGAGATCCCAGCAGATTGCACAACACCACCGCTTCCATCGTTGAGTGCATCTCTTTCCAGAAGGGAGCAACCCTTCTGCAAGCCATGGTCATATGCATAAAGCTGCCCTCTTCCATCTGGCATTTAGGGCATAAGGGGCTAAGTGAAGGTTTGTAGCAGTTTAGTTGTACTGGTGTAATATACGCTGTATATAAAAAGTTATACTGAATTCTCCACAGTCTGTTAGAAGTGTGTACATGTTTGATGGCCAGATCCCAAGTCTCAGAGTCCACAGCATTATCTAGATCAATGTTGCACTGCTCTTTTGCTCTCATGACTGGTAGCAGGGCTGCTCCTATAAATAATATATAAGGCTGCCAAGGGTCTTAATCCAGGTTGTGGCCTGTACAGAATCTACCCTATAGGTGAAGTTCCAACAGGGAAGGCAGCAATATAATGCCTAATTCATAGGAAAGCAAAAAACCCTCCAGCATAAAGCGAAAACTCACCTCTAATTGCCGAAAATGATTTAAGAACAACCCCTTCATACATATCTCCTATATATATATATATGTCCCTTGTTCTTCCACCTCAGCAAAATTTGGTGTAACTGTACATTATAACCCCCCACTGATTTGCAAATAGCAATCAAACCTGCCCCTGGGGATAACTCCTTGAGGTGCTTTATAAATTTATGAGTGCCAAACCATATTCTGCCAAGCTGACGAGTGAACGGGTTCGCTTTCAATGTACAGCTTACTTTAGCTATGCCTGGAAGCAGGTATCCCCCTAGCTGCCCTGATATTTCTCTTTCTCCTTCCAGTTTGTAACTGTCAGGGGGAGAATTCTGGCCAGCCTCTGAAAATAGGGCCAGTTGCGCAGCCCAATAATAAAATTTAAGGTTTGGAAGTTATAGGCCACCCTTATTGGTAAGTAATTACATTATGTTCCTGGATATTCTAGCCATCTTCCCACCCCAGATGAACTTTGTCAGAACTGCACTAATAGTGTGAAAGTACTTTTCCGGTACCCTTATGGGTAAGTTTTGAAATAGGTAAATGCATTTGGGGAGAATATTCATTTTAATGCTGTTTATTCGACTTATTAAGGTAAAGGGGAGGCCACCTCATCTGTCATAGTCTTGGCGGACAGCGTGCAATAGCTTGCCATAGTTTTCTTGAAAGAGTACAGGCCCACGTTTTAAAATGTTGATGCCCAGTTACTTTAAAATTCTCACAACTTTTATCCCCAAAACATTATTATTTAAGTGAGTATGTGGTCCAGGCCCCACTGGAAGCACTTCACTCTTTTTCCAGTTAATCTTTTGAATGGATAGCCTACTAAACTCAGTCAATAAGCGGGGAACCCTAGGAAGGCAGAGTTCTGAGTTGTTAAGGGAAATTAAGAGGTCATCAGCAAACAGGAATAATTAAAATGGTAAATACCCGATTGAAAACCCTTAATAAGAAGCCGGCCCAGTGGTGCTGAGGGTTGAGGTGCTGGACGCCACATCTCGCACCACGCTGGTGACCTGTGTTTGGGAACAAGCATGGGCTGCCAGGGGTTGGCAGGGGAGGGAGAGGATTGAGCATCTGATGACTGCTCTCCTCTCCCGGAGAAGGGTGGGCATGTCATCCCGCTCCTTGGCTGCCCCCTGGTGGAGGATGGGGGGGTGTAGTGCCAGAGCCAGGGAGACGCATGCGCGTTCACGGTCGTGAGGGGCGGGACCAAGAAAAGAGAGAAACATGGCTGCCAACTCCATAAAGCCCCTCCAGTACTCTAGTGCCGCCGCCTCAAGGAACTCCCAGGCCTGCTCCAGATGTGTACTCGGGGGGGGGGGAGGGGGGGAATGGCCCCCCCCCATGAGGGGTAATCCATGGGGGATACAAGGCTTGGGAGATGCCAGGGGGTGAGGCAGTGACTGGGGGCTGGAGGAGCACAGAAGTATGCCGACAGGCCCGAGGAGGATAAATACCTGAATAAAAGAAAGAAAACCCTTAATGAGATTATCAGAGCAGATCACTGCTGCCAATGGTTCTAGATGGTATAGTATGGTAAAATTTTATTCATAATCAATATGAACAGGATTAAGTTCCATTGAGTAACAACTCATTTTCAAGGAGGTCCTTAAGACATAGACAATAATACCACATATAAATAAACATGATGACATTTCATTTCACATATATAAATCAATATTGATTTATCTAAAATACAAGTTACATTTTACAACTTAAAAATTTACATAAGAAGGGAAGGTAACTGCACGATCTGTATCTCTCTTTCGCTTTGTATCCCAAATTTATATTCACTAAAGTGCTTATTTGAATACTTAGGAGGGCAACATTTTATCAACTCCTATACAAGAGAGAAAAGCATGTATAGTAGTGGGGAGAGTGGTCATCCTTGTCAGGTGCCCCTTGTAAAGGAAAAGGGCCTTGACATACCAAACTTTTTAAGCACTTCAAACATGTACTGCCACTTTACACGGTCGAAGGCTTTTTCAGCATCTAGGGCCAGCACCGCTGCTCCAGACCCAACCCGATGATTCCCCCAACACCAAATTATGTTCAGTGCTTTTCGCACATTATACTTTCCCTGACGACCTTGAATGAAGCTAGCCTGGTCAGGGTGGATCAAGAAGGGCAAAACTGTTTCTATTCTGTGAGTGGGTATCCTTGCTATAATCTTGTGGTCTGCTGTTAGTGAAATAGGTCTGTATGAGCCGCAGTGCTTTGGGTCCTTGCCGGGCTTTGGCAGAACAGTTATTACAGCAGACCGTGTGGAGGGAGGAAGAATACCATTAGCTAGGCTTTCTTGTATCATATAAATAAAAGTTCCTTTAAATCTGTCATGAACATCTTATAAAAATCAATTGAGAACCCATCTGGTCCAGGTGCTTTAAAGCAGTCTGAACCTCCTCCCAGGATATTTTGAGTTCAAGAACATACAAAATCACTGGCAGAAAAAGGCCCATAGGTCTATCAAGTCTGCCCCAGTGTGCAGTTTAATACTACTGTAGCTGCCCACCCCCCGAATCCCCTCTCCCAGGCCTATCCCCATTGTGTTCTTGTCTGTCCCTACCCTGCCCATGACCCTCTCCCATCCCCGCTTAAAGCAGTCAACTGTCCTCAGTTCAATTAACTCCTCTGGCAGTGCGTTCCATCCAGCCACCACTCTCTCTGTGAAGTAGTACCTCCTCACCTCCCTCCTGAACCTCCCCCTTCCAACTTCAGACTGTGCCCCCCAGTGACCCTTCCCCCCTTTAAGCGGAACAATCCTCCAGTTCTGACTTTGTTTATGCCTTTTTAAGTATTTAAAGGTCTCTATCATGTCACCTCTCTCTCCCTTCTGTCCTCCAATGAGTACATGTTGAGCTCCCTCAATCTTACCTCATATGGCATCCCTCCAGCCCCATGATCATTTATGTAGCCCTACGCTGCACCCCCTCCAGCAGTCTCACATCCTTCTTGAGATAAGAGCACCAGTACTGCACACAGCACTCCATGTGCAGCCTCACCAGTGATCTATACAAGGGTAGGATAACCTCCTCCTTCTTCCTGGAGGTGATACCCCTGGCAATGCACCCCAGCATCCGACTTGCCCTTGCCACTGCCCCCATACACTGTGCTGATACCTTCATGTCTTCTGTCACTAGTACCCCAGGTCCCTCTCCTCCTCTGAAGCGGATACCTGCACTACCCACAACCAGTAGCTGGTACTGGGGTTTCGGACTCTGAGGTGCACAACCTTGCACTTCTTAGCGTTAAAACCCAACTGCCACTCCTGTGACCAGTGCTCGAGTTTAGCTAGATCCTCCCTGAGTTCTTGCCGCCCTTCCTCACTGTACACTTCTGCACAGATCTTTGTGCCATTGGTGAACAGGCTGATCTTGCTCTTGACCCCCTCGCCAATGTCCTCAGTGAAGACACTGAACAAAACAGGGCCTAGCACTGAACCCTGCAGTACCCCACTAGTTACTGGCCTTGGCTTGGATGTCTCTACCCTTACAACTACCCTCTGCTGTCTGCCCTGAAGCCAACTCCTAACCCAGCCACTAGTATCTCCCCTGCCCATAGGTCCCTCAGCTTGCCCAGTAACCTCCCATGTGGCACCGAGTCAAAAGCTTTGCTGAAGTCCAGATACAGGACATCCACAGCATGGCCCTCGTCAACTGCCCTAGTGACCCAATCAAAGAAGTCAATTAGGTTAGTCTGAAACAATCTTCCCGAGACAAACCCATGCTGTCTCTCGTCCTGCAGTCCATTACTTTACAGAATGGTTATCAACCTCTCCTTCAGAATGGTCTCCATCATCTTCCTCACTGTGGAGGTCAAGCTCACCGGTCTGTAACTGCCTGTTTCATCCTTGGGCCCACTCTTCTGGAGGGGCACCATGTGAGCCATCCTCCAGTCCCTGGGCAAAATCCCCATCCCCAAGAAGGTGTTAAACAGGTCTGCCAGAGGGCCTGCCAACACTTGTGCCAGTTACTTCAGGACTCTTAGATGTACACCATCCGGTCCTGGTGCCTTGTCCACCCACAAGGCTTTAAGGCCTTTTAGAACACTATCCACCGGGATGGTCCCGTCTGTTACCTCTGCCCCCCCTCCTTTCCCTTGAGGTATTGGGCCATCCTTTTCTTTCATGAACACCGAGCAAAAGTACTCATTGAGTTACTCCGCCTGGGGGAAATACTACAAGTCTCAATGGCTGAGAGGGACCTGGGGGTGGTGGTGGATGTCAAGATGAACAACTCTGAGACTTGTAGGAGGGCAGCAGCCAAGGCCAACAGGATGCTGGGATGCATCGCTAGGGGGATCACCTCCAGAAGGAGGGAAGTGATACTCCCTCTGTATAACTGCTTGGTGAGGCCGCACCTGGAGTACTGCGTGCAGTTTTGGAGGCCGCACTTAAAGAGGGACATTAACCTCCTGGAGAGGGTCCAGAGGAGGGCAACCAAAATGATTTGGGGCTTGGGGGACAGGACCTATGAGGAGAGGCTCGAAGAGCTAAATATGTACACTTTGGAAGAGAGAAGGGACCGGGGGGACATGATAGAGGTCTTCAGGTACATGAAGAGGGTAAATAGGGAGGAACAGTGAGGGTGCTTCAAGGAAGGAGGAGGGGCCACTAGAGGCATGGGTGGAAGCTGGAGGGGAAGATTCAGGGAGAAAAGGAGGTGCTACTTCACTGAGAGGGTGGTAGAGCCATGGAATGCACTACCTAGGGGGGCTGGTGGAGGCAGAGACAGTGGAGGGGTTCAAGAGGGGGTGGGACAGGTACAGGGGAAGGGTTCAGGAAGCAAAATCCAATGCAGCAAGAATATCCGGAACTGGGAAGGGAGAAGCCAGAGAAGGCGAGGGGGACAGCAAGGTCAGCACCCAGGGTGGGGGCTGACCAAACGAGCAGACACGAAAGACCATTAGGCCTATTCTGCTGGCATTTTAGTATGTTAGTATGTCTTCCCCTTTTTCTGCCCATCCCCACTCCCTCTTAATTTTAACAATGTTGTCCCTACAACTCCTCTTCTCCTTTATGTAATTGAAGAATTCCTTCTCCTCCTCTCTGATTACCTGAGCCAATTTCAGCTCCCTTGCTGCTTTGGCTGCCCTGACTGCCCTACTCACTTCCCTGGATGCCTTTGAGTGCACCTCTTTGTCTTCCTCATACCCAGATTTTGTGAACCTGGTAAAGGCCAATCTCTTATCCCTCACCTTTCCTTCCACTTCTCTTCTGAGCCAGCTATGGTTTTTTTTACCTGGACTGCTTACTCCGAGACTTGGCACACATGTTTGTGGCCGCATTCAGACCCCTCTTAATGACTGACCACTTCTGTTCAGCATCCATCCCTGGGCTAACTCCAGCAAGATGCCCCTCTAGGATGCTGCCCATCCTGGCAAAATCTGCCTTCCTGAAGTCTACCACTCTCGTCCTGGTCTTAGCCAACTCCCTCCCTGTGTTGAGGAAGAACCACTCTGAGCAGTGGTCGCTTCCTGCTAGTGGGTCCTGCATAACCACATCCTGGACATGGTCACCATTTGCTAACACAATATCCAGTATGTTCCCCTCCCTGGTGGGCTCTGTCACTTCCTGCTGTAGGTAGCTGTCCTGGATAGCCTCAAGCAGTACCTGTTCCCTGGCGTTTGTGGTAGTCATGGTGCGCCAGTCAATCCCAGGTAGGATGACGTCACCCACTATGACCATATTCCATTTACCACTGACCTTCCTGATTTGCCCCCTCCCCAGCTCCCTGTCAATCTCCTCTTTTTGTGAGGGTGGCCTGTACACTACCCCCAACCTAATCTTCTTCCCTTTAGAGAGTACCCATATGGCTCCTGGCCTCCTCTCTTCCCCCTCCTCCCTGGTACACAGTATCCCATCCTTAATGTAAATGGCCACCCCACCTCCTCTTTCCCCTCCCGGTCTTTGCAGTACATCTTGTATCCAGGGATCGTGAGATCCCAGTCATGGTACTGGGTGGCCCAGGTTTCCGAGATGGCGGCTATATCTACCTCCCCTTATGCCATAATTTTCTGGAATTCTGCTACCTTGTTTGCCAAGCTCCTTGCATTCAAGGATACAACAGTCCACCTTGTGCCTTGCTCCTCCTCTCCCCACCCCTCCCCCCATCACAACCTCACTCCACAGGTCAGGCCCTCTGCTCCCACAGTGCCAACCTCCGAGCGGAGTATTGTGAACAGTTAACAGAATAGGGTAACCCTCCTGTCTGTTTTGTGGGTTCGAATCAAACTTTGGTCTCAAGTTCTGGAGGGATTCAAACCGTGAACCTCTTGCTAGCATACCCAATGTACAGGTTCAGATAATTCTGCTCTTCGGGTAGATATCTTTCGCCTATGGGCACTAACCAGGTGTGCAAATGAACCCTTAAAACTCTATGAAACACCTTAGAATAAACTCTTACTTTTTCCCAGTTTGGTTAAACCAGTAAGCTTTGTACAGTGTCAGCTTTAACCATATATGCTTCCCTTTTCAAAGAAAGAATTTCAAAGGCACACCAGGTAGTCTCTAAAAATAGAGGTATACTTAAAATAGATAAAAATGTAAAATGTAAAACACAGAACCATATATCACAACACATACAATCTTTTAAAACAATAAGGTTTAAAAAGTGCAAATTCCTACCAACAATACACTTAGACCTGTCTACCTAATGTATTCTTATCTTCTTATAGTGCTGTAGATGTTTTTTTTTCAGAGTCCAAACATGTGTCTCTAAAGGTCTGTTACAGCATAATTAAAACACTGTCTTGACCCTGCCTTCTCCATGATGTCACCCAGCTCCTCCTCTGTTTATTAAAAATTATACAATCAGGATGTCTTGTGTCTGGAGGTAAATTAATAGATGACATCAGCAGAAAAAACTTGTTTCCTCATATGAATTCCCAATTAAGTCTAATTTTCCAAGTCCTTACTTTCATCCATTAGCAGCATCCTCTCTCAAGAACATCAAAAGACGTTTATGACGTAGCACCTAAGTGCATCATCGGTCCAGTCCTTGTGTGAATAGTCTGCTGCTCCTTGGAGTCAGGTGAGTTCCCTAGCTCCCTGAAAGAGGTGGTGGTGACACCTCTCTGGAAGAAAGCTACCTTGGACCCAGACTGTTTCACAAACTACAGACCTATCTCAAACCTACCCTTTATTGGGAAGGTGATTGAGAAGGTAGTGGAAGTCCAATTGGAGGACCATTTAACCATCCATGACATCTACGAATCCTTCCAGTCCAGTTTTCGAAAAAGACATAGCGCCGAGACAGCGCTGGTTCAGGTGCTTAATGATCTTGAGGGCGAGGGATCACAAGAGACGTTCCATCTTGGTTCTCCTTGATCTCTACTCAGCTTTTGACACCGTGGATCACGTGGTGTTGATAACACGCCTGAGGCATATTTGTGGAATATCAGGAACCGTCCTTTGATGGTTCACTTCATTCCTCACTGGGAGATCACAAAGAGTTGTGTCCGGATTTTTTTCCAAGAGCCCAGCGTCTTTGTTGTGTGAGGTGCCTCAGGGTTCAGTGCTGTCTCCCATATTATTCGCAGTGTACATGCTGCCCCTCGGAGACATTATAAGACGGTATGGGCTGAGGTTTCACTGCTATGCAGATGACACCCAGCTATACCTGTCTTTTGCACCCGACCAGGATGGAGCTCTCTCGGTTTTTAACAACTGTCTGAAAGAAATCCAGGATTGGATGGATTCTAGTTGGATGAAGTTGAACTCAGAAAAGACAGAGGTATCGATTGTGGACCCGGGTCGCCAGACAGAGGGGTCGTCTGTTGGTACGCCCTCAGGAATTTTTCGTGGCGGCGTCTCACTCCCGACCTCTGAATGGGTGCATAACCTGGGGATTATCTTGGATGACAGGCTGACACTGCAGTTTCAAGTGTCAGCAGTCATCAAGAATTCCTTTTACCATCTTAGGAATGTCACCAGAGTTAGGCACCTTGTTCTGTCTGACGCCCTGCCAAGGCTGATTCACTCCTTTGTGTCCTCGCGTCTGAACTACTGCAATTCCTTGTACTTTGGGCTTTCAGGGGCTGAAATCCGCCGCCTGCAGCTAGTGCAGAACGCAGTGGCACGGGTTCTGACTGGGTCAAATAGGTCCTGTCATATTACTCCAGTGCTGCGTGAACTGCACTGGCTGCCTATACGGTGGCAGATCACTTTTAAAGTCAGCTTGCTGACTTTTAAAGCCCTTCATGGCCAGGGTCCGGCATATCTGAAAGAACTTCTGGTTTCTCACTGCCCTGGCCTATCGCTCCGCTCGGCTGACGAGGGGTTGCTGGAGATATTGAGAGTGAATCTTAAATCGTCTGGTTGTAGGGCATTTCCTATGCTGCGCCCACTCTTTGGAATTCCCTACTCGCCAGTTACAAGAGTGCACCACCATGGAGGAACTTAAGAGGGGTTTGAAAACCCACCTCTGGCAAATGGCCTTTCTGGAAAATTGATTGTTTAGAAGAAGCTGATCGTATTATGATTTTATTTGCGTCTGATATTGGATTTTAATGCTTGACTTGTATTTTTTAACTTGAACAGCACTTTGAAAACTGAAAGGCGCTTTATAAATAAAACTATTATTATTATTATAACCTATATTCTTCCTCTAAACGCCATAAAAGTTTACGATTTCTAGCCTAGCAGCTGGCAGCTGCAATTAAGCTAGATAAACAGGAGATCCTAGATTTAGGTCTCTTCTAGCCTGTAATTATTTCCTGGCTTTTATGTTTTAGCTGAAACAGCATGTCTCATGAGACACTCAATAACACATTTTTATATTACAAAAAGCATAGATTAATCTGAACCAGCTGTACAAGGGTCACAATTCTCCCTACCCAGACTGAATTTGGGGGCTCTATCCCCTGCATGGGATCAGCTTCCCAAATCAGTTCACTCCTCACAGATGCGAGACAATCGAGCCGAGTTCTGATTTTTCACTCTAGCCCTATGTAGAACTGTCATGTCATACACTTGTAAAGCAAGACTCCATCTTAGCAATCTACCATTGTTTTTTCCCATCTGCATCAGCCAAACCAGGGGGTTGTGGTCAGTCTGTACCACAAAATGCTGCCCATACAAGTATGGCTCCAATTTCTTTAGGGCCCACACTATGGCAAGACACTCCTTTTCCACAGTGGAGTATGCCTGCTCCCTGGGAAGTAACGTTTTACTCAGATATGCTACAGGGTGCTCTTTCCCTTGGCTGGATGTCTGACTCAGTACTGCCCCAATACCCACGTCTGAGGTATCAGTCTGAACTATAAAGGGTCTGCTATAGTCAGGACTTGTCAAAACAGGAGCACTGCACAGTGCCTCCTTCAGTCTGGTAAAGGCTTCTTCACAGGCTAGTCCCCAGGTAATTTTCTTTGGCATCCTTTTCTTTACCAGGTTAGATAGGGGAGCAGCCAGGGTACTGTAATTGGGTACAAATTTTCTACAGTACCCTGCTATTCAAAGAAAACTCCTGACCTGCTTCTGTGTTTCTGGTCTGGGCCACGCCTGGATTACCTCTATTTTTATTTGGTTAGGACGGAGCTCTCCCCGGCCTACCACATGCCCGAGGTATGCCACTTCTCCCATAGCCACCTGGCACTTCCTGGCTTTGACAGTGAGCCCGGTCCACTGTATCCTGCTCAGCACTTCCCTAAGGTGGGATAGGTGTTCCTTCTAGCTGGTATTAACTCATTCACACCACAAGAGCTCTTTGAGACTTCTGTCACTTGTGCCCTGTATACTCTTAGCACTGCATCCTGGGCCTTTCTAAGCAAAAGCAAAATCAAGCCATAATTAGCATGCCACAAACAAATGTGACTACTTCTTGAACCGTAAGTGCTACACACAAAGTATGAGTGGCAAAGTTGTTCAGCACAATGTTATCTTTCGAATGGTGCTATGCAATCAGTTGTAATCAATTTAGCTTTTATTTTATACTAGCTGAAATACCAAACAACTGATTTTTTTCTGATTTTTTTCAAGGTGTTTAGGTGAAGCATGAGAGACAAATGTCAGCCATGCACACCATACCTTAAACAAATGCAAATAACTCATAAAGTATATGTGGTAGACACAAAGTATCAGTGGCAAAATTATTCAGCACAAAATATCATTTCTAATGGTGCTATGCAATCAATTGTAATCCATTTAGTTTTTATTTTATAGTAGCTGAAATACCAAACAACTGTTTTTTTTTCAGATTTATTCAAGGTGCTTAGGTGAGACTTGAGAGACAAATGTTAGCCATGCACACCATACCTTAAACAAATATGAATAACTCCTAAAGTATACATGATAGACACAAAGTATCTGCAGCAAAATTGTTCAGAGCAAAATTGCCTTTCTAACAGTGCTATGCATTCAATTCTAAGCAATTCGGTTTGTTTAATAGTTAGGTAAAAACTGCTGACTTCCTCAGACGTTTCTGGGCCTGAGTGAAAGTCAGTTGAGTACGTCTACAGGCGTTATTGTCCTGAGGGGCTATGCTTTCAGACACCGCCTACAGACGTCTCTAGGCCTGAATGAGTTAAAGACGGCAATGTCATCCAGGTACACCATGGCGTACTCCTCAGCACCATTCAACACCTGGTTCCCCAACCTTTGGAAAGTGGCCGGGGCGTTCTTCATTCCGAAAGGCATTACTTTGAATTTAAATAATCCTATCGGAGTGATGAAGGCCGACCTCTCCCTAGCTCTGTCTGTCAACTCTACCTGCCAATACCCCTTGGTCAGGTCAATCATCGTAAGGTAGGTTGCCCCTCCCAACCTGTCCAGAAGTTCGTCCGTCCGGGGCATCGGGTGGGCGTCTGACTTCGTGACTGCATTCAGTCCATGGTAGTCCACACAGAAACAAGCAGAGCCATCTGGCTTGGGCACAAGGACTATGGGTGAGGCCCAGGGGCTTTGAGATCTTTGGATTACCCCTAAATCCAGTATCTCCTCCACTTCCCTCCTAATGTCCTTTTGGACAGCCTCTGACACCCGATATGCTGTCCGCCGCATGGGTGTCTGTGTCCCTGTCTCCACGTCGTGAGTCGCTAAGGGGTTTAGTCCAGGCTTGGCGCTAAATAATGGGGCACAGTCTGCTAAAACCTCCCTTACTTTCTGGATCTGGTCTGGAGTCAGCTGCGGAGACAATTTAACTGCCTCCACAGAGTACTCCCGCTTACTTTCTTACAGCAAGTCCAGAAGGGGGTCTCCTTCGTCCGTCCCCTTCCCAGGACTACACACTGCAAACACCATGTCAGCCCTGTTTGCATATGGCTTCATCATGTTGACATGGTACATCCTTTCTGTCTGTCTTCTGTCAGGCAACTCTATAATATAGTTCACATCATTTACCTTCCTAACCACTTTGTACGGTCCTGCCCGCTCAGCCTGCAGCTTGTCTTTCTGGACCGGAATAAGGACCATGACTTCCTGACCCACCATGTACGAGCGAGCTCTGGCTCTGAGGTCGTACCACACTTTTTGTTTCTGTTGGGCAGCTGCCAGGTTGCTCTGGGCTGTCCCCATAAGCTCCTTCAGCCTTTCCCTAAACTTAAGGACGTAATCCACTATGGGAGTTCCCTGGGTGGCATGCTTGCCTTCCCAGTCCTCCTGGATCAAGTCGAGGGGCCCATGTACCCGGCATCCATATAAGAGTTCGAAGGGGAAAAATCCTGTAGACTCTTGGGGCACCTCCCTGTATGCAGACAACAGGTGGGGAAGGTATTTCTCTCAGTCCCTCCCATACTGTTCAGCAAACGCCCGGAGCATTGACTTCAGGGTACCATTGAATCTTTTCATAAGCCCACTGGCTTGTGGGTGATCCGGTGTCGTGCATCTCCGCACCACCCCACACTTCTCCCATAAACATTTCATCAGGTCCGACATGAAGGAACACCCTCAATCGGTGATAACCTCCTGCGGAATCCCAACATGGGAGAAAATCCCAAGTAAGGCATCTGCCACTTTGTCTGTCCTCAGTGAGGATAGGGCGATGGCCTCTGGGTACCGGGTGGCATAATTCACCACAGTCAGGATGAATCTCTTCCCTGAGGAGCTGGGGGTATTTAAAGGCCCCACAATATCCATTTCCACCCTCTGGAACGGCTCCTCCACTATGGGCAATGGAATCAGGGAGGCTTGGGTTTTCTTGCCCACCTTCCCTATTTCTTGGCACCGGTGACAAGACCTCCAATAGAAATTCTGGGCCAACCACTGTGTAGTGCGATCGATTCCCAGATGACCAGACAAGGGAATATCATGTGCGATCTTGAGCAACTGTTTACGATACCCCTAGGGAACGACAAGCTGCCTGCCTAGCACCCCTCCCTCTGTCTGCACAGCCTGAATATACATAAGTCCATTTTCCCAATAAACCTTATGTCTGCCGTCACCTCCCTGTGCTCCGTCAGAGTCTGCCCAAGCCCTCAGCTTCTCTAGACTAGGGACACTTCTCTGAGCACCTGCAAACCCCACACACATTTCCAAGGCACTGGACAGGTCCCCTTCAGTCACTAAACTAGGGGCCCTAGCGTCAGGGCACTCAGGATCACTGTCAATCCCAACCCTCTGACAATGGGCAAGCCCCCTACTTTTCTGCTGCACAGTGGGACCAAGTTCTGCAGCATGACTACCATTTGCCGCAGAACTTCTGCGGCAGTGGTTTGTAATTTCTGCAGAAGATCTGCGGCACTAACAAACTACCATATCGCAGTGTCGGCTTGTCATCCTGACTTTACTTTAATGGCAGTGGTCATAACAATCAGGATGGGGGAAAGCACAGTAACACTAGTTCAAAAAATAACAGACTTACAGAAATAATTTTATGCCTAAAAAGGAAAAACAAATATCTCTCCCTTAAGGTCCTAGCCTATTGCATAAATGAAATAGGCAGAGGGGACCTTATGTGATAAATAAGGTATTTCTATATGTATGGTATCTACACCATTCATGAGGTCCCCACTGTGTATCACTTATATATTTATATGTGCTTTCTACACCACTCATGAGGTCTCTACTGTGTATCACTTATATATTTATACGCAATCTGTAAGATACATACAAATGTGTGTGTGTGTGTGTGTGTGTATAGAGAGAGAGAGAGAGAGAGAGACTGTATACATGCAGGGCTGTAGCCAGGGATATCAGACCTGCACACCAAGTGGATTCACTGCTACCCCCGCCTTGTTAGGGTGTGCTACCCCCCAGGTTGTAGCCAGACAATATACAAATGTACATCAGGACTGTGTTTGTTCTCATTTGGCACAATACATACAACTTTGTATATCAAGACAATGGTTGTTGCCATGCTTGGGTAAATACAAATGCCATGTATTGCTCCCTAAGACACTCACATACCAGCCCAGAGCCTGTAAAGTTGTATTGTCATTGGGATGCAAATACAGTATTAGTGACCAGTCCTTCTAATTTCGACTCCTGTGAATAAAATTACAGATGGGTTCAGCATTTTCTTTGTTAGTTTTCAAGGAAAAAGGAAGCAGTTCAGAGCCCATTTGCTACCCCCCTAAAATAAAATTGCACACCATGGAGTACTTGGAGTATGCCTTGCTACACCCATGTATACATGTGTGTGTGTGTCTGTGTGTAGATGTAATTTTTTTTTAATTTCCATGAAATTGCATCCTCATTCATACAAGTCCCATTGGAAATGGAATAAACAGAATAGAGGAGTTATTGCAAAACTCATTTTTCATGCCAACCTGCTTCCCCTGACACATTACGTAACACCATCAGGCCATGACATGCATGTGAACCGAAGAGCTCCCCAGCCCATCACAATGTGTCCACCGTGTGACAGAACACTGCACCATACCTTCCCAGACTCAGAGCAGTGATGTGTTCCCCCAGTCCTTGTGCTGCCCAGCCAGCTCCGAGTTAATCTCTGAACCTGAGTTGCCGGCACGGAAGCACAACAGGAATCCCTGTAGATATGGGAGCCCTGCAGAGGGTAGCATGTTGTGCTTCCGTGCCAGATGCAGATCGAGTACTTCTGGATCCAGGATACTGGTAACCTTCCCCTGCTGCTGTGGCCCTTCGCTGACAGTGGCCCTGTTTTCCTCCTCATCGGATCTGGACACTGCACTGGCCGCTAGCCCTGCCACACTCACGGTTCGGTCCTTTTCAGTCACTGTCTGTGACTCGATGCTCTAGGTATCTGCTACCGTCAGGGCATCTACGAGGTTCTGTTTGGTGGCTTTCACCTCGAATGGGACTCCTCTGTCCCCGCATAACTGCTTTAAGTAGTCTACAGTGTGCCTGCTGTAGTTGGAAGCCATATTCTTCCCTAACTATGGCTACTCTGACTTGTACTTTAGAGAAAAAAAAATAAAACGGGTAGGAACTTGACTGTACGTCAAGTGATATAGTTCTGTCTCCTTTTTAAAAATAAATCACTGCCTTTTTCTTTCTTTGCAAGTGAGCCGATGGTCTCAAGCTGACACACTGAACAATAAAAGCTTGTAATACCAAAATTATCGCACCGCTGCCAACCAATCTGTTACAAACCCCACTCCGTAGGTCAGGCACTCTGCTTCCACACTGCCAACCTCCGAGCGTAGTACTGTGAACAGTTAACAGAATAGGGTAACCCCCCTGTCTGTTTTGTGGGTTGGAATCAAACTTTGGTCTCATGTTCTTGAGGGATTCAAACCGTGAACCTCTTGCTAGCGTACCCAATGTACAGGCTCAGATAATTCTGCTCTTCGGGGGAGCCAGATATCTTTCGCCTACGGGCACCTAATCAGGTGTACAAAATGAACCCTTAAAAATTCTATGAAAAACCTCAGAATAAACTTACCTTTTCCCAGTTTGGTTAAACCAGTAAGCTTTGTACAGTGTCAGCTTTAACCATATATGCTTCCCTTGTCAAAGAAAGAATTTCAAAGATACACCAGGTAGTCTCTAAAAATAGAGGTTTACTTAAAATAGATAAAAATGTAAAATGTAAAACACAGAACCATATATCACAACACATACAATCTTTTAAAACAATAAGGTTTAAAAAGTGCAAATTCCTACCAATAATACACTTAGACCCGTCTACCTAATGTATTCTTATCTTCATATAGTGCTGTAGATGTTTCTTATTTCAGAGTCCAAACATGTGTGTCTCTAAAGGTCTATCACAGCATAATTAAAACACTGTCTTGACCCTGTCTTCTCCATGATGTCACCCAGCTCCTCCTCTGTTTATTAAAAATTATACAATCAGGATGTCTTGTGTCAGGAGGTAAATTAATAGGTGACATCAGCAGAAAAAACTTGTTTCCCCATATGACTTCCCAATTAAGTCTGTAATCTTCCAAGTCCTTTCTTTCATCCATTAGCACCATCTTCTCTCAAGAACATCAGAGGACTTTTAAGACATAGCACCTAAGTGCCATAACCTGTATTCTTCCTCTAAACGCCATAAAAGTTTATGATTTCTAGCCTAGCAACTGGCAGCTGCAACTAAGCTAGATAAACAGGAGATCCTTGATTTAGGTCTCTTCTCAAGTATCCAGAACTGGCTGGTGGATTACAAGCTCACCATCAACCTGGACAAGTCCCTGGCCATGCCCTTTGGGTCTTCGGCCGAAACCAATGCCTGCCCCACACCCCTAAAGATCTATGGGGCCAATGGCGCCCCCCCCCTGCCGGTCCCTGTTGCTGTGAAGTACCTAGGCATTACCCTCGATCCGCAGCTGGATCTTACAGTGCACCTTAGAAATGTCTGTATGGCCATTAATGGGAAGCTTGGACTTGCATACAGGACTAAAGATTGCCTCACCCCAGCTGCTCATCTCGCCATAGCCAGGGGGATACTCCTGCCCACACTCTGCTACGGGCTCGGAGCCTTTGCTCCGGTCCCAAACTCTAACCTAGCTAAGTGGGATACGGCATACAACAACATCTACCGCTTTGCCCTCTCCGCTCCTCGCCTCACGAATCGTTGTGAGCTATACTCCAGGCTGGAATGGCTCCCCCTGGACAAACACCGTGCATTTGTCCTGGGCAATTTTGTTGACAACATAGTCAGAACATCCACTCCTCCTGCACTAGCTCTCCCCCTCAAGCATGACACCCTTGCCTACAACCTACGATCTGACACTACTCAGGTCCGCCTGGTTCCTAAGACCCGCACTCTCACTGGCGACCAGGCCTTCTCAGCCTGCGCGCCTAGGCTGTGGAACTCCCTTCCTGCACTTGTACGTGCATCTCCCTCCCATCACTGCTTCAAAACCTCATTCTGGAACTTTCTCAAATCCGCAGCTGCTTGTCTTTGTGCTTCACAGCTCCAGAAACGTCCCCTCATCCTCCGGATACTCTAGGGTGACTGTGGGTTGGTTCACTGCCCGTGGCTGATCTTTGATGGTTACCTGCACTATCGCACTTAGCCCTCCTGGGGCGGGGGGGGCGACCCTGGCTAGCACTTCCCACCTCTAGCTGCTCATGGAGGGTTGCGTTTCTCTCTAAAGATAGGCGCCCACGAAAGGTCATGTATTTTGTTGTACTCCCTGTCATGGGTGTTTCCTGGATCTCACCCTCCTACTGCCGATTTATAACTTGTTTGCTGTATACCTTACTATGTTACCCTGGTTACCCGATTTTTTATCTTGTTTGCTGTATACCTTACCTTGCTATGTCTTCCTGATGCTTACCCACCTCACTACTGCTGATTTATATCTTGCTTGCTGTATACCTTACCTTACTATGTAATGACATGGTACCTTATTGCTGTTCCACCCACTTGCACGTGGGCCTGATTGTACCCTGTCCCTGTACTGTGTCTCCTATGTACTCTGTAACCTCCCGGGTCGCACCTGAAAATAGGCACATGCTGTCTAGTGTGCTAACCTGGTTAACAAAAGCAAATAAATAAATAATTATCTCCTGGCTTTTATCTTTTAGCTGAAACAGCATGTCTCGTGAGCTTAATATCATATTTTTATATTACAAAAAGCATAGACTAATCAGAACCAGCTGTACAAGCGTCACACCCCCTACTTTTATTCCTTGGTAGATTCCCCTCTCTCCCTTTCTTTCCATCTGAGGGGGAGGGGGGTGAAGCCTTCTGGTCTTCCCTGCTAGGTGTGACTCCTTTTTGCAGCCCCCCCCGCCCCCCAGTTTAAAGTTATTTTAGTTTTAATGTAATTTTCCAGCCCCTGCTTCAAAGTCCTTGTACCCTCGACGCTGCAATGCAGCCTATCCTTTGCATTTAGCCCCTTTTCATTCCGTGTTTCGCGCCACTCTCCTACTACACCGGTGGAAGCGAGCACTGTGGATGGATTCAAGCATGCTTGGGACAGGGATAGAGGAACTATAGAGGTACAGCTGCAGGTGGTTGGAAGCAGTAAACCAGTACAAGGGCTTACGAGCAGACTAGATTGGTTAGTCAGTCCTTATCTGCCGACAATTTCTATGTACACTATTTGCAGCACTCTCCCGTTTTGTTCTACAGTGATGGTCGGGGAGACTTAGTCTGAAATTTAGTCTTTTAGTCAGAAATTGCTGTATATCTATTTCTGTTAGTTTAACTTTAGAGGTGTAAAGATTAAGATAATAGTTAAGGAAACATTCCCCAATGTCACCATCCATGAAATTTGGCCTACCGTCCAGGCTCAGCACACAGTTAACACTCTTAAGACTCCCCCTGTGCTTAAGTTGCCATGCCAGCATTGTGGGTACAGTAAATACAGGTTACTCACCTGTAATAGGAGTTCTAGGAGTGGTATATGTTGTTCATCCACACTTTGTGGCAGGTTCCTTGCCGCTTTAAATCTTGCCGGAAGGTCTTCAAGCTAGCTCCTCCCACCCACCCGGGTGATAAAACCCTCGGCTCCACCCCATGACGCCAGATCTAGCCCGCTGGAAGCCAGATTGCGCATCGAAGCCAGGGAGGTTGGGTGGATTGTGTGGATGAACAACATATACCATTCCTAGAACTCCTGTTACAGGTGAGTAACCTGTATTTCTAAGGACGTGGATATGTTGTTCAATCCACACTTTGTGGCAGACTCCTAGCAGTTCTCAGGAGGAGGGAGGCAAGGCGCGCACCCCCTACTTAGGGAATAAGGACTGGAGAACCGAGGTCCCAAAACCAGCATCCCGGCGTGACTCTAGGTCAACGTGGTAATGGGAAATAAAGGTGTGTGCTGACTTCCTGGTAGCAGCCCTGCAGATTTCCTGGATAGGGACGTCCCTAGAAGCAGCCACCGAAGCAGCGGTATGGCAGGTAGAATGAGCTCTTATCCCTTTGGGTGGCTCCATGCCCGCCAACCTATAGCAGAGATCTATGCAGGAGGTGACCCATCTGCTTATCGTCCGCTTGGCTGCAGGTCTGCCAGGTGCAGCTTCATCGTAGGTGACAAACAGCTGGCGAACCTCTCCCCAAACTTCAGCCGTTCGCTCCTTATAATAAGCAAGCGCTCTTCTGGGGTCCCAAGGATGGAGCCTATATTCGGCATCCAAGGTGTGACTGGGGTAGAACACCAGCAGAGTCAACACTTGGTTAAGGTGAAACTCCGACACCACCTTCGGAAGGAATTTCGGGTGGGGGCGAAGGACAACCTTGTCCTGTGGAAGACCAGATAAGGGAGACTTCGATGGGCCTGCAGGCTCTCCATTCTTCCTGGCTGGCGTTATAGTCACCAAGAAGGCGGTCTTCCATGACAGGTGGAGACATCACACCTGTGCATTGGTTACTAATGGCTTGCCCATGAGCTTAGCCAATACCAGCAGTAGATCCCATGGAGGTGGAGGTTCTCGCACCGGAGGGGATATGTGATCAAAGCCTTTGAAAAAGCACCACCACCTTCTCTCCGTCACTGACTGCTTGCCTGCCTGCGCCTGGTAAGCAGAGATGGCCAGGTGCACCTTGAGGGTCGACAACTAAAGCCCTAGCTGAGAAAGGGACCACAGGTAGTCCAAAATACTAGCCAAGGGACAGGAAGAGGGGTCCGACCCCTTGTCCTAACACCAAATGGAGAATCTCTTCCATTTGAAGGCGTAGCATTTTCTGGTCGACTCCTTACAGGATGCCTCAACGACGTTGAGGACCTCGTCGGAAAGACCCAAGGCCTGGAACTCTAGCCACTCAGGAACCAGGCCGTCAGGTGCAGGGATTGAAGGTCCGGATGGAGAATCTTCTCCCTGTCGACTGAGATCAGGTCTGGGCGGGCTGGAAGCCACCTCGGGAGCCTGGAGCTGAGGCTGAGGAGATCTGGGTACCAGAACTGGTGAGGCCAGTTTGGGGCTACCAGGATCACCTGCGCCTTGTCCCTCCTCACCTTGAGGAGCACCTTGTGGATCAAGGGAAATGGAGGGAAGGCGTAAAAGAGGCCTGGAATCCACGGTCTCGAGAAGGCATCCCCCTGTAGCAAGCCCTGCTGAGGGGGGCCGGCATGAAACAGCCTCAGCTTCGCATTCTCCCTGGAGGCGAACAGGTCCACCTGAGGGGTGCCCCAATGGGAGAACAGGTCTTGCACAACCTCCGGCAGGAGAGACCACTCGTAAGATGCAGCGCCTATCCGGCTTAGGGCATCGGCCAGACTGTTGGAGGCTCTTGCCACATGAATGGCTAGGAGATCGGTCTCCAGGCTGAGTGATCACGAGACCAGATGCGGACAGCCTCCTTGCACAGAGGCAAGGAGTGCGTACCGCCCTGACGGTTGAGGTAGTACATGGTCGTGGAGTTGCCCGCCTGGACCTGAACCACCTCACCCTGTACAAATGGAGCAAAGGCGGTGACGGCTAGTCGAACCGCTCGAGGCTCCAGCAGGTTGATGTGGCATCGAGACTCCTGAGGGGACCAGAGACCGTGGGCTCAGAGATCCCCCAGATGGGCACTCCAACCCATCAGAGAGGCGTCGGTTGTTAGAGTGTCCGTCGGCTTGGGGCAGACAAACGGGATACCCTCCTGCAGATGAGCTGGGACAAGCCACCACTGCAGGCCATCCCACATCTCCTGGGTCACTGTCATCAGATGGTCCAGAGGACCAGAGCGCTGTGACCACTGGCTGGCCAGCCCCCATTGCAGAGGGTGCATATGCCAGCGGACCACGCTGGTGCAGGCAGCCATGAGGCCCAGAAGGCGCAGGAAGTCCCGGGCAAGGCGCAATTGCCCAACCAGAAATGATTGGGCAAAGGAGGAAAGGATCTCGGCCCTGTCCGCCGGGAGCCAGGCTCTGGCTCAAAAGAGAGTCCAGCTCTGCCCCAATGAACGGAATCACCTGCGATGGCACAAGTTCCGATCTGGCCTCATTGATGAGGAGGCCAATCTGAGAGCAGATCTAGAGGGCCAGATCCCTGTACCGCTCCACCTCCAACCTGGAGGAGGCTGCAATCAGCCAGTCATCCAGGTAAGGGTACATCCGGACCCCTCGGCGCCGCAGGAATTCTGTCACCACTGCCATGCATTTGGTGAAGACCCTGGGAGCTGGAGAAAGGCCGAAGGGCATTGCCCAGAACTCGTAAAGTGATCTCTCTGCTCTGAAGCAGAGGAATCGCTGATGAGACGGACAGATTGGGACGTGAAAGACTGCATCCTGGAGACCCAGAGAGCAGAACCACATGCCTAGTTCCAAGGATGGAATGATCTGAGCCACAGTGACCATCCTGAAGGTGCGCGGCCTTAGGAACTTGTTCAGGTCGTGCAGGTCGAGAATGGGGCGGCAGCCCCCCGTCCGCTTTGGAACCAGGAAGTACCTGGACACAAACCCTGGGTCTGGAGGAGGGTCCGCCACCTCGCTGATCACCTCCTTCTGGAGGAGCAGGGCAACGTTGGCTCGACAAGCCGACAGAGAGGCTGCAGAACCAGTTGCCCCCCCGGGGTGATGGCTCAATAGGGAGGGGACTGCTCGAACTCCAGAGGTAGACCCCTGCCGACCACTTCTAGCACCCAGTTGTCCGTGGTGACAGCGGACCAGGCAGAAATGAAGTGGCGAAGCGGTCCCCCCACGGGGGGAACCCAGGGAGAAGTGACAAGGCTGGGGCGACACCCCTCAACCCATCACTGGGCAGGCTTGGAGGAAGGGCCGGCCGAGGGGCCTGCTGGACCCTTCCCTCCAGGCTTCCTATTGGAGGAAGTGGCCGACTTGGCCTTAGGGTGACAAGTGTGAGCCTGCTGGCCCTGTTGCCAGTGCTTGCGCTGCTGCTGGCGGCCTTTGTCCTTCTGGGCAGACGTGACGCAGTCCAAGGTGGCACTGGACTTCTCAATCCTCTGGAGATGGCCTTCCACCTCTGACCCGAACAAGTCAGTGCCCAGGAAGGGAACGTCGGCCAGCTTGTGCTGGGTGTCCGCCGTGAAGGTGGAGATCCGCAGCCAAGCTCTGCGGCGCATGGCTACTGCGGCCGCTACTGACCAGGCACAAGAGTCACCAATGTCCAAAGAAGTTTGGAGCTGCTGTTTAGCCACCACCCTTCCCTGATCCCACACTTGCTTGACCGTCGTCTGAAGGTCAGCCGGGAGATGGGGAATCACCTCATCCAGGGAACCCATAAGGGCATGTGAAAAATGTGCCATCAGTACAGCCGAGCTAGCCTGTCGAAGGTCTAGGGAGGAAGCAGCGTAAACCTTCTGCCCCGAATAATCCAGCTTTTTGGATTCTTTATCGGGTGGTTTGTCCACGTCCCTAGCATTCCCAGAATGCCGGAAAACACTGTCGGTCACCAGCCCCTCCACAGAGGGGTGCTCCGAGAAACCGGAGAGTGAACCGGTGGGGACCGCATACTTGTGAGCCATCCCAGCCAAAGGCACTGGACAAGATGCAGGCCACTGCCACAATTCCAGGGCCGGGCCAACAATGGCTTCGGCCACCGGGAAGGCCTCCATAGGGGAATTTCCTCGGTCCAGTATCTCCGTGAGGGGATACCTGGCCCATTTCTGAACGGGTTCGAGCTGCATCCCAGTGGACTCTGAGATGAGTCGAAATATTCCCAAGAACGAGAATGGGCTCTTTTCCACCGACTGACCCCCCCCCCCTGCAGATTCCAGGTCAATGGGCCTGGAGTACAAGGAGGAGTCGTCAGACTCTGAGGAGTCTGCAAACAGCTGCTGAACGCCTGAGCCACCCTCCACCTGCCGAGGCCGATCGGAAGTGAGGGTGACTGACAACCTGTGGGGCAAGCCCTGGCCCAACCGAGAATCCTTGGTCGGGGCCCCAGTCTTCGGTTGAGGAGGCGGTGGTTCCACCACAATGGGCAGAGCAGCTGGTTTCGGCCAAACAACCAGCACTGGGGTCAGCTCCTCGACAACTACGACGAGTTGCTTTGGTCGTTCCGGTGACAGCCACTTAATGGCCAGAGAAGGCAACGGAGTCGGCTTGTTACCGGTCAACAAAAGTTGCTGCCACATCATGTCCTCGTAGCGCCGGTGTAACTTACGTCGGAAATGGTGCTGAGACCGCCAATGTCGGCGGGACCTACTCGACATGGAAGAGGACTGAGACCGAGACCTTCGGGGTCGCCGAGGGTGGGTCAAAGAGGGGGCAGGGGAAACCTGCTCATCCCTCGGTTCAGGGTCCTTGACCGGGGACTTCGGCACAGGAGGCACGGGCAAGTCCTCGGTTACCACCGGGGGAACTGGTGAAGAAGGGTTGTCAGCTTCTCCAGTAGACAAACCATCCAACGGGTCGAGAAAAATCTTGACCGCATCGACGGGTGTCTTGGCCAGCTGACCTGATGGGGACACCGTGAAGCAAGCTCGACCAAAATCGATGGTCCGGTGAAGGGGATCTCTCCCCCGCTCTCATGAACATCGAAGGTGGGACTTACCTTTTGGTTCTTTTTTCTTGGACCTACTGGTATGTCCTGAGGGCCCTTTTCCCTTGGTGGAGAGGGACTGGCAAAGCTCCATAAATGAAGCAGTGTAGGAGGAGCCCAAGGAGAGCGGGATAAATGCCGCGGCCGAGGAGGAAGATGAAGATGAAGCAGCCTGGGCCGCCTCTTCCTCGAGGGCGATCAACTGCTCCAGCAGCTCCGAGGAGCCCACAGCCGTGGACACCGCCCAACGGGCCTCCTTTGACTTCACCAGCCGGTACTGTTTCTCAGGGTGCCCAAGTTGTAGTCGGGCAGCGCGGTCCTCTAAAACCAAAGCTGTGAAGGACTTGCACATATCGCAGGTCTGCGGATCATGGGGAAGACCCAGGCAGTAAACACACGTGGAGTGTGGATTGGTCCGGGACATCTTCTGCCCGCAAGGGCACTGATGGAAGCCGGGAGTGGATTTGTCCATCGCAGCCATGAGGGAAGATGAAGACTGTAGTCTAGTAAACTTTAAAATTATTTTCAGAAAACCCGAAGCGTTTGGATCCAGGCCTAAAACGCAGAGCGCTAAGGAGGGAACCTGAGCTTCCAAGCGGTAAGGAAGATCTGGCATCATGGGGCGGAGTCGAGGGTTTTACCACCCGGGTGGGTGGGAGGAGCCAGCTTGAAGACCTTCCGGCAAGATTTAAAGTGGCAAAGAACCTGCCACAAAGTGTGGATTCAACAACATATCCACGTCCCTAGAAATAGCTGATTTTTCTATCTAAAACTAAAAACTGACAGTGTCCCATTAAAAACTTTGTTTCCCTTGCATGACGTTACAATCCGGGGTTGCAGCACTGAGAAAAAAGGGACAGGGTTATGAAAATGAAGCAGAGCACAGAAATAAAATGATTTTTTTTTTCATGGAAAACGGCACTTTTTGGCAGTTTGAATGGTAGGAGACTGAGTCACAACTTCTACAGGTTACTATTTATTTATTTATTAAATTCTGGTGACCGGGTATGCCCACTTGACCCCGGAGGTCCCTTTTTCAGGGGTGATCCGGGATTACATAGCAATGGTAAATATCACAGTAAGAAGGATAATTATACAATATGATACAAGTTATATAGTAATATACAGACAGCTGGTTACATATGCTGAGAACAGTCTGCATTCGTGGTGGGTACAGGGGTTAGCAGAATAAGTGACTAGACACGAGGGATGTGAGAGGAGGGTGTGAGCCATGTTACTTAGTGCAGTTTACTCACTGAGGGTAAGGTTGGACTACTCCCATTTGCTATGGTAAACTTGCATAAATCACTTTAAGGTCCACCAGCACTGGTGCACGATCTGTTAAAAATCACTGCCTTATGTTTAACTGACAACATGGAAGGAATGAGACTCTGGGAAATCAGAATAGCATCTAGCCTGGCATAGTGAGAGGACGCATGAGAATAGTGGGTATATCCTCTACCTGAGGGAAAAGAATATCTCCACGCACCTAACAGCGAGTGGTCCTTCATTAAGTATGTGTGTCCTTTTGTTTAAACTCTTTCTGAACAACAAATGGGACAGGGCCTTACTCAACCCTGTCACAGTATTGAGTCAAGTTCTGGTACTTGAGTATTAAGATTCTGCCTTTTTTCCTATTTATTGCAGATATTGCCGTTTCACGAGAGAGAGCTCCTGTGAAGTGCTTCTAACCTGGAAGATGGCTCTCTGGTGCCCCCCCACACTCATCTGTTTTCATCTTTTCAACCAAACCATCCCCCCTACAAAAGAACCCCCGCCCCGGAAAAGAATCAGTAGACCCCTCCACTGATCTTCCACATTACCACACAGACCCTGCCCTACACCAAACAAAAATTCCAGGGGCAATAATGAGGAGGGGAATTGTGCTCCCCTACCTGGAGAAGACTGTCCAATGGGGCAGTCAATCCTCATCCTTTTGCTGGCCACTGCTGTGTTCTGGGAGTGGTAGACCAACCTGCAACACCGACATGGCAAGTGGCACCCCAGTCACTATGTTGCCAGGTTGGCTGTACAATATCAGCATCTAATAAAACTGCAAACTCTCGAACTTGGTAAGTAAATCCAAATAAATCTCCAGGACTGTAGCATGTGAGTTAAGATAAGACTATCCAATGGTTTGTGATTCTCCCTTGAATACAGTACTGTTTCCAGACAAACACATAGAAACATAGAATTTGACCGCAGATAAGGACCGCTTGGCCCAGCCAGTCTGCCCATTTCCCTACCTACTGGATAAGCTGCAGATCCTAGTTAACCAGCAGCCTACTTCTTCCTACCCCCACCCCCCAGAATTGCCTTATGACTATCCCATGCATGCTTGAATTCCACCACTGATTTTGACTCCACAACCTCCTCCGGAAGGCCATTCCATGCATCCACAACCCTCTCTGAAAAATACTTCCTTAAATTACCTCTGAGCCCCCCATCTTCAAATTGTGCCCTCTTGTTCTTGCACACCTTCTTTTTTTAAAGATGCTACCTCTTGGACTTTGTTGATTCCTTGAGGTACTTGAAAGTTTCTATCATGTCCCCCCTCCTCCTTTCCTCGAGGCTATACATATTAAGCTCCTTAAGTCTCTCTTCATATGTCCTCCGGTGCAGACCCTGCACCATTTTAGTTGCCCTTCTCTGGACAGCTTCCATCCTGTCTATGTCTTTGCAGAGATTGGGTCTCCAGAACTGCACACAGTACTCCAGATGGGGTCTCACCAGCTGTCTGTACAGAGGGATAATAACTTCCTGTTTTCTACTAGAGATGCCTCTCCCTATGCATCCCAGTATCCCCCCAGCCCTCCTTGCTGCCTTCTCACATTGCTTGCCCACCTTTAGGTCATCTGATATGACTACCCCCAGGTCCCTTTCCATTTTTGTTGTTGTTGGTATCTCACCCCCCATTGTGTACTCTTCCCCTGGGTTTTTGTTTCCCAGGTGCATTACCTTGCACTTCTTAGCACTGAATCTAAGCTGCCATACATTTGACCATTCCTCTAACCTTGCCAAGTCCCTTCTCATCCTTTCCACCCCACCCTGTGCATCAACTCTGTTGCAGATCTTAGTGTCATCTGCAAAGAGACATACTTTTCCTTCCAGTCCTTCTGCAATGTCGCTTATAAAGACATTGAAGAGGACTGGTCCTAATTGAACCCTGCGGTACCCGCTGGTAACCCTCCTTTCTTCTGAGTGGACTCCATTTACTATTACTCTCTGTGTACTATTCTCCAGCCAATTCTTTACCCAGGCTGTCATCTTGGGACCCACTCCCAGGCTGGCTAACTTATATATTAATCTTTGTGTGGACTGTGTCAAATGCCTGCTAAAGTCTAGGTAGGCCATGTCCACAGCCCCTCCCTGATCTACTACTTGGTCACCCAGTCAAAGAAATCTATCAGATTCATCTGGCATGACCTTCCGCTGTGAATCCATGCTGCCTAGGGTCCTGTGCCCCTCTGGCCTCTAGATACTGACAATTCTTTCCTTTAGAAGTGATTCCATCATTTTCCTATCACTGAGGTTAAAACTAACAGGTCTATAGTTTCCTGCTTCTGCCTTGCTCCCACTTTTGTGAAGGGGAATCACATCTGCCCTCCTCCAGTCCTCGGGTACCACCCCATCCTCCCATGATTTGTTAAAGAGGGTAGTCAGTGGTGTCACTAGTTCTACCCTTAGTTCTTTTAGAATTCTGGGATGAATCCCATCAGGCCCCATTGCTTTGTCCACCTTCAGTTTTAAGAGTTCTTTCAGAACCCTTTCTTCTGTAAATGGGCTGGTATCAACTTCTGTATCCAGAGTGTTACTACTGTTTGTTTTATGTACCTCCCTCTTCCTTTGTAAATACTGAGCAAAAATATTTGTTTAGTATCTCTGCCTTTTCACAGTCTCCTCTGCCCACCCTCCCTCCCTTTATTAAGCCTCACTATCCCTCCCTTGGTCTTCCTTTGCTCCCTGATGTACCTATAAAGGTTTATCCCCTTCTTAACTGAGTTGGCTATCTTTTTCTCGGTTTGGGCCTTTGCTGTTCTGACTGCCTTCCCAGCTTCCTTTGCTTTAACTGATACAGTTCTCTGTCCTGCTCCTGCTGCGATTCCTTGTACTTCCTGAATGCTTTCTTTTTCTCTTGAACCTTCACTGCCACTTCCTTTGAGAACCATAGTGGTTTCTTACATCGCCTTGTTTTGTTTATTTGCTTCACACAAAGGCTCGTACCTCTGTGATGGCAGTTTTATTATTCCTCATTGTTCTTCCACCCTCCTTCCCGCCCATTTGCTAGTGCATTCCTTAGGCACTCACCCATTTTGGCAAAGTCAGCCTCCTAAAGTCCAGTACTTTTGTCTTTGTATGGCTTGACTCTATTGCTGTGTTTATTGTGAACCATACTGTTCGATGGTCGCTAGTTCCCAGATGGCTACCCACTCTACATCTGTGATCCTCTCCATCTCCATTTGAGAGTATCAAGTCTAATATTGCTCCCCTCAGTGGGCTCCAGTACTAGTTGTCTAAGGCATGCCCCTGTAGGCATCTAGAATAACTGCACTCTTCAGTGGCAGCTGCAACTGCACTCCAGTTAACATCTGGCATATTCAGATCACCCATCAGCAATATCTCCCCTTTTCTGCCATTCTAAGTATACTTCTATCATTTCCTTGTCCATTTCCTCCCTGAGAAGGGGTTGATATAACCCCTGCGGATTGTGGTGCCATTGCCTGTCTCCAAATTTACCCACAGTGCTTCTTTCCTCCCTGTTTACCCTTTTGTTCTGTTGCTTTTTTCTTCCCTTATGTAAAGAACTACTCCTCCCCTCTTTTACCCTCCCTGTCCCTCCTGTAGATAGTGTATCCTGGTATGTTTACGTCCCAGTCATGGTTTGTGTGTACCATGTTTCTGTGACTGCCACGATATCCAGATGTTCCTCCTCCATCAAGGCCACTAATTCAGGAAGCTTGTTACCTAGACTACAGGCATTGGTACTCATTGCTCTCCATTTTTGATGGCCTTACCTTCTGTTGCAGCATCCCCCACTGACCGTTCTACCTTGGTCTTTTCTCTCATTTAGTACCCTGTTTTGTGGGAGAGGCTGGGATTTTCTCTGCTTGTCAGTGCCTCCCCATTGACTAGTTTAAAAGCTTGCCAATGAAGCATTTAAACCGATTGCTCAAAAGACTTGTTCCCTTCCTGGACAGATGCAGACCATCCTGCCAGTATAGGCTGGTGTCCCTCCAGGTGGAACCCCAGTCCCCAATGAAGCCAAACCCCTGTGCTCCGCACCATTTTTTCAACCATTCATTAAACTGCATGGTGCCAATTACCCTCGCCTCCCCCATGCCTTTGACAGGAAGCACCTCCGAGAAGGATACTGTGTGTGCTACTTGTCTTAGGCCCCTCCCCAACTCTGCAATGTCCTCCTGCACTGCTCTAACCTCATGATGAGCCAAGTCATTTGTCCCTAGGTGGACAATTACGTCCAGCTCAGAATCCCTTGCAGCTGTTGTTGTGATCCTGAGGATGCGCTTCCTGTCCCTCCAAGCCATGGCACCAGGCAGGCACCTTACTTCAGATTTCCCAGCTCCTCCCAGTTCTATCCCCCTAATAATTGAGTCCCCCACCAGGAGCTGCCTCCTTTCCTTGTGGTGTCCTCTGCCTCCTTCCTGTGGGCCTCCCTTGTGACAGTTGTCCTCAGCCTCCTTAGTCTCCTCTGCGGGTGTATCCATAGGGGAGCTATGCTCCCCTCAGAATGGCGTATGGATTGTGGTGTGTAACATCTGACTGGGTGTGCCTCTGTTCCACCATCCTCATCCTCCTGAGCCCACTGTGGTCCAACTGCTGAGCTTTCTTTGAAACCTCTGAGGTAGTGGTGGTGGTTCTGGTGCTCCTCGATGGGGAGGTTCCTTCCTACTGTCCATTGTGGCCTGGGGAAGGTCCCTGACTACTGTCCAGTGTGGCCTGAAGACGGGCAACTTCCTCCCTCAGGGCAGACAGTTGTCTGCAAATAGGGCAGCATCTCAGCCTCTAGAAAGACTCCCGGAAGACTGCTGCCCCACAGCCATTACATTGCACTATTCCCCACATTTTTTTTTTTTTGTGTGTGTGTGATTGGTTTGTAATGTAGAAATATATATTTATATTATACAATGTTTATGCTTATATTGTCAGTGCAGTGTGCTAGAGAGGATATGACAGTGACATGCACCTTGCACTCTTGAGGAAATGATGTCAGAACCCCAGGTATAAAGGAACTATTTCCAGGGGTGAGGGTTGGGAAGGGGTTGAGCCTAAACTGTGCCCTCGCAAAACAATCAGCTAGAAGCTCTGACCCACTGCTGCAATGAGTGCCTTCCTGTCAGCAAGATGCCCTACACAACAATTTGATAGAGAAATCCTGCTAATCAATCAGAGAAAATCCACACATCCAAGTCAGACACAGGTAAACCTTCCCAGCCCCAAAACAGGCCTGGTGGTTTGTGCTCTGAGAGCTGTCCGCCCCAAAATAAGTCAGCTGTGCTTTAAACTCTTCCTGCACTGAAAATCTTAAGAATTGTAACAAACAAACATAAACCTTAATCCACCACCCTCTGTTGCTTGAAAGACTGTCTTTTCCTGTTTCACACTGCAGGTTTTTCTGTGACCACTCCTTAACCCCAGTAACTCTGTTTAAAAAGAGTTTAAACTCCTACGCACCAGTAAATTATTTAAAAATAGTTTTAGTCCCAAAAACCTAGTAGTCAATCCAGCTACCCCCAAGGGATAACCAGAATGCAGTATTCAAACACTTATGAGGTTACTTCCAAGATAAGCAGAGTTTGCAAGTTTCTTTTTCAACTCCTCAGCCACCTGAAATTTAAAAATAGTTTAACTGTCAGCAAATCCTAGTAGACAATCTAGCTACCTCCAAGGACCTACCCAAATGCAGTATTTAAATCCTTCTGAAGTTACTAACAAGATAAACAGAGTTTACAAGCCCCTTCTTGGTTAAACACTAAATAAATATGTGAATAAAAAGCAATTACCAAGGGTAGTTAGTTTCACCTCCCACAGAATTAAGCAAAAGTGCACGTTTGTTGCAGATATCAAGTGCAATATAGAATTTCTCACACAGACTGTTGTGTCAGCATGTGGGCTGCAAATGAAACAAAACAGCTAGAATAAATGCACACTGAAAACAAAAACTGAAGTAAGAACCGACGTTTCGACTGTAGGTCTTCAGGAATTATCTATGAAGAAAAAAGTAAGGATAGTTACTATGCTTGCTTTTATTTCTTTTTTTTGTTTTTTTTTTCCTTTCCACTGTTTCTCTGCTGCTCTGTCCCTTCCATCCCCTCCAGCCCCATCACCGCACTTCTTGTCCACCACTTACCCAGGACCATACATGGTAGTGGGTGGCCTGTTATGTTGGTCATGCAGTACCTGTGGGTGCTTACTGGATATGATCATGGCATTTTTTCCTCTGGATTTTCTCCCAGATCACCAGTGCATAATGACCCGTGCACATGTTTGCCAGAGTCTGGGAGGCAGTATGGCGCAGTGGTTTAAGGCTCTGAGCTGCAAATCTGGAGACCTAGGTTTGAATCCCACAGCCCCCACTTGCATACTGTGCGACCCTGAGCAGGTCACTTAACTTCCCTGTGCTCCCAGGTTGCACCTGTTAACAAGCTTTCAGCTTAGTGTGTCTCACCTGGTTAAACAATTGGAAAAAAAAAAGGAAAAAAAAGTCTGATGCACCCTTTTGAGGCACTTATGTGCACTACCACTAGGCTCCGCTCTGTGGAAGTCTTGCAAGACACAGAGTTCCCCCACCCTGAGGGAGGAAAACTGTCCCTAGGATGCTCAATCCTCCCTCACCCCGCCAGTGCCTGATGACCTGTGCTTGCACCCGAACCCGGGTTGCTGCATCGTGAGCAGTTCCCTACCTCTGAGACAATGGGCTGGCTCTATAGATAATGTCTTAATAAGACCTACGGTTGAAACAACAATTCTACCTTTATATTGTATTTTCGGCATGCATGTAATCTAACCCCTTTTGTTGTAGTTACTGTTTCTAGGCAGCTCTTTTTCTCTTACTATTTAAAGTCTGAGTATAAGATAGGTTCGTTGAGAAGTCTCATTTACAAAAAAACCCTGTTCTCTCATTGTGTTAATGAAAAAGAACATCGATGACAGCTGCCTCTTACCACCTCCGTGTTTGCGGTCAGTCGAATACCACTGGCACCACTCAGGGACTGCGCCAATTGTCCAAGGACGTCTGGGAACGGGATGATGTAATTGAACAGCAGCAACCATTCCCCCTGTGGGAAAATCAGTAGATTTTCAGATACTACTTTGAATAAAGAGAAAGGCCTGGTGTTAACACTAAATCCATCCCAGTGTATGTGTGGGGATGCCTGCACTGTATCTGCCTACTTTCCCTTTCCCTTTAGAGCAGAGGAATTCAGTCCCCAGTGCTGTGAATCCCCTTACATTTTGCCATCAGTAAATCAATTACTGCACACATTATACCGGACTATGGATAGAGCAAAGGGATTCAGTCTCCAGTGCTGCTGTCAGTCCCCGTGACTTGCACTAGCACTAAATTCATCAGTATGGGATGTTCTCCAAATACAATTTTCCAGTGTATTATACTCTTTTTTTTCCAAAGTGACAAGAGTAAAACCAAGTGTGGAGGAATAAAAATTACCCAAATCAGATTTGGATTAAGTACAAATGACAAAATCCCCATCCCACACAAATACACTCAGGCAGTGCAGACGGCCTGAAAGACTCCTACCACAGCTCCTAGCTAGTGTGCAGATGTCAAATTATTCCCCACCCCACCCCCACACACACAAGTAGGCACACACACACTACTATCACCTGAGGCTTTCAATTAGTGGTTGAAGCTGTGGTGTCAAGAAGATGGGTTCGGTTTGTGGGTGACTGGATTGACATCTGAGATAGAAGGCTCTTTAAAGGTGATGGCCATCATCTCACGAAGGACAGAAGTGACGCACTCAGACAAAAGTTGGATATCTACATAGCTAGGCATTTAAACTGAATGGGAAGGAGGCGTGTGTGGAAGAAAGGCAGTCTAGCTAAGATTCCTCTAGAAACAGGGAAGAGGCACAGGGGAGCTAGAGGTGGCATAGGCAGGAAGCAGGCTGGGTCAGCAGGGGGGATGAGGGGACACCAACAGGTGGTTGGGGCAATGGGAAGGGAAGAGGTGAGGTACGGACAAAGGACAGGGCACAGGTAATATGAAGAGGACAAAAAGGGGCGGCAGAAAGGTGGCCTGCTTGAATGGCAGGAGCTCAGGCAACAAATTTTGTGAGCTCAGATGTGAGTTAAACTTGGTGGCCATAACAGAGACATAGGCGACTGGAAGTAACAACTGGGACCTGGCTTAGAAGAGATAGAGATAAGGGCAAGAGGGAGGTGTATCCCTCTATATTAAGGAAAGCATAGAGGCTACTGAGGATGGTACTGTCAAAGTGGAGGGGGGAAGTGCAGTCAATTTGGGTGCAGCTGAGAACAGCTGTGGGGAAAAAGATAAGGATGGGAGTGATCTACTGAGATGGAGATACTGGGAATACAGGGGGAGGCAGAGGTGCTGTGGGTCACCCTGGAGACGGAGAATGGAGCCTCTATTTGCAACGGAGTGATCTACAGGCCTCCAGCGCATGGGGAGAAATTAGAGAAAGTACTGGTGGAAGCCATTGGTAAGATGACAGAAAAGGGGAAGCTGCTGCTGGTGGGGGACTTCAACCTGCCAGATGTAGACTGGAGCCTCAAGCGGTGACTTCAGCTAGAAGCAGGGACATCTTGGACTCTTTCCAGGGGGCATTCCTCAGGCAACTGGTCAGTGAATCCACTTGTGATGGTGCATTACTGGACCTGGTACTCAATGACAGGGAGTGTTGCAGACATCAAGGTAGGAGGCCACCTCAGGACCAGTGATCATCGTACAGTGTGGTTCAATATAAGGACAGCTGTGGAACTGAACCACACAAGGGCGAGGGTCCTGGACTTAAGAAGGGCAGATTTTATAAAGATGGGTGAATGCCTCAGTGATGACCTAGCAAAGGGGGATGGCCTAGACAGGGGTCGAGGAACAGTGGGTGAAGCTAAAAGAAACCATAGTAAAGGAAACAAACATCTGCATCAAACAAGTGAGCAAAAGCAAGCACAAAAAGAGCCCATTACAGTTCTCGAATGAGGTGAATGAAAAGGTAAGGGCTAAAGGGGGTAGCATTCAGAAGGTATAAGGAGATGCAGAGGCAGTAGGATAGGAAGGTGTATCAGGGGAAAGAGAGGGAAGCAGGGAAAGCAATAAGGAGCGCAAAGGCACAAAGTGAAGAGAGAATAGCCTAGAAGGCAATGAAAGGGGGCAAGACAATTTTTGGGTATGTAAGTGAAAAAAAGGAAGTCCAAGGGTAGGATTTTAAGGTTAAAAAGGGAAGGGAGGACTGTGCAGAGGGGAACCAGGAAAAGGCAGACAATCCTGAACAAATACTTTTGTTCAGTGTTCACAGAGGACAGAGATGGGGAGGGGCAACAGAAGCTCTGGAAGGAGGGAGGGGGACATTAGTCCTTTTTCAGAGGAGAGAGTCCAGAAGGGATTCACTAATCTGAAGGAGGAAAAAGCAATAGGACCAGACAGGGTGCATCTAAGGGTATCAAGGGAGATCAGGGAGGTACTGGCTGCACCTCTGATAGTTTTATTTAACAGCTCACTGGAAACAGGAGTGGTTCCGGAGGACTGGAGGAGGGTAGATGTAGTCCCACTACACAAAAGTGGTAGCAGGTAAGAGGCTGGCAATTATAGGCCAGTGCGACATTGGTGGTGGGAAAGTTAACTGAATCACTGCTGAAGGAAAGGATTGTGGCATATACTGAATCCAGTTGGTTACAAGACCCGAGGAAGCATGGGTTCAACAGGGGTGGGGTGGGGGTGCGGAAGCTCATGTTAAATGAATCTGATAGATTTCTTTAACTGGGTGTCAGTGGATGTGGCCTACCTAGATTTCAGTAAGGTTTCTGACACTGTTTCACATAGCAAACTAGTAAGCAATCTGGGTAACTTAGAAGTATGTCCAGAGGTAGTAAACTGGATAAGAAACTGGTTAGGTGATAGGTGACAGAGGGTGGTGGTAAGCAGTTCACTCTGAAAAAGGGTGGGTAACCAACGGGGGTGCCTCAGAAATCAGTGCTGGGACCAGTCCTCTTTAATGTTTTTATAAATGACACTGAAGAGGAGCGGGAATAGAAGGGCTGCCTCTTTGCGGATGACACAAAAATCTGCAATAGGGTTGACACTCAGTGGGGCTGAGAAGGAGGAGCAGACAGCAGAGAAAATAAGAGGAGTGGTCAAGGGTATGGCTTAGATTTTGGGGGGGGGGATCGGAAAATCAAAGCGAGAGAAGTGGAGGCTCTTCCCTGTCAGTAAGGTAGGCTGAGGATTTCAGGTGGGGCGGGATAAGGTTGGGCCGGGTGTCCTCTGGAGAGAGTCGGGTGACCAGAGAGGGGAGGATAAACAAAAGTGTACAACAAAAAAAAAAAAAAAAGAGTACCAGACAGGCACTGCTTCACACAATGCAGGGCTCCTTACAGGTACAGTGGGTTAGGGAACCCAAAAGACAGGAAGCCATTCTTGATTTAGTGCACAACAATTCAGAGGTGGTGGAAGGGATTACAATGAGGGATCCACTGGGATCCAGTTAGCAGAATACCACATGGTTTGAACTAGCCCTGCAAGTCTGTGGTCTTGGACCTCAGAAGGGCAGAGTTCAGTAAAATGATGGGAAGGGCCAAGGAAAAACAGAAAGTGGTGGAGGGGATCAAAGGGGTAGAGAAATAATGGACAGTTATTAAGGGGAAACACAAACACCCGACACCCACAGCAGCTAGAAGTTCTTTTTTAAATCTTCATTATTTTAATCCTTAATTTTTCATCAGGCTTCAAAAACAGCTTCACAACCACACATGGTGTCCCAAAGTTTCTTTCTGTACTCTCTAGAGCTTTATCAAGAAATTTGGTATAATCATATAATCAGTATTATGGGGAAGGGGGAAGGGAAATTGTTTAACCAGGAGAGGCACAGTAAGCCAAAGCCTGTTTCCAGGTGGGACCTGGGAGCACAAGAAAGTTAAGTGACTTGCTCAGGGTCACACACTATGCAAGTGGGGGGCTGTGAGATTCAAACCCAGGTCTCCAGGTTTGCAGCTCAGAGCCTTAAAACACTGCGCTGTACTGCCTCCATACTTCTAGACAAACTTAAAGTGATCTTACTAGCTCAAATGGGCAGACTGGGTGGGCCACAGGCCCTCATCTGCTGAAAGGATCTATGTATCTATTTCAGAAAAGTTTCATTCAACTTCAAAGAAGTTTTGTCCCACCAGACTGTTTCTGTTGCCTTCTTTCACAGATTTACTCCAAACACCAACTAACACAGCATGGTTTGCCAGCGTGTGCAGAGACGTCATTGACAGCATGTCTAACTGTGTAGAAGCTGTCTTCTTCCTTTGTATCTTGCGTTGGTAGCTTAGTGGCACATGTACGCTAATGTCATGATGTGTACGCGGAAGCTTGCGTACTGATGTCACTGTCACAAACGTGCTCCGCAGGTCAGGCCTCCTGCTCCCGTAGTGCCAACCTCAAAATGCAATAGTGTGAACAGGAGACAGACAGGGTAACCCTCCTGTCTGTTTTGGGTCCGAATCACCTACCAGCCTCGAGTCCTGGGGGTCAAAATGTGAATCTTATGCTAGCATGCCCAGTTAACAGGCTCAGATATGTACCCTCTTCGGGGGATGCAGTACAATCTTTCGCCCAGGAGCACCCTGCCAGGTTTCCAAAATGTACCCTTATGACTCAGTATGAGACCTATGTATATTCTTACCTTTAGCAAGATTAGTAACGCATTCAAGCCCTTAACAGCTGTCAGAATTAAACACTGGTTCAGCATTCACATGCAAAAGAAAACTGAGAAAACCACAGGCAGTATTTCAAAGAAAATACTGTTTACTAAAAATTGTAAAATAGGTAAAATCTCAAACACAGAACATATACATTCATAACTTACAGTCAATAAAAAAAATGTGGAAATTACAGAACAAAGACGCCTACAAAATACTTAAGTTCTTGTTTAGCTAGATGTTACCAGAGTGCCTTGTTTTAACTTAGAAGGTAAGTCTCTCTCTCTCTCTCTCTCTCTCTCTCTCTCGAGTCCAGAATGAAAAAGCAATGTCTTCCTCAGATGCCTGCTCATTTCAAAATCCATCTCCCCCCCCCCTTTGGTGAGGTCACAGTTAGATCCTCCTATAACTTTTTAACTTCTTACCATAAATATCCACAAGGATGTATGTTATTACTGTGAAAATCAGCAACTAGCAATTTCCCAAAATATGAGACTCTCTGATCAAAGCATTTCCTTTGACATTTCATAACCCCACAATCTGTCACTGGTTCTCTTCTAGGTGAGAAAACCATAAAGGATCAGCCAAATGACTTCCCTTCTTGCTATGTCATAAAATGCATATTTAGTTTCCAATTTCAAAGGCAGGAGCAGGTTATAAGGGGTAATATACTGTCCCTCTGGAAAGACGTCTTTAATTAGAGGTTTCCCTGGTCTGTTTATCACATCCTGCTGCTTCAGCCACACTGACACCTCTGAGGTCAAAGGTCAAGTATCACTGCTAGGCTGTTTTCTTGTCTAAGCATACCTTCACATACGAACATGTGAAATTTGCCAGCAGATAAAGACCTAGAGGTCTATCAAGTCTGCTTGAATGTGCAGCTAGCACCCCTTATTCTGCAGCTGCCCCTCCCTTCCACCCTTCCCCTTCATTAACCCTCCCCCTTGTCCTGTCCCATCCTCGTTTGAAGCAGTCCTGTTCTACTGCATACCACTTCAGCAGGTAACGCATTCCAGCCAGCCACCACCCTCTCTGTAAAAAAGTGTCTCCTCATCTCCCTCCTGAACCTTCCTCGCTCCAGTCTGATATCATGGCCCCTGGTGGCCCTCCCCTCCCTTACTTTGAACAGCCCCTCTGTACCCGTCTTGTTTATTCCTTTCATGTATTTATGTATGTATTCATACCATATATTTATTTTACAAATATTATACAATAATAATATTAGAGGGTTTATCACGTTACAGTCACGACTAGCCTACCTGGCCCAAACTACATACAGCAAGGTTGTGACTACCCCACGCACCATGAAGATAACACGCCTCCCAAACCAGCACTACCTCAGAAAACTGTCTCATAAAAAAAACTTTTATGTTTTCAAAGAAGTCACACTGACCTGTGCAACATAACTACTTACAATCATGTGTTCACATGTAAGATTTGTGTGTGTGTGTGTGTGTGTGTGTGTGTGTGTGTGTGTATGGAGTGGGTCTTGGGAATTCAGGACACATAGAAGGTCACAGGATATGTACAGGGCTAACCTTCGCAAAGCTCAAAGGGGCAAATAGTCACCCTAGTGTAACCTTACTTGCACATTTACATGCTCTAACTAAAATATGCAAATAAACATATACAAATAAATATCAGTTACTTATTATTCTTAGTTACTTAGTTATTAGTTACTTTTCTGAAATAACTGTTGAAAATAAAAAAAACTGATTAAATGTTTATAGGATCACATCCCTTGATAAAGCTCTGAGGGTAAGGAGCGAAACAATGGGACAGCATGTGTGGTTGTGAAGTTGTTTTTAAAGCCTGATGAAAGACTATGGATTACAGCAATGAAGATTTAAAAAATAATTCTAAGTTGTTGTGGGTGTTAGTTTGTACTCCTCCTTGTGATTATAGTCCACTGAACTGACTCTGGTGACTGTGCTTAGCCTGAAAGCATGTATAAGCATCAGGACAGCTCTCCAATATGCATTTTCCAGTTACTAAGGGGGCTTTTTGGAGGTGACTGACTCCTGTATGAGGAAATTCTCTAGGAGGAACAAGTACAAAAGGCCAAACTGGTTTGTTTTCCAAGGAAGTGAGGGAAGCAGTGGGTGCCAAAGAAAAAATTACTTACCATAGTAATCTTGTTTCTTCCCAGTGATACTCAGGTATTCATATCTTTCTGCAGTGCCCCTTTAAGCCAGAACTGCCCGGAGAGGATAGAATACATGCAAATGATGGAACTCTTTGCACGTGACAACTATTCAAATGCTGCCTTGAACTAACTGCCATAGTTCTAAAACCCCTCAGATTTCCTGGATGCTTGGAAAGGCAGGCCCCAAAGAACTATGCATACTGAATAGTAATAATAATCAATAATGATAATAGTAATAGTTAAAACCCATAACCCCTTAAATAAACCCTCCAACTGCAGGGGAAAACACAACGGATACCCCCAAAAATGTCAGTCACCTGAAAGAAGGGAGAAACACAACATGAACCTTGTTTATCAAAATTTTGTCAGAAAGTGGCATATATACTGTACCCCTGAGAGCACAGTATGCAGGACAATAGAGGATAAAGGTTCTAGAATGGGAGACAGGGTTGGAAGTTATGAATACCTGAGCATCACTGGGAAGAAACAAGATTACTATGGTAAGTGATTTTTTCTTCTAATCCCAGTAATACTCAGGTATTCCTAACTTTCTGCAGACTACGAAGCAGTAGCATTGGAGGTGGGCACAGAACCTTATTTTGGAAACAGACTTTGCAGGACTGCTGTGCCAAACCTAGCTTCACCCCTGGACTGAATATCCAGGTTGTAGTGCTTCGTAAAGTTGTGTACTGTTTTCCACGTAGCTGCTTTACAGATGTCAACTAGTGGAACATCTCTGGCAGCTGCTAAGGTAACAGCTGTCCTTCTTGTGGAGTGGGCCCTCAATCCTGTTGGAGGCTCCCTTCCAGCATTAGTGTAACAGAACTGGATACACTGGACTATCCATTGAGAAATGGACCTTTTCAATGCTGGGTTACTCTTTCCCACATCCCCATAAGTCAGGAACAGCTGTTTCCTATCCTACCTATGGTTCTTAGTGACTGTCATGTAGTAGTTAAGAGCTCTCTTAACATCCAGACTGTGAAGTCTTCTTTCACCAGAGGTGGAGTGCTCAGTAAAAAAGACAGGTAGGGTAATGGATTGGTTAAGGTGGAAATCAGAAATTACCTTAGGGAGAAATGTCCTGTTTGTCCTCACGACTACCTTATCCCTGTGGAATGAAATGTAGTCCTGTTCAATGCAGAGAGCCTGAAGCTCACTGATTCTTCCTGCAGAAGTCATTGACACTAAGAAAACTGTCTTCCATGTGACATACTTTAGATGAGCTGAGGACATGGGCTCAGAAGAAGGTCCCATGAGCTTAGCTATGCACACACTGACGTCCCATGCTGGCACCAGTTCCCTATGAGGGGGATGCAGATATGCCAAGCCCTTGAAGAACCTCCTAAAGATAGGGTTTGAAGATACTGTAACATTTCTTCCAGCAGAAATGCAAGCATATGCTGCAGCCAGGTGAACCTTAAGGGTGCTAGGCTGCAGTCCCAAGGAATGTAAATAAGAGAGGTAATCAAGAACAGCTGGAACCCCAGCCTGTGCTGGTACCAACTTTCTGGCTGAGCACCAGATAGAAATCCTTTTCCATTTTGAAGCATAGGTTTTCTTAGTGGATGGCTTCCTGTAACCTCTCAGGATGTCTAAGACAGCTTCTGAGAGGTGAAGACCTGCATATTCTAGGTCTTCTGGAGCCAAGCTTTGAGACTGAGAGACCTGAGATTCAGATACAGGAGTCTCCCCTGGTTGGAGGTTAACAGGTTGTGCCTCTGAGGGAGATGTATTGGCTCGGCTACAGACATGGACAGCAGAAGAGAGTACTAGGGAGCAATCTTAGACCTCGTACTCTCAAATGGGGACAGTGAGAGGATCTCAGATCTAGAAGTGGGTAGCCATTTGGGAACAAGTGACCACCAAACAGTGTGGTTCATGATAAACTCAGCTACAGAGTCAAGCCATACAAAAGTGAGGGTTCTGGACTTCAGGAGGGCTGACTTTGGCAAGATGGGAGAGTGCCTTAGCAAAGCACTAGCAAACAGGCTAGAAGGAAGGGTGGAGCAACAATGGGGAAATATCAAAACTGCTGTCACAGAGGTAACAAGCCTTTGTGTGAAGCAAATAAACAAATCAAAATGAAAGAAAAAGCCACTATGGTTCTCAAAAGAAGTGGCGGTGAAGGTTAGGGACAAAAAGATAGCATTTAGGAAGTATAAGGAAACACAGAAGGAACAGGACAGAGAACAGTACCAGTTAAGGCACAAGGAAGCAGAGAGGGTAGTCAGAATAGCTAGGGCACAAACTGAGGAAAAGATAGCCAACTCGGTTAAGAAGGGGGATAAAACCTTTTATAGGTATATCAGGGAGCATAGAAAGACAAAGGGAGGGATAGTGAGGCTGAATAGAATGGATGGTGGGTGGGCAGAGAGTGACAGTGAAAAAGCAGGGATACTGAATGAATACTTCTGTTCAGTATTCACAAAAGAGGAAGTGGGGGAGGTGCCTAATCCAATTAACAGAAGCACTCTGGAGAGGAGGTCGATCCCAGTCCTTTCACAGAAGAAAGGGTTCTGAAAGAACTCCTAAAACTGAAGGTGGACAAAGCAATGGGGCCAGATGGAATTCACCCCAGAATTCTAAAAGAATTAAGCAGAGAACCAGTGACACCACTGACTACCCTTTTTAACAAATCATGGGAGGATGGTGTGGTACCTGAGGACTGGAAGAAGGCTGATGTGATTCCCCTTCACAAAAGTGGGAGCAAGACAGAGGCAGGAAACTACAGACCTGTCAGTTTGACCTCTGTGGTAGTGAAAGTGATGGAATCACTTCTGAAGGAAAAATTTTTGAGTACCTAGAGGCCAGTGGGCACAGGACCCAAGGCAGCATGGGTTCCTGGCCAGGAAGGTCATGTCAGACAGTCTAACTGATTTCTTTGACTGGGTGACCAAAGTAGTAGACCAGGGAGGGGCTGTGGACATGGCCTACCTAGACTTTAGCAAGGCATTTGACACAGTCCCACACAAAAGATTAGTAGTCAAACTAACCAGCCTTGGAGTGGGTCCCAGGGTGGTAGCCTGGGTAAAACATTGGCTGAACAACAGGACACAGAAGGTAATTGTAAATGGAGTCCACTCTGAAGAAAGAGGGGTTACTAGTGGGGTACCACAGGGTTCAGTACTGGGTCCAGTCCTTTTTAATGTCTTTATAAGTGACATTGCAGAGGGACTGGAAGGAAAAGTATGCCTCTTTGCAGATGACACAAAGATATGCAACAGGGTTGATAAACAAGGAGGCGTGGAAAGGATGAGAAGGGACTTGGAAAGGTTGGAGGAATGGTCAGAAGTATGGCAGCTTGGATTCAATGAAAGAAGTGCAAAGTAATGCACCTGGGAAACAAAAGCCCAGGGCAAGGTTACACAATGGGGGGGGGGAGGTAGTAACAACAACATAAATGGAAAGGGACCTGGGGGTAATCATATCAGATTACCTTAAGGTTGACAAGCAATGTGAGAAGGCGGTAGGGAGGGCTGGGGGGATACTGGGATGTATAGGGGGAGGCATCACCAGCAGAAAACAGGAAGTTGTTATCCCCCTGTACAGACAGTTGGTGAGACCCCATCTGGAGTACTGCATCCAGTTCTGGAGACCCCATCTTCGCAAGGACATAGACAGGATGGAGGCAGTTTAGAGGAGGACAACTAAAATGGTGCAGGGTCTGCAAGAGAAGCCATACGAGGAGAGGCTAAAAGAGCTTAATATGTATGCCCTTGAGGAAAGGAGGGAGAGGGGGGACATGATAGAAACGTTTAAGTACCTCAGTGGAATCAACAAAGTCCAAGAGGGTAGCATCTTTCAGAAAAAGAGATGTGCAAGAACAAGGGGACACAATTTGAAGATAATGGGGGACGGCTCAGAGGCAATGTGAGGAAGTATTTTTTCACAGAGAGGGTGGTGGACGCATGGAACAGCCTTCCTGAGGAGGTTGTGGGGTCTAAAACTGTGGGAGAATTCAAGAATGCATGAGACAGACATAAGGCAATTTTTGTGGGGGGTAGGAAGAAGTAGTCTGTTGGTTAACTAGGATCTGCAGCTTACCCTCTAGGTAGTGAAATGGGCAGACTAGGTGGGCCAAGCGGTCCTTATTTGCCGTCAATGTCTATGTTTCTATGTTACCATGGCTACCTGGGCCAGTCTGGGGCTATCAAGATCATTAATGCTGACTAGGACCTGAGCTTGAACAATACCCTGTACACCAGAGGGAAGGGAGGAAAAGCATTGGTTACACAGAAGCAGAGCACACACTAACCTCAAAAGATACCCAGGGCACCAGTCTCATTTAAAAACATTTATTACTACACAAACAACAAAACGAGGCATTGCAGTGCTTGAGCCCATGTCCTCAGCTCATCTAAAGTATGTCACATGGAAAACAGTTTTCCTAGTGGCACTGCAATGCCTCGTTTTGTTGTCTGTGTAGTAATAAATGTTTTTAAATGAGACTGGTGCCCTGGGTATCTTTTGAGGTTAGTGCGTGCTCTGCTTCTGTGTAACCAATGTGAGTTGTTTTAGCATTGCAGCACCACACTCTATTTTTTTGGTGGGGGAGGAAAAGCATATAGGTGTTTCCCTGACCAGTCCAAAGCCAGAGCATCCAGGGGAAGTGTGCCCTGATCTGGTGGTCTGCAACAGTATTGTGGCAGGTGGTGGTTCTGGTGGGATGCGAAGGAGTCTATATCTGGGGTGCCCCACCTCCTGAGGATTAATTCCACCACCTGCCTGTTTAGGGCTCATTCATGGTGGGCCTGGCTTGATTCGACTCAGAGCATCTGCTAGGGTGTTGTCCTTTCCTGGCAGGTGGACAGCGTGTAGGGAAGCTCCCAATGAGTAAGCCCAGGCTCCAAATTTTCATGGTCTCAGTGCAGAGAGGACCCAACCTAGTGCCTCCCTGCTTGTTTATGTAGTACACTGTGGTGGTATCTGTTCTGACCTAACATACTAACATACTAAAATGCCAGCAGAATAGGCCTAACCGTCTTTCGAGTCTGCTTGATTGGTCAGCCCCCACCCTGGGTGCTGACCTTGCTGCCCCCCTCGCCTTCTCTGGCTTCTCCCTTCCCAGTTCTGGATATTCTTGCTTCATTGGATTTTGCTTCCAGAACCCTTCCCCTGTACCTGTCCCAGCCCCTCTTGAACCCCTCCACCGTCTCTGCCTCCACCAGCCCCCTAGGCAGTGCATTCCATGGCTCCACCACCCTCTCAGTGAAGTAGCACCTCCTCCTTTCGCAGAATTGCTCTTGAAGGTGGCCTTGTAGTCATCCACCTTCTTCATATAAGCCACTATTGATTCACCAAAAAGTGAATTTCCCTCCAAGGGGAAGTCCAGAGCCTTTGTTTGAGTATCCTGGGTAAGATTTGTAGCTCTTAGCCAGGCAAACCTACGTTAAGCAACAGTGTTTGCCATCCACCTGGCTGCTGTATCACTGGTATCAGCAGCCATTTGGAACTGACACTTGGCTGCCTCTAAGCCAAACCTGGCAGTTTCTGCCAGGTCATCAGACAAGGGTGAATGGGGCTTTTTGAGCCATGGCCAGTACAGACTGCCAAAAAGACTTCTGGTACTGGGCAGTGTAGGCCTGGAAATTTGCCTGTCTAATAGCCAAGGAAGCTGACGAGTATCCTTTTTTGGCCATACTGTCACTCTTCCTGGACTCCTTATCTGGTGAATGAGAAGCCAGAGGCACCTTAGCTTTGTCACAGGCAACTGCCTGCACCACCCCTGGTGGTCAGGGTGGGAAAACAGAAACTCTGCCCCTTCCCTTTCCAGCTGGTACTTCTTATCCAGCCTCTTATCAAGAGGGGGGACAGAATTAGGGGTCTGCAAAATCTTCAGTGCATCTTTCTTGAAGAATTTATTGACAGGCAAGAAGAGTGTCTTTGTGGGGGTTAACCCCATCATTTCAAGGTATTCCACCTCTTCTTCATCCTTTATTTCTTCTCTTGTGGTGATGCCCAAGAAATCAGCCATTTTCCTCACAAAAGTAAAATGTGAGGAATAATTCTCAGTGGTTCTAGGAGGTGAACTGAAGTCTTGCTCAGGGGATACCTCAAGCTCAATAGGTTCCCCTTCCTCCTCCTCCTCACATTCACCATAATCCTCTTCCTCCATAAATGAGGATTTACCTGCGCTGCCAGTCTGTCCAGCTGGAGCCTGAACAGGTGGCTGCTGGCCAGTGGGAAAAGACCCTGTAAGGCCTGCACCACTTTAAAGGCCTGAGCTATTTCCTGAGGAGAAGTCAGAGCCAGAGCACCCACAGAAGTTCTCTTTTTCTCAGTTGGGGGTTCAGTGTGCTTTACTTTCTTTGTCTTTCTTTCTTTCTATCTTTCTTTAGAGGGAACTGGGGAGTCAGCCAGTTCAGCAAGCCTCTTAGTGCTCACATCACCCGTCTCAGGGGATGAGGCAATTATTGTAGTGGTTTCACCCACAGCAGAAGAGGGTATCAGCTGGTCAGAGCCAGAGGGACCCTTAGGTGGAGAAAGTTTTTTTCCTAAGCCATTCCAGGCGTTTCTCCACTGTTTTTTCTGGAAAGGTTTTACAGATATCACAGTCTTCCTAAAGGTGATCATAGCCAAGGCTAGACACACATAAATACAGGTTACTCACCTGTAACAGGAGTTCTAGGAATGGTATATGTTGTTCATCCACACTCATTGGCAGGTATCCTTGCCGCTTTAAATCTTGCTGGAAGGTCTTCAAGCTTGCTCCTCCCACCCACCCGGGTGGTATAACTCTCGGCTCCGCCCCATGACGCCAGATCTGGCCCGCTGGAAGCTCAGGTTGTCGTGAGCCAGTCGGGTGAGTCGTGTGGATGAACAACATATACCATTCCTAGAACTCCTGTTACAGGTGAGTAACCTGTATTTAGGGACGTGGATATGTTGTTCATCCACACTCATTGGCAGACTCCTAGCAGTTCTCCGGGAGGAGGAGGCAAGACGACACCCCAATACTTACTTGGGAAAGAGGACTGGAGAACCGAGGCCCCAAAACCAGCATCCGGCGTGACTCAAGGTCGATGTGGTAATGGGTAATGAAAGTGTTTGCTGACTTCCAGGTAGCAGCCTGCAGATTTCCTGGATAGGGGCGTCCCTAGGCAGCCACCCCGTTGCAGCAGTATGGCGGGTAGAATGAGCTCTTATCCCTCTGGGAGGCTCCATGCCCGCCAACTTATAGCGAGAGATCTATGCAGGAAGTGACCCACCTGCTTATCGTCCGCAGGCTGCAGGTCTGCCAGATCTTGGCTTCAGCGTAGGTGACAAACAGCTGGCGAACCTCTCCCCGAATTTCAGCCGTGCGCTCCTTATAATAAGCGAGCGCCCTTCTAGGGTCCAGAGTATGGAGCCTATATTCGGCCTCCGAGGTGTGATTGGGGTAGAACACCGGCAGAGTCAACACCTGGTTAAGGTGAAACTCCGACACCACCTTCGGAAGGAATTTCGGGTGGGGGCGCAGGACAACCTTGTCCCTGTGGAAGACCAGGTAAGGAGACTCTATGGAAAGTGCCTGGAGCTCTCCCATCCTTCTGGCTGACGTGATAGCCACCAAGAAGGCGGTCTTCCACGACAGGTGAGAGAGAGCACACCTGTGCATAGGTTCAATGGCTTGCCCATGAGCTTTGCCAGTACCAGCAGTAGATCCCACGGAGGTGGGGGTTCCCGCACTGGAGGGGAAATGTGATCAAGGCCTTTGAAAAAGCGCCAGACCACCTTCTCCTGCGCCACCGACTGCTTCCCGGCCCGCGCCCGGTAAGCAGAGATGGCTGCCAGGTGCACCCTTAGGGTCGTCGACCTAAGCCCTTGACTAGAAAGGGACCATAAATAGTCCAAGATGCTTGCCAGGAACAGGAGGAAGGGTCCAAGCCTTGTTCTGACACCAAATGGAAAACCTTTTCCATTTGAAGGCATAGCATTTTCTGGTCGACTCACGGGATGCCTCAACTACATTGAGGACCTCGTCGGAAAGACCCAAGGCCTGGAACTCTAGCCTCAGGAACCAGGCCGTCAGGTGCAGGATTGAAGGTCCGGATGGAACACCTTCCCTGATTGACTGAGAGCAGGTCCGGGCGAGCTGGAAGCTGCACAGGAGTCCTGGAGCTGAGACTGAGGAGATCTGGGTACCAGAACTGGCGAGGCCAGTCTGGGGCTATCAGAATCACCTGCGCCTTGTCCCTCCTCGCCTTGAGAAGCACCTTGTGGATCAAGGGAAATGGGGGAAAGGCGTAAAAGAGGCCCGGGGTCCACTGCCTCGAGAAGGCATCCCCCTGCAGCGAGCCCTGCTGAGGGGGGCGGGCATGGAACAGACTCAGCTTCGCGTTCTCCCTGGAGGCAAACAGGTCCACCTGAGGTGTGCCCCAATGGGAGAACAGATGCTGTACTACCTCCGGCAGGAGAGACCACTCGTGGGATGCAGCCCTCATCCCGCTCAGGGCATCGGCCAGGGTGTTGGAGGCTCCTGCCACGTGAATGGCTAGAGAGATCCCAGGCTGCCAGACGAGTGACCAAATGCGGAGAGAGCTTCCTTGCATAGAAGCATGGAGCGGCCCCGCTCTGGCGGTTTAGATAGTACATGGTCGTGGTATTGTCCGTCTGGACTCGGACCACTTGACCCTGGAGGAACGGAGCAAAGGCGGTGAGAGCTAGGCGGACCGCTCGGAGCTCCAGCAGGTTGATGTGGCATCGGGACTCCCGGGGACCAGAGCCTAGCGCATGTTCCCCAGATGGGCACCCCAACCCATCAGAGAGGCATCGGTCGAGAGAGACCGCGGCTCGGGCGATCTAACGGGATGCCTCTCCTGCAAATGATCTGGAACGGTCCACCACTGGAGAGCTGCCCACATCCCTGTGTCACCGACACAAGCTGGTCCAAAGGATCGCAGCTGGTGACCACTGGCTGGCCAGTCCCCACTGAAGGGGACGATGTTCCAGCGGCCCAACGGACCACGCTGGTGCAGGCCGCCATGAGACCCAGGAGGCGAGGAAGTCCCGGCAGGGCGCAATTGCCCAACCAGAAATGATCGGGCAAAGGAGGAAAGAACCTCGCCCTGTCCGCGTGGAGCCGCGCCTGGCTCGAAGAGAGTCGAGCTGCGCCTCGATGAATAGAATCACCTGGCTTCGCCAAGTTCCCGACTTGGCCTCGCTGGATAAGGAGGCCCAGTTGAGAGCAGACCTGAGGGCCAGATCTCTGGACCACCCGCCTCTTCCTGGAGGGAGCTGCTATCAGCCAGTCGCCCAGGTAAGGGTACACCGGACCCCCGCGCCCGAGGAATGCTGTCACCACTGCCATGCATTTGGTGAAGACCCTGGGAGCTGGAGACAAGCCGAAGGGCATGGCTTGGAACTCAAGAGGATCCTTCCGCCGAAGCGAAGGAATCTCTGGTGAGACGGACGGATAGGGACGTGAAAACGCGCCCTGCAAGTCCAGAGAGCAGAACCACTCGACCGGCTGCTCCAAGGATGGTATTATCTGAGCCAGAGTGACCATCCTGAAGGTTCGAGACCTTAGGAACTTGTTAGGTCGTGTAGGTCGAGAATGGGGCGCCAGCCCCCCGTCCGCTTCGGAACCAGGAAGTACCTGGACACAAACCCTGGGTCTGAAGGAGGGTCCACCACCTCTCTTATCACCTCCTTCTGGAGGAGGAGAGCGATGTCGGCTCGACGAGCCGCCAGTGAGGCTGGGGATCCCGAAGCCCCCCGAGGGGCGACGGCTCTGAAGGGTGGTGCCTGCTCGAATTCCAGAGGCAGGCCTCTTCCCACCACCTCCAAGACCCACCTGTCCGTGGTAACAGCGGACCAGGCGGAACGGAAGTGCCGGAGCCGTCCCCCCACGGGGGGACCCAGGGGTAAGGTGACGGGAATGGGGGCGACACCCCTCAGCCCGTCACTGGGCAGGCTTGGAGGAGGGACCGGCCGAGGGACCTCCTGGGCCTTTTCCTCCCTGCCTCCTGTTAGAGGAAGCCGGCGGCTTGGGTTTGGGATGCCAAGGCCGAGCCTGCTGGCCCTGACGTTGCTGGGCCGGGCGCGCCGGGGGCGCAGAAGGACGAAAGGGCTTAGGCTGTGGTTTGCGGCCTTTGTCCTTCTGAGCGGAACAGACCGAGTCCAAGGTAGCATTGGACTTCTCGATCCTCTGCAGGTGACCTTCCACCCCAGGGCCGAAGAGGTCAGTCCCCAAAAAGGGAACATCCGCCAACTTGTGCTGGGTATCCGAAGTAAAGGTGGATATCCTCAGCCAAGCCCGACGACACATAGCCACTGCGGCCGCCACCGATCTGGCACATGAGTCCCCTATATCCAAAGCAGTCTGGAGCTGCTGTTTGGCCACTGCTCCTGCCCTGGTCCCGCACCTGCTTAACCGTAGTCTGCAGATCGGCGGGAAGATGAGGGATGACCTCATCCAGGGAGCCCAACAGGGCATGAGAAAAATGTGCCATGAGGACGGGCCGAACTGGCCTGACGAAGGCCGAGAGAGGACGCAGCGAGACTTTTCGCCCGACATAGTCCAATTTCTTGACTCCTGTCAGAGGTTTGTCCACATCCCGGCGCTAGCCGGGCGCCGCCGAAAACGCTGTTGGTAACCAACCCTCAGCAGAGGGTGTTCAAAACCGGACAGGAACCGGTAGGGACCGTGATACTTCCTGGCCATCCTGGCCGAGGCGCAGGGCAGGAAGCAGGGCGCTGCCAAAGCTCCAGTGCCGACCCACTATGGCCTCGGCCACCGAAAGGCCTCCGTGGAGAATCCCTCGTCCAGAATCTCCGTGAGGGGATACCTGGCCCGCTTTGGAACGGGTTCGAGCTCCATCCCGTGGACTCCGAGATGAGCCGAAGCAGTCCTAGGAAGGACGACGGCTATCGCCCATTGACTGACCTTCCTGAAGACTCCAAGTCCAGTCGCTGGAGAAAAAGGAGGAATCATCTTCGGACTCGAAGAGTCCTCAAGAGCTGCCTCTGGCCCGAGCCACTCTTCACCTGCCGAGGTCGGTCGGGAGTGAGGGTAACTGGCAGCCGATGGGGTAGACCCTTAGCCGACCGAGAATCCTTGGTCGGAGCCCCAGTTGGTGGCTGTGGAGGCGGAGGTTCCACCGGAATCAGTGGAGCAGCTGGTTTTGGCCGAACAACCGGCCTGGGTATAGGCTCCTCGGATAAATCGAGGGGTTGTGTCGGCCGCTCCGGTGACAGCCACTTAATGGCCGGGGAAGGCGACGGGGTCGGCTTACTCCCGGCCAGGAGGAGCTGTTGCAACATAAGGTCCTCGTACCGTCGACGTAATTTACGCCGAAGCCTCCCCTCGTCCGAGGAGGAGGACGAGGACGAGCGGCGACGCCGCTTACCGCGGTGCCGAGACCGAGACCGCCTATGACGGTGGGATCGGCTGGACCGCGAAGAGGTCCGAGACCGAGAGTCCCGGAATTTCCGAGGTCGGTGCGGGGAGGTGTCGGCCGGAACCGGCACTCCCTTCGCTCAGATGGTCCATCCGAGGCTCCGAACTGGAGGCACAGGCGAGCCAACGGATCTCAACTCTCCGGGGAACCTGGAGAGGGAATCTCGCTGCTAAAGGCGACAGCCTCGTCCAATGGGTCGAGAAAAATTCGACTTCATCGGTGGGAGTCTCGTCAACTGACCTGACGGGACACCCGTGGAGGCCAGTGGTCAAGCTTGAGGTCGCATCAAGCCGACGGTCGACGACCCGGGAGAGGGACCTTCCCCCGCCTCCCAAGAGCGTCGACGAGGGACTTACCCCTGTCCCTCTTTTTGACCGAGAATAAGGTCCCGAGACGAGGCCCTTCTCCTTAGTGGAGAGGGACAGACAAAGCTCCTTAAAAGAAGCCGTGTAAGAAGAGCCCAGAGAAAGGATAAATGCCGCGTCGAAGAGAGATATGCCCGCGGCCGCCTTCTTCGAGGGCTACCATCCGCCGAAGCTGATCCGCCGGCCCGCCGCCGCAGACACCGCCAACCGGGCCTCCTTGACTTCACCGGAGGGAACGCTCGGGACGCCCAGTTGCAATCGGCAGCACGGGTCTTCGAGGACGAGGGTGAGAAAGATGAGCACAGGTCGCAAGCCTGCGGGTCGTGCTCAAGGCCTAAGCAGTAGACACACGTGGAGTGTGGATCCGTCCGAGACATCTTCTGCCTGCATGGGCATCTCCGAAATCCGGGAGTCAATTTGTCCATCGCAGCCGCGAGGGATAGAAGACTGAAGTCTTTTTCACAAAATTTATTTTTAAATCCGCAAACGGAGAAATAGGAACCAGTCTCAAACGCAGAGCGTTAAGGAGGGAACCTGAGCTTCCAAGCGGTAAGGAAGATCTGGCGTCATGGGGCAGAGCCGAGAGTTATACCACCCGGGTGGGTGGGAGAAGCAAGCTTGAAGACCTTCCGGCAAGATTTAAAGCGGCAAGGATACCTGCCAATGAGTGTGGATGAACAACATATCCATGTCCCTAGAAACTATGTTTGTCTGCCTTACCAAACATTTCCCCACAAACAGAACAATTTTTAAAACCAGGTTCACCAGTTTTCTTTTTAGGTTTCTCTGACATTTTATCGGTAACTGATAAAAATGTTAACCGCTAAGCAATTTTAAAGTTTTAACAAAAGTTAGCATTCGCGGTTGGTTCCTGAACCGATAATGAACTGGAACCGATGAAGAAAATGAACCAAGACTAGCGGTTCAGTAAGCGATAAAGTGGTTACAAAAAATAAATATTTAAAATAAATTTAAGCTAAACTAACGGGGTTTTTTAGTCAGAAAACCCCCAAAACAACTTGGTTCCCCACCGGTTATAACGAAATGGGAGGAACCGATAAAAAAGACTAAAATAACGCTAACACTAGGTTTAATTACAAATAACAATAAGTAAAAGGCAGCAAATGAAAGAAAAAAAAATATTTATATATTTTTATAAGTTTCTTCATGCCACAGGAACAAGTCGAAGAGTGAGACTCTGAGCGACTAGACTTTACAGGCGGAGAGTGAAATCTGAGGGATTTTAAAACTAAGGCAGTTAGTTCAAGGCAGCATTTGAATAGTTTTCACATGCAAAGAGTTCCATCATGTAAGCAATAAGACACGACAGGGTGTGCATGGAACAGATTTTACTGCACGGCTAGGGGCGTAATGAGGCACGAGGCCTTGGCCGAGTGCCTTTAGCCCCTGGCGTGCAGTAAAATCTGTTCCATGCACTCACCTGGAGTTTCTTATTGCACTTATAAAATGGGCTCCTGTTTTAAAAACTTTTTACATTTGGGAAAAGCATGTTTATATGTAGAAACAATAGATTTACTTGTGTGCATTTATGATCAAATAGTCCTTCCACTCACAACAAATGATGTCACTGATGATGTCATTGTATTGTTGCCTACCTTCTTCTTCCTGTTTTTCTGTTTTCCCCATTCAAGATATGGAATGTTTATCATAGAATGTTTACCATGGAATACATGGATTCAAAATCTGCTCAGTTCCATTGGCAGAATGTTTTTCTGCTAACACTCTGTATGCATAGACAACAAAGGCCTTTGTTACAGCCAGAGCCTCAGTTATCTCTCTGTCAGGACAAGAAGAGAGAGTTACCTGATGAGCAGGTAAAGATAGAAGGGGATTTTTCACTGTAAGCAAAGAAACAGTTGTAGTAAAAACTATAAACAATACTTATTGTTTCTAATTTGTTCATGTGTGTAAGGAGATGTGATAATCAAGGAAACTACCGTAAATTAATTTGTTTATATTTTATTTAAGGTAGTTTATTTTAGGGCCCAGATGAAGTTTTTTTTTTACAGTGTAAAGGTAGCAGCCATGTTTGTGGTGGAAGATCAGTTCTGGCTGTAGGGGGCTAACTGAAATGCCTGTGTTCCAAATGCCCATTGATCTGGTTTCCAGACTCTTCACAGTCCTTTTTTTTAGCCATGTGTAAACCATATTTTACACATAAATAACAGCCAATCAGATTCCATGATTTTACCCTGCCATTTTATAATTGCACGTGTTCTATCCTCTCATGGTACTTCTGGCTTAAAGGGACATTGCAGAAATTTTTGAATACCCGAGTATTACTGGGGTTAGAAATTAGTAGTAGTAGATTTTATTTATGACGCCCTTCCCCTGAGGCTTTGGGCGCCATTACAATTTACAGAGGAAGCAGCATAAAACAAAACCATTATTAATAACATAAAAACATATCATCACAAAAGGAGGACATTCAAACAGGAATGGGAGAAAAAATGTTCAAGCTAAAGCAAGCAAAGGGGGTGATCAGAAGGGAAAGGGCAGACACAGACCTGCACACAGACGGAGTGTCAAAGGGGGAATTCTTTAGGTACTTCAGGGGGAAAAAAGACAATGGGGGTAATTTTCAGACTGCAATCAGGGGGTACTAGACAATGACCAGCAGAAGTAACAGCCTTCTGCTGGAAGTGTTACTGAGGAATACTTTTTGTAGCCTTGTTATAGAAAGAATGTTGTCTTGCTTGCATTGATCCATCTGATTGTTTCTTAGTTGGTACGTTTTTGTATCTTTTTGTCAGAAAATGACTAAAATATGATGATACATTAGTGAAAGGAGAAAGTCCAAAGGGGATATTGCTAAGATCAAAGGAGATAAGGGGGCGTGTGAAGAGGAGGACCATGTAAAAGCATCTATCCTAAATAGATACTTCTGCTCAGTATTTACTGAAGAGAGGGTAGGGCAGGGCCCACAGCCCAGCACCATGGACACAGTGGGGAGGGAGGTGAGCACTACTCCCTTCACAAAAGAAAGGGTCCTACAAGAGCTCGATAAGCTCAGGGTGGATAAGGCAATGGGACCTGATGACATACATCCCAGGGTACTAAAGGAGCTAAGGGTGGAACTAGTAAAGCTATTATCAGAACTGTTTATTGAGTCTCCGAGCACAGGAGAGGTCCCAGAAGACTGGAGAAGGGCTCATGTGATCCTGCTCCACAACAGTACTAGCAGGGAGGAGGCAGAGAACTACAGACCAGTCAATCTTACATCAGTAGTGGGCAAGATTATGGAGGCACTCCGTAAGAAAACGATAGTGCAACACCTGGAATCCATAGGAGCACAGGATCTAAGACAGTATGGGTTTACAAAAGGAAGGTCCTGCCAAACTAATCTCATAGATTTCTTTGACTGGGTAACCAGAGTGGTGGACCAAGGGGGAGCAGTTGATGTTGCCTACCTTGACTTCAGCAAAGCTTTCGATACTGTTCCACATAGAAGATTGATTAATAAGCTGGGTAGGCTCAGGGTGGGTCAGAAGTTGGTCAACTGGGTGGCAAACTGGTTGACGGGCAGAAAACAGAGAGTGGTGGTAAACGGTATACAGTCAGAAGAGATGCAAGTCACAAGTGGGGTACCTCAGGGATCATTCCTGGGGCCAGTCCTCTTCAATATCTTCATCAGTGACATAGCAAATGGACTGGAGGGTAACGTTTGTCTGTTTGCAGATGACACCAAGATCTGCACCAGAGTAGAGGATCCAGATGGGCTGGGCAGAATGAGAAGAGATATGGATAAACTAGCAAAATGGTCAGAAGAGTGGCAGCTGGGGTTTAATGCAAAGAAGTGCAAGATCATGCACGTAGGGAAGAGAAACCCTGAAGCCACCTATGGGCTGGGAGGGGAGTTGCTGGCAGTCACAAGAGAAGAAAGAGACTTGGGCATCATCATCACAGATGACCTGAAATCATCCAAGCAGATCACTATAAGCAGTAGGTAAGGCTAGGGGATGTTAGGGTGTATTAGTAGGGGTATCACAAGTCGGAAGAGGGTGGTAATTATCCCTCTTTACAAGACACTGGTTAGGCCCCATCTGGAGTACTGCGTGCAGTACTGGAGGCCACACACCTTCACGAGGACATTAACCAAACTGAGGCATTCCAGAGAATGGCAACCAAAATGGTGCAGGGACTGCATCAAAAAACATATGAGGACAGATTAACGGAGCTCAATATGTATACCCTAGAGCAAAGGAGGGAGAGAGAGGTGATATGATCGAAACATTCAAACACCTTAAGGGCAATAACAAGGTGAAAGAGTCTAACATGTTTCAATATAAGAAAAATAGCAGGACAAGAGGACACAGCATGAAATTAGAGGGAGGCCGATTAAGGGATAATGTGAGGAAGTTCTTTTTCATAGAAAGGGTGGTGGATGCATGGAACGGCCTACCTCAGGAAGTGGTGGATATGAATACAATGCAAGGCTTCAAACAGGCCTGGGATAGGCATAAGGGAGCAATACAGATGAGTATGAATAGATAGGCCAATGACAGAGCAAAGGCCAATGGCACATTTATAAGGTAGAAAACGAAATGGGCAGACTGGATGGGCCTTGCGGTCCTTATCTGCCATCAGCTTCTATGTTTCTATGTATATAATAAAAAAAAAAAAGCAGATATGACACCAGGACTGAATGGCTTACACCCGAGGGTGCTTAGGGAGCTGGGTTCAGAGCTGACTGATCCCCTAGCTCCACTGTACAGATGCCCAGAATCTGGCGTAGTGCTGGGGAATTGAAGGTCTGTAGATGAGATTCTACACTCTGTGGGGGGGCAACTACAGACTGGTCAGTCTTACCTCCACTATAGGTAAGCGGATGGAGACCCTGGTAAAAGAAAGCCATGTGGCCTACCTAGAGGCAAATGGGTTACAGGACAGCATGCTGTACAGATTTGTGGCAGGGAGATCATCTCAGCCCAACCTACTGTTATGGTTTTGACTGGGTCACAAGTGAGGTTGACAGAAGGCAGGCGGTATATACACTCTACTTCGATTTCAGCAAAACCTTCGACTCGATGCCACGAAGCAGTACAACTGGGACGCCCATACTGACGTCACTAACCCTATAAATGTGTGAGCGGCCCCGCTCCCTCTTCAGTTCTCTCCCCCGGACACTAAGGGAGCAAAAGTCCGGCCATATGGGACTCAGGAAAGAGAGATGTGCCCAGGCCTAAATAAAAGGCTGGATACACCATATAGCCAGTCTAAGCAGAGGACCCCAAGTAGGGGGATGGTGTGAGGGAAGGCAAACCTGATGACTGAGATCCCCCTCAAAGATCTACTGTTACGGTAAGTTCTTACGCAACTGTTCTGTCTTCTTTGGGGGTATCTCAGTGACCCAAGGGTGCCGGAAGATGGTAAAAGCTGAGGGGGCTGAGAATCAAAAGGGCACTTATGAGGGTACAAAGGGCACTTTTTCTATACTTGTTTTTGCCATACAGAAATAAAAAATGGAGTGGCTACCACCCCTTCCGCCCCCCCGGTTCCGGCACCTGTGTCTCAGTTATCAAGTTGCACCACATGAACGAGTTCCAAGCAGTTACAGGTACAGCAGAGCAGTCTGGGAAGAAGGTAAACCAAGTCCTAGAATGGGAGGTCCTGCAGAACAGTACGACTGAAGCCTGCTTGGGCTCTAGAAGCAATGTCAAGACTGCAGTGCTAGGTGAAAGTATGGACGGTACTGCAAGTGGCAGCAGCACAAATGTCAGCAGCTGGTATCCACTTGAATCAGGCCACAGAGGTAGCCATGCCCATTGTGGAGCGGGCTATCACCACCCCTGGCAACTCCTTGCCATGCTTGTTACAGCAAAACAAAATACAACCGGCCAACCATCCAGACAAGCATTGTTTAGAAACCTTAGCGCTCTCTCTTTAGTGGGCGAAAGAAACAAAAAGCTGCTCTGACTTCCTGCAGTCCTTAGTTCGCGGCAGATAATATTTCAGAATTCTGTGCACATCTAAAGTGTGGAGCAGTGCTTCCCCTGGATTGGAAAGCTTCAGGAAATAAACAGGTAGGTGGGTAGATTAGTTCAGAGTAAACTCAGACACCACCTAGGGAGAAACTTAGGATTTGTGCACAAAGATACCCAGTCTTTCTGAAAAATCAAATAGAGCTTGCCTGAAGCTCAGAAATCCTTCGGGCAGCAGTGATAGCAACCAAAAATAACACTTTCCATGAGAGAAAGCATAGCTTGCAAGTTGCAGCTGGCTCAAAAGGAGACAGTGTCAATTTCTCCAAACTAAAATTTAAATCCCAAGCCGGGAAAGGGGAATGGACTGGAGGTTTCAGGTGCAGAATGCCCTTAAGAAAGGTACGGGAAGGGGGGTACTGTGGAACATGCTCACTGACAAGACGCAGTTGGAGCTCTTCAACATAATCACTTTAAAACAACCAAAATAATACAGGAAAAGTGTCATTATTCAACAAGACTGGAGTTCTCAGAGGCAAGCGCTACCAGGTGATACCAGACATCAGCTATGGGTCGCACCAACAAAAGACATACGACCACATCCAAAAATCAACCAATAGCGAGCCACCATAGCGGGCTTCAAGAAATCTATGCAAGCTCTGGGCTCAAAAATGGAATAGATTCTTAAAAAAAATTAAGGAGCAAGACGCTAAAATAACTGACGCTACAAAAACATCGACTTTGGCAGAATTGATGGCAGCAAAAGCCCTGGCATCCTCTAACACATTTCAGCAGGAAAACGCCCAGCTCTGCTACAGGCTCGAGGCCCTTGAAAATGCTCAGAGGGCCTCAAACATTCGTATTGTAGGGCCTCCCGAAAACACAGAAGGAGACAACCTGCTTTTTGTTCTGAAACAATGGCTGCCGGGAGCCCTACAGCTTACAGCCTCATTAGACCCTAACACATTCATTAAGGCTTACCGGATCTTGCCTAGAACAGCAGTGGCCACCAATGAGCTCCCCAGAACAGTCAGCATGGTAACGATGAACCCAGCAATTTGGGACATTATTTTTTCAGCAGCACAAAATGTTGATCGGCTTAATTTCCACGGATCCACCATACATTTATTCCCTGATCTCTTGTTCGCTACTAGCAAGAAGGAAAAGTTTGATACGTCAGCTAGCTGCGCAGTTTGGAGGAAACTCATTCGCCCCGATGCCGGCTCAACCGCGGATCCAGCATGGAGGCCATGTATATCAGTTCACCGACCCCGAAGAAGCTGGGAAAAAGGCAGAAGCTTTCAGCCTGGAATTTGAGAGGGCCAGAAGACAAGAAGCAACTGATTACGAATTGGATGATGGCACTTGAGTATCTGCAGGTTCCCCTATGCACTTTTTCAAAAGATTGGAGACTGTAAAGAACAGGTTACTCATCTGTAACAGTAGTTCTAGGAGCGTGGATATGTTGTTCATCTACACTCATTGGCATTGTCCCTTCCCCCTTTAAATCTGCCGGAAGTCTTCAAGCTGGCTCCTCCCACCCACCTGGGTGGTACATGCCTCGACTCCATTCCATGACGCCTGATCTTAGCCCGCTGGAAGCCAGGTTGTGTGTGTCCACAGCTGGGGAGGTCGGGTGGGTCCGTGTGGATGAACAACATATACCACTCCTAGAACTACTGTTACAGGTGATGACCTGTTCTTCTAGGAGCGTGGATATGTTGTTCATCCACACTCACTGGCAGACTCCTAGCAGTTCTCCGTGAGAAGGGAGGCAAGGCACCCACTCCCTACTTAGGGAACAGAGACTGGAAAACTGAGGTCCCAAAACCAGTGACTCAAGGTTGATGTGATAGTGGGTAAAAAAGGTGTTTGCTGACTTCCAGGTAGCAGCCCGACAGATTTCCTGAATAGGGATGTCCCTGGAAGCAGTCACCGATGCAGTAGTATGGTGGGTGGAATGAGCTCTTATCCCTCTGGGAGGCTCCTTGCCCGCCAACTCATAGCACAGACCTATGCATGATGTAATCCATCTCGCTATGATCCGTTCGGCTGCAGGTCTGCCAGAAGCGGCATCATCGTAGGTGACAAACAGCTGGTGAACCTCTCCACGAATTTCTGCCATCCTCTCCTTGTAGTAGGAGACAGCACATCTCAGGTCCAAAGTATGGAGCCTGTACTCAGTGTCTGAGGTGTAATTAGGGTAGTATACCGGGAGAGTCAACACCTGGTTAAGGTGAAACTCTGACACCACCTTTGGAAGGAATTTCGGGTGGGGGCGCAGGATAACTTTGTCCCTGTGAAAGACCAAATAAGGGGAGTCCACTGAAAGTGCCTGGAGCACCCCTGTCCTTCTGGCTGACATGATAGCCACCAGGAAGGTCGTCTTCCACGACAAGTGTGATAGCTCACACTTGTGCATGGGTTCGAATGGCTTGCCCATGAGCTTTGCCAAAACCAGCAGTAAATCCCACGGAGGTGGAGGTTCACGCACCGGCAGGGATATGTGATCCAGGCCTTTGAAAAAGCGCCCGACCACTGTCTCCTGCGCCAATGTCGGCTGACAGGCCCATGCCTGGTAAGCAGAAATGGCTGCCAGGTGCACCCTAAGGGTCGAAGACCGTAGACCCCCTTTGGAGAGAGACCAAAGATAGTCGAAAATGTTAGCCACATAACAAGATAAGGGGTCCAGACCCTTACCCTGACACCAAATGGAAAATCTTTTCCAGTTGAAGGCATAACATTTCCTGGTCGATTCCTTTCTAGATCCCTCCACCACGGTGTAGACATCTTCAGAAAGACCCAAAGCCTGGAACTCTAGCAGCTCAGGTACCAGGCTGTGAGATGCAGGGATTGAAGGTCTGGATGGAAGACCTTCCCCTGATTGAGAGATACCAGGTCCGGGCGTGTGCAAAGCCACTCCGGGGGCCTGCAGCTGAGTCTGAGGAGAGCTGGATACCAGAACTGGCACAGCCAGTCTGGGGCTACCAGAATCACCTTCGCCTTGTCCCTCCTCAGCTTGAGTAACACCTTGTGGATCAACGGAAACGGAGGGAAGGTGTAGAGGAGGCCTGGGATCCACGGCCTCGAGAAGGCATCCCCCTGCAGCAAGCCCTGCTGAGGGGGGCAGGCATGATACAGCCTCAGCTTGGTGTTTTTCCCTGGAGGCAAACAGGTCCACCATCGGTTTGCCCCAGTGGGAGAACAGGCTGTAAGCTACCTCTGGATGGAGAGACCACTCATGGGATGTCTGGCCCATGCAGCTGACAGCATCTGTCAGCTGGTTCGAGGCTCCTGCCACATGGATGGCTAGGAGATCCGCCTCCAACCGGCTCACAAGGGTCCAGATGCAGATCGCCTCCTTGCACAGCAGACAGGAGTGCATACCGCCCTGTTTGTTGAGGTAGTACATGGTTGTGGTATTGTCCGTCTGGACTTGAACCACTTGACCCTTGAGCTGAGGAGCGAAAGCTGACAGTGCCAGTCTGACTGCTATGAGCTCCAACAGGTTGGTGTGGCATCGGGACTCCTCGCGGATCCAGAACACGTGGACCCTGTTGTCTCCCATGTGGGCTCCTCAACCTATGAGAGAGGCATCAGTCGTGAGGACGACCGTTGGCTCAGGGTGAACAAATGGGATCCCTTTCTGCAACCGGTTTGGGGTGGTCCACCATTGGAGAGCGCCCCACATCTTCTGGGTTACAGTGATCAGCTGGTCAAAATGACCATATCGCTGAGTCCACTGGGCGGCCAGTTCCCATTGAAGGGGGCGCATGTGCAACCGGGCCCAAAGGACCACTGAGGTGCACGCTGCCATGTAACCCAGAAGGTGCAGAAAGTCCCGGGCAGGGCGCAAGTGCCCAACCAGAAATGATTGGGCAAAGGAGGAGAGAACCTCCACCCTGTCTGCCGGGAGTCGAGCTCTGGCTTGACAAGAGTCGAGCTCTGCCCAGAGAAGCACATCACCTGGGACGGAACGAGTTCCGACCTGACCTCATTGATCATGAGGCCGGGTTGGGAGCAGGTCTGGAGGGCCAGATCCCTGGACTTCTCCACCTCCTCTTGGGTGGAACTTGCCAGGAGCCAATCATTGAGGTAGGGGTAGACTCTGACCCCTCGATGCTTAAGATGGGCCGCCACCACTGCAATGCATTTGGTGAAGACCCATGGGGCCGATGACAGGCCAAACGGCATGGCTCAGAACTCATACAGTGTCCCCTAGACCCTGAAGCAGAGGAACCGCTGATGGGACAGATAGATTGGGACGTGAAAGAATGCGTCCTGTAGATACAGTGAACAGATTCACGTTTCGCTCCAAGGATGGTATGATCTGGGACAGAGTGACCATCTGAAAGGTGCAAGACCTGAGAAATTGATTCAGGTCGTGGAGATCTAGAATGGGGTGACCCCCCCCCCCGTCCACTTGGGCACCAGGAAGTACTTGGAGACGAAGCCTGGGTCTGCAGATGGATCTGCCACGAGAGCTACTGCTTCCTTACGGAGGAGCTGAGTAATGTCGTCTCCAAGAATCGACTGGGTGCATGCGGAAATCCGTTCTTCCCGAGGGGTGCGGGCTTGGCTGCAAGGGTACTGCTCAAACTCTAGAGGCAGTCCCTGACCGACCACTTCGAGAACCCACCTGTCCAAAGTGATAGCGGACCACATGGAAAGGAAGTGGTGGAGCCGACCCCCCCCCCCATGGGAGGGCCCAGAGCTGGGGTGACGGAGAGAGGGGTGGCAACCCCCATCCTGTCACTGGTCAGGCTTAGACGTGGCTCCAGGACCTGAACCTCGGCCTCCTTTGCGGGCCTGTTGGGGTCCAGGCTTGGGCCGAGGGCGCCAAGCCAGAGCCTGCTGTTGATGCTGATGTTGCTGTCCTCCTTGGTAAGAGGACTGCTGGACCACAGGGGAAGAGTGTCAAAAAGGCTTCTTCTTTTTCTTCTGCTGGTTCTTGCCCGAAGAACCCTTGGCAGAAGTGGCATCCAAGATGGCACTGGACTGCCCTATGTGCTGGAGGTGACCATCCACTCCCCGGCCGAACAAGTCGGTCCCCAGGAAAGGCACATCAGCTAGCTCATGCCGAGCATCTGCTGGGAAGGAGGAGAGCCTCAGTCAAGCCCTGCGGCGAGAGGCAACTGCCGCGGCCATCGAACGGGCACAAGAATCCCCGATGTCAGGGCTGTCCGGACCTGCTTGAATGTGGTCTGCATGTCCGCGGGGAGATGAGGAAGAACTTCATCAAATGACCTGAGAAGGACATGAGAGAAGTGTGCCATAATGACAGCCAAACTGGCCTGACGAATGCCCAAGGAGGAAGCCGCATAGACCTTCCGAGCTGAGTGGTCCACATTTTTGGACTCTTTGTCAGGGGGACAGCCCATGTTGGCAGAACACCTGAACACAGAGGCTGTCACCAGGCTCTCGGCCGAAGGGTGCTCTGTGAACCCCACAAGGGACCCCATGGGCACCGTGTACTTGAGGGTCATGCGGGTAGATGGTGCTGGATATGAGGCAGGGCGCTCCCAAAGTTCAAGGGCCTGACCAACAATGGCTTCGGCCACAGGAAAGGCCTCCGCCAGGGTATCCCCTCTCTTCAGGATATCTGTGAGAGGGTTCTCTGCCTTTTTCTGGATAGGTTCCAGGGGCATTCCGGTAAAGTCGGAAATGAGACGGAGACTCCCTTGGAAGGAGGAAGGGCCTTCCTCCATCCCTGTGCCAGCGGATGACTCATCATCCCCAGGATGAGTGTGGAACCCAGTGACATCTGAGTCCGAGGAGTCAGGATACAGTGGCCTGCCAACTAAATCACCCTTGACCCACCGTGGGCGGCCCAGGGTGACCATGATCGACAGACGTCGGGGAAGTCTGGTATCTTGTCTGTCCTCTTTCGAGGGAGACCCTTCCATAGGCTGTTTAGGCGGCGGTTCCACCAAAATAGGTGGAGAGACTGGAACAGGCTGAACCAGGGTAATCGGCCAGTCCCAAGGGTGGGGGAACCAAGGGCTTTGGATCTGGTGGGGTCGGCTTCAGCCTGGGAGGCGAGAGCCAGGTAATGGCCGGGGAGGGTGGCGGAGTTGGCTTCTGCCTGGTCAGAATCAGCTGTTGTCACATAAGGTTCTCATAGTGCCAAGGTCCTCATAGTGCCAACGGAGTTTCCGCCAGAGCCTCTCCTTATCCGAGGAGACGAGGACGACCTATGGTGTCACCTCTTCTTAGAGCGCTTATGGCTCTTCCTTGATCGTTCGGCCGAGGGGGTTCTGGACCTCGACCAGGATCAGGCAGGCTGACTCGGTCGATAGGGAGACTCTGGGGGATTGGTGAAACCCGAGGGTCTGGAACCAGGTCCTTAATGGCGACGCCAGCGGGATGGGTCTCCTCATCAGGAAACACAAGGACCAGAGTCCCTTCTAAACAGTCGTCAACCATGGCCGGCGACAAGAGGGTCGATTGGGTCAAGAATGATCTCGACCTCATCGACTACTTCCTCATTCATCTGGACAGACGGAAGATCCATGAGGCCTGCGACCGAGGAGGCGATCTCGACTGAGGTCGAGACCGCGTGCTCCTGAGACTGAGACCTCTGTCGGTCCCAAGAGCACCTTTGTCTAGACGAGGACCAACTAGGTTATTTGTCCCTCTTCTGAAAGCGGGAGGATTGCGAGCCCGTGGGCGCCTCACCCCGGGTGGGGAGAGACTGGCACAACTCCTTGAAAGAGCCTGTAAAGGTGGAGCCCAGGCTGAGTGGAACGAAGAAGCTTAGATTCACTGAAGCGAGGGCGGCCTCTTCCACGAATGCCTGCATGTGTTCCAGCTGCTCGGCGGAGCCCGCGGCTGCGGAAACCGCCCACCTAGCCTCCTTGGACTTCTCTGGAGGATTCCTTTTCTCTGGTCCCCCCAATATCTGGCGTGTCGTGTGGTCGTCCAGGATGCTGGGACGGAACGCCAAGCAGTAACTGCTGGACGAGGTGTCATGGCCGACACCTAGGCAGTAGATGCACGTGAGATGGGGATCGATGCGCGACATCTTTTGGCCGCAAGGACACCGGCGAAATCCTGGGGAAGATTTCTCTTCCATGATTAAAGATGCAAAGGTGCGATCGCTAACTCGAACGAGTTTTAATTTCGGTAAAACCAAAGATTTGAAAGCCAGGGCCTACGAAATGCGAGAGCACGAGGGAGGCAACCTGTATCTTCCTGCGGAAAGGAAGATCTGGCGTCATAGGGCAGAGCCGAGGCATATACCACCCAAGTAGGTGGGAGGAGCCAGCTTGAAGACTTCTGGCAGATTTAAAGGGGAAAGGGACAATGCCAATGAGTGTAGATGAACAACATATCCACGCTCCTAGAAAGAGTTTTTCTCCAAGTAGCAGTTTCACTGTTTAAAACTGTTAAAATGTTAGAATTGTTGGGAGCTGCGTTTAGAGAGTACGTTCTTGGTACACTCAAAGGTCAGGTTAAGATACCAGTCTAATTTGGGGTGATAAGGGAAATACAGTATTGTTTAACATTAAATATGCAAATCAGGGACCTCTCTGAGGGGGACGGCTCAGGGGTAATGTGAGGAAATTGTTTTTCACAGAGAGAGTGGTGGATACATGGAACAGCCTTCCTGAGGAGGTTGCTGGGTCAAAAACAGTGGAGGAGTTCAAACATGCATGGGGCAGACACAAGGCAATTATAGTGGGGGGTTGCAGGAAGTAGGCTGTTGGTTAACTAGAATCTGCAGCTTATCCAGTAGGTAGGGAAATGGGCAGACTGGGTGGGCCAAGTGGTTCTTATCTGCCATCAAAGTGTATGTTTCTATGCTTCTCTTTGTTTTGGTCCAGAAGTGATGATTATCTTCATTACATATCTGTGGAGAGCTGGACGAAGTTCATACTGTGTGCTAGCACATAAAGGATAAAAATGTTTGGAGGAGAGGCATAACAACATTAGCTGTTGTATTTTTTCTATGTTGGGTAAAATGTTTGCTGTGCAATGCTCTCCCATGAGTCTTGTGAGGTGCAGCTTTTTATGGACTGCCATATTAATTTCTCAAATGAAGGACTACCCCAGTATTCGAAAACAAGACTGCTTAGACTAATTACACCTGTTACATGTAATGTATCCAGTTCGTAAGATGTGAACTCTGGCACAAAATACTAGTATGTACTTTTTTTTTTTAATTGAAAAACAATCAAATATAAGTTTAAAAAAAGAGAAAAGTACGGGACACATCCAACCGTCCACTGGCTTATGAAAGGCAGAAATAGCCGAAACGTGCACCTTGAGGGAGGAGTACAGTACTGGAGGCCTGAGTCTGACAGTGATATCAGATAGTCCAGAATCTGGCTCATCGGACAGGTGAAAGGGTCCAGATGATGTCTGGCAGCCCAGATGGCAAACCTCTTCATGGCATATGTGGCTCTAGTGGAGGGCTTCCGAGCTGCCATGACGATGCCTGCTACCTTCTGAGACACTAAATCAGGTGATGGCTATGTCCTCAGGAGTCAGGCATGCAGATGAAGTGACTTGAGGTTCAGATGGACCAGGGTTCCCTGAATCTGCGTAAGCAGGTCCCTGCACAGGGGTAGAGGGACTGGAGGTTCCTCTGCTAACTGCTGCAGTAATGGAAACCATACCTGCCGAGGCAAGTACGGTGCAACCAAGATCATGCTGGCCCCCTCCATCTGCAACTTGATTAACACCCTCTGAGTCAGAGGAAATGAAGGAAAGGCATAAAGGAGCCTCCTGCTCTAGGAGAGGGACAATGTGTCTCGCCAGAAAACTCCAGGCCCTGGATCTAGTGAGCAGAATTTGGGCAGTCTTCCGTTGAGCAGGGACACAAAAAGGTCCAACTGTGGATGACCACATCTGTTGAACAGATCCATCTGCGATGGATGAGAGAAGCTCCTACTCATGCATCCTGGATTGAGTGTGGCTGAGGCTGTCCATTAAGGTGTTCAACATGCCTAGGACGTGGACTGCTGAGAGTTCCAGGCCGAGGTCAACAGCCCAGTATCAGACCCTCATTGCTTCCCTGCAAAGGGGATACGAATGCATCCCTCCCCCCAATTTGTTGATATAGTACACCACACTGAAATTGTCTGACTGAATCAACAACTGGCCCAGACAGAGGTGGCTTTGGAAGGCCTGCAGGGCATACAGAATTGCCCTCATCTCTAGGACGTTTATATGGAAGGAAGTCTCGTTCTGGGGCCAGGTATCTTGTGTCTAGAATGGACCCAGGTGTGCCCCCCTTCCCCAGCATAAGCCTGAGACATCCATAGTGAGAATCCCGCTGGGGAGATGAGATTAGGAAAGGGACCCCTCTTAAGAGGTTCTGGGGATCCATCCACCATTGGAGCACCCTGTGGACTGGAGAGGACACCAGCACGAGCTGATCCAGGTTGTCTGTGCACTGGTCCCACTGTACCCAGAGGGTCCACTGGATCACCCACATGTGCAGTCTGGACAGGGGGACCGTGGCAATGGCCACAGCGATCAGGCCTAGCAGCTTCAAACAGACCCTCGTGGAAACATAACGGCTCTGTGCAACTGCCTGAGCCTGTGAGATGAGGCACTCTACTCTGTCTTGAAACAGGAAAGCTCTACCCTGTACCGAGTCCAGAACTGCTCCTATATACTGAAGCCTCTGTGACAGGATCAAAACAAACTTGGGCGGTCTGACAGTGATGCCCAGTGAGTGGAACAACTGGAGAGTCCTCTCCAGGGTGCGCAGACGCTGGCCCCTGGTTGGGGCTCTGAGGAGTCGGTCGTCCAGACAGGGGAAGATGTACACAGGCCCCCCTCACCGTAGAGCAGCAGCCACGGCCTCTAAGCATTTTGTAAAGCCTCGTGGTGCAGAGGATAAGTCAAAGGGCAAGACTCTGAATTGGTAATGTTCACCCTGAAAAAGGAACTGGAGAAACGGCCTGTGTGGTAGACACAAAGAAATATGCAGGTAGATGACCTGCATGTTGAGGGAGCACAGCCAGTCGCCCTGTTTAAGCAGGGGCAGCAGCCTCGGGGGAGTGACCATGCAAAACTTTTTCTATTGGATGTGGAGACTGAGGTCTTTGAGATCCAGAATAGGCCTCAGGTCTCCAGTTCTTTTGGGAACCAGGAAAAACCTGCAGTAGAACCCTTTGTTCTTCTGCTGCTAGGGCACTGGCTCGATTACCCTTTACCGCAGATGGGAGTGTACCTCCCCCCGAAGGACCACTGCATGGTCTGGAGGATAGGTGGAGGGTACTGGGGGAGTCTCTGGGGGTTGTTCCAAAGGCTCCAGAGTGTGACCCCTTTCTATAATCTGAAGGATCCAGGCATCTGAAGTTATGGTTCTCCACTGAATGAGATGGGGTGATGGAGGGAGAACCGACCACCGACCACCACCTCTTTATCAGGACTGGAAGAGGCAGTATGGCAAGGAGTCAGGCAGGGGCAGATCCAGTCGCTGGGGCTGATCCGTCACCTCGGGGATGCTTCACAGCAGGGCCCCAGGAGGAAAAGGGGGGAGGCAAGACAGAACTGGCCTTCCATCTTCCCTGAAGATGAGAGCTTGCACCAGACTGGCAGGACACCTTTTAGAAAGAATGGGTGCTGTCTGCTCATAGGCTGGGTATAGTAGAGCAAATGAATGGACTTAACAGCCCTACCAGAAGCCTGTAACTCATTAATGATGTCCTGGACATCAAGCTCGAAGAGCTCTGAGTCACTGAGTGGGACATTAAGCACCCTTTGCTGGACATTAGCCGCAAAACCTGAGAGCCTGAGCCAGGCATGCCTATGAAGGCAAATGCCTGTAGCAGCAACCCGGGCGACCATGTCAGACATGTCCTACAATGCCCAGAAGAGGTGTTTACTAATATCCTCAGCGGCCTGGAGGAACTTACGGCCCTCCTATTTCTCTGAACATTCTGGGAAGGCCTGAGCAGCCACCCTGCCTTTCTTCCACATGGTATTCTGATATTTGACAATATGAGATAAATAATTAGCAATCCACAGTCTCAAAGTGGAGGATGCATAGGCCCTCTTACCCAAAAGTTGATCCTTCTGGATTCCCTGTCAGGAGGAAGGGAACTAAGGTGTCTGAGCAACTTGGACCTGTCATGAGCTGTTTTGCTTACCACAGAGTCAGTCTCAGGCTGGGCAGCATAATAGAGCAGGCTCTGAGGGGCATGATAGAGCTTGTTGGTCCTCCGGGGCATGGCAGGAACTATATCAGGGTGGTGCCATGTCACAGTGGTGGCATTCCTCAAAGCTGGCAGAATGGAATGACCTTATGAGGAGATTCTGGGATAAAGTCAACCAACTCTTTCCTGGTGGCATCCTCTTCCTCAGTGTGGAAGCCCATGGCTGTGGACAGCTGCTGCATGACACTGAAGAAGGTAGGATCTTCAGCAGGGGAACTAGGGGTATGCTTAACCAAGTCCTTGCTCACTGAAGAAGCACTGGACCTGTCTGAGGAAAGGGGTTCCTCCTCCTCCTCTTCCTCAGGGAGAATCAGGTCAGGGTGGTACTCCTCTTCGACGTCGACCCTTTCCAACGCAGGATCTGAATGAACAAGGGATTGACAGCCCCAAGGGGTGCAGGCCGGTAAGGCCAAACCGGCATCAATGACGATGGAATGATCGACAGCGCCAGGGACACAGGTCTGTGTGCCCCTAACTGGTGCACCAAAGCCATGATCAACTGCGTCAAAATAGTATTCAGGTCAACGACAGGTAGGGGCTGCGTCGAAGACACAGGGGTCATAGGGACAGGGCGTGATGAATCATCCAATGGGTCTTGAGAGCCCAAAGGCCCCAGCATCTGAGGGCCTGGGAAAATATCATGCCTCAATGGAGACGCCGGAGTTGATGACCCAAGGATTGATGATCGAGGGGCCGATGGCCCGAGGGTCGATGACCAGCCTCCCTGAGAATCAGGAGGAGGAGTTGTCAGTAGGGGCCTGGCAGGAGCAGAGGCCTAGACAGCAGAAGGTGTAGAGGCAGCAGCCACCAACAGAGTACCCCCAGAAGATGAGAAAAAGGCAGTTGGGGAACAGGAGCGCCGCCAGGGGGAACGGTCCAGATCTTGGTCTTTTTTGTGACTTCCCCCCCCAAAGACTTGTCTTGGGCCTTAGAAGTCTGGGAGCTCGACGAACCCACCAGTGACTGGGAAGGAGGGACCCAGGAGGACCCCTGCCCAGAACTGGCTACCGGCTGTTCCATAAGAAATTTCTTCAAAGCCTTTCTGCATCACCTAGGAGTTGTTAAATTAAACTTCTGGCAGAGCTCACAGTCTGAAATGTCGTGGTCAGGCCCAAGGCAGCAGACACAGAGACTGTGCTCATCAGAGGAAGCAATCTTCTTTCCGCAGCAGCAGCGACAGAAAAGAGATGTGGAAGGACTGACTGTAGACATAATCGAGGTAAACGAATCTCTTGTAAAAAAAGAGATTCCAAAAAGCTAAAGAAAAGCGTAGGCAAAAATGGAGCGAACTGCCACGAAGCTTCTGTGGAGACCCATGCGAGTGGAGTCGACGGCAGGAAAGAACTGAGGAGGGAGTAGGGACACTCACATCTATATAGGGTAGATGACATCGGCAGGTGACATTGGTGTGGGCTGCCCAGCTGTACTGCAGGAAAATCTTCCGTGTGGATCCTGCTTCACCAATGGTGAAGTTCCTATGGTGTGACCTGACAAGTGAGATACCCCTGAAGAAGATCAAAATTTCTAGTAAAAAGGGTCAGGTCAGTGAGCAAGTGGGTTAGACTTGGGACCAGTCCTGTTTCACAAATTCATCAGTAGCATGGGGAGGGCATACAGGGCTAGATGTGACTGCAGATAACACCAAACTATGTGACAGGATAAACAACAAGGAGGGGTGAGGGAGTTAAAGAGGGATGCTGGGATACACTGGGATTTAACTGAAGGAGGAAGGAGGTGATGATGCCTCTGTGAATGACACTGGTGAGGCCTCATCTGGACTACTGCACCCCGTTCTGGAGTCTGCATCTGAGAAAGGAGAGGGGTTAGCATAGACTCCATGCAGTATAGGGTCACCAAGATGATCCAGGACCGACAGGGCAGAGCCTACATGGAACAGCTTGAGGCCCTGAACATGCACTCACTGGAGACCAGAAGGGAGAGGGTCAACATGATAAAGATGTACAAGTTTCTGGGGGAATTAATTAAGTGAACTGTGAAGACCTATTCAACAAGGATCTGAACTAATTTATCCATGCAGCATGGGAAGCAATCCAGATGGGCCTTGTGGCCTCCTTTTGCCTAGCATCACCAAGTAAATCAAGTAACAGGAACAACGCCATGAGAGGGCATGGATGAAGACTAGTCAGTGGAAACTTCAGGAAGGATAAGTGTGTGTGTGTGTGTGGGGAGGGGGGTGAAGGAAATAAACAAGTTTTTAAACACAAGTGGGACAGGTTTAAAAGTGTGCTAATTCCAGGAGTAGCTAGAGAGGTGGAGAGGCAAAGGAAGGGTTTGGGGTAGAAAACCCCTTCAAAACATTATGTCAGTGGGATAAGTAGGAGACTCTATATGGGCAGACTGGGTGGACCCCTGGTCTTTATCTATGTAATTAACACATACACACACCCATGCACACATGCAAGACGACTCCCATATTTAAGGAGCTTCATATATTTTAATGTTTGCAGGGAAACAGTTAACACTTGCATTGTTTATACTGAACAACAATCAGCAGAGAAGATGGTTGACAGGAAAATCCTGCGGCAGTTACTGCTATATTAGGCACTGACTGTAGCCAGCCATTTTTCCCTACTTCCCCTTTCTCCCCGTCCCCTGCAGCCTGCTGTGCTCAGTTACCTATCTCTTCCTCCCTCCCTCTCTCCAATTTTACATACACCCACTGGCTCTGATTTTCCTATAGTGACTCACGCTGTCGAGTCTGATGTCTTTCTGAAGTCCTGATCCAAGGTGTCTGAAAAAAAAAAACAGATCACTTCCTGTATGTCCACCCTCACTCCCTTCAGCTTACTGTACAGATTATTAATGCCGCCACTCATTCTAATGCTCCCGGACACATGCTGACAAGCCTGCATTTCATGTGACTTCGTGAGTGCGCCAAGGCAGCCAAAATGGAAGTTTTTGGTTTTTAAAGTGGATCTCTGCTGGTCTGCCTGCCCTCCCTTCAGCTTCCTGTGTTGATGCCGGTAGTCCCTCCTCAGCAGCATGGCAGACATACATGCTTGTCACTGCAGTAGCACGTATCAATGCAGGATGAGGACGGAAAAAAACAAGGCAGTCACTGCACAAGGTGCTGTTCGTATGGGGACCAAAAGAATGCCCAGCAGGACACAGAGACAAACACTGTGAAATCTACTAGTTCTGTGTTCCTATGGGCCACTTATCCTTTGTATATGACACAAAAAGCAATCCCAAAAAAGATGCATAAATTTGCAGATTTTTAACTTGTAAACTGGGCTTGTTTGCACTCCATCTGGAGCACTGAGTGCAGGGAAGCCTGTACTGGCCCACAATGTACCTGGCCTTATGGATAAACAGAGGGCTTCAATCTCCAGCATGGTCTGTCCCTTACTTTTCACCAGCACTAAATTCATCAGTGTGGGGAAGCCTGCTCTACACCTGCCCACACTGTACCTGGCTGGCCCTGTGTATAAATAAACAAACAGGGGGCTTCAGTCTCTAGCACGGTCTCTCCCTTACCTTTCACCAGCACTGAACGCACCCTCCCTCCCTGGCAGCCAAAGGCCTCATCTCTGTGATGCATCCTGCTTGAAGCTAGTTGCAGTGTAGGATTCCAGGGCTTGTACACAAACATGGGTCTCCCTAGGTGGCAGCGCAACATACTGACAATGCACCACTGGTCCTGTCCACAACTTACGAACACGCAAATCTGCCAGCAGAAACAAGCCCCATGGTCTATCTAGTCTGTTTGACTACGCAGCTAGCACTCCTAGTTTGTAGCTGCCCCACCCCCCTCCTCTCCCCAGACGTACCTCCGCGCTACCTACCTAGTCCCACCCCCACACCCGTTGCCCTATACCATGCCCTTTTGAAACAGACCATCATCTTACATGATATCATCTCCTCTGGAAGGGCATTACATTTTGACACCACCCTTTCGGTGAAATAATACCTACTCATCTCCCTCTTAAACCTGCCCTCTCCAATCTCAGCCCATGCCCCCTCATATCCCTACCCTTCCTCAGCCTGAATAACCCATCATTGCCAAATCTATTGATCCCCTTCAAATACCTGAATGTTTCAATCATGTCTCCCCTGTCCCTGCTCTCCTCCAGGGGGTACAACCTCAGGGTCTTTCAGCCTGTCCTCGTAGGCTTTGCCTTCAATCCCCCGTATCATTTTTGTCGCCCTCCGCTGTACTCCCTCCAGCAGTTTAATGTCCTTCTTGCGATACAGTCACCAGTACTGCATGCAGTACTCCAGGCGTGGTCTGACTATGGACCTATAGAGAGGCAAGATCACCTCCCTGTGTCTGGACGAGAATCCCCTTGCTATACACCCCAGCATCTTGTTGGCCTTAGCTGCAGCTTTCATACACTGAGCAGAGTTATTCATGCTCTCCGTTACCATCACCTCTAGGTCCTTCTCTTCCTCAGTGGTCCCCAGCCTAACCCCCCTTCCCCAAACCAAAATTCCCTCCTCGGGTTCCTTGCCCCCAACCTTGACACTCTGAGATGTGACCCCAGTCTGGGTTAAGCATGACCAATCCAGTGTCCGCTACTTCAGTGTCCCTGACAATTTCTCCATGGACATGGTCATACGTGGCCTGGTTACAGTGCCTGGAGACAGGGAGAGCTGCAAATGCTTGCTGGCTTATTGACAACCTGGGCACTCTCTAGCCAAGAGGCCTCAACAAATACTTATTTTTTACTTACCATCCATCACTTTCTCTACATCTTACTTCTGGCATTCTCGCTGGAAAAAGTACAGTTACGTAACAACTTACCGTAACAGTAGATCTTCGAGAGAGGCTCTTGCAGTAGGTAATAACATATAGGACTGACGCCGGCAGGCGGCAGGACCCTAGAAAATTTCTAGCTAGCAGTCCCTGGCGAGGGACCGCTCTATCATCAGTGTGATCAAGGCGTGGAGACATCGGTATAAAGGGGCGGGGTCCTGGACGCCCGCCTTCCAGTTCTTTCCCGCCACAGGCCGAAAGAGGCCGGATGAAAGAGGAGCGGATATTTCCCTCAATGGAAAATGAGCTGAAAAAGCCTAGGGGAATGGAGGGCGGGAAGGTATTACCTACTGCAAGAGCCTCTCTCGAAGATCTGTTATGGTAAGTTCTTACGTAACTCTACTATCTTACTTCGAGAGGGTTCCTGCAGTAGGTAATTACATATAGGACTGAATCCCAAGCAGTCTGGAACAAAGAAAGGCACCGGGAGGAGGAATACTACTCCAAGAAGCAGTTCTAGCCGTGCAAGCCTCAAGATAGGAGGCCTTGCAAAACAGCTAGCCCGAAGCCTGCTCTACGGCGAGAGGCAACATCCAAACTGTAATGTTTCGTAAAGGTATGGACGGAAGTCCAGGTGGCGGCAGCGCAGATGTCTGCCGCAGACACATTCTTGAAACAAGCCACAGAGGCAGCCACTCCTCTTGTGGAGTGGCCTCTGACTTGACCCAGGAGGGTCTTGTGGTATTTGTCATAACAGAAAATGATGCAATGAGCCAACCACTTAGACAGGCATCGCTTGGAAACAGCATTGCCTTCCCTTTTGTGAGCAAAAGAGACGAATAACTGATCAGTCTTTCTGAGATCCTTCGTCCTATTGGTGTAGTATCTCAGAATCCGGTGAACATCCATAGTATGGAGTAAATATTCCCCTTGATTAGAGTACTGCGTAAAAAAGGCAGGTAGCTCTATGGACTGATTTAAGGTAGACTCTGCTACTACTTTAGGTAGAAACTTAGGATTCGTGCGAAGAGCAGCTCGTTCCTTGTGAAAAATCAAGTAGGGGATTTTACACATCAGGGCCTGGAGCTCGGAGATTCTTCGAGCTGAAGTAATGGCCACCAAGAACAGCGTCTTCCACGAAAGAAACTTCAAATCCACAGAAGTTGCAGGTTCGAAGGGAGGAAGGGTAAGTTTCTCAAGAACAGAATTCAAGTCCCAAGGGGGGCAGGAGTACGGATGGGGGGCCTCAGATGGAGAACCCCTCTGAGAAAGGTCTTGGAGACCTCCAGCTGAGCAAAGGCCTTGTCTGCAAAGGGAACATGATAGGCCGAAATGGCCGCCATGTGTACTTTCAGAGAGGAATGGCTGAGACCCAGGTCAAACAGATGACGTAGATACTCCAGCAGAAGCCCTGCCGAAGGGGAGAAAGGTTCCACGTTCTTGGAAGCGGCCCAAATAGTGAATCTTCTCCACTTCATGGCATAACTGGATCTGGTGGAGGGTTTTCTGGCCTCCACTAAAATCTCCGCTACTTTGGGAGACACTCCAAAATGTGATTGGGCTAGGTCTGCAGGAGCCATGCATGCAGCTGAAGGGATTTGAGGCCTGGATGGACCAGGGTCCCCTGATCCTGGGTCAACAAACCTTGAGATAGAGGAAGAGGAAGATCCTCTGAATATTGTTGTAGAAGACGGAACCAGATTTGCCTAGGCCAGAAAGGAGTGATCAGAATCATTCTCGCTCCTTCCGAAGCTAGTTTCTGCAAGACTCGGGGGATAAGAGGAATTGGGGGAAAGGCATAGATGAATCTGTCCTTCCAATCTAGAGACAGAGCGTCGCTCCAAAAAGCGCCTCGATCAGGAACGAGCGAGCAGAAGATGGGAAGTTTTGCATTTGGGGGGATGCGAACAGGTCGACCTGTGGTGTTCCCCAAAGTTGAAAGATATTGTCTAGGACTCCTTGGCCCAGTTCCCACTCGTGAGACAGAGCAGAAGAGCGACTTAGCTTGTCTGCCAGGGTGTTGTCGACTCCTGGAATGTGAATCGCCGTGAGGTGAAGGTTGTGTTGTGTTGCCCAATCCCAAACCCTCATTGCCTCCCTGCATAGAGGGTAGGACCGAGTCCCTTCCTGCTTGTTGATGTACCACACCATGCACATGTTGTCCGTCTGTACGGCTAGGTGGCCGGGAAGGATGTATTGGTGAAGGGCTTGGAGAGCGTACAACACTGCCTGAAGCTTGAGCACATTGATGTGGAGAGCTTGTTCTAGCCTGGACCAGGAGCCTTTGGTCCGATGAGGGCCTAGATGGGCTCCCCAACCTTCACCTGAGGCGTCTGTGGTTAGAGTCTGGGAGGGGAAAGGATGAATGAAAGGAACCCCCCCGAAACAGGTTCTCTCGAACCATCCACCATTGCAAGTCTCGCATCATCAGTGAGGAGATCAGAACTGAGTGATCTAGGTCGTCCACTAGCTGATCCCACTGAGAGCGTAGAGTCCACCCAGAGATCCTCATGTGGAGTCGAGCGTGAGGGACCGTCGGGATAGCAGCCGCCATGAGCCCGAGAAGGCGAAGGACCGACCTCGCAGAGACCATCCTGCGGTCGGACAACAGATTTATCTGGGTCTGAAGGGAGGCCGCCCTGTCCGGAGGCAGGAAGGCCTTGCTCATGGTCGTGTCAGGGATCGCCCCAATAAACTGTAGCCTCTGGGATGGGTCCAGATGAGACTTGGAACGGTTGACGGTAATACCCAGGCAGGCAAAAACCTGCTGGGTAAGGGAGAGGAAATGCAGGAGTTCCTCCCTGGACGAGGCCGCCAGGAGCCAGTCGTCCAGGTAAGGGAAAACTTGTACTCCCTTGGTACGCAGGTGGGCCGCCACCAATGCCAGGCATTTGGTAAATGCTCGGGGGGCCGAGGATAGACCAAACGGGAGCGCCTTGAACTGGTAGTGGTCCCCCTGAAACACAAAACGAAGGTATTTGCAATGAGATGGCCGAATGGGAATGTGCAGATAAGCATCCTGCATATCCAGAGCACAAAGCCATTGACCCGTCTGGAGGAGGGGCAGAAGGCTCTGCAAAGAGAGCATCCTGAACCTTTTGTACTCTACATAAAGATTCAGGGAACTGAGATCTAAAATTGGTCTGAGATCTCCCGTCTTCTTTGGGACCAGGAAGAAATGGGAATAGTAACCCATCCCCTGAAGATGAAGGGGGACGGGCTCTATCGCTTGCTTCAGCAGAAGAGCAGATTTCCTCCTGGACCAAAGGAAGATGTTCCTGAGAATACGATGACTTGGGGTGACGGGCTGGTTTCTGAAGAAACTCTATGGAGTGTCCTTCTGCTATGAGCTGGAGCACCCAAGAATCCGTGGTTATCCTCTCCCATCCCAGAAGGTGGAGGGAAAACCTCCCTCCTACCGGTTCCTCTGGGGAGTCCGGAGGCAGTGGGAGAGGAAAGGAGTCAGGTGGTGTGGGGCAGCGCCGCAGCTGAAGCACCCGCTGCTTTTTTGGGCGGAGGGGGCTTAGCAGCCGCGGGGGCCCGGTGTTTTGTGGCCCGCCTTCCCTGGGGTTTCGCCTTTGGCCGATTCCATCTGTGAAAGGGATGGCGCTGCTGCTGATGGGGACGGTACATGGAATCAACTGACTTCAGAGCCGTCCTCTTCTCTTGCAAATCGGTAATGATGTCCTTGACATCACCCCCGAAAAGCACCGACCCCCAGAAGGGTGCTTCCTGGATAGCAGATTGCACCTCCAGGACCAAACCTGACACACGGAGCCAAGCATGACGCCATAGGCCTACAGCAAAGGCTAAGCTCCACCTAGCAGTGTCCACTGCGTCGTATGTCGTATGTAGCATGTGTCGACTGGCCGAACGAGCAGAGCGGAGCGGACGAGATCAGCCAACTCCTGCTTGACTTGGGAGTCAGGCAAGGAGTCCAGCTTAGCTTACGCCTGAGTAAGGATGGCCTTCTGGTAGTCCCCCATGTGGCCGATATAGTTCAGGGCCCTAATCTCCAGTGTGGAGGAAGCGTAAATCTTTCTCCCATACTGGTCCAGAAGGCAAGATTCCTTATCAGGAGGTGACGAGCTAAGATGTTTTGGGTTCGCCGACCAGTCGTGAGCGGCGCTAATCATGACCGAGTCGGCACGAGGGTGAGAATCCAGGAAATCAACACCCTCTGGAGCCTGATATAGCCTGTTCGACTTCCTAGGAAGTGGAGCTAAGGCCGACGGCTGTTTCTATATCGTGGTAACTAGGTCGGCGTGAGGCTTTATCCAGGGTGGCACCAAGGTAGGAGCTGTCACGGGCAGATCCAGATGTTCAGCGAGTTTCAGACGCTGAGGATCTGGTTCCAGGGAGTGCCACTGATGAACCTCCTGGATTTTCCTAAGCAACTCCGTAAAAGAAGGATCCTCCAGAGGAGACTTCAGAGGAGTCCTTGGCCGGGGCTTCGACGGACAGCGAGGCTCGTCATCTCTCTCGGAGCAGCCATCGGAAGAGTCCGAGTGTGAAGAGGAGGACGAAGAAGAGAAAGACTCCCTTTCCCGACCCAGGGGAAGAACGGACCCCGTGGGGAGTCCCTGGGGAAGCGTATCCTGCCCCTCTCTGGATCCAGAAGGAAGAACCCTGGAGTCCGGAGGTGGTGAGGGAGTGTGCCGCCTCGGGCGTACGGGAACCTGGGATGGCACCATCACCGGAAGGCGGCTCTCGACCTCTTTGGTGAGCTGAGCCTTGGCCTCAGCCCACCAGGAGGCCAGAGTCTCCTGCAGGTCCACCGGTGGCCGCGAGGGCAGTGGAGGAGGAGGAGGTGGGGGATAAGGATACAGGTTATACCTGTATGGAGCGTATCAAAACCGGTTGCAGGTAGCCTGGCATCGGGTATTAGGCGTCAGTACTCTGACATCTGGAAGCTGGCGTCTGGTACTGTGGCGCGGATACTGCATTCCCGGGTACACCGCGTCGAATAAGGCCGAGGATACCGGGCGAGGGGGTTGCGGAGCAGACGGCCCGGCCGGGAACCTCACGGGCGGATCCGTAGTAAAGAGCCCGGAGGGCCCGATGGGAGCAGAATATCTCCCGGAGTCGGTAAGGCTGACGTCAGGGTCGACGACGGGGGTCCTGGCGCCGGAGGTACCGACGTCGGAGGGAACGGCGTCAGAGCCGGCGTCCGGGGAGCCATCAGGTCCAGAGCTCCAGATGGAGGAAGGACGGACGGAGGCAAAAGATCCCCAGTTTCGCCTGGGGACGGTGGGGAAAAGTCCCCAGGTTCAGGTTGGAGGGACTCTGGTTCCCCAGACGACAGCGAAGGCTGCAGGGATCTGGGAACGACGGACGTTGGGGGGGGGGTCCGTCGTGAGGCTTAGAGGCGAGCTCTCTGCGGGTGCCAGAGGAGCCGACGTCCGACTTACGAGAGCCGTCACCGGAGACAGGCCGAGAAGGGAGATCATCCTGGTCCGGTGGAGAGGAGGCCGTGAGTCGCCCTGGAGGGTCGGACGTCTTACCAGCCCTCTCCAGGCGGACGTCAGAGGAGCCGACGCCCGGCTTACCGGAGTTGCCCACAGTGGTAGGCTGCGAGCCTAGTGGCCGTACCAGGGGTGGAGGCCTCCAACTGCCCGGAGGCGCCCACAAGACCCGAGCGCAAGCCAGACAGGTGGGTCGCCGCCGCCTCAGAAACCTCTGAAGCGGCCGTCGAGGAGCAATCCCCCAGAGGGGATGTTACCTGCGTCCCAGTGACTCCCAAGGGAGATGAGGTGGAGGAGCCTTTGTCCCGGTGCCTCTCCTTGTCCTTCTTCTTCTGATGGCCTTCGGGGAAAGTGGACGCCTGCCTCAGTTTTTTAAGCTCCTTCTCCATAGAGCTCATTTTCTTCTTTAGAATATGGGCTTCCAGGGATTGCTGCCACCTTTTTCGGTAGCCGCGTTAAAGCTGAGGCAATGCTGGCACTGCACTTCTCGACCGGGTGATCGCGGCCTAGGCAGAACAGGCACAGGGAGTGGCTGTCCTCGTCCGGTAGTTGGGCGCCGAACGAATCGCACCTATTCTTGTGCTTGAAGGGTGTAGGGACTACATACACTCCATGCTAGTACTGATGTTAGTCGAAAACAAGAGCTTTTCTTTTCGGTAAAAAACGACGAAGGAAGGTTGATGAAGCACCTAACCTTCTCATGAGGCACTGCTCGAAAGCTAACGGCGAAAGAACTGGAAGGCGGCATCCGGGACTACCCTTTATACTGACGCCCCTGACGCCGGTCACCTGACATGGGGGCGGTCCCTCGCCAGGGACTGCTAGCTAGAAATGTTTCCGTTGGGTCCTGCCACCTGCCGGCGTCAGTCCTATATGTAATTACCTACTGCAAGAGCCCTCTCGAAGTAAGATCTTCCCATCATTATCCCTTTCCCTACACCAATTTATATTTTTACTTCGTAAACCCCATCTCTCTTCTGTCAATCTCATTATCTTCTGCTTCTTCCACTATTCCTGCCACAGTCCCCTGTCCTCCATGCCTTATTAACACTTATCCTTTTACCTTCTCCTCCATTTTCTCTTAGATGAAGAGTTTTCTTGAAATGTCAGTATCTTGACAAATCAACTATGGGTCTCCCCTGGGTCATTTCAAGTTGTGCCACTTCTCTGCCTAAGCAACCTACCCTACTGTGGGTCACCCCATGTCATTTCAAGTTGTATTTTGTACCTCAGTGCCTTTGCAGCCCACCTTACCTTGGGTTAACAGGGGTTCATTTCAAGTTGAGACTAGTATCACACTGCCTACCCTACTTTAGGTTACTGCTGGGCCATTTCAAGTTATGTCTAGTACCTCACTGCCTGGACAGCCTTCCCAACTATGGGTCACCAGAGGGGTTTCCAGATGTGTCTAGTACTGCACTACCTTAACAGTCTACCCTACCTTGGGTCACCCTGCGTGGTTCAAAGTTGTGTCTAGTAATATGAAATGTTAAAGGACTAAGAAGCAGAACAAAAATGGTTAAGATTATAAATTACATAAATAATAAATGTATTGCTTGCTAATACAAGAATCACATTTCTTAGAATCAGATTTTGTATGGTTTCAGAAAAAAATGGGGTAAGGGTATACATTCACCTTACACTTCACAAGCTAGAGGGACTACCATGTTCTTTCACAGAAGGAACCTCCAACCCCATATAGTGAAAGAATTTAGGGATCAAAATGGGAGATATATAATTACTGAACTAAAAATCGATTATCAAGTTCTGACAACAGCAACTATTTATGGTCCTAATAATCCCATCATTTTTTTCAAACTTCTTTTTGCAGTTGTCAAGCTTTAGCTCACTGTATATTCTGGGGGGGGGGGGAGGCTTTAATTTAGTATTAAATAAATCAGATAGAACCTCAGAAGCAGTATATAATTTCAAATCTGCAGTAAAGGTTATAAAATATTTTATGGGTGACTTGAAACTAGTGGATCCATGGATTCATTTGAAGGAGGAAAATAAACAGTATTCCTATTACTCTAAAATGCATTATTCATATTCAAGAATAGACTACTTTTTAGTCTCAGAAACTATATTATATACGGTTAAAAAAGTGTATCCAGGAATCTTGATTTCTGATCATTCCCCTTGTATTTTGGATATACAATTAACCCATCAAACATTGATTTCTCCATCATGGAAAATGGATCCACAGGTTTTTAAGGATACAGGCAATTATGAAGTAGTGGAAAAAAAATAAGGGAATTCTTTAAAAGGAACCTAGAACAAAATATAGATATAATGGTGGTTTGGGACTCTTTTAAAGCTAGGATAAGAGGGCTATTACAGGAAATAGGGGGAAGAAGGAAAAAAATAGCTTCAACAATATAAGATGTTGGAAAATGATATTAATGTATCGGAACAAATCCATTCTTTGACTCAAGATATAGATATTTTTAGTCAATTAAGAACAAAAAGAGATTTATATAATAAATTGATTACAGAAGAAGCGGAGAACCAAATATTAAGAACAAGAGCAAATTATTATATTAATGCAGGTAAACCTTTAAAACTAATGGCCTGACAAACAAAAAAAGATCAGAAATGAAATAATATAATGCAAATAAAAGATAATAAGGAAACATTGATGAAACATCCAATAGACATAATGAATACACTTGCGGAATACTACAAAGAGTTATTCACAGCTCAGGAAAAAAATGGAAGAACAGACCAGTATTCTGGAAAAAATAAATTTAAAGCAATTAACAAACTAAATAAAAAATGCATTAGATCAACCATTTACATACTTAGAAGTAGGAGCTGCAACAGAAGAAATGAAGGTAGGTAAGGCACCTAGACCAGATGGTATACAACACGAATTCTATAAAAGATTTAAAGAGATACTAATCTTACCTTTGTTGAAATGTTTAATAAAATAAGTGAATTAAAAAAGATCCTAAAGACCTTCAGCAATAATACTTCTTTTTCAAAAACAAGATAAAAATCCCGATTTATGTAAATCATATAGACCAATATCATTGTTAAATTCCGAAAAAGTTTTTGCCAAAGTTCTTGCCATGAGATTAGATAGGTTTCTGCCAGATATAATAAACCAAGATCAAAACAGATTTATTAGAGGAAGAAAAATAATGGAAAATATTAGACGAACCATAAACTTATTGGAAAATAGGGATAAAAGAGATTCTATATTAGTAACGGTTGATGCAGAAAAGCATTTGATCGTGTCAAATGAGAATTTATTATACAAACAATGCAGAAAATGAACTTTGGAGGGAACTTTATGGAACGGATAAAAATAATATATTATCTTCCTCCAGCACAAAAAAAAATAATAATTTGTTATTTTCAGTATTTAATTTATCATGAGGAACACTACAGGGTTGTCCCATTTCTCCTTTAATATTTGCAATCTGCATAGAACCATGGGCAGAATATATTAGATAGAACAATAATATCAAAGCAATTCAATATAGTAACACATATCATAAAATAAGCTTATATGCAGATGATGCTCTCTTGTATATGGATAACAACCAAGAATCTATTATGGAATTCATGAGGATAACAGAACAGTTTAGAAAAGAATCAGGTTTCAAAATTAATTATGAGAAAACCTCGATAGTAAAAACTCTAGATCTAGGGAGAGAAATTTTTAAAAATACTAAATATTGCTTGGAAGCTGATTCATTCAAATATTTAGGGATTATAATTACCAAAACGTTAGATAAGTTAATAATACAGAATCATGAAAAACTTTTACAAACAATAAAAATAGATTTAGAGAGATGGAAGAGCTTACCCTATACCTTAATTGGTAGGTTTAATTTGGTAAAAATGCAGGTTTTTACCTAAAATATTGTATGTTTTCCAAGCCCTTCTAATAGAAGTTCCTATGTCATTCTTTAAATCCTTAAAATAATTACCAACTTTGAAAGGCTAAATAAAAACCATAGGATAGCATATAACAAATTGGTGCTTCCGGAAAACAGGTAGGATTAGCTCTACCAGACTTTTATAAATATTATTTAGTTTCACAGGTGACCATAATATGGAACTGGATAAAATGCCAGACAGAAAATAGAAATTCTGTTATAATGGATAAATCAATAGGGAAATATCCAACTTTAATGAACTTTTTATTTTCAGGACAAGAATCAGACAGAGCTAAATTAAAGACCCTCCCAATCTCAATGTGAACAACACTTAAATATTGGACTCAACTTCACAAGGTTTTAAAATTTGACACAGGAATAACAAAATACACCCCTTGCATAAAAACTGGAACTGTCTTTCATCTATTAATGATCGGATCACTAAATTGTGGCTATCGTATGGCCTGATAGAAACTGGTCAATTATTTGATAAGGAAGTATTTATGACATTTGATAAATTAAGAGAAAAATATCCTGTACCTCCTGCACATTACTTTAAATATATACAAATTAAACAATACATAAAAAAGATAAATGGAGAATTAAAATTAAGTACTACACCAATCTTAGAAAAATTAGAGGAACAAAAAGAAAACAAAAAACTGATATCAATATTATATAGATCTCTTTTTGGAATCACTATAAAAGAGATGGACAAATTAACACAGAAATAGCAAAAGGAACTGCAAAAGGAAATTACAGAAGACATTTCTGAGGAATTATGGAATGAGATTTTGGGATCTGCATTTGTGAATATTAAATCCACTAATTTAAGACACATTCAAATTAATATTTTACACAGAACATACCTTACTCCATATAAACTGCATAAAATTAATTTTGAAATAAATGACAAATGCCCAAGATGTACTACTACAATGAGCACATTAATACATTTAATCCATATCTATCCTTTTCTAACACATTTTTGGTCCAAAATGTATAATATGGTTAAGAAAGTTATAAATAAACAAATACCATTTAAAATTTTGTTTACCGTGTATGGTATAATGGTGCAAGGTAATACAATAGATCAAGCTCAACAAGCCTTTGTATCAGTAGCATTGACAACTGCAAAAAAATGTATATTAACGAAATGGAAAGACCCTAAACCGCCAACTTTTAAAACTTGGTTAAACTATATGGAGGATGCTAAGAATCTAGAGAGGATTTAATTTGTCAAAGAGAGACAGGAGGAGATATTTGGAAAGATATGGCAACCCTTTTTAGATATCATATCTGAAGGTGTATAAACAAAGGATGAAAATTGATCTTGATAGTAGGAGAAGTATATATAGTGACAGGAACTAAACAGAAAGCCTGGATCATGTCCCTAGGTTAGAGTAGGAGGTAATGATGAAAATGATATTAATGGGTAATAGGCTGGTGCAATATGAATATCAGATAAATTATATTCCCCATTTTGTTATGACAGAACCTAAAAAAAAAAGAGTTGTGTCTAGTACCTCACTGCATGGAGAGCCTACCCTGTCTTGTTTTACCCCTGTGTGGTTTAGAGTTGTGTCTACTATGTCATTGCCTAGGGAGCCTATCCTGCCTTGGGTCACCACTTGGTGGTTCTGGGTTGTGTTTAGTACCTCACTGCCTAAGGAACCTACCCTACTCTGGGTCACCCCGGCGGGTCCTGAGTTGCGTGTAGTACTTCATTGCCTAGGGAGCTTACTCTACCTTGGGTTACCCCTGGGTAAATTCATCTTTTGTCTCATACAACACTATTACATAGGGATAATGTAAAACAAATCTTCTAAAATATGTTGGTACCCTACCAGGTGTCAAACAGTCTGGGAAAGGGTTGAGGTGGGGTGGGAAGAGACACTCTCTGAAAGAAAGGATAAAAAATCTCTTCACCTGTTTTCAATTTCTGGTAATTCTTTTAATTCATAGTAGGTGGCCCCAACATTTTGTCACATTTAACAACTTTAGGGGAATACCTCGTTGATATGTTAAAGCCTTCAAATAAATGATAACAGACAGAATCATTCTGCAATTATTATTTTTTTTTTTTGGTTATACATAAATATAACGAAGTCACACTTTACAAAGTAAAAAACACCTCCTTTCAGATGGACCCGAGTCTCAAAAATATGTTTTAAATTAATTTCTGTTTGCTCTCTTTTCTGTAAAATTAAAGCTCACTGTTTAGTACTGATTGTATACTGTGTCATCACCTCACTGTTAGCTGTTTTAAATCTGTGCATGTAAGTGACAAACACCCTTCACCAAATCCCCAAGTGTTCTCAGTGTTCTACTCTCTCATAACTGAAAATAAGTTTGTCCACAGAATGAGACTGCCCAGCAAAACCAAAAAATGTTCTTGGTTTTCAAAACCAGGTAGCAGACAGGTAACCACTGCATCCAGTTATGATGACACAAGGTGATGTCATCAGCAGTGATGATTCATTATAAAATGTATACAAAACAATGAGCTTTAATTTTACAGAAAAGAGAGAGCAAACAAAAAAATGATTTAAAGCATATTTTGGAGACTCAGATCCATCTGAAAGGAGGTATTTTTTCACTCCATTATATTTATGTATAACCAAAAAATATAGGTTTCTCACCTGTAACTGTGGGATCCTCCTTGGTACCACCCTATGATGTCAGATCTTACATGCTGGGAGCAGGGCTCCATGTGTCACTCACCAGGGGAAGTTGGGTGGATTGTAGGGATGTGAATCATATACCACTCCTAGAAAGTACAGTTACGTAAGACCTTACCGTAACAGTAGGTATTTGAGGAGCGTCTCTTGCAGCAGGTAATATACTTGGGTCATCATCAGAGGTCGCTGTGGTGCGCGGCAGCTCTTCTAGCAGTCTTTTTCCAGGGGCCACCCACACCTGACATCGTTTTCCTGTTTCCTATATAAATGTGGGTGGTCCCTGGTATCCTCAGTTTCCCCCGCCGGATTCAGCTCGCTAAGCGAGGACCAAGGGGAAGCCAAGAATTCATAGGTGTCCCAACCCATAAGTCAGTGGACCAGAATTTGTTCTCATACAGAAGGAGGGGGATGGAGGGCGGGAACTCACCTGCTGCAAGAGACACTCCTCAAAGATAGTACAGTTACGTAAGAACTTACCGTAACAGTAGATCTTCGAGAGAGGCTCTTGCAGTAGGTAATTACATATAGGACTGACGCCAGCCGGCGGCAGGACCCCACGGAAACATTTCTAGCTAGCAGTCCCTGGCGGGACCGCCTCACGTCAGGGTGACCGGCGCCATACGACGCCGGTATAAAGGGGCGTCCCGGACGCCCGCCCAGTTCTTTTCCCACCACAGGCCGGAAGGCCGAGCGAGAGAGAAGCAGATATTTCCCTCAATGGAAAAGGAGCAGAAAAAGCCTAGGGGATGGAGGCGGGAAGTTTACCTGCAAGAGCCTCTCTCGAAGATCTACTGTTACGGTAAGTTCTTACGTAACTGTACTATCTTACTTTGAGAGGGCTCTTGCAGTAAATAATATCTGAGACAGAATCCCAAGCAGTCTGGAACAAATGAAAAGGCAGCGGGAGGAGGAACTACTCCAAAAAGTAGTAAGAAAGCTTGCAAACCTCAAGAAAGGAGGCCCTGCAAGAATGCTAACCCGAAGCCTGCTCTACGGCGAGAGGCAATGTCAAACTGTAATGTTTAGTAAATGTATGGACAGGAGTCAGGTGGCCGACAGCACAGATGTCTACGCAGACACATTCTTAAAACAAGCACAGAGGTGGCAACTCCACGAGTGGAGTGACCTCTGACTTGACCCAGGAGGGTCTTGTTGTACTTGTCATAACAGAAAGTGATACAATGGGCCAACCATTTTGATAGGCATTGCTAGAGACAGCATTGCCTTCTCTTTGTGAGCAAAAGGGACGAACAACTGATCAGTCTTTCTGAGATCCTTCATCCTATCGGTGTAGTATCTCAGAATCCTGTGAACATCCATGGTATGGAGCAGGTATTCTCCTTGATTGGAGTACTGCGTGAAGAAAGCAGGTAATTCAATAGACTGAGTCAAGGTAGATTCCGCTACCACTTTTGAAAGAAACTTAGGATTCGTGCGAAGAGCTACTCGTTCTTTGTGAAAAATCAAATAAGGGATTTTGCACATGAGGGCCTGGAGCTCGGAAATTCTGCGAGCAGAAGTAATGGCCACCAAGAAGAGCATCTTCCACGATAAAAACTTCAAGTCTGCGGAAGCTGCAGGCTCAAAGAGAGGAAGGATAAGTTTCTTGAGGACAAAGTTTAAGTCCCAAGGCGGAGCTGGAGCCTGGACAGGGGGCCTGAGATGAAGGACCCCTCTGAGGAAAGTTTTGGATACCTCCAGCTGGGCAAATGCCTTATCCGCGAAAGGGACATGGTAGGCTGAAATAGCCGCCATATGGACTTTCAAAGAGGAGTGACTGAGACCCAGGTCGACAAGATGACGTAAGTACTCAAGCAGAATGGTCACAGGGCAGGAAAAGGGCTCCATGTTCCTGGACGCAGCCCAGATAGAAAATCTTTTCCATTTCATGGCATAGGTGGACCTAGTGGAGGGCTTTCTAGCCTCCACTAGAATCTCGGCCACCTTAGGAGAAATGCCAAAATGAGCTTGAGCTAGGTCTGTAGGAGCCATGCGTGAAGTTGAAGGGACTTGAGTCCCGGATGGACCAGGGTCCCCTGATCCTGGGTCAGCAATCCTGGAGATAAAGGAAGAGGAGGAACCTCTGAGTATTGTTGTAGAAAAGAGAACCAGATTTGCCTGGGCCACAAGGGCGATCAGAATCATTCTCGCTCCTTCTAAAGCAAGCTTCTGTAACACACGAGGGACCAGAGGAATTTGGGGAAAAGCATAGATGAATCTGTCCTTCTAGCTGAGAGACAGAGCGTCGCTCCAGAAAGCGCCTCGCTCTGGAGCGAGCGAGCAAAAGATTGGAAGCTTTGCGTTTTGGGAGGAGGCGAACAGGTCTAATTGAGGAGTCCCCCAAATCTGGAAGATGCTTTTTAGAACTTTTTCGTCCAATTCCCACTCGTGTGGAAGAGCCGACGAGCGACTTAGTCTGTCTGCCAGGACATTGTCGACTCCCGGAACATGGATCGCCGTGAGGTGAAGGTTGTGGAGTGTTGCCCAATCCCAGACCCTCATCGCTTCCCTGCACAGTAGGTAGGACCGAGTTCCTCCCTGCTTGTTGATGTACCACACCACGCACATGTTGTCCGTTTGGACAGCTAGGTGACCGGGAAGGATGTATTGAAGGGCCTGGAGCGCATACAGCACTGCTTGAAGCTCGAGCACGCTGATGTGGAGAACTACCTCCAACTTTGACCAAAGGCCTTGGGTTCAGTGAGGACCCAGATGGGCTCCCCAACCTTTGCCTGAAGCGTCCGTGGTCAGAGTCTGATCGGGGGGAGGATGAAAAAAGGGGACCCCCCCCGGAAGAGGTTCTCTCGAACCATCCACCATTGCAAGTCTCTTACCATTGGCGAGGAGATCAGAACCAGATGATCTAGGTCATCTACTCGTTGATCCCACTGAGATCGAAGAGTCCACTGAGAGATTCTCATGTGGAGGCATGCGCGTGGAACCGTCGGGATGGCTGCCGCCATAAGCCCCAGTAGACGGAGCACTGACCTCGCTGGGACCCTCCTATGTTCCGACAGGAGGGAAATCTGGGACTGGAGGGAGGCCCCCCTGTCCGGAGGCAGAAAGGCCTTGCACAAAGTTGTGTTGAGAATTGCCCCAATGAACTGGAGCCTCTGTGAAGGATCCAGGTGAGACTTGGAATGGTAGATGGTAATACCCAGGCCAGTGAAAACCTGCTGGGAGAGGGAGAGAAAATGAGGAGTTCCTCCTGGATGGGGCTGCCAGGAGCCAGTCATCCAGGCGGGAAAACCTGAGCTCCCAAAAGAGCACTTGGGTGGGCGCTACCACCGCCAGGCATTTGGTAAAGAACTCGGGGGCTGAGGAAGCCAAATGGGCGCCGGGAATTGGTAGTGGACCCCTGGAGCCATAAACCTGAGGTACTTTTTTGGTGCGAAGGGCGAATGGGGATGTGCAGTGCGCATCCTGCATATCTAGTGCACAAAGCCATTGGCCCGGCGAAGCAGGGCAAAAGGATTGAAGGGAGGCATCCTGAACCTCTTGTATTCCACATACAGATTCGGGAGCTGAGATCGAGAATAGGTCTGAGATCTCCCATCTTCTTTGGTACAAGGAAGAAGTGGAATAGTATCCCGTCCGTGGAGGTGAGGAGGATGGGCTCTATAACCTGTTTGCAAGGGCCTCGATATTTCTTCCTGACCAAGGAAGATGGTCCCTTGAGTGGCGGAGTTCAGAGGAGGGTGACGTGAGGTTTCTGGAAACTCTATGGGTGCCCTCTGCTATGATCTGAAGCACCCATGAATCTAAGTTATCTCTCACAACCCGGAAGGTGGAGGAGAACCTCCCTCCTACCCGGTTCCTCCAGGCGTCCGGGCGGTGGGAGAGAAAGGAGTCATGGTGTGAGGCAGTGCAGCAGCTAGGCATCCATTGCTTTTTGGGCGGCGGGGGCCTGGCAGCTGTGGGGGCCCGGCGTTTAGTGGCCGCCTTCCCTGAGAGTTCGCTTGAGGCTGGCTGTGTCTGCAAAGGGCGGGCGCTATGAGGATGGGGGCGTGTACATTGAATCAGCAGTTTGAGGCGTCCCTTCTCCACAAATCAGTGATGATGTCATGACATCACCACTGAAAAGCACAGAACCCCTGAAGGTGCTTCTTGGATGCTGACTGCACCTCGGACCAGACCCACACCTGCGGGCCATCGTGACACGAAGACTTACGGCGCGCATGAAACTCCGATCCTGCGGTGTCCACTGCGTCGTAGGTCATCCTCAGAATGTGATGACTGGCCAAACGAGCAGAACAGACCAGGTCGGCCAACTCCTGCTTGACTTGAGAGCAGAGTCGATCTTGGGAGTCCGCCTGGGTAAGGACGGCCTTCTGGTAATCCCCCATATGTGCTACATAGTTCATGGCCCTAATCCCCAGTGTGGAAGAAGCGTAGATCTTCCTTCCATACTGATCCAGAAGGCGAGATTCCTTATCCGGGGGAGACGAGCTCAAGTGTTTCGGGTGTGCTGACCATCCGTGTGGCGCTAATCTGTCCAGTCTGCAGGGGTGAGAGGTCTAAAAGTCTACACCCTCCGGAGCCTGGCATAGCCTGTTGACTTCCTGGGAAGTGGGGCTAAAGCTGACGGTTGCTTCAAATAGTGGAAACAAGGTGGGCGTGAGACTCTATCAGGGTGGCACTAAGGTAGAGCCGTGAGGGGCAAGTCACAGATGTTAGTAGTTTTACCGTTGAGGATCTGGTTCTAAGGAATACCACTGATGGACTTCCTGGATCTTCCTGAACAACTCTGAAGGAAGGATCCTCAGACGAGAGGAGTCCTCGGCCGGGGCTTGGATGGAGGCGTGGCTAGTCGTCTTTCTCGAACCTCCATCAGGCGTCTGAGGAGAGAGAGAAGGGAGGAAGAATCTGAAGCAGAGTAAGACTCCTAACTCGTCTGGGGAGGGCGGGTTCACTGGGAGGGATCCTGGGGCGCGTGTCACCCCCTCTCTGGATCGAGGCAAAACCGGGGAATCTGGAGGAGGAGAGGGAGAGTGTCGTCTAAGGCGTATGAGGAGCCGGGGTGGCACCGTAGCCATAAGGCAGCTCTCGACTTCACTAGTGAGCTGAGCCTTGGCCTCAGCCCACCAGGAGGCAAGAGTCTCCTGAAGATCCACTGGCGGCCTAGGGGGCGGTGGAGGAGGAGGAGGGGGATAGTTGTATGGAGGAAATCCATAGGGGGAGTATCCGTAACCCGGCTGCGGGTATACCGGGGTCGGGTACTGCCGCGGCGTCGAAGGAGTCGGCACTGGGTGCAGCGGCGCAGGATACTGCGGACCTGGGAAGACGGCGTCGGATATGACGGTGGATATCCAGGCACTGGAGGAGCTGCGAAGCAGGCGGCCCGTGTGGTCTCCAAGGTGGATCAGCAGGATAAAACACGTGGGGTGGAGGGCCCGGGAAGAGGAAAATCCCCCGCGCCGGTCGGAGGCTGGTGTCAGGAACCCGGCGTCGGCGGGCCCAGGCGGCCGGAGGTGGCGCGGGGCGGCGTCAGGAGCGGCATCAGATCCAGTTCTTCAGGGAGGATCGGACGGTGGCCCAGGGTCCAGTCCAAATCCGAGGCGGAGGGGAAAAATCCGGGGTCAGGCAGGGGGACTGGGGCTCCCCATGACAGCGAAGGCTCGGGGAGCCTGAGTACGACAATCGGCAGGGTCTGCCGTAGAGCTCGAAGACCCGGGCGCTTGGGCGGGCAGTGTAACCTGGTCCAGATCCTCGGCGGAGCCAGAGGAGCCAGCGTCCGACTTGGGGTCCCTACGTCGGGGCGGGCCGAGAGTGAGAGGCCCAGTCGAGGGACACTGCAGTCGCCACCCGAAGGGTTGAGCGTCTTAAGCGAGCTCTCCCGGCGTCCGTCGGAGGAACCGGCGTCGGCAAGAAAGGTGCCCGCGCCAGTGAGCCCGCAGAGCCTCTTGGCGGTACTGGGGCTGGAGTCTCCTTTGCCTGGAGGCGCCTGGCGGGCTTGAGCCTCGAACCCGCCGGGTGGGCCTCGCCTCCTCCAAAGCCTTGGAGCTGCTGTCGGGTGATCCCCGGAGATGTTACCTGCCTGCGACTCCGGCTGGAGTCACGGAAGGAGGCCTTCTCCTGGTGCCTTTCCTTGTCCCTTCTTATGCCCTTCAGGAGGTTGACACCTGCAAGTTTCTCAACTCTTTCTCCACATAGACATCTTCTTTTTGAGGAGATGGGCTTCGAGACTGCTGGCGTCGTCTCGGGTGCCAGCTGAATCGAGGCAGTGCGAGACACTTGTCGACCCGGCGTGGTGGGGCCTAGGCAGAAAAGGCAGAGGGACTGACCGTCTTTGTGAGGCAGTTGGGCGCCGCACGAGTCGCACTTATTCTTTGAAGGTGATGACATATACTGACGTTCACCTGATGAAAGAAGAATAAAATTCTATACTGAAAATTATTCGGAAAAACGGGCGAAGTAACAGGACTGGCGATATGAACTTAACCACGGTACACGAGGCTGGCCGGGAAAGAACTGGAAGGCGGGCGTCCGGTCGCTTATACCCGACGTCGTATGGCGTCGGTCACCTGACGTGGGGCGGTCCCATGGGACTGCTAGCTAGAAATTTTCCGTGGGGTCCTGCAGTCGGCCAGCGTCAGTCCTATATGTAATTACCTACTGCAAGAGCCCTCTCGAAGTAAGATCTACTGTTACAGTAAGGTCTTACGTAATTGTACAGTCTTCCACGGAATGGTCTCTTGCAGCAGGTAATATACTTGGGATGAATCCCAAGCAGTAAACCCAAAAAGGGTGGAATCATGACAGGAGGCCTTGTAGGACTGCTCAGCCAAAGGCTGTCCTACGGCGTGAAGCAACGTCTAAGTTGTAATGCTTCGTGAAAGTATGAATTGTGGACTAGGTAGCTGCATTGCAGATATCCGTAGTAGAGGCCCTTTTAAAGCAGGCTGCTGTGGTGGCCATAGCTCTGGTAGAATGAGCTTGGACAGGTCCTGGTAATGGCTTGTTGTATTTTGAATAACAAAATGTTATGCAATGTGCTAGCCAACTGGAGAAAGTCCATTTAGTGACTGGGAGACCTTCCCTGCCTGAGGCGAAGGTGGCAAAGAGCTGAGAAGTCTTTCTAATCATTTTAGTTCGATTAGTATAGTATCATAAAATACGATGGACATCTAGAGAATATAACAGGTATTCACCTCGATTGGAGTGTTCAGGATAATATACTGGTAACTCGAGGGACTGATTTAACATGTGTTCAGACACTACCTTAGGTAAGAAAGAAGGGTTGGTATGGAGTGCCACCCTATCCTTGTGAAAAATCAAGTAAGGTTCTATACACATGAGGGCACGGAGCTCGGAAATATATCGAGCTGAAGTGACAGTCACTAGAAATCGTGTTTTCCAAGAAAGAAAACTGGAGGTAAGAAGTGGCCACCAGTTCAAAGTGTTCAAGAGTTAATTTCTCTATTAGAAAGTTGAGATCCCACGGAGGAGTGGGTCTTCTGCTAGGTGGCTTAATATGTAACATTCCTCTTAAAAACATTTTGGCTAGATGATGTTGATATAGTAATCTGCCATACAAAGGTTTGTGGAAGGCCGAAATGGAGGCCAAGTGGACATTTATGGAGGAATGTCTGAGTCCTGTCTCCACAATCAAGGCCAGGTAATCTAGAACTTTCATCAGTGGACAGGAATAGGGGTCCAAAGATCGTGAAGCAGGCCAGACGGAAAAGCGTTTCCATTTGGCATTACATGTTTCCCTGGTTGTGGGTTTACACAAGGGCAATAGTATACTGGCAACAGGAGAGGACACTCAGGAGCCAAGCGTGAAGGTGTAGTGCCTTCAGGTTGGGATGTAGCAGGGTCCCTTGATTCTGTGTCAAGAGGTCGGGTCTGATTGGCAATGGAATAGGATCCTCTACTGAGAACTGTTAAGGAGGGGAAACCACACTTGCCAAGACCACACAGCAGCTATTAGAATCATGGTGGCAGGTTCTAGTTGTAATTTCAGCAGGGTCCGTTGCAGGAGTGGGATGGGGGGAAGCATATAAGAAGAGTCCTGTCCGTGTTTGGGATACGGCATCTATAGACCATCCCTTTTTGCTCGGGATAATGGAATAGTATTTGGGGAGACGGTGATTCACTGGGGAGGCAAACAGGTCCAGTTGCAGGGTCCCCCACAGATGAAAAGTTTTCTGGAGTACTTCGTAATGAAGAGTCCATTCATGTGAGGATGACTGGCAACTGAGAAAGTAGACCAGGAGGTTGGAATGTTCTGGTAAATGGACGACTGTTAGTACGAGGTGTTGCTGAATGGCTTCTTGCCATACTTCCAGCGTCTCTTTGCATAGAGTATGGAACTTCGTACCTCCTTGTTTGTTGAGGTAAAATACTACTGCAGTGTTGTCTGACTGAATCAGCAACGGTCCCGGAGACAGGCGAGGTTGAAAGGCCTGGAGGTCTAAGCAAATCGCCCTCAGTTCCAGGAGATTTATCTGTGGATGAGGGATAGAACTGGTCCACTTGCCTTGTGTCCTATAAGGACCCAGGTGTGCATGCCACCCTTCCAGGGATGCATCCATGGTCAATGTCTGCGTGGGTGGCGAGGAATGGAAAAGCATGCCTTGACACAGGTTCTTTCGGAGTGTTCACCATACTAGGGCAAACCGCAACTCGGGATTGACTCTGATTTTGTCTTTGAGATTTCCTGTTCTTTTAGACCACTGGTTCTGGAGAACCCACTGGACTAGTCTCATAAGAAGACGGGCGAAAGCTACCGTAGGGATGGTAGTGGCCATGTGACCAAGGAGGCATAGCATGCGTCTGGCTGTGATAACTTTCTGAGTTTGCATCTGCAATGCCAGGGAAAGTAGCTTGTCTTGCGTGTTGGCTGGAAGGTAGGCCCTAGCGGAGACAGTGTCTAAGGCCGCTCCTATATATTTCAGCAACTGTGTAGGGGTTGGATTGGACTTTGGCCAGTTGACCGTGATCCTTAGAGCTTGGAACAGAGTTAAGGTTGCTTCTAGGGAAGAAAGCAGAGCCGTTTTGGACTCTGCTTTGATGAGCCAGTTGTCCAGCTATGGGAAGACAAAGTGCCCGTTCCATTGTAGGGCTGCTGCTACTACTGCCAGGGATCTGGTGAACACTCTCAGGGCTGATGAGAGGCCAAACAGTGAGTGCCTGAAATTAGCAGTGTTGGCCCAACTGGTGAAAACGAAAGAACTGGTGGTGGGCAGGATGGATAGGGATATGTACGTAAGCATCCTTCACATCTAGGGCACACAGCCAATCCCCTTGTTTCAGTACTGGCATGATGGAACTTAGGGTGACCATGTGCAACCTTTTGTACTAGACATATAAGTTCAATTGTCTGAGTTCCAGTATTGGTCTGAGATCTCCAGTTCGTTTGGGTACCAGGAAGAAGTGGGAGTAAAAACCCTTTTGGTGTTCTGACGGGGGTACTGGGTAAATGGCTTTCTTGGTGACAAGGGCCTGTAATTCCTCCTGAAGAACAGGAATATTATCGGGTGGGTAATGGATGGGGGGACTGGAAAGTAATTCCAGAGTGTTACCCATCTGAATGATCTGAAGTACCCACTCATCTGATGTGATCGTCGTCCAGGCCTCCAAATGGAGGGCAAAATGATCACCCATGGCTTCCAAGGCCTGGTAAGGAAGCATGGACAGGGCCCCAGTCAGTCACTGGGAGGCAGGTTGACCAGCCCCACCCAGAGGTTGGGAGCGGGCACCCTTGGTGGCCGAGGGGTTGGGTCTGGTAAGCTGGGAATGAGCTCAGAAACCACTTCTACTTAAGCTTCTATATTTATCACCTCTTTTGGTATTAAAAGAGGACCGGGGACAGTAGGACGCCTGAGAGGTATGGTACATGCAATGTACCGTACTCAGGGTTCTTCCTGAAGCCTGGAGATCATCTATCAATGTTTGAGTACCTGGCCCGAATAGTTTGGACCCATCAAAGGAGGCGTTAACTACTCTGTGCTGTACATCAGGTGTGAAGCCTGAGACGCGAAGCCAAGCATGGTGACACAAGGTAATGCCAGTTGCTGACATGCGGGCTGAAGTATCAACAGCATCATATCCTGAATTAAGTAGCTGACAGGAAATGGAGTTACTAGTAGATATTGTGGACAATAACTGTTCCTTTTCTGGTGAAGGAGGGAGTTTATCGGCCAGGTCAATGGCAGAGGACCAGAGAGTATGCTGGTATTTGACAATATGTCCCATATAATTTAGGATTCTGAGATTCATGGTACTTGAGTGGAATACCTTTTTTCCCCAGATAGTCTATCCTACAGGATTCCTTATCAGGAGATAAGGTAGTACGATCATGAGTGGCAGCAATCAATACTGAATCCGCTTCAGTAGTGGTGGATAAAAAGGGGTGATCCAGTGGAGCCTGGTAAAGGTGATCCGCCTTGTGGGGAATGGCCGTAACTGAAGAAGGCTGGTGCCAGGCTGCAAGCATAGCATTCTGGTATGCTTGTATTAGTGGGGGTACCACTAAAACTGGATCTTCTGGTAATTCTAGATAATCTGCCATATCCTTACGTTGTTTGTCATGTTCAGTAGTAGAGAATCCCATGACTTTTTGAATCTGAACCATCATCTCATGAAAAGATGGGTCATCTGGAGAAGAGGCAGCCACATGCCTGGATAGTTCCTCAAATGAGGACGTCTCCGATAGAGGAGATTGGGCCTGGAAATCCATATCTTGGAATTCCTCATCCTCCAGGTCTCTGGTAAAATCTCCCGGAAATTCAGCCACGTCTGACAGGTATTCATCCATGTATGAGGGAGGTGACCATGTTGGTAAAGGGTCCCTGTCACTATGAAAACGTTATGGCGGAGGGGAGAGGGAATGGGATGGTTGACTTGGCTCTCCTAGATCGGAGGGCTGAGCATGTCACATGGCATGCAAGACGTGCTGTACTACTGAAGTAACGTCCGGGGCGGGCTTTTGGGAAACTAAGGGGAAGATGGACGGGATTGGATGCATAGCCTGAGCAGGTCTTGCCCATGAGTAGTAAAGTCCATGGTCCCGATCCCCGTCGACCTGGCCATGGGTACCCACCTGCGAGGGTGGAGGAGCAGTATGGATAGCAAATGCAGCCGGTTTACCCAGTAGAATATGGCTCGTTGTCAACCGAACCGCCTGGGAAATAGTAGGAGGCACTGAAAATTATGCTGCCATCGATGGGAGAGGAGCCCCCCATCGACGGAGCCTATATAAGGCTCATTATAAACCACCATCAATGCGGTGGAGAGCGCCGTCGACGAGAGAAAATAACCTCCCGTCGAAGAAGAGGCAGTATACATGAGTGCTTGTCGATGGTGGAACGCCAGTAATGGTGGCCGTCGACAAGCGTCGAGGCATGGAGTGTGAGGAGGGTTTCTCTTTCTCCTTTTTGTGTCCTTTAAGAGAATCAGTGGATCAAGGCATAGGTAAGAAATACAGGAAAACCAGGAGTAGTTGTAAAAATTCACAAGTAACGTTTTGTTATTATCAATAACAGTAAAACGCCGGCCCGGTGGCACTGAGGGTTGAGGCGTTGGATGCCACACCTTGGGCCACGCCAACGACCCAGGGTGCTGGAGGGTCAGCCGGGGGGAGGAGGACTGGGTGTACCAGGGACTACTCTTCTCCTCTTCCGGGAGGGAGGGGTGGGGATTACCGTGGCTGTGCTGGCTCCTAGTGGTGACTGGGGGTTGGTGCAGGCAGGCGGTTTGCTGTGGGGACATCAGACGTGCAGTGCGTGGAAGTGGGCATGGCAGCATCACTGATGCCTTGCACGTCCATGCTGTGGGGTTGGGAACCAACTCAAAGTAAAAATTCTCTGGCTCGCCTAATGACATCTGGTCCGAAGGTACTGCACCACTCCAACTCAAGACAGCTCCTCCTGGATCTGGACCCTCAGCTTTCCACAGTGGTGGGCTACGTACCCACCATGAAACAGCCTACGAGAGGAATGGAGGAGGGAGTTGAGCTAAGGTAGTGGGAGTGGTGTGGGGCCACGGATTGGTCAGATAGGGGGAACCATAGGTAACCCCCCCCCCCAGCCAAGGAGGGAATAAAGAAAGCAACAAAAAAAAATCATCAATAACAGGAAAATAAAAAATTTACAGATTGTTCAATATAACTATTTACAAAGGCAAAACAAACAGAGAAAACAAAGTCCTCCATCCGAGGGTTTCTTTTTAATTCCAAATCTCAGTCTCTGTCTCTCACTCTAGCAAAAGTACTGCTGCTCTTTTTATAAGTCTTTGACTGGGAACTCCGTTAAGAGACATCATGTTTCTCACAAATTGTTCATGTCAGTTTCTTTGCAGAGCAGGCCTGCAAACAGAACAGTATCCCAAGCTGGCCTGCTGCTGACAGCTCTGCAAAAGAGTTTGCAAACAAGCCTGAGAGGAGCTCAGACTACATCTCAGGTTAACCCCCTAAATTACAAACAGCTTTTTACAATCATCTGAATAGTATAATTATATACATTTAAAACAAGGGATACCAGTATCACTTACAGTTGCACACAAAGATTCACATATATTTTATAATCGCAGATATGCAAGGGGGAGGAAAAGGCAGAAACAGCAAGTGAAGGCAGAGAATCTCAAGACCGTCAGAGTGATCAGTTCTTAGGTCTCACAAGAACATTTGGTTGTGCAACCAGACAAACAAGAGACAGAAAAGGAGAGAACAGAACAGATCCTTGCACGTAACTCTTTCAGCATAACAAATGGGACAAGGCCTTATTCAACCCTGTCACAGGGTCTTGTTCCTCTGAATGAAGACCGGGAACAGCGTGGTCTGGGAGATCGAATCCTCGATATCACACAAGTGATTTACAGGCAAGAGGAAAATCTCCATGGCCCACTTGACCGCAGTGAAGGTCAACAAGCCAACAGGGGTGCCAAGGACCTCTCGATCCACCCCCTGACCGAGGGAGTCTCGACCACTGTTGAGCAGTTGGGGGTAATTGAGGGATCGGGAAAACCTCAATCTTTCCTGATCCTACGATCAGTACTGTAGGCACTTGTGTTTCTTGTCGCGGTGGGCAGGGCTCTCCTCCAAGATCTGGAGTGCCACACACATTTCTCAGAATCCTCTGAGAATGACCCTCTGATGCAGACCTTAGCCAGGAACAGTGCCGAGACCGAGGTACCATCCACTACAGCGGCCACCGCTTCCTCCTCGAAGGCCACAAGCTGTGATGCTGACCCAGCTGCCACTGAGGCCTGATGCATGTAGCCCTTAGGCTGGATTATCGGATCCCACTCTGAAGGTAGGCCAACGGTGAGCCAGTGCTTCTGATCCTAAAGGGATTCCTAAGGCATCAAAAGACATTAGTCACACCTGGCCATGTTGTGCTACCTGCACAGGCAGTACAGGTACGTGACGCATGGGTCAGTGACTGACATCTTTTGTCAGTGCTGCATACAAAATTTAAACCCTGGCTTCCTGGCTCCATCGTCAATCATGACGGGAGTCAAAAAAGCTGAGAATTAACTGCAAACGATTCGAAAAACTTTGAATAAGAGGTTCACCAATGGCACACTAAATCCACAGCAAGATCTAATAAGGAGGTGAACTGTTCTTCCAGCAGAAAGATAGATCTGATGTCACAGAGCACAGTCGGAGGAGTTATCAATCAGGTGGTTGGAGAAGCTTAGCTTAAAGATGTCTGACAGCCTGTTCCAGTGGAACTGCCAGAGTGTGGACTGTGAACTGTAGCCTTGCCACTAGAAGAAAAAAAACCTTTATCATAATTTTCAAACTGAAAAATAATTATATTCTTCATAATTTATTTGAAAGCTTGAACATATCAACAAGATATTCCCCTGAGGAAGCCATTAAATATGGCAAAATGCTGGGGCCACCTACCATGAAATAAATGAGTTAGAAATTGAAAAAAGCGGAAGAGAGTGTTTTTTCAGAGAGTGCCCCCCCCCCGTTTTATTCCCAGACTTGGGCAGAGCATCATGGGGCAGCTCCGTCATAATGTTTACTACATATTTAGCACCACTTCCTGTGGCATTTTTGTTCATGCATGTGGTGTCCTAATAGACCTGAAGAGATGCTGAAGTAGAGCGAATAAATAAAATCTGTGGAAATGAATACAGTTACCTCTTCTCGAAGTGCAGAATAATTCAGAGCTGGTGCTGCAGGGAACTCTGGGTACAGTCCTGAAACACAAAAGCTGCAGAATAAATCCAACAATCAAGATATTTATTTTGCAATTTATTTTCCCGGGGGGCTCAGCTGAGAAGCACCTCATTTAAAACTGCGAGGGTCCCATTTCCACCCAATTTTTACAGCTGAAGGGATTAATGTTAACTTTCTACCTCAAGAACACACAGCGAGCAACTTGCTCTGGTGAGTTTTGAACCTGGGTCTCCTGGTTCACTATGCTTAATTGCCCATACAGATATAGACACTGTGGTAAACAGGAGGGTTACTTACCAGTAACAATAGATCTTTAACAGGCTCTCCATAGAGCCATACAAATTGAACTGTAAGCTGCTGGGGTTATAACCTCACACAAAGCTTCTGAAAGCTAGGGCTGCCCACATTCCTACATGCATATCGGCGGTACTTTTATAATGTGGGCAGGCCCCAACTACTTCCATTTGCCCACCATCAGTGAATGGACAGCAGGATTGGGGCCACTCCACCAACCATGCAGAGAAAGAGGCAGGGGGATTAAAACAGATGCCACCCAAGAAATGGCACGGAAATTTTAATAGACTCACTACATAGTGCCATGCTAAGTGCTGAAAAACAAATGGCCCACCATAACAGGGGTACTGTGTGCAGAAAAGGCATGGCTCTATGGCATGCCTCTCGAACATCTAAAGTTACTGGTAAGCAACTTTCCTATCTTCTCTCCACACACCTATAACAAACTGGATGAGTACCATGGAGTGCCAACAGTGAACCAATCCTTTAGAAGAGCAGGCCGTGCAATACAACTAGGCAAAATCCTGCTCTCCTGCAGGAGATTAGATGCAGATTGTAATGCTTTGTGAAAGTATGGATGGTGTGACAAGTAGCCACGCCACGAGTGTCAGCAGCTAGGACTGACTGGAAAAAGTCAGCTAAGGCTACCATGCCTAACGTACTGTGTCCAGTGACAGTACCTGGCAGGACTTAACCTGCCTGTCTGTAGCAGAACATGATGCAGGAGGATATCCATTTTGATAGACTATGTTTGTAGCCTGGTTTTCTCCTGGTGCCAGGACCAAAGGAAACAAATATCTGTGAGGATCTGACATTGCTTGGTACAGTCCAGGTAATACCAAAGGGCTCTGTGAACATTTAAGGTGTACAACAGAATCTTGTTTGGGTTCTGGGCAGAAGGTAAGAACACTGGCATATTAATGGACTTATTTACTGTGGAATCAGAGACCACTTTTGGTAGAAATCTGGGGTGAATAAACAGTGCCACCTCATCTCTATGGAACACCAGAATAGGTGGGTCATGTCCTAAAGCTTGCAGTTCAGACACTTGCCTGGCCGAGATGATGGCTACAAGGAATTGAGTCTTCCAGGACAGATACTTCTTGTCACAGAAGAAGCAAAATTCAAAAGGTGCTTTGGTCAAGTATTCAAGCACAAGGTGCAAGTCCCGGACTGGAATAGGTTTGCACACTGTAGGGGACACATGTAAAAGACCCCCCAGGAACATGTGGACTATAGTAAGTCTAGCTGGGCCACCATCTTTTCCCTGATAGGGGCATGGAAAGCAGAGACAGCGGACAGGTGGACCATTACTGAGAAGTACAGTAATCCTGATCAAGACAAAGTCAGGAAGTAGGAGAGGGTGCTGCCAATGGCCAAAGGGAACAGATGCATTTTCTGAGCTCCACATAGATTGCTCCTTTAACGTGCATTCTAATTCATTTTTCTTGCTTGTTTTCCATTTTATTTTTCAAGTGAACAGTGACCTATCTTATATTCTTTATCCTCGCAGAGTGGGGAGCAAATTTGAGATGTCTGACGGCATCAGCAGCAGCAGCAAGAGACCAGTAAACGCAAGGGGCAGGGAGCGGCAGGTGGTGCAGCCCAAAGCAGCACTCAAGCTGAACTGAGCATGGAAGCAGAGCTGTCCCTTAAGGCTGTCCTTGACACAGTGAAAAAATCTTGCAGCCAGAGTAGATGTCTTCAAAAACAAAGTGACTACTCTAGAAACAAGAACTGATGTGGTCTCCACAGAGGTAAAAGCCACCATAAACATGCCAAACAAAACTCTCACAGAAGTGCTGGGGGCTGTGAGAGAAAATAATGACGTGCTTATGTCAGAACACCTACAGAACACTGTTAGAGCCACAAATATTGGGTTACTCATTTTCCAGAGGGCTTAGAGGGGTAGAATACTATCAGCCATGCACAGAACCTGCTTTGTTCCCTCTTCAAAGACCCAACTCGGGCATGTCGAATTACCCCAGGAAGAGACAGGCAAATGCGGATTTACCGAAACCCTTACTAGTTGTTCTGCGGGGGATTAATGAAAGAGACTATTCTGGGATGACAAAAGAAATGGGACAATTAATGCTTCAGGACAGAACCTGGATAAATATATTTCCTGATCCGAGTTTCGTGACTCAGGAAAGATGTCAGGCCTTTGACATGATCCAGGAGACCTCAGGGAGTTGGGAGTCTCCCACTCCTTGCAAATGCCTACCAAATTAAAAATTACTTATGCAGGTAAAACATTTTTGTTTGGAGACCCAGTGGAGGCTAGCAGAGATCTTAGAAGGTAAATAACACAGGACTTTATGGCTAAAGAGGCCTCTTCAGGGTCAGTCACAGAGGACTGAAATCGCTTAAATTGACTTTAAAAGGACACTGTCAACCGACTTAGGCCTCAAATTGTCCCTTGTTTAGAAAAATATAGGTTACTCACCTGTAACAGGAGTTCTAGGAGTGGTGTATGTTGTTCATCCACACTTACTGGCAGGTTTCTTGCCGCTTTAAATCTTGCCAGAAGGTCTTCAAGATGGTTCCTCCCACCCACCCAGGTAGTAAAACTCGCGGCTCCGCCCCATGACGCCAGATCTACTCCGCTGGAAGCCAGGTTGCGCGTCAAATCCGGGGAGGCCGGGTGGGTTGTGTGGATGAACAACATATACCACTCCTAGAACTCCTGTTACAGGTGAGTAACCTGTATTTCTAGGGACGTGGATATGTTGTTCAATCCACACTTACTGGCAGACTTCTAGTAGTTCTCCGGGAGAAGGGAGGCAAGGCGCGCATCCCCTACTTAGGGAATACGGACTGGAGAACCGAGGTCCCAAAACCAGCATCCCGGCGTGACTCTAGGTCAATGTGGTAATGGGAAATGAAGGTGTGTGCTGACTTCCAGGTAGCAGCCCTGCAGACTTCCTGGATAGGGATGTCCCCGGAAGCAGCCACTGAAGCAGCGGTATGGCGGGTAGAATGAGCGCTTATCCCTTTGGGAGGCTCCATACCCACCAACCTATAGCAGAGATCTATGCAGGAGGCGACCCACCTGCCTATTGTCTGCTTGGCTGCAGGTCTGCCAGGCGCGGCTTCAATGTAGGTGACAAACAGCTGGTGAACCTCTCCCTGAACTTCAGCTGTCCGCTCCTTATAATAAAAGAGCGCTCTTCTAGGGTCCAGAGTATGGAGCCTATATTCGACCTCTGAGGTGTGATTGGGGTAGAACACACGGCAGAGTCAACACCTGGTTAAGGTGAAACTCTGACACCACCTTTGGAAGGAATTTTGGTTGGGGGCACACGACAACCTTGTCCCTGTGGAAGACCAGATAAGAAGACTCGATGGAAAGCACCTGGAGCTCTCCCATCCTTCTGGCTGACGTGATAGCCACCAAGAAGGCGGTCTTCCACGACAGGTGAGAGATGTCACACCTGTACATCAGTTCAAATGGCTTGCCCATGAGCTTAGCCAATACCAGCAGTAGATCACACGGAGGTGGAGGTTCTCGCACCGGAGGGGCTATGTGATCAAGGCCTTTGAAAAAGCACCCGACCACCTTCTCCTGTGCCACTGACTGCTTCCCGGCCAGTGCCCGGTAAGCAGAGATGGCTGCCAGGTGCACCTTAAGGGTCGTCGACCGAAGCCCTAGCTGAGAAAGGGACCACAGGTAGTCCAGAATGCTAGCCAAAGAACAGGAGGAAGGGTCCAACCACTTATTCTGACCTCAGGAACCAGGCCGTCAAGTGCAGGGATTGAAGGTCCGGGTGCAGTACCTTCCCCTTCTTGACTGAGATCAGGTCCGGGTGGGCTGGAAGCCGCCTCAGGAGCCTGGAGCTGAGGCTGAGGAGATCTGGATACCAGAACTGATGGGGCCAGTCTGGGGCTACCAGAATCACCTGCGCCTTGTCCCTCTTCGCCTTGAGAAGCACCTTGTAGATCAAGGGAAATGGACGGAAGGCGTTGAAGAGGCCCGGGGTCCACGGCCTCGAGAAGGCATCCCCCTGCAGCGAGCCCTGATGGGGGTGGGGGGCGGGCATGAAACAGCCTCAGCTTCGCATTCTCCCTGGAGGTAAACAGGTCCACCTAAGGAGTGCCCCAGTCGGAGAACAGATCTTTTACTACCTCCGGCAGGAGAGACCATTCGTGAGATGCAGCACCTATCCGGCTGAGGGCATCGGCCAGAGTGTTGGAGGCTCCTGCCACATGGATGGCTAGGAGATCCACCTCCAGTCTGCTCACGAGAGACCAAGTGCGGAGAGCCTCCTTGCACAGAGGCAAGGAGTGCATCCCGCCCTGATGGTTTAGGTAGTACATGGTCGTGGTGTTGTCTGTCTGGACCTGGACCACTTGACCCTGTACAAATGGAGCAAAGGCGGTGAGGGCTAGTCAGACCACTCGAGGCTCCAGCAGGTTGATGTGGCATCGACACTCCTGAGGGTACTAGAGGCCATGCGCTCTGAGATCCCTCAGATGGGCACCCCAACCTATCAGAGAGGCGTCGGTCGTCAGAGTGACAGTCGGCTCCGGGCGGACAAATGGGATACCCTCCTGCAGATGACCTGGAACGAGCCACCACTGGAGACCATTCCACATCTCCTGGGTCACTGTCACTGGCTGGTCCAGAGGACCTGAGCGCTGTGATCACTGGTGGGCCAGCCCCCATTGCAGGGGACGCATGTGCCAGCGGGCCCAATGGACCACGCTAGTGCAGGCCGCCATGAGGCCCCGGAAGTCCCAGGCAGGGCGCAATTGTTCAACCAGAAATGAATGGGCAAAGGAGGAAAGGACCTCGGCCCTGTCTGCCGGGAGCCGTGCTCTGGCTCGAAGAGAGTCGAGCTCTGCCCCAATGAACTGAATCACCTGCGTTGGCATGAGTTCCGATTTGGCCTCGCTGATGAGGAGGCCAATCTGAGAGCAGACCTGGAGGGCCAGATCCCTGGACTGCTCCACTTCCAACTTGGAAGGGGCTGCAATCAGCCAATCGTCCAGGTAAGGGTACACCCGGACCCTTCGGCACTGCAGGAATGCTGTTCCCACTGCCATGCATCTGGTGAAGACCCTGGGAGCTGGAGAGAGAGAGGCCGAAGGGCATGGCCAGAACCCGTGAAAGGGATCCTGACCTGAAGTGGAGAAATCGCTGGAGAGACGGACGGATTGGGACGTGAAAGAACGCGTCCTGGAGGTCCAGAGAACAGAACCACATGCCTCGTTCCAAGGATGGAATGATCTGAGCCAGAGTGACCATCCTGAAGGTCCGAGACCTTAGGAACTTGTTCAGGTTATGTAGGTCTAGAATGGGGTGCCAGCCCCCCGTCCATTTTGGGACCAGGAAGTACCTGAACACAAACCCTGGGTCTGGTGGAGGATCCGCCACCTCCCTGATCACCTCCTTCTGGAGGAGCAGGGCAATGTCAGCTCAACGAGCTGACAGAGAGGCTGTGGAACCCGTAGCCCCCTGTGGGGCGATGGTTCGATAGGTTGAGGACTGCTCGAATTCCAGAGGCAGACCCTTTCCTACCACTTCCAACACCCAGCGGTCCGTGGTGATATCGGACCAGACGGAAAGGAAGTGGCGGAGCCGTCCCCCCCCACGGGGGGAACCCGGGGAGGAGCAACGAGTTTAGAGGCAACACCACTCAACCCGTCACTGGGCAGGCTTGGAGGAAGGGCCGGCCGAGGAGCCGCCAGGACCTTTTCCTCCCGGCTTCCTGCTGGAGGAAGCAGCAGGCTTGGCTTTGGTGTGCCAAGTGTGAGCCTGCTGGCCCTGATGCTGGTGTTGCTGGGCTAGACATGCCGCAGGCGTTGAAGGATGAAAGGGCTTACGCTGCTGCTGGCGGCCTTTGTCCTTCTGGGCAGATGTGACCGAGTCCAAGGTGGCACTGGACTTCTCGATCCGTTGGAGATGACCCTCCACCCTGGGACCGAACAAGTCGGTACCCAGGAAGGGAACATCTGCCAGCTTGTGCTGGGTATCTGCCAATAAAGGTGGAGATCCGCAGCCAAGCTCTGAGGTGCATGGCCACTACTGACCGGGCACACGAGTCAGCGATGTCCAAGGAAGTTTGGAGCTGCTGTTTGGCCACCGCCCTTCCTTGATCCCGCACCTGCTTGACCGTCGTTTGAAGGTCAGCCGGGAGATGAGGAATCACCTCATCCAGGGAGCCCAAAAGGGCATGTGAAAAGTGTGCCATCAGGACAGCCGAGCTGGCCTGACGAAGGCCTAGGGAGGAAGCAGCAAAGACTTTCCGCCCAGAGTAGTTAATTTCTTGGACTCCTTATCGGGTGGCTTGTCCACATCCCAAGCGTTCCTGGAGCACCGGAAAATTCTGTCAGTCACTAGCCCCTCCGCAGAGGGGTGTTCTGAGACATCTTGGCCGAAGGTGCTGGACAAGAAGCTGGCCGCTGCCACAGATCCAGGGCCAGGCCAACAATGGCTTCGGCCACCAGGAAGGCCTCCGTAGGGGAATCCCCTCAGTCCAGTATCTCCGTGAGGGGATACTTGGCCCGTTTTGAACGGGTTCGAGCTTCATCCCAGTGGACTCTGAGATGACGAAGCATTCCAAGGAATGAGGATGGGCTCTCGTCCACCGACTGACCCCCAATGGACTCCAAGTCAAGCGCCCGGAGAACAAGGAGGAGTTACCGCCAGACTCGAGAGTCTGAGAACAGCTGCCGAGCCTGACCCTCCACCTGGCGGAGGTCGATCGGGAGTGAGAGTGACCGACAACCGGTGGGGCAAGCTCTGACCCGACCGAGAATCCTTGGTTGGGGCCCCAGTTTTAGGTTGTGGAGGAGGGGGTTCCACCACAATGGGTGGCGCAGCCAGTTTCAGCCAAACAACCGGTGCCGGCTTCGGCTCCTCGACTACTACGAGGGGTTGTTTCGGCCACTCCGGTGACAGCCACTTAATGGCCGGTGAAGGTGACGGAGCCGACTTGTTCCCGAACAATAAGAGCCGCTGCCACATTAGATCCTCGTAGCGCCGACGCAATTTGTGCCGGAGCCTATCCTCTGAAGAGGACGACAAGGATGAGCGGTGCTGCCGCTTTCCATGGTGCCGAGACCGAGACTGCCGACGTTGGCGGGACGGGCTGGACCTGGAAGAGGTCCGAGACCAAGACCTTTGGGGATTCCGAGGGTGGGTCTGAGAGGGGGCGGGGGAAACCCGCTCCTCCCTCGGTTCAGGGACCTTAAGCGGGGACACCGGCACAGGCAAGTCCTCGGTTTCCACCGGGGGAACCAGTGAAGAAGGGTTGTCTGCTTCTCCAGCTGACAGACCGTCTGACGGGTCGAGAAAAATCTCAACCGTGTCGACGGGTGTCTCGGCCGGCTGACCTGACGGGGACACCATGAAGCCAGCGGCCTTAGCCGCAACCTCAACCGAAGTCGAGTGTCGACTATCCGGGGAAGGGGACATCTCCCGTTCCCACAAACATCGATGATGGGACTTACCTTTAGAGTCCTTCTTTTTGGACCAAGAGGAATGTCCCAAAGGCCCTTCTCCCTTGGTGGAGAGGAACTGGCAAAGCTCCTTGAAAGAAGCTGTGTAGGAGGAGCCCAAGGAGAAAGGGATAAATGCTGCGACTGAGGATGATGATGATGCGGCCTGGGCTGCCTCCTCTTCAAGGGCGATCATCTGTTCGAGCTGTTCAGCCGAGCCAGCAGCCACGGACACCGCCCAATGGGCCTCCTTCGACTTGACCGGAGGATAACATTTCTCAGGTCGCCCCAACAGCAGACAGGCAGCGCGGTCCTTAAGGCTGAAGCCGAAAAGGATTTGCACAACTCACAAGCCTGTGAGTTATGGCCGAGTCCAAGGCAATAAACGCACGTGGAGTGTGGATCGGTCCAGGACATCTTCTGCCTACAGGGGCACCGACGAAATCCGGGAGTCGATTTGTCCATCGCAGCCGCGAGGGAAAGAGAAGACCGAAGTCTTTTGAATTTTAGAATAAGTTTCGGATTGACCAAAGAGTGTGGATCCAGGCCTAAAATGCAGAGTGCTAAGGAGGGAACCTAAGCTTCCAAGCGGTAAGGAAGATCTGGCATCATGGGGCGGAGCCGAGAGTTTTACCAACCGGGTGGGTGGGCGGAGACAGCTTGAAGACCTTCCGGCACGATTTAAAGCGGCAAGGAACTTGCCAGTAAGTGTGGATTGAACAACATATCCATGTCCCTAGAACACATTTTATGATTGGCCAAATTCTGTAAGATTGTTGATGTAGCTGGTTGTTTGATTCTGATTCTTTTTTTTTGTTTTTAAAAGTGAAAAACAGACTGCTCCCATACTGGTGTTACCACACAAAAACATGTTTGTTTACATTCCTTGATCAACTCCCACTGCATCTTTCCTGGACTTAGGAATAACTCCACACAGTCTAGCCACTCATGATGCAGTGGGAAGAGAGGAGACTACTGCATCATGAGCAGATGCACTGTTTGGGGTCTTTGTGTTGTTTAGGAAGTATGCAATTAATGTCGATTAAGGTAGGATTTGAAACAAAGCAAGGTTGGATGTATAATTACACCATTCTACAAAGATGAGCAGAAAATAAAACAATCACCAACATCAATGAATTTTAGAGAAGGTAAGGAATCAAAAAATGTGGGTTTTCACTGGCCTGCTGGAAGTAAGGAGTAACCTCAGGAGTCAGAGGGTCGACCGGGGGGACAGACGTCCGGTATGCTGCACATGGTAGCGTGCGCGGCACAGCCATTGATGTTACTGCACCTCACGTGCTCTGGGTTGGAAGAAAAACAAGGAAAATTGCTGACCAGTAGAATGACACCTCCCGCAGGCCCCACACCCAGCTATCTGGGCACATCCTGGCAATCCAGATACTGTTCCTGGTGGGACTAGAGGGGGGCCCTGCCAGGGTGGGGGGGGCAAGCCCTGGGAGAAGAAGCCAGACAAGGTAAATCCCAGCGGATGCTGGGGTGATGGGGCTGGGGGGGGGGATGGGAGGATGAGGGCCGATCAGCATGGGAGGAGCATAAAGAGATTAACAAACAAAAAAAAAACAAACAAGAGGGTTTTCAGCCAGAAACAATGATGCAAATAGGGTTGACAGTGTCCCTTCTGATGCCTTAATACTCCACATGCTGTTTGTGGGGGGTAATAACAGGTTTCTCTCAGTTCAAACGTTTTATAGTAGTTAAATCTGCTGTTAGCTGCTTTTCAAGTATTGACGTGCCTAACTTTGCTACAGTGCTGTCTGGGGACTCCAGTGCTAATTTTGTGTCCGGCATACAACAGGGTTCCATATGGCGGATAGATGCCATTGTTTCCTCAACATCCCTCTGTATGAGATGATGTCGGCGACTCGTGGACTGAACTGGCACCTTCAGTTAGTTCTGGGGGGTGATAGGAAGGTTACTTTTAAAATGACAGAGAAAAACAGCGCACGCAGCTCATTAAGTGCACAGATAAAGCTTCTCAAGCAAGGCACATCGGCTTTGGCTGCACCTTACAGCACTATGTAGTTGCGACTGCCCTTCTTAGAGTCTCCCCTCTCCTCCCTTTGCCTCATTCCCCTCCCTCCACACCTTGGCGAAGTCTACCCTGACTGCCTTCCTTTCTACAGCACTTACTCCTGACATTTTTGTACTGTCTAAATTGTTGTGCACCACGTATTAGCAACACCCTACAATTTGACTGAAATTTGTTGTAACTTATGGCATCTGTAATACTACCCTATTGCTCTGCTATGTTTACTAATTTATTATAATGTATGGGGGAGCCCTTATTATTAACTGAAATCAAGCAGATTAGAACCTTGTAATACATGGATAAGCCTCAATAATACTATACTAAGCCATACAAAAACTTCCCAGTAATACAACATTACTCTCAATAATACTATCCTGAAAAGTGATAATACTATTGCTTTTGCTGATAATACTACAGTTCAAAGATCATCTCCAACTGTAGTATTATCAATGTATCCATATATTACAAAAAATAACAGAAAGATAAGTGTTTTACAAGGCAGTAATATCATCTCGAGGTTTTGGGGACTTTAGGACCTCTCGAGCTTCGCTCTCAAGGTTCCACGTCCCCAAAACCTCTTGATGGTATTACTGCCTTGTAATAATCTAGATTTAGTAGTTGCCGTATTGGTCCTTGCAAGAATAGATCCAGAAGCAAATGATTTGATACCTTTTAATGGACCAACATAGATGTAACAACAAGAACAAAGTGCTCTAGCTTTCGGACCAACCAGTCCTTCTTCAGAAGCTCATGGCAGTTGTTTAGAAAATACAATACTTATAACAGCTAGATAATGCAGAGAAAAACAGAAAAAAATCCCCATTGGTTTAAAATACTATTGGGGTGTGTGATCTCATTTGCATGGGGGTCCTGCACAGATCTTTTTACATTAGGCTAATATTGTAGTAATTTGTGGATATGTAGGTATGTTAGACCTCTGGTCTTACACATATACTTTATATTTACTTCTAGTTACCTTATCCTGGGGAGGGTGGCAGGTTTATTTCATGGTAGTTCTATCTAGTATCCTTGGAAATGTTACTTTGCAGATAGTAGTACTGTTAAATAGTGTTACATTTTTACTCTGTAGATAGGAGACATAAGCCCTTTTACTCAGGATTTCATGACAAGTTGAATTCCTTTGGGGAACAATTGCAGTGACTGAAGTTAATATAGGTTCACTAGGAGAGAGAGAGTGTGTGTGTGTGTGTGTCTGTGGGAGAGAGAGAGAGACAACATCTCCTTTAAGCTATGTATCTCCTCCACCCACATTATTGTGATGTAGGGTGGGTTAGGTTGTATTGTTTGTATGAAGAGAAGGAGAGAAATTACATTTTTATCTCTTTTTCAGATTCCTTAGACACTTGTGGTACATCAAGTTGCTACATTCTCAGTATATATTGACACCAGTACATATCAGGCTACGTGGTCTTAATTCCTTGAGGTTCCTCGACTAGAGTTTTTTGTTTGACACTAATATTATCTATTTATATTTAAATTATTATTTATATAGTCCTGAGGTTTTTGAAATTTCTTGGGCCTTATATTTAGTTTGAGAATACAATTGGGTGATAGGTCCAGCTAGGTTTTACACATCACACAGTGTGCACTGATGTTTTTAAGACAACTTTACTGGTAAATTCTTGTCTATAATGCTAACATTGAAATTTCATGAGACCTATAACAATCTTAGTTTGTCTTTAATCTGGGTGGGGGTTGCCTTTCAGTAATCACATCCTTATACTTACTGTGAAACTCATAGCTTGATTTAGGAGTTATCTGCTTCAGCAGTGTTATCTTATGTCAATTAAATTTATAAGCAGTAGGATTCTTTGTATGTGTGTTCCACCAAGCGCATCTAACCCAAGGCTCTTTTATTGAAGGCAGTATTGTACTGTTTAACTTCTCTGACATCATTTTTTTTTTTTTTGTTTAAATGAGTTTTTTAAACCAATGGGGATATTTTTCTGTTTTTCTCTGCATTATCTAGCTGTTATAAGTACTGTATTTTCTAAACAACTGCCATGAGCTTCTGAAGAAGGACTGGTTGGTCCGAAAGCTAGAGCACTTTGTTCTTGTTGTTACATCTATGTTGGTCCATTAAAAGGTATCAAATCATTTGCCTTGTAATACACACTTGTCTATAATTCTATTTGTTATGCCATTGTTATGACATCACTCTGTTGTTAACCCTTCTTGAGTATGTCACATCAATGGTATAACAAAACAGAATGCTCACAAAAATCAATGTTCTGTAAAGTAATTCATAAAGTAAATCAATCTGTAATTACACAATCTTGGTAGCCCATACACTATAAAATATAATGTATGGTCTTTGGTTAACAACTGCGCTGAAAACACTTCTCAAGTTTGCCATGACATCTGAAAACTTCTCGAGCTGCGCTCTCGAGGTTTACAATGATGTCATGGCAACCTCTCCAAGTGTTTATAGTGTGGTTATTAACCGAAGACCATACATTATCCTCTATTTATACTCTGCATCCACGCTCCACTCTGGCCATTGCTCAGATCTGTTTCCAAGCCACAGTGGGGCAGTGGCTAGTAAAACTAGTTAAAAAGCTACCCAAAAAATGTTTAGAAGATTTATAGAATTTTTAAAATACCAAATTAAAGCAGACTTGTGAAATGTTACCACATAAACAATAACAACAAGGTTACAACTGTAGGGACTGCAAAAGTAATGCACAAGCAACCTCAGTGAAAAAGGACTAATTCTTGTGTGAACCTATTTCAAGTTCTGGAAAGGAAAACATAAACACAGAAATATAGAAACAAAGTGGGGTTAGGGAGGTCAAACACAGTGAGTGATCCAAAGAAACAACATTACTATGGTGAGTAATTTTTTATTCTAACCCCAGGAGTCACTCAGTGCTTACACTTGATGCAGACCAAGCAGTAGTTACGTGGGAAGCTGGGTCCAGAACCTAATTAAGAAAAAGGTTCTGCAAGACAGCAGTTCTATAGCTGACACCCCTTCTGCTGCCAGACCCATATATGCGATCATGTTGTGCCAGTATACTGCTGAGCTGCCCGTAAACTTGTGTATGTATTTCAAGATGAGATGGTAGTATTCTTAAAATGCTGGCAGTCATCCAAACTTACTAAACTCTATTTAAATGAAGAAGGGCAATGTAACATCAAGAAATACTGATCTGAAGGCTGAAGCCAGGACTCCGGGCATGCAAATTAATGGTCGTGCTACTGCACATGCCACAAATCATGGCTTCAGCTTTCAAATCAATACGTCTTTATATTGCAGCACTCAGTTTCACTTTAAAAAGAGTTTAAGCCAGCTCCGTGGCGCCAAGCGAAGAGGGTCCGCTCAGTACGCTGACGACCCGGGTCCATGTCCCAATCCCAGGTACCAGGAGCGGAGACCAACAAGGAAGGGCTGTACAAGCGTCTACTGGACGCTTTCCTCCCTGGGGGGTTTGATAGACCTCTGGCACCTGGTGGTGGATTGGAGACGTACTAGGCGGTGCGCTGCCTCGACACGCCGCCGTACATCTCCACCCCAGGGCGCCACTGATAGGTCTATCTAGGGAGGTGGGTGGGACCAGAAAAAGAGAAAAAAGATGGCCATTCTGGCCACCCGGATGATGGCGGCTCATCCCTCTGGTTCCGCGTAGCCCGAGAGAGCCCAAGCTGCACCTCGTCGCCCCCTGCGAGGATTGTGTGTGCCTTCGGGCACATGAAGTCTCCCCTCCCAGTCATGACCACAGGAGGAGGGCGACACAAGGAGAGGCAGCAGACGGTGCCTGGAAGGGACAGAGTTTCCGAGGGCTTGGCTGCCTGAAAGCATGGGCGGTTGGGTTGGCGGGAGGGAAAAAAGAGCATAAAAAAAAAAAGAGTTTAGCAAGTTTAGGTGACTGCCAGCTTTTTAAGAATACTACCATCTCACCTTGAATTAAAACTGACACACTCATACTACAGGTGGCTCAGCTGTGTGCAGTACTGTAGTTTTTGTGCAGTATTCTATTATAACTGCAGCACGGATTATGAGTGGTGTGCGAGCATGTTCACAACATTGAAACTTCAGCAAGTGTAGATGAGCAGCTACCGTGTTTAAACATGGTTCTGACATAATGTGGATGTAGTAGCGCAGTAAATGCAGTAACGGTTACCGTTATTAACTTCCAGCTGGCAGTGTGGACAGTGTCTTTGAATCTCTCCTTATTTTTAAAGAGTTTTTGGACAGAATCTAATGTGGGACTCACAATCCTGCATACAAATGTTTAGGTTCCGGAATTATAAAGAATAAACTGTGGATGTCAACCTGTGACAGGGTTGAATAGGTCCCTGTCCCAGTTGTTATGGAGAATTTGAATGCAGGGATCTGTTCTGTTCTTTCCTTTCCTGTCTCTTGTCTGTCTGGCTGCGCAACCAAATTTTCCTGTGAGACCTAGGATTTGATCACCTCGACAGTCTTGCAATTCTCTGCCTCTCACTGTCTCTGTACCCTCACTTGCTGTTCTGTCTTTTCCTCCCTTGCATATCTGCTGGTATAAAAATATATGCAAATCATTGTGTGTAAATATAACTGATATTGGGATCCCTTTGTTTAGAAATTATATAGTGTTACTGTTGAAACATATATAATTATAGTTTGAGATGATTGCAAAGTTATTTGGAACTCAAGGGGTTAACCTGAAATGCAATTGTTAAGCCTTTTGCAGAAGCTGTGGAGAAGGGGCCTCAGTTCTGGGACATTGTGTTCCAGCTGCACCTGCCTGAAATAAACAAGAACATTTTAGAGAAAAACAGGATGCTTGTTAAGAAGGGGGGGTTGCAAAGACTTATAAAAACAAAGCTCCAGTTGCTTGCAAGAGCCACAGAGATTGAAGGAAAACTCAGGTGCATCTTCTCTGTTTATTCTGCCTTTGTAAACAATTATTCTGAACAATTTTTTTTTATGCTACTGCTAGTGCAAATAAACACTTTTTGCTAATTTTATAACTGCTCATGGTTTTTCCTATGCTTCCTGACCTGTGCCTCGATGCCACAACCTTAGGGACCTTACAGCCACAGCTCATACACTTTTTGAATCCTGGTGGGCCTGTGCATTTTGGGGGGTTTTGTGACATACCGTGTTTCAGGAAAAATTGAACAAAAATAAATTATTTTTAAACCAATTTGCTGTTTGGAACTGAAAAATCCATACTGCAAGAGAGAACCTGTTTAACCCTTTCCTTAAACCAAAACCAAACCTGACCGAAGGAACCGATTACGATCAGTTCCCTGGAACTGAGAAAATAAATTCATTCAGAACTGCTCAGTGCCTGAACTGGAACCAAGTTCAACTGCACTTAACACCAGGAAATCTGTAGAGCTAAGGGCTGTCGAGGCTTTACTAGCACTAAAAATGATCTGGCAGTTGAGGCTTGGAGGTTGCACAACCACTGCTACAACATACAGGAACAATGAGTACATGCTGGCTATGTAATTAATATGGTAAACAAATGAAAATACTGATGTTGCTAGAATCTAGTATTCTACCTCAAGCTAAAAGCAGCTTTACTGCACTTTTATATCTGATGCAGAAAATGTTTTTAAACCCGGCGTTCAGAATAGAAACTTATGATAACTGAGATTCTGCCCAGTTTTCAGTGTGCTTGGAACACCAAAAGAATATAAAATCCAAGCCCTGAGATGCAAGGTGCTCTTCACAGGGGGTCATGAAGCCAGCAACATACAGACCCGTAGGTATTCCATAGGACAGGGGGAACTCCAACATAAACCCATGTGTCCACACAAAGTAGCGGCCAACACATGAGTACTGGAGCGACATGGCATTGGGCTCTTCAGTGGGGGCCAAGGTAAGGCCCTGACAGGGAGCATAAACCTCAACCAGATGCAAAGGAGGAAGGGGGGACAAAAAGTGTGGGGGTGTGTATAGAAGAACGCATAGTGGTGAAGGAAAAAGGGAAAGTTGGGGAAAAAAAACAGGTATGTGGGGAGGTGTTCAGACAAAAAATCTGAACCATGCAGCCCTAGGCAGGTGAAGTCACCGCACCACGCAAACTCCACCCTCCCAGCTCCACTAGTTGAATCAGGTTGTCCCTGGGGTTGGCAAACCCTTGGGTCCCACCCATGGCAGAAAGCTATGAGTTATTCAGGAGCTGGGGCCAGGTCAGTGTAGCAAAGAGATGCTCAGTGTTCAGATACCTGTGGGATCATGATGGGAGGTAAAGGCTTTGGGCAGACAGAAACAGGACCTAGTGCTGGCCTGGGAAATACAAAATATATAATAAAATCATAACAACAAGTATGTTAATGTCAAATGTTGCTGTCTGCAGCACTCACCTTGCTCTACAGACCTGTAATAACTGTCAAAGAGAGTGGCAAGCCTGGCGCAGTTGTACATCACAAATGCCCCGCTCTTTGTTCCTTTAGTGGAGACACTCGTATCCTCCGTCAGGTCAAGGGTCAACTAGAAGCAATAAGACAAAAAGTGAGTTATTTTGCATTTCTGAACTCTGTCTTCAGAGGTCTGAAAGCAAGCAGAGCCTAGTGAAACAGTAAGTAAAATGAAGGGGGGAGCAGGGAAGCAGGCAGGGAGGAGTAACACATGGAGCCATGTGCACCAATGCAAGGAGGCTGGGAAATAAAATTCCAGACCTGGAGGCCATCACGGTGGAATCTAGATTGGATTTGGTGACCGTAATGAAGCTGTGGTGCACTGACAGCAACGACTGGGACATGGCCATATTTAGCTGCTCTCAGTTCACAAGAGACAGGGAAGAGAGGAGGAGTTGTACTAAATGTAAGAGAAGGAATCAGTGCCACGAGTGAGCAAGGGCACCCAGAAGAAAAAGAAGGTCTGGAGGTGCTGTAGCCATCCTGGAGACAGGCACTGGGGCTGCTATCCATACAGGTACTGTATATAGACCTCCAGCACAGGAAGAGGAGCTGGATAAGGCACCTGGGGAGGCCATCATCAAAATGGCAAGTAAAGGCAGGTGCTGCTACTTGGTGACGTCAATCTGCCAGATATGGATTGCAGTCTTCCAACTGCAGCTTCGGCAAGGAGCAGGACCAACCTTGACTCCCTACAAGTAGATTTTCTCAGACAGCTAGTCAATTAACCCACTAGAGATGGGGCAGTGCTGGACCTGGTACTTACAAACAGGGACAGCATTGCAGATGTCACAATAGGCAGTTCCCCTAGGTACCTGTGATCACCATACAGTGTGATTTAACACAGAGATGGGAAAAGAGGCAAGCCACACAAGAACAAGGGTCTTGGAATTTGGTAGCCTGGTCTCAGAAACTGTCTCGTAAAGCGGAGACTGCCTGGAAGGGGTAGCGATACAAAGGGGAAAAATTAGGGAAGGCATAATTAAGGCAACCAGCCTCTGTGTGAAGGAAATGAGTAAAAGCAGAAGGAAAAATAAATTATTATGGTTCTCTAGGGGAAGTGGCCCAGGTGGTGAAGAAAAAAGTGTGGCATTCAGGAGGTATAAGGAAAAGCAGCGGGAGGAAGACAGGGAGGTGTACCAAGTAAAACAGAGGGAAGCAGAAAAGGCAATAAGGCAGCAAAGGCATAGACAGAGGAAAGGATAGCCAAGGCAGTATCTAAAGGGGATAGGCTTTCTTCACGTATATAAGTGAGAAGAGGAAGGCAAGGAGAGGGCAGTGCGGATAAGGAGGGTGGCAAGGTGGACTGTGCAGAAGAGAACCAGGAAAAATCAGACATCGAAAACAGGTACTTCTACTAAGTCTTCACAGTGAAAGGGGGGAACAGACCAGCAGGAACAAGGGAGTAGGGGAAGGCAGACACAAGTCCACTTCAGAGGAGAGTCCTGAAAAAGACTAGCAGCTCTGAAACTGGACAAGGCTATGATACTGGACGGGATACAGCCAAAAGTACTAAAAAGCTCAGGGAAGTTCTAGCTGCCCACTGATAGCTTTATTCAACAGCTCTGGAAACAGGCACGGTTCCCGAGGACTGGCACAGAGCAGACATGGTCCTTCTACATCAGAGGAGCAGCAGCAGGGAGGAAGCTAGCAACTATAGGCAGGTCAGCCATGTCAGTGGTGGGGAAATTAATGGAAACCCTATTAATGGAAAGGTTGGTAAACCGTCTTGAATCCAATAGGCTGCAAGACCACAAGCAACATGGATTCACGTATATGTGTGTGTGTGATGCCAGATGAATGTGACTGATTTCTTCGACTAGGTGATCAGTAAAATAGATCAAGGGAGGGCAGTGGATGTAGCATGTCTGGAATTTGGCAAGGCATTGGACACTGTGCCACACAGCAAACTTAAAGAATTTGCGCAGCCTAGGACTGGGATCTAAAGGTGGTGAACTGGGTTAGAAGCTGGTTAATGGATAGAAGATAAGAGGATGATGGTTAATTGCACTCATTGCAATGAGGGAAGATTGACCAGTGGGGTGCTGTGGGGCTTAGTACTGGGATCTGTCCTCTTCAACGTCTTCAGAAGCGACATTGCAGAAAAACTGGAAGGGAAAGCATATGCCTTTTTGCAGATGATGCAAAAATCTGGACACTCAGGAGGGAGTGGAGAATAAGGATGCCACGATATGACGATATATCACGATAATTACCACTGATGATAATTTATCGGTGTAAAACAAAAAAAATAGTATCACGATTATCGTGTAGCACGATATATCGCAATATACAGTAATAATGCATCTCAGCTGGCTTTTCCAGCAACACATCCCTTTCCAGGTGCAACCATGATTTCTGATTCCCCACCATCCTCCTATCAGATTTTCTGTATTTTTCCTTTAAATAAGAAATGCAATGCTGGCCGTGTGGCATGGAGTTTTGATGGCCTGGGCACCCCACCTGTCGCCATGCTGGTAAATCAGGTTGAGGAATAGACCTGGTTCACTTGAGGGCTGACTGCATGAAGGAGCACTGGGCATCCATTGATAGCTCTCCTTTGAGGAGGAGGGACAGCGCAAGCCGCTGCTTGATCACCATCTAGTGGAGGCTGGATGATGCATCAGTAACAGCCTTTTGACTGTCTGAGTGCAGGGGATGAGTATGTGGGACATCTTTACGTCACACACTCGCACCAGTGCACATGTGCCAGCTTGAGGGAAAAAGAAATGGGGGGAAGGTACATGGACCAGTCCACTTTCTCACATAGAAACACAGAAACTGATGGCAGATAAGGACTGCTTGGCTCACCTAATCTGCCCATTTTCCCTGCCTTCTGCAGTATCGCAGTCCCGACTTGGTCTTCGACTTTACCCACCCTTTCCTAACCAATAAGGTTCCCTTATGCCTATCACAGGGTTTTAAATAATTGATTAGCAGTTTTTTTCTTGGGACTATGCTAACTATACAGAAAGTATTTATATAGATTTTCTAGAGGTGCTGTGTTTGTTAAACACAGTGAGGCAAGAGTTATGCATTGTCACAAAGATTTAGCACTTTTATGAGCAAAACACTAATCAATTTTTAGAGTTAAATAAATCCCTGCTATCCTATGCGTTCTTGAATTCCGTTACAGTTTTTGCCACAACCACCTCCGCTGGAAGGCTTTTCCAGGTATCCATCACTCTTTCTGTGAAGAAGTACTTCCTCACATTTCCCCTGAATCTACCCCCTCCAGCATCACAGCATGATTCTTATGCATCCTTTTTCCTGAAAAATGCTTTCCACTTGTACCATTTATACCCGTGAGGTATTTGAATGTTTCTGTCATATCCCCCCAACCCTAATTTTCTCCAGGGTGTACATACTGAAGTCTTTTAGCCTCTCCTTACAGGGCTTTTGATAGAGGCCCTGCATCATTTTAGTTGCCCTCCTCTGGATTGCCTCTACTTTCTGAAGATGTGGTATCCAGAACTGGACACAGTACTGTAGGTGAGGTCTCAACGATGATTTATACTGCGGTTAAGAATGCATGGGATAGACATAAAGGAATTCTGGAGGTCAGGGGTAAGGGGCAACAGACTTCTTGGAAAACATAAACTGAACTTACAAGCTCAAATGGGCAGACTGGGTGAGCCATAGGCCCTTATCTGCCGACACTGTCTATGTATCTATCTATGTATCGTCACCTCCCTCTTTCTGCTGGTGATACCCCTCCCTATGCAACCTAGCACCCCACCAACTCTCCCCACCGCCTTGTCACACTGTTAGGCCACCTTTAGGTTGTCGGATACGATTACCTCAGATCTCTTTCCTAATTGGTGGTCGTCAGTACCAATCCCCCCCATCATGTATACCGCCCTGGGTTTCTTTGCCCCAAGTGCATGATTTTGCACTTCTTAGCAAAGAATCTTAGTTGCCACACTTTTGACCACTCCTCAAGCTTTCTTCAATCTCTATCCACTTTTCCACACACACACACACCCACCCTTGAGTGTTTACCCTACTGCAGATTTTTGTATTATCTGCAAAAAGGCATACCTTCCCTTCTAGCCCCGCTGCAATGTTGCTAATAAAAAACAGTAAAAAGGGGACCAGCCAAGCAGGCCTGGTGGCGCTGGATGCCACACTTCATGCCACGCCAGCGATCTGGGTTCGGGAACAAGCCCGGGCCGTCAGGGATTGGCAGGAAGAGGACTGAGCATCTGGAGGACAGCTCTCCTGTCCCGGGAGGGAAGGGTTGTGCTCCTGATGAATGACTGCCCCCAGGTGGAGGCCTGGAGGAAGTGCAGGTCTCTAGGGTGCACAGAAGTGGTGGGTGCTGTGGGACTTCTGTACACCTCCACACATACACGTCTGGCATGTGTGCCCCAGCAACAGGTAGAAAAATGGAGGTGAAAATCAATCCTCCAGCCACAGGATGAAACTCTACACTCTCTGCAGGCTCCGCTCCCGGCCCAGGCAGAAAGGTAAGCCTCGGTAATTCCGGGATGTCGGGGCTGGGAGGGTCAGTCTGAAGGGGGCACGGAGGACAGGAGTATAAAGAGAATAAGGAGGGGAAAAAAAAAAAAAAGAGGACCAGCCCTAGTACTGATCCTTGTGGCATCCCGCTGGTCATTCTCTCTTCCTCGGAGTGAGTTCTGTTTACCACCACTCTCTGTCGTCTATCCCCCTACCAATTTCTTATACAGTTTACTACCTTTGAACCTACTCCCAGGCTGCCTAGCTTGTTAATGAGTCTCCTGTGTGGAATGGTGTTGGAGGCCTTACTGAAATCTAGGCAGGCTACATCCAAGGCCTCATATCCCCTCCTCCATCTTGACAAAGGATTTCCTCCTGCACCTTCTTCCCCTGCCCCTTGTTCCTGCTTTGTTGCATTAAGAATGTCGCCACTATCCCACCCTTGGGCTGGTACTAACTTGACACTGCTTGTCCTTGAATCTTTTATTAAGTAACCTACACATTCATTCCAACAATTGTCTGTTCTCTTGATACTCTGCTGTAAATTTTAATTGTGTTATCCTCCTTTGTTGTGTAACTTGTCTTATGACGTGGAGCCTTTGTAAATCAGTCGCTGACTCAAAGGTTTGTAATTCCTAAATGTTCAATAAATAAATACAAAAAAATTAAAAAGCTCCACACCGCTCTAACAAAAGTAACAAGGCTCGTGTTACTTGAATACTGACTCTGAGTTGTACTACAAGTCAGTTTAAAATCGTAAAAATAAGTTTTAAAATGCCACACCATAGACTTGCATAGAGCACGTCCCCGCACTAGGCATATAATGACCTCACAAAACAAGGAAGCGCAGGAAAAGCGTCAGCAATCAGGAAGTGGAAGGGCTCAAGCGGATAATCCCCCCCCCAGGGGCAAATACGATCCCTTTCCTTCCTTAGGGGGCTAAAGGAAACATTTATCAACTACTACAGAGGAACTTCTAGTCAGGTAATGGAGTCTCCTGATGATTCTGCAGGCAAGGAGAAAAATCCAGGAAAGGCACTCTTTAAAAAAGCAAGTAAAAATATTTGCTCAATCACATTTTAAAATGTATTGTACTCTGTGTGTATAACACATGTATTAATTGTGTGTATTTGAATTTTTATGTAAAAAAATGCAAGCAGTTTTATAAAGTTCAGAGATTTTAATGTTAAAAAATAAAATATTTTTAAAATATTTTACTCTGCATTATTTTACAATTTTACAACAAAGACTTCAAAATAATGTGCATAAATGCATAGCTTGCTTGAAAGAGTCAAATGTGTAAATTGTGTAAAAAAAATTGAATTTAACTACTTTTTCTAACATTGCTGCACAAGTGGGCTGGCAGTATAGCCTAGAGGTTAGAGGAATGAGGTGTGAACGAGCTTGGTACATGCAGCAGACCGGACCTGAGTTTGATTCTCACAACCTCCACTTGCATACTGTGTGACTCTGAACAAGTCACTTAACCACCCAGTGCTCCCAGGTTGCCCCTGAAAACAGGCACTTGTGTGCCTAGTGGGCCTTACCCGGTTACCAAAGACTGAAAGAAGGAAATGAAAGAAAAGTGGAAAATTATCACGATAACCATTTAATCGTGGTTATCGTATTGTCAGAATGTTATTATCGCGACACCCCTAGTGGCGAAACTGCTTAGGGATCTTGGGAAACTCAAGGAATGGTCAAGAGTATGGCAACTGGAGTTCAATGCCAAAAAGTGCAAGATCATGCACCTAGGGCATAAGAACCCAGGAGCTGAGTATAGGATGGGGAAAGGAGGTACAGACAGTCATTAAGGAGGAAAGGGACGTTGGGGGCTACCATATCTGATTATCTCAAAGCGGGAGGGTAGTGTGACAAAGTACTGGGTATTACCAGTAGGATGCTGGGACGCATAGGCAGAGCTATCTCTAGCAGGAGGAGGGAGCTGCTGTTGCCACTACTTGCTTGCTGGTGAGACCCCGCCCATACTACTATTTCCGGTTCTGGAGGCCGCACCTCAGAAAGGACAAAGACAAGGCATAGGCAGTCCACAGTAGAGCAACTAAAATGGTAAAAGGGTTGCACCAAAAGCCCTACAAGCAGAGACTGAAGGATCTCAAAATGTACACCCTGTTACTTGTGATAAAATCACAACTCAGATTCTTGTATGGTAGTGCTGACAAAGAACATAACAACATGCAGAATGTAATAAAAAGAAAGCTTAATACATATACTCACGCCATTATGAGTGAAGCAAAGCAGTCACAAGGGAGCAGAGCATGTTTCCCCCCCAGCCCTCATCTCTCTTAGAGAGGTGCTGGCCATGCAAGCAAATATATACTTCAGATAAGGATTCTAATTCTAGATATGGCAAATAAGACCTAATGGCTAAGAAACAATAATAAGGAGTTCCCTTGGGTATTACGTTAGACAGATATAGTGTAAAGCTAGCAAGAAATGTGGAACAAAGAGAAAGCAGTGTCAACTATAAGCTAAAAGACAAAGAGAATGCAGAACAAGCAGAAATACATGTGGAATGATACTTTGGTAAAGGATATGATTATGACAGAAGGCCCAAAGCATATACATATGAACACATGATTACAACAGAACATCAGTGAATGCACACATAATATCCATGATTCTAAACACATACCTCATATAAGCAAATACATAACAGTACCCTCAAAGTGGGAGGGTAGTGTGACAAAGTACTGGGCATTACCAGTAGGATGCTGGGATGCATAGGGAGAGCTATCTCCAGCAGGAGGAGGGAGCTGTAGCGCCCGGACAACTTGCGCTCCCTCCAGGAGCTGAAAACGCTGCTCCAGACACTACAAGGCACAGAGGTAAAGGCTACCTCTGCTCTTCTGCTGCTGTGGGATGCTAGCCGCCAAGCTGCACATCATCCAGCTCTGCCTCAATTTATTGGTCCACCCTATGACATCACTCCTGGCCAAATTCTAAGTCCCCACATCTCATTTGCAGGTTATACCTGCTAGCCACTAGAGGCCACTGTATATATATATTTTTTCTTGCTGTTAAACATCCTGCCCAATTAGCCCTTCGCTCTATCCCTGTGTCCTCTCTACCCACCAATCCCACTCTCTCCTCTCCTATCCTACTACCCTACTTCTTTCAGCTCCTACCACTTGGCCTCTACCATCCTGCACCCACTGTTTTCCCTCCCTACCCTGTAGCCTCTGGGCACTTGTGACCCCTTTACTGCACGCTTGCCTATAGCTATTTGTGACCCCTTTACTCCACGCTGGCCTATAGCTATTTCTGACCACTAGGAGTCGCTATTTAGCACCCCAGTTCGGGCCCTCACACTGCCGGTGGTCTGCATCTGGATCGTGGATCACGGCCCCCACCCTAGGCCTTCTCCTTTTATCCCAGGTGAGTTCTGAACCTGGCACCTTGTACACCGGAGGCGGGATCACTACCACTGAACCAAAGTGGCACTAACGGTTACTGGTAGGCCTTTACCAACTTCTTTCCTTCTCGTACTACCTGTCTGCAGGTCCCCCTTAGAAAATGCCTGCCCACCTCCTATTGACTTGCCTCTCTCTCCTCCTCCTGAGGCCACCATCCGACCCTGGTGTCACTATGGCACCGCAGTTTCACCAACCTGGTGTCCCCATTTGCACTCGTGCTCTACCCTCCACCTGGGCTCCTGAGTTGCCACCTTCCTTCTCTACTTTCTCTATGTGCTCTAGTTTGCCTCATCCACCCCCTAGCCCCCACCCAGCTTCCTCCCCTGCTCCTACTGGCGACTTATCATTCTAGCCTTCCCAGCCTGTGCCCCCCTGCCTACCCCTGTGCCCTTAAGCTCCCCTACTCCTCCTATCTTGTCAGACGCAAACACACTTTCCACCACCCCCTGGCCAGGGCTGTACTTATCCTCCTACTTTTGTCAGGAAATATACATCCCAACCCTGTCCCGGCCCACAATAGCTTGTCGTTCGAATCTCCTGGGCTTCATGTTGCGTCTATGAATATCTGTTGCCTCCTGAAAAAATGTGACACACTCCAATGTTGGGTCACAGTCCATAAACCTGGCATTATTGCTCTAGTGGAAACCTGGCTGTCAGATTCTACCTGACTCCCTTGTCTCACTCCCTGGTTACTCCCTTTATAGAAAGGACCGTATTGGCAGACGGGGTGGGGGCTGTGCTATCTATATCAAAGATTCTCTTATAGGACTAGCCCTCCCAGCCCCTGTCCTTGATTTCAGGGCTCAGGCCCTAACCCTAAAACTGACTCCTGATCCTTCTAGGGGTCCCCTCTATCTAACTCTACCTACATACCTCCAAAAATCAGGCACTGACTCTGGTCCCGCTAATTGAGTATCTTACCTCTCTATCCCATTCCTCTGATCAAATCTTTGTCGGTGATCTAAATATTAACTGGCTTAGCCCCTCATCATCAACTACCTGTGACTCCTTTGCATCAATTGACCTAACTCAACTCGTTGCCCAATCAACGAGAGTGAATCCTAGAACGGGCTCAAGCACACTTCTTGATGTGGTCCTTACCAACCGTCCTAAACAAATCTGTAATATCCAAGTCCTTCCTGACGGACTCAGTGATCACTCCCCTATACTTTTCCGCTGGTCAACCTCTTTACCCAAACCCACTGCAAAGTCCACCCTACGTCGGCGGCTAAAACCAGGTGGACTGAAAGGCCTTAAGCAACTCCTAGCCCAAACTGACTGGTCTCCCATTCAGTACGCCTCCGATATTGATACGGCTCTAACCTTTTTCACCCAAACGTTTAACAAAGCCTGTGACATTTTTGCACCTCTAACTGTACGCCGTTCCAAAGCACGGCATGCCCCCTGGGTTACACCTTCCCTGGTCCAACTTCTTAAGCACAGGGATAACCTTTGGCACCTTGCCACGGAAACTGGCCGCCCTGCTAACAGGCAGGCTTATGCAGCTGCCTGAAACAAATGTACCTGGGCCATCCGCAAGGCTAAGGCTGATCACTATAAGGCCTCACTCACCTCGTCCTGGGGGAATGCCAGAACCTTCTGGGACAATATAAAACAACTGAATGGGGGCACACGTCCTCCCCCACCCTCCCAAATCAACACTGATGGCTCTGTCTCCACAGACCCAGCCCACATTGCCAACTACCTCAATAAATCCTTCACTGACCTTAACCCTGTCCTCCCGAGCAACCTTTTTGACCCCCCCCCAACCTGGCCCTATCCTCACACGCCCTTGGTTCCACTTACACCGGGTTACTGCCCATGAAGTCAGACCGTACCTGGTCAAGGCCTTAAAGAGCAATACTACTGGCAGTGGCTCCCTGGACCCCAGTCTCCTTCGTCAGGTTCTGGATCTGGTAATCGCCCCAATCACCAGCCCCTTCAATAAATCTCTCTGCTTGGGCCAGTTTCCCTCAGCCTGGAAAACTGCCACAGTCACCCCCAAACACAAGAGTGGTGATAGGTCCCTATCTGGTAATTATCGGTCAATCTCATTCCTCTCACCTCTCTCAAAAGCCTTAGAAAAAATAGTGTCCACCCAAATCTCAGAGTATCTAACCAAATACAGCATCCTCTGCCCAGAACAGCACGGCTTCCGTGCTGGTCACAGTACCAATACCACCCTCCTTGAGTTTTCTAATTTTCTTCACTCCTCTCTGGACTCTGGCTCTCTAGCTGGTGCGGTGTTCGTTGACTTATCAAAAGCCTTCGATACTGTTTCCCATCCCCTCCTGCTGGATGCCCTCAGCCAAAACAGGCTTTGCCACTGGGCCAGTCTCCTGGTGCTCCAGCTACCTGTCCGCTCGCTCCCAGTGTGTTAAAATCAATGGGACACTCTCCAGCTCCTGCCCTATCCGCTCTGGTGTTCCCCAGGGCTCCATTCTTGGGCCCTTGCTGTTTTCCCTATATCTCAATTCCCTGCCAGGTGCATATGCTGTTAAACTCTTACTTTATGCAGACGATGTCGTTATCTTTGCCTCCGACCTTAACCCTATCACCCTCCAGGACTCCTTGCAATCTTCTTATAATGCCGCTGAAGCCTGGTTTAAAGAGCACAGACTTGCAATAAATCTTAAAAAAACTAAAACCATGCTCTTTGCCCACCCCCAAAACAAAGCTAGTAATTTTCCACTTCAGGTCCTCGCCAGTTCCAAGTTCCCACTCGAGCAAGTCTATTCGTGCAAGTACCTTGGGATATCCTTCGACCCTGTCCTCACATTGCATGCCCATATTTCTGCCCTAGCCTCAGCCTCCAATATTCGGCTGGGTATGCTTTACCGCCACAAAAACTGTCTCCCGACGCCCTTCGACTCGCGGTCACGTCCTCTATACTGTCCTTAGTAGACTATGGTTTGCCAGTTTATGGGGCTGCTGACCAGACTTCCTAAACAAAATCCGCCTCACTTTAAATAAGGCTTGTAGGTCAATCACCGGGCCCCAGACTAACACATACTTGCCATTTATATGCCCAGGCTAATCTGCTCAACCTAGACGAACGTCTTAGATACCAAACCTGCCTCCTAACTAAAAAAACTCCCCTTGGTCTGTCCCCACCTGGGTTGACTGCCTCTATCCACCAAACAAACTCACTATTACTAACTCGAACCTCCTGCAAAACCACATTGTCAGTACCGAGGGCAAGAACCTCACGAGGACAAAGGGCTTTCTGTTACAGAGCCCCATCCTGGTATAACACCCTCCCCACCAGTATCGCTGAAGCTCCCACAATCTCTTGTTTTAAAACCTCCCTTCGTAATCACCTACTCACTTCGCGTGGCTGTGGCTGTTTCTAAGTTTACTCCTGCTCAATTGCTCTGACAAAACTCCCTGAGTGGCGGCACCCTACCTATTCCTATCATTATCTATGGTCCTATTTTCCTCTCTGTATGTCTCTACAATGCGTATTACTGTATAGTCCATCACTGTTTGCCTGATGTACAAATTGTTCTGAACCTACTTGTGCTCTATTCAACCCTGTATCCGTAAAATTGTAACCATTTCTTTGTCCTCATGTTTCTCCAAATTTTTGTACTCTGCTATACTGTAATAAGCTTGTCTGTACTGTTTTGTCCTCTCTGTGACGAGGTACTTTTGTAAATGAGCCCCTGGCTCAAAGGTTGTAAACTGATGTTCAATAATAAAATAAATAAAAGTACAACATAAGCACAGCAAATATAATGAAACTATAAGTAAAATGAATATCTATGATACTGCATATAACAGAAAATAAGTAAGACAGACTGTAAAATGAATGTGTATGATATAGTGTATACAATTAGTAAGCATGATCTCTAGTATCCACGCTTGTACAGTGGGTACCTATATCTACTACATGTTAGTGCAATGCAGCGATAATAACAGTAATGAATAATAATGTCTTTGGCATGTGAATGTGGGTCAGTAGGGTGTGGGACCCGTGCATAACAACCCTGGAACAGAGGACAGCAAGAGAGGACATGATATACAGTCCTACAAGTACCTGATAGGGGTAAACAGGATGCAGGAGGGGAGTCTCTGTCACCAGGACCAGAGGGCATGTGATGAAGCTGGGGGGGGGGGCATTTTAAGAGGAATGTGAAGTTATACTTCACTGAAAGAGTTGTAGACACCTGAAACAGATAGCCAGAGGAAGTGGTGGAGGCAGAAACAGTAGGAGGCTTCAAGCATGCATGGGATAGACATAGAGGAATATTAGTAAATAGGCAGGGAGGAGGTAGGGTCGCTGGAGACCAGTTAAGGTCTGCAGTGACAGACTAGGCAGGGACTATCTAGGAACACTGGGTGGGTCAAGTGATCCTTTTCTGCTGATAAATTCTCTGTTTCTATGGTGTCTAGTGGCTATACCACAGGCCTGGGAACCCAGGGATCCAGGTTTACATCCTACCAGAGCCACTTACTCGCTGCTGTGTGATCATGAGCAAGTCACTTAACCCACATGTATTTCAGCTGTAAAATGGGTATAAGCAGGACTCCACTGAAAACAAGATGTTGAATCTCAGCTGGGCTAGCCTAGGTAAATAAAATGAATAGTGGCATGGCAGGACATCCCAGAGATGCTCTCCTCCTCTGGGGAGGGGTGGGCTGCAGTGCCTCACAGCCCCCTGATGGCCATATTCCTTTGCAGGAGTGGGAGATGTAGAGCAGGTTGCAGCACCTCACCAACTCCCGATGGCTAATGCAGTGATGTTAACCTATTTTGAGGGGAGAGGAGAACGCCAAGGAGTCTGACATGACAATCTCCTACATCACATCATCACCATAAGAGAGGAGGGGATAGAGAAATGAGAGGAAAGAGTCAGTGTTTTGTGCAGATGGTGCATGCTACCTCATTGGGATCCCCTGACTGCCTGGGCCCCCCCAACTGGATCTTACTTGGAAGGTTTGGGGGGGGGGGTGCTCCTCCTGCTGAGATGGAATCATTACTAGGGAATCAAGGTTTGGTGATGTTCACAGGCAGCAAGCAACAATACCTCCAGGAGAGCTGGGGTGGGGGACCTAGGTCAGTTAAAGAAGGACACAACCTTTATGTGGGAGAACTGGAAAAACTGTAAATAGAAAAAATGAGTAGATGGGAGGAGGAGTTAGGGTTTTCCACATTGGTACCACCAGGGGTCAGGTATATCATAGACACACAGCCACTGGCTCCTATGGAGGGATGCTGCGGGTCACTTGTAGAGGTGGGTAAGCCAGGAATTTTTCACCAAGAGCCAAGCCAGAGTCGAGCCAGGGGTCTGGCTTGACTATCAGCCAAAACACTGCAGGCTGTTCTCTACACAGGAACTGAATGCTTCAGACACTACAGTAACAGCTCAGGCTGACAAAGATGCTTACTTTGACCATAACTGGCTTGGCTTGATTCTGGCTCTCAATTGGTTATAGAGGTTGAGCCAAGCCGAGCCGGGCATTAAACATGGGCTAGGCTCGAGCCTGTTCTGGCTTGCCCACCTCTAGTTACTTGGCATTCATACATCTACCAAAACCACAGAATGAAACTGGCAGCTAAGACAGCCACATGCCACCCTCCAGGCCAGAGACCAAGGTGTAGCAATCACAACAACTGAGGTGGAGGGCAAGAAGAAAAACATGGAAAGGGCATCTGACCCACCAAAAACAATGAGTAGTACCCAGCCTGTTACCACACTGTGCTACCGTACTAAAGTCCCAGGTTTCCATCACAATCACAACTCCCCGTGCCAAGCTGGTGGAGTCTAGGAAATACTGCGGTGCAAGCACTCTTGGACTCAGGGGAGAGGGGGTTAGCCTTACTGCTACACCCCAAGCAACATGAAACACTGTGGTGTTTATCCAGCTACTCAGCAGTTTCTGTTCTTCCTGTTTTTCTCCTGCCTTACCCAACAAATTCCAGATTTTATAGTAATAAAACTGCATTGGGAGACCATCAATGTGGAAATTTTAATTTCTAGTGTACATACTTTTTTTTTAATCTGCTTCAGATAACCCCCAGTCTCAGCTTGGCAGGATGCACCTGACTGAGTCTGGCAGCGCATTCCCTGTATGTGTAGGTGTAATAGCCTTCCTGCTATAACAGCACCTCCTACAGAGGGACTAGGTGTCAGTGAATATTGTGGGTCACCACACATGGTCCTGCCTCCTCCGTGGGATGGGATGAGCTCTGGATATGACAGATAAAAGAATGATGCCACCGAAGCCACACAGGGGCCCTTAGAATTCTGCCACATCTGCAGAAGAACTTACATCCTGCCACAGGATCTATATAGTACCAGAGTTATTACTAGTGATTTTTCTGTGCTCATCTCCCTTCCCCTACTGATTTATCCCAACGCCCTTGCTCCATGCCCAGCATGTGATATCAGTGATGACATCATATGATGTCTTAGCCAGTGGCTAGACTGCATTCTGCCATGGAAGCGAATAGTTCATAGGAATGAGTAAACACTAACACAGACACCAAGAAGTCCTACCACAGAAATTGGGACTTACATGTCGCACAAAACTAGGGGTCCTAGCCTTAGGTCACCAAGCTCTGGTCTGTCCTCAGCTCCTGCTAATAAAGGGTACAGCTCAAACAGAGGGACCAGCAGAGCATTTCCTGTCTCAGGGCCCACTGTGAAGGAGCTTTTCCACAATGTGCCTGCAGTGATTAAGTCCAGCCAGCACTACAGGTTGATCAGTGAAGCCTGACAGGCAGGTCCCTGAAGCAGGCTGAAGGAAAGAGAAAAGAAAGGAATGGAAGTAGTTGACCAGAGGGAGGAATAAAAAATAATTTAAAAACACATAAGGTTGGAGTTCAGAGATATAAAGGCAACAAGAAATGGGCAATACAGTGGCCAATTTGATGTGGGAGGGAGATGAGGTGCTCAGCTCACCCCTGCTAACCACAGAAGACAGGGGCATTAAAACTGGCTATGAAGGCAGCCACTTGCAAGCCCTGCTGGTTGGAGGCAATGATGTGGCAGCCACAATGACTGGATAGGGGACATGTGGGACCAAACCAACAGAAAGGGCATTTGGCTCACAAAAGAAAACCAAAGACAGGGATTTATTTAAAAGTTGTACCATTAAGGGTGCCATCCAGTGGCCCAGCAGATGCTCACTGCACTTCAGTGTCGGTGACCCATATTCGAGAGCAGACCCAGGGAGCTGGTTTCGGAGCAACCAGGGCTAGGGAGTTTTGCTGAGCACAGCCAGAGCCAGCGCAATGGAGGGTGATGTCGTGATCTGTAGAAACAGTATCCCCTTGTGGCGAACCAGGGACCTGTTCCCTTGTGAGGGTTGGTGCTTGCGCACAAGTGCATTGCTTCCTGTGAGGCAATCAGATGCAGGAGCCCAAGGGCAGGGCAGTGGGATGGAGGAAAAATGAAGAGGGAGAAAAAAATGCAATGCTTCCAGGATAACAGCTGGAAGTGCTCTCAGGCCCCACGGACCCCCATTGGTGTGAGTAGTGTGGTTAGTGGAGGCAGGGGCTGGAGGAGCTACTGTGGAGGAGTACACCCAGGCGTGCTGGGGCAGCAACAAAGTATAAAAATGTTATATGGGACAAATGTTTTATCAAGAAAAGCTTACTGAACTGAAAAAAAAAAAGCTCATTTACAGAGATGTCCCGGATATAAAATTAGGGACAAGAAAAGAGGCAATCCTTGTACCTACCAGGCTACGGTGTGCAGTGGCTAGCATCTCAAATCTGATGGTAGCCGAAGTCATAGTATTGATGATGTCATCCCAAGAATCACCTAAAACAGGTTAGGGCAGGTAGGTAAAAATACAGAAGAAAAAATTAGCCATTTGTATCCCCAACAGTCTATTTAAGATTACATCATGTAAACTACCAAAGCACAGGAGATTGCCTACCATGTGACCTTTGTCAGTTGCTGAGAGTAGCTGTAAAGGAGAGGAACACGGAAGGAGTAACTGGATTTACAGAACCTCTTAACATCTCAGGGTAAACACTGAGAAACCATCATTTCTAGGTACATTTCCGGTTATATTTCATATGACTTGGGCATCAGCATCACTATCCCCTGGACTTCACCTGCTCTGGCTGCTAGCCTACACTTGAAATAGTAATGCTTTGTTTATATGACATCACAATATGTTGTTGTGGAAGTGATTGTGATGTTATAATGAGATGACTAAGTCAGACTTGATGTTCTGGAGAGGGGGACCAGGGTAAAGGACTTTGAGGGTGCTTGTGGGGCAAGGCACATGGGGAATTGATGGGACGGGGAAAAAAACAGAAGTAACAACACAATATCACAGAAAAAGCAAAGCCCTGGCATAACAGTCACTACTATGGAGAGAACAAACAGAACACCAGGAGGAAGGAGCTACTGGTATAACTAAAACCTCTCTACTGGGACTAAGAACTAGAACTCTTGTACTGGGACCTTCAATTTAGGGTAAAAAAAAAAGGAGTTAGTGTGTTTGTCAGAGGAAGTTGAAGTAAACTGTTATCTGTGTACTTATCTAGGTGCTTGTCACAGGTGTCAGAAGGTAACTGTTATCTGTGAACTAAACTAAGTGTAGAAAGATTTGCAAAGTAGGGGGGAGTGACTTAGCTAGAAGGAGCCAGCTTAAGACCAGATATAAACACTGCCCTAGGTAGCTTCTGCCAGAGAACAGACAGAACACCAGGAGGAAGGAGCTACTGGTATAACTAAAACTTCTCTACTGGGACTATATTGCCCTCCTTCGCTCCCCTCCACCCTAAACCAGTTCTACTTTTATAGGCACAGGATTTAACTGACAACAGGAACTTCCTGTTTGGGAGCAGGAAGTGAGTGATCACAAAGCCACCAAAGACTCACCATCCTAGAAGGGCAAGAGTAGCTCTCCATCCCCTCCTAGCTGCTGGAGGTCTGACTCTGAGCAAGTAAGGAGACTACTGAGAAATATAGGAACTTCTTGTCTCAGAACAGTAAGATCAGTAGCTAAAAGGGCGCAAAGGCAGTAAGTAAGTAGGGAGAAGAAGAAAAAAAAGAAATAAATAAACAGAGGAAAGAGTAAGTATTCCCAATAACGGGGCCAGAAAAAAGACATGATGGGAGTGGTGCAGTGCAGTGGCTGTGGAGCAGCAGTCTTCCGGGAGATGTTCTGGAGGATGCAGTGTTGTCCCATCTGCAGGCACCTCTCTGGGCTGAGGAAGGAGGTTGCTCATCTCCAGGCTGAGTTGGCCAGGATTTGTAGGACCTCCACTCCCACCCAGGGACCACCAGGGTCACTGCCGTTGCCTCAGAGGTTGCCAAGAAAGAGAAGCAGTTAGACCACAGTGGGCTCAGGGAGGGTGAGGGTGGTGGAACAGAGGCGCATCCCTCCATTTGTACCTCTCCACAATTTCTATGCCGTTATGGAAATGTGTGGTTCCTCTATGGAGGCACCCACAGTGGAGACCAAGGAGGATGCTGGGAACCTCCACAAAGGAGACCCACAGAAAGATGGCATGGGACCCCACAGGGAAGGAAACAACTCCTGGTGGGGGACTGCATTGTTAGGAAGGTAGAACTGGAGGAGGAAGAGGAGAGGGAGGGAGGTGAGGTGCCTGCCTGGCGCCATGGCTTGGAGGGACAGGGAGCGAATCCTCAGGATCGCAGGAGCAGCTGCACAAGGGAGGGAGCTGGATGTCATTGTCCACCTAGGGACAAATGACCTGGCTAAGAAAGGGATCAGAGCAGTGCAAAAAGCATTTGTGGAGATGAGGAGGGGCCTTAGACAAATAGCACACATGGTAGCCTTCTCGGAGGTGCTGCCTGTCTATGGCACGGGTGAGGCCAGGGTGCTCCACACCATGGGATTCAATCAGTGGTTGAAAAACTGGTGCAGAGCTCAGGGATTTGGCTTCAATAGGGACTGGGGGTCCACCTGGAGGGATGCAGGCCTATACTGGAATGATGGTCTGCATCTGTCCAGGAGGGGAACCAGAATCCTAGGTGATAAGTTTAAATACTTCATTGACAAGCATTTAAACTAGCCAAGGGGGGAGGCACTGGAAAGGAGCAGGGAAATCCTAGCCCCCCCCCCCAAAATATCAGGTTACTAAGTGAGGTAGACACCAACATAGAGATGTCAATAGGGAGAAGCGCAGGGGTTAATGGAGAAAGTGACAAATGCAATAAGGACAGGGATGGGGCAAAAAGGGGTAAGACCATCAAGAAATGGAGGGTAATGAGTACCAACGCCTGTAGTCTGGGCAACAAGCCCCTGAACTGGTAGCCTTGATGGAAGAGGGATGCCTGATATCGTAGCAGTCACAGAAACATGGTACACAGAGAACCATGACTGGGATGTTAACATACCAGGTACACAACCTATAGGAGACAGGGAGGGCAGAAGGGGAGTAGCTCTCTATGTAAGGGAAGGGATAAAAGCAACTGAACAAAAGAGTAAACAGGGAGGAGAGGAGGCACTGTGGGTCTCCTTAGAGACTGGAAATGGCACCACAATCAGCCAGGGGTTGTATAGACCCCCATGTCAGGGGGAGGGAATGGACAAGGATATGATAGAAGGCATGCTTAGGATGGCAGAGAAAGGGGAGATACTGTTGATGGGGGACCTTAATATGCCAGATGTTAACTGGAGCACCTTTGTGGCAGCCACATCCAAAAGCAGGGCCATTCTCGATGCCTTTAGGTGGCATGCCTCAGACTGCTAGTTTTGGAACCTACTCGTGAGGGAGCAATCTTAAACCTTGTACTCTCAAATGGGGACAGTGAGAGGATCTCAGATCTAGAAGTGGGTAGCCATTTGGGAACAAGTGACCACCAAACAGTGTGGTTCAATAAACCCAGCTACAGAGTCAAGCCATACAAAAGTGAGGATTCTGGACTCAGGAGGGCTGACTTTGGCAAGATGGGAGGGTGCCTTAGAAAACACTAGCAAACAGGCTAGAAGGAGGAGTGGAGCAACAATGGGGAAATATCAAACTGCCATCACAGGGGCAACAAGCCTTGTGTGAAGCAAATAAACAAATCAAAATGAAAAAAAAGCCACTATGGTTCTCAAAAGAGGTGGCGGTGAAGGTTAGGAGAAAAGATAGCATTTAGGAAGTTTAAGAAACACAGAAGGAGCAGGACAGAGAACTGTACCAGTTAAGGCAGAAGGAAGCAGGGAGGTAGTCAGAATAGCAAAGGCACAAACTGAGGAAAAGATAGCTAACTAGGTTAAGAAGGGGGATAAAATCTTTTATAGGTATATCAGGGAGCATAGAAAGACAAAGGGAGGGATAGTGAGGCTGAATAGAATGGATGGTGGGTGGGCAAAGAGTGACAGTGAAAAAGCAGGGATACTGAATGAATACTTCTGTTCAGTATTCACAAAAGAGGAAGAGGGGAAGGTGCCTAATCCAATAAACAGAAGCGCTCTGGAGAGGGGGGTCGATCCCAGTCTTTTCACAGAAGAAAGGATTCTGAAAGAACTCCGAAAACTGAAGGTGGACAAAGCAATGGGGCCTGATGGAATTCACCCCAGAATTCTAAAAGAATTAAGCAGAGAACTAGTGACACCACTGACTACCCATTTTAACAAATCATGGGAGGATGGTGTGGTACCTGAGGACTGGAAGAAGGCGGATGTGATTCCCCTTCACAAAAGCGGGACCAAGACAGAAGCAGGAAACTACAGACCTGTCAGTTTGACCTCTGTGGTAGGGAAAGTGATGGAATCACTTCTGAAGGAAAGAACTGTTGAGTACCTTAGAGGCCAGAGGGGCACAGGACCCAAGGCAGCATGGGTTCACAGCGGGAAGGTCATGTCAGACGAATCTAATTGATTTCTTTGACTGGGTGACCAAAGTAGTAGACCAGGGAGGGCGTGGACATGGCCTACCTAGACTTTAGCAAGGCATTTGACACAGTCCCACACAAAAGATTAGTAGTCAAATTAACCAGCCTGGGAGTGGGTCCCAGGGTGGTAGCCTGAAAACACTGGCTGAACAACAGGACAAAAGGTAATTGTAAATGGAGTCCACTCTGAAGAAAGAGGGGTTACTAGTGGGTACTGCAAGGTTCAGTACTGGGTCCAGTCCTTTTAATGTCTTTATAAGTGACATTGCAGAGGGACTGGAAGGAAAAGTATGCTTCTTTGCAGATGACACAAAGATCTGCAACAGGGTTGATACACAAGGAGCGTGGAAAGGATGAGAAGGACTTGGCAAGGTTGGAGGAATGGTCAGAAGTATGGCAGCTTGGATTCAATGCAAAGAATTGCAAAGTAATGCACCTGGGAAACAAAAACCAAGGGGAAGATTACACAATTGGGGGGGTAGTAACAACAACAAAAATGGAAAGGGACCTGGGGTAATCATATCTGATGACCTTAAGGTTGGCAAGCAATGTGAGAAGGCGGTAGGGAGGGCTGGGGGGATGTTAGGATGTATAGAGAGAGGTACCACCAGCAGAAAACAGGAAGTTGTTATCCCCCGTACAGACAATTGGTGAGACCCCATCTGGAGTACTGTGTCCAGTTCTGGAGACCCCATCTCCGCAAGGACATAGACAGGATGGAGGCAGTTCAGAGGAGGGCAACTAAATGGTGCAGGGTCTGCAAGAGAAGCCATACGAGGAGAGACTAAAGGAGCTTTTAATATGTATACCCTTGAGAAAGGAGGGGGGACATGATAGAAACGCTTAAGCACATCAGTGGAATCAATAAAGTCCAAGAGGGTAGCATCTTCAGAAAAAGAGATGTGCAAGAACAAGGGGACACAATTTGAAGATAGAGGGGGGTCAGCTCAGGGGCAATGTGGGAAGTATTTTTTCACAGAGAGGGTGGTGGACGCATGGAACAGCCTTCCTGAGGAGGTTGTGGGGTCTAAAACTGTGGGAGAATTCAAGAATGCATGGGACAGATATAAGGCAATTTTTGTGGGGAGTAGGAAGAAACAGGCTGTTGGTTAAATAGGATCAGCAGCTTATCCTCTAGGTAGGGAAATGGCACACTAGGTGGGCCAGGTGGTCCTTATCTGCTGTCAGAGTCTATGTTTCTATGTATGAGGCGCAAGAGAGGAGGGCAGAAGTGTTACACTTTTGAAAAAGCAAAATGTTGGGACATGAATTTGGGGCATAGGGGATCAGAATGACCACTCAAAAGACAACCGAACCCCACCAGTTAAGGTGGTGGTGACAAGGAGGGTCTGTATCACTGCATGGAAAAAATATGATGGATGTTGCATGTTCAAAGATGTCGAAAGAGGACTAAGCATCAAAGCTGGAAGGAAGGTCAAGTTATCCAATCTCACGCCGTCAGACCATTCTGTACCTTCCCTGCAGTGATGTATAAACACCCACTCCAAGGGCAGGGGTGATAATTGCACTGAATAGAGAATCTCGGCTCCAGGAGGGAGGACTAGACTCCCCTTGCTTACCCTAGAGGCGAGACCACAAGACCTGCACTCACAGCATCCCTCTCCTAGGGAGGGCACAACTCAAGAGCTATGCAGTTTTGTTCAAGGTTCATGTTAGTATGCTGCTTTAATGCTATGTTGGCTCTAACATATATTTGCTTTGGGTACATTTACTGAGGGGGCTGGAAAAGTCAGCGGCTGCTACAGTTGAAGGCCAGGTGGATGTGCTGTCATTGGCAGGGGATGGGATATGCAGCCATGGGGAAGGCTGCAGTAAGGTAAGACACACTGATTTTTATTCATTCACTTACTATAAATGATGGGGTCTCTCAAGGTAGTTTCCTTAAACATTAAAGGAATAAATTCTGTGGTAAAGCAGGCCAATATCCTCAGGTATTTGGCTAGGGTTAACTGCAGGGTGGGCATACTGCAAGAAACTCACTTCTTGCAGCAGGAGCAAGCTAAGCTTAAGGGAGGTTGGGTGGGTGAGGTGACTGCTGCCTCACACCAGATGGCAAAAAAAGCAGGGGTGGCCATCCTGGTGAAAAAAGGATTGAATTCTGAAACCACCGGTACATATGCAGATCAAGAGGATAGGGTGGCCATCCTGTCTAAGAGGATAGCTGGCAGACAGATACATTTTCTTAATGTATATAGTCCCACTCCAGCATCACCAGACTTTTTGATTTGATTTGATTTGTATATGGGTAAGTACACAGGGATACAATCCCTTTTACAGGTATGGCCCGTGGTCAATTAAGATACATACACAAAGACAATTATTATACAAAATATGACATAATACAAAAAATATATATTTAAATAGGAAGTATAAATTCCACGTCCACATAATTAATGTTGATTAAAAACTCTAATACAGAAATCTCAATCTAAGAAACAACCACATTTTTAAGCAGCTATTTGACAGAATAGTGAGATTCCCTGAGGGGCAGGTGGTGCTTGGAGTTTTAAATTGTGCTGAAGATGCTGCCTTAAACATACTGCCTTTAAACTGCATTCTTTTTGTATCATTCTAATTTTTAGCTTTTGCATCTGAAAATGTTCCTGATTCCTGTATAGACTACCCAGCTACGTAACTAGTTTTGTCTCACTATTTATATGATGATTACTGCGATCTGTATCCTACTGCTGTAATCTGACTGTTTTTATTATGTTTAGCTGTACTTTGCTAGCGATTGTCTGAAGTCAAATCCTAACACTGCCTGTACTGTACTGTTTTAATTCCCCAGGAGTAGTGTCTGAAAATAGTCATTTCTATGGCTAGTACACTCACCTGTCAAACAAAAACTAAATAAATAAATAAAACAATCCCAAGGGTCACCAGCGAGCAAGAAGGGGAAAGGCATGTACCCTGAGAGACCTAAGACAAGAGGTGGTCCTAGTAGATGTCTGGAGAAGAGTAACCCACAGGGGAGAAATTACACCTTCTACTCCATTGTCCAAAACAGCCACTCACATCTGGATAAAATATACATCTGGAGACCCAAAGGCCAGACAGCAAGAAGACTCCTGCACCAAATGACAATAAGATGATGAGAAAGCAAAGGGAGTCACCCAGACAGAAGGAACGAACAGGCAAAGCCCGTTGATCAGCACAGCAGGCACTGAATGCCAAAAAAAGGAAATGACAAACCACATAGGCCATGGCAAGCAGCCAGAACGCTGACGAGACAAAACCACCTGACAACCAGAGCAGACATTGATGGTAAGCATGTAATGAAGCAACAAAATGGCCACCGTGCAAAACAGAGGATGGCGCAGAGTAGGAGTGGCGATGGGGCAAAGCCCAGCGACGACTAGCACAGATGATGACACTGGGAGCAGCGATGAGGAACAGAAATGAGGGTTACTTACCTGTAATCATAGTTCTAGGAGTGGTATATGGTGCATATCCACACTTCTGGCAGAATCCTTCCCCTTTAATAACAGCCAGAAGGTCTTCAAGCTGGCTCCTCCCACCCACCTGGGTGGCATCCTCCTCCCCACCTCCCTGTGACGTCAGATCTTACACAATGGAAGCAAGATCAGGTGTGCCACTTGCCGGGGAGGTCAGGTGGGTTGTGTGGATGTACACCATATACCACTCCTAGAAAGTACAGTTACGTAAGAACCTACCGTAACAGTAGATCTTCGAGAGAGGCTCTTGCAGTAGGTAATTACATATAGGACTGACGCCGGCAGGTGGCAGGACCCCACGGAAAAAATTCTAGCCATGTGTCCCTGCCAGGGACCGCCCCCATGTCAGGTGACCGTGTCAGGAGACGTCGGCATAAAGGGGCGGTCCCGGACGCCCGCCTTCCAGTTCTTTCCCGCCACAGGCCAAAAGAGGCCGGACGAGAGAGGAGCGGATATTTCCTCAATGGAAAAGGAGCTGAAAAAGCCTAGGGGGATGGAGGGCGGGAAGAATAGTTGTGATGCAAGAGCCCTCTCACATTCACTCACGGTGTTCTACGAACTGTACGAGATCTTACTTTGAGAGGGCTCTGCAGTAGGTAATTACAAATAGGACTGAATCCCAAGCAGTCTGGAACAAAGAGAGGCACCAGGAGGAGGAAAACTACTTCAAAAGGTAATTCTGGTTGTGCAAGTCTCAAGATAGGAGGCCTTGCAAAACAGCCAGCCCAAAGCCTGCTCTATGGCGAGAGGCAACATCCAAACTGTAGTGTTTAGTAAAGGTATGGATGGAAGTCCAGGTGGCGGCAGTGCAGATGTCTGCCGCAGACACATTCTTGAAACAAGCCGCTGAGGCAGCTACTCCTCTTGTGGAGTGACCTCTGACTTGACCCGGGAGGGTCTTGTTGTATTTGTCATAACAGGAACCGCATACATACAAGGAATCGCAGCAGGAGCAGGACAGAGAACTGTATCAGTTAAAGCAAAAGGAGGCTGGGAAGGCAGTCAGAACAGCAAAGGCCCAAACTGAGGAAAAGATAGCCAACTCAGTTAAGAAGGGGAATAAAACCTTTATAGGTACATCAGGGAGCAAAGGAAGACCAAGGAGGGATAGTGAGGCTTAATAAAGGGAGGGTGGGTGGGCAGAGAGAGAATGTGAAAGGCAGAAATACTAAACAAATATTTTGCTCAGTATTTACAAAGGAAGAGGGAGGTACATAAAACAAACAGTAGTAACACTCTGGATACAGAAGTTGATACCAGCCCATTTACAGAAGAAAGGGTTCTGAAAGAACTCTTAAAACTGAAGGTGGACAAAGCAATGGGGCCTGATGGGATTCATCCCAGAATTCTAAAAGAACTAAGGGTAGAACTAGTGACACCACTGACTACCCTCTTTAACAAATCATGGGAGGATGGGTGGTACCCGAGGACTGGAGGAGGGCAGATGTGATTCCTCACAAAAGTGGGAGCAAGGCAGAAGCAGGAAACTATAGACCTGTTAGTTTAACCTCAGTGATAGGAAAATGATGGAATCACTTCTAAAGGAAAGAATTGTCGAGTATCTAGAGGCCAGAGGCACAAGACCCTAGGCAGCATGGATTCACAGCGGGAAGGTCATGCCAGACTAATCTGATAGATTTCTTTGACTGGGTGACCAAAGTAGTAGATCAGGAGGGCTGTGGACATGGCCTACCTAGACTTTAGCAAGGCATTTGACACAGTCCCACACAAAAGATTAATATATAAGTTAGCCAGCCTGGGGTGGGTCCCAAGATGACAGCCTGGGTAAAGAATTGGCTGGAGAATAGGACACAGAGAGTAATAGTAAATGGAGTCCACTCCAGAAGAAAGGAGGGTTACTAAGGGACCGCAGGGTTCAGATGGACCAGTCCTTCAATGTCTTTATATGTGACATTGCAGAAGGACTGGAAGGAAAAGTATGTCTCTTTGCAGGTGACACTAAGATCTGCAACAGAGTTGATGCACAGGGTGGGGTGGAAAGGATGAGAAGGGACTTGGCAAGGTTAGAGGAATGGTCAAATGTATGGCAGCTTAGATTCAATGCTAAGAAGTGCAAGGTAATGCACCTGGGAAACAAAAACCCAGGGGAAGAGTACACAATGGGGGTGAGATACTAACAACAACAAAAATGGAAAGGGACCTGGGGGTAGTCATATCAGATGACCTAAAGGTGGGCAAGCAATGTGAGAAGGCAGCAAGGAGGGCTGGGGGATACTGGGATGCATAGGGAGAGCATCACCAGTAGAAAACAAGAAGTTTTATCCTCTGTACAGACAGCTGGTGAGACCCCATCTGGAGTACTGTGTGCAGTTCTGGAGACCCAATCTCATCAAAGACATAGACAGGATGGAAGCTGTCCAGAGGAGGGCATCTAAAATGGTGCAGGGTCTGCACCGAGGACATATGAAGAGAGACTTAAGGAGCTTAATATGTATAGCCTCGAGGAAAGGAGGAGGGGGGACATGATGAAACTTTCAAGTACCTCAAGGGAATCAACAAAGTCCAAGAGGGTAGCATCTTTCAAAAAAGAGGTGTGCAAGAACAAGAGGGCACAATTTGAAGATAGAGGCGGCTCAGGGTAATTTAAGAAATGTATTTTTCAGAGAGGTTGTGGATGCATGGAATGGCCTTCCGGAGGAGGTTGTGGAGTCAAAATCAGTGGTGGAATTCAAGCATGCATGGGATAGTCATAAGGCAATTCTGGGGGGTGGGGGTAGAAAGAAGTAGGCTGCTGGTTAACTAGGATCTGCAGCTTATCCAGTAGGTAGGGAAATGGGCAGACTGGGTGGGCCAAGCGGTCCTTATCTGCCGTCAAATTCTATGTTTCTATGTAACAGAAAGTGATGCAATGAGCCAACCACTTTAGACAGGCATTGCTTGGAAGCAGCATTGCCTTCTCTTTTGTGAGCAAAGGAGACAAACAATTGATCAGTCTTTCTGAGATCCTTCATCCTGTTGGTGTAGTATCTCAGAATCCGGTGAACATCCATAGTATGGAGTAAATATTCCCCTTGATTAGAGTACTGCGTAAAAAAGGCAGGTAACTCTATGGACTGATTTAGAATAGACTCAGCTACTACTTTAGGAAGAAACTTGGGATTCATGCGAAGAGCAACACGTTCCTTGTGAAAAGTCAAGTACAGGATTTTACACATCAGGGCCTGGAGCTTGGAGATCCTCCGAGCAGAAGTAACGGCCACCAAGAAGAGAGTCTTCCACGAAAGAAACTTCAAATCCACAGAAGCTGCAGGTTCGAAGGGAGGGAAAGTAAGTTTCTCGAGAACAAAATTCAAGTCCCAAGGGGGAGCAGGAGTCCGGATGGGGAGCCTCAGGTGGAGGACCCTCTGAGAAAGTCTCTCAGAGACCTCCAGCTGAGCAGCCTTCTCTGAAGAGAACATGATAGGCGAAATGACTGCCATGTGTACCTTCAGAGAGAATGACTGAGACCCAGGTCAAACAGATGACGTAGATACTCCAGCAGAAGCCCCGCTGAACAGGAGAAAGGTTCCACATTCTTGGAAGCGGCCCAGATAGTGAATCTTTTCCACTTCATGGCATAAGTGGATCTGGTGGAGGGTTTTCTGGCCTCCACTAAAATTTCCGCCACTTTGGGAGACACTCCAAAACAGGACTGGGCTAAGTCTGCAGGAGCCATGCATGCAGTTGAAGTGATTTGAGGCCTGGATGGACCAGGGTCCCCTGCTCCTGGGTCAACAAACCTCAAGATAGAGGAAGAGAAAGAGAAGGATCCTCTGAATATTGTTGTAGAAGAGAGAACCAGACTTGCCTGGGCCAGAAAGGAGCTATCAGAATCATTCGCGCTCCTTCTGAAGCTAGTTTCTGCAAGACTCGTGGGATAAGTAGAATTGGGGGAAAGGCACATCCGAATCTGTCCTTCCAGTCTAGAGACAGAGTGTTGCCCCAAAAAGCGCCTCGCTCTGGAACGAGCGAGCAGAAGACAGGAAGTTTTGCATTTGGGGGGATGTGAACAGGTCGACCTGTGGTGTTCCCCAAAGTTGGAAGATATTGTCTAGGACCCCTTGGTCCAGTTCCCACTCGCGAGTCAGAGCAGAAGAGCGACTTAGCTTGTCTGCCAGGGTGTTGTCGACCCCGAACGCACCGTCAGTGAGGTGAAGGTCATGTTGTGTTGCCCAATCCCAAAACCTCATTGCCTTCCTGCATAGAGGGTAGGACCGAGTCCCTCCCTGTTTGTTGATGTACCACACCATGCACATGTTGTCCGTCTGGACGGCAGGTGGCAGGAAGGATGTATTGGTGAAGGGCTTGGAGCGTGACATCACTGCCGAGCTTCGAGCACATTGATGTGGAGAGCTTGTTTCTAGCTGCTGAACCAGGAGCCCTGGGTCCGATGAGGGCCTAGATGGGCTCCCCAACCCTCGCCTGAGGCGTCTGTGGTTAGAGTCTGGGAGGGGAGGATGAAGAAAGGAACTCCCGAAACAGGTTCTCTCGAACCATCCACCATTGCAAGTCTTGAATCATCGGTGAGGAGATCAGAACTGGGTGATCTAGGGTCATACTAGTTGATCCCACTGAGAGCCGTGAGTCCACTGGAGATCCTCATGTGGAGTCGAGCACGAGGCACCGCCGGGATAGCAGCCGCCATGAGCCCGAGAAGGCAGGACCGCTCGCAGAGACCATCCTCGCGTCGGACAACAGACTTATTTGGGTCTGAAGGGTGGACGCCCTGTCCGGAGGCAGGAAGACCTTGCTCATGGTCGTATCGAGAATCACCCCAATAAACTGTAGCCTCTGGGATGGATCCAGATGAGACTTGGAACGGTTGATGGTAATACCCAGGCAGGCAAAAACCTGCTGGGTAAGGGAGAGGAAACGCAGGAGTTCCTCCCTGGACGAGGCCACCAGAAGCCAGTCGTCCAGGTACAGGAAAACCTGCACTCCCCTGGTACGCAGGTGAGCCGCCACCACTGCCAGGCATTTGGTAAATACTCGGGGGCCGAGGATAGACCAAACGGGAGCGCCTTTGAACTGGTAGTGGTCCTGGAACGCGAAAACGTAAGGTATTTATGATGAGATGGGCGAATGGGAATGTGCAGATAAGCATCCTGCATATCCAGAGCACAAAGCCATTGACCCGCCGAGGAGGGGCAGAAGGCTCTGCAAAGAGAGCATCCTGAACCTTTGTATTCTACGAAAGATTCAGGGAACTGAGATCCAAAATTGGTCTGAGATCTCCTGTCTTCTTCGGGACCAGGAAGAAATGGGAATAGTAACCGTCCCTCGCAGATGAAGGGGGACAGGCTCTATTGCTTGCTTCAGCAGAAGAGCCGAAATTTCCTCCTGGACCAAGAGAAGATGTTCCCGTGAATACGACGACTTCGGGGGGGTGGCGTGGTGGTTTCTGAAGAAACTCTATGGAGTGTCCTTCTGCTATGAGCTGGAGCACCCAAGAATCTGTGGTTATCCTCTCCCATCCCGGAAGGTGGAGGGAAAACCTCCCTCCTACCAGTTCCTCCGGGGAGTCCGGAGGCAGTGGGAGAGGAAAGGAGTCAGGTGGTGTGGGACAGCGCTGCAGCTGAAGCACCCACTGCTTTTTTGGGCGGAGGGGGCTTGGCAGCTGTGGGGGCCCGGTGTTTTGTGGCCCTTCTTCCCTGGGGTTTCGCCTTTGGCTGATTCCGTCTGCAAAAGGGACAGCGCTGCTGCTGATGGGGACAGTACATGGAATCAACTGACTTCAGTGCCATCCCCTTCTCTTACAAATCGGTGATGATGTCCTTGACATCACCCCCGTAAAGCACCGACCGCCGGAAGGGTGCTTCCTGGATAGTAGATTGCACGTCTGGGACCAACCCTGACACACAGAACCAAGCATGACGCCGTAGGTCTACAGCGAAAGCTGAGCTCCGCCCAGCAGTGTCCACTGCGTCGTATGTCACACGTAGCATGTGTCGACTGGCCGAACGAGCAGAGCGGACGAGATCAGTCAGCTCCTGCTTGACTTGGGAGTCAGGCAAGGAGTCCAGTTTGGCTTCCACCTGAGTTAGGATGACCTTCTGGTAGTCCCCCTTATGGCCGACATAGTTCAGGGCCCTGATCCCCAGCGTGGAGGAAGCATAAATCTTTCTCCCATACTGGTCCAGAAGGCGTGATTCCTTATCAGGTGGTGACGAGCTAAGATGTTTGGGGTTCGCCGACCGGCCGTGAGTGGCGCTAATCACAACCGAGTCGGCACGAGGGTGAGAATCCAGAAAATCAACACCCTCTGGAGCCTGATATAGCCAGTCGACTTCCTAGGAAGTGGGACTAAGGCCGACAGCTGTTTCCATATTGTGGTAACGAGGTCGGCGTGAGGCTCTATCCAGGGTGGCACCAAGGTAGGAGCTGTCACGGGCAGATCCAGATGTTCAGCGAGTTTCAGACGCTGAGGATCTGGTTCCAGGGAGTGCCACTGATGAACCTCCTGGATTTTCCTAAGCAACTCCGTAAAAGAAGGATCCTCCGGAGGAGACTTCGGAGGAGTCCTTGGCCTGGGCTTCACGGAGAGCTGGCTCGTCGCTCCTCTCGAGCAAACCGGCCGGAAGAGTCCGAGGTGAAGAGGAGGATGAAGAAGAGAAAGACTCCCTTTCCCGACCCAGGGGAGGAACGTACACCTTGGGAAGTCCCCAGGGAAGCATGTCCTGCCCTTCTCTGGATCCAGATGGAAGAACCCTGGAGTCCGGAGGTGGTGAGGGAGTGTGCCGCCTCGGGCGTACGGGAACCTGGGACGGCATCGTCGCCAGAAGGTGGCTCTCGACCTCTTTGGTGAGAAGAGCCTTGGCCTCAGCCCACCAGGAGGCCAGAGTCTCCTGCAGGTCCACCGGCAGCCACGAGGGCGGTGGAGGAGGAGAAGGCGGGGGATAAGGATACGGGTTGTAACCGTATGGGGCGTATCCAAAACCCAGCTGTGGGTAGCCCGGTGTCGGGTACTGTGGCGTTGAGTACTGCGCCGTCGGGAAGCCCGGCGCCAGGTACTGTGGCGCCAGATACTGCGGTCCCGGGTACACCGGCATCGAATAGGACGGAGGGTACCCGGGAGCCGGGGGGGCTGCCGGAGCAGACGGCCTGGCCGGTGGCCTCACAGGCGGGTCCACAGTGGAGAGCACGGAGGATGGAGGGCCCGATGGGAGTGGAATGTCTCCCGGAGTCGGTAAGGCCGACGTCGGGGGCCCAGGCGTTGGAGGTACCAACGTCGGACAGGCCGGCGTCGGAACCGGCGTCCGGGGAGCCAACGTCAGGTCTGGCGCACCAGGTGGAGGAAGGACTGACGGAGGCAAAAGATCCCCAGCTTCGCCCAGGGACGGAGGGGAAAAGTCCCCGGGGTCGAGTTGGGGAGACTCTGGTTCCCTAGACGGCAGTGAAGGCTGCGGGGAACCGGGTACGACGGACGTGGGGGGGTCTGTCTTCGGTTCCTTCACCAGCCAGACGTCGGATGAGCCAACATGAGGCTTCGGGGCGAGCTCTCGGCGGGCGCCGGAGTAGCCGGCGTCCGACTTATGAGAGCCATCACCGGAGGCGGGCCGAGTAGAGAGATTGGCCTGGTCCGGTGGAGTGGAGGCCGTGAGTCGTCCCGGAGGGTCGGACGTCTTACCGTCCCTCTCCGGGCGGACGTCAGAGGAGCCGATGCCCGGCTTACCAGAGTTGCCCACAGTGGTAGGCCGCGAGCCTGCGGCCGAACCAGGGGCAGAGGCCTCCAACTGCCCGGAGGCACCCGCAAGGCCTGAGTGCGAGCCAGACGGGCGGGCCGACACCCCCTCGGAAACCTCCAAGGCGGCCGTCGAGGAGCGATCCCCGGAGGGGATGTCACCTGCGTCCCAGCGACTCCCGAGGGAGATGCGGTGGAGGAGCCCTTGTCCCGGTGCCTCTCCTTCTCCTTTTTCTTCCGATGGCCTTCGGGGGAAGTGGACGCCTGCCTCAGTTTTTTGAGCTCCTTCTCCATAGAACTCATTTTCTTCTTCAGAATATGGGCTTCCAAGGATTGCTGCCGCCTTTTCCGGGTAGCCGCGTTGAAACTGAGGCAGTGCTGGCACTTCTTGACCGGGTGATCGAGGCCTAGGCAGAAGAGGCACAGGGAGTGGCCGTCCTTGTCGGATGATTGGCGCCGCCTGAATCGCATATTCTTGTGCTCGGAGGGTGTAGGGGGACGACATGCACAGTAGTTGACGTTAGTCAAAAAACAATTATTTTCAGTAAAAAACGACGAAGGTAGGGCTGACGACCACGAACTTTTCCGCAAGGCGCTGCATGAGCTAACAGCGGAAATAATTGAAGGCAGGCGTCGGGACGCCTTTATACGTCTCTGGCGCCGGTCACCTGACGTGGGGGTGGTCCTAGCCGGGGACTGCTAGCTCAGAATTTTTCATTGAGGTCCCCTTGCTGCCGTCTGCCAGTCCTATATGTAATTACTTCACTGCAAGAGCCCTCTAAGTAAGATCTACGGTTACAAGTGAGTAACCCTCACTTCTAGGGACGTGGATATGGTGTCACACTTTTGGCAGACTCCTAGCAGTTCTCTGGAAGAAGGGGGCAAGGTGTACACACTCTACCTAGCTACTTAGGGAAAAGAGACTGGAGAACCGAGGCCCCAAAACCAGTATCCCGGCATGACTCAAGATTGATGCGGTAATGGGAGATGAAGATGTGTGCTGACTTCCAGGTAGCAGCCCTGCAGATCTCCTGGATAGGGATGTCCCTTGAAACAGCCACCGAGGCAGCGGTATGCCTGGTGGAATGAGCCCTAAGCCCATGGGATGCTCCCTACCAGCCAACCTATAGCAGAGGTCAATGCAGGAGGCTATCCACCTGCCAATCATCCGCTTAGCTACCAGTCTGCCAGTGCAGCTTCTGTGTAGGTGACAAAGAGATGGAAAACCTCTCCCCGAACTCCAGCTGTTAGTTCCTTATAGTAAGCGAGCGCTCGCCTTAGGTCCAACAAATGGAGCCTGTGCTCAGCCTCTGAGGCTGAGTTGGTAAAGTGTACCGGGAGATTCATCACCTGGTTAAGGTGAAACTCCAAAACAACCTTCGGGAGGAACTTCAGTTTGGGGTGAAGGACAACCTTGTCCTTGTGGAAGACCAGGTAAGGAGACTCCACTGAGAGTGCCTGAAGCTCACTGATCCTTCTGGTGGAGGTGATAGCCACCAAGAAGGTGATCTTCCATAGCAGGTGTGACATCTCACACCTGTGCATGGCTTCAAATGGCTTGCCTATGAGCACTGCCATAACTAGCAACATGTCCCAAGGTGGTGGCAGTCAAGGCCCTTGAAAAAGCGCCCAATCATCTTTTCCTGCACCACCGTCGACATACCAGCCCATGCCCAGTAGGCAGAGATGGTTGCCAGGTGCACCTTGAGGGTCGTCGACCAAAGACCCAACTGGTAAAGGGATCACAGGTAGTCCAAGATGCTAACTACAGGGCAGGACAAGGGGTCCAGACCCTTGCTCTGGCATCAAATGGAAAATCTCTTCCATCTGAAGGCGTAGTACTGGAGAGTTGACTCCTTCCAAGAGGCCTCAACAACATGGAGGACCTCGTCAGAGAGACCCAAGGCCTAGAAATCTAGCTGCTCAGGATACAGGCTATGAGGTGCAGAGACTGAAGGTCCAGGTGCAGGACCTTCCCCTGATGGCAAGAGAGCAGGTCTGGGTGGAGAGGCAGCCACCACGGAAGCCTTGCTGCTGAGGAGATCAGGGTACCAGTACTGGCGCGGCCAGTCTGGAGCCCTAAAGATCACCTGCGTCTTGTCCCTCTGAACCTTGAGCAGCACCTTGTAGATCAGGAGAAAGGGAGGGAAGGCATACATGAGGCCTGGGGTCCAGTGCTTTGCAAAGGCATCTCCCAGCAGTGTTCCACACTGTGGCGGTGGACACAGAACAGCCTCAGCTTCACATTCTCTTGGGAGGCAAACAAGTCAACCTGGGGAGTGCCCCAAAGGGGAGAACAGGCAATTAACTACCTCCTGGTGAAGGGACCACTTGTGAGCATACCTCTCAACTGTCCCTGATTTTCAGAGATGTAACTGATTTTGCCTCAAAATGTTACTCTGTCCCTCCTAAAAACTGTGTTTCCGTGACTAAACAGTGGGGGTTGTAAGCACAAAATAATGTCAAACATTTAAAGTTACAGACTTGTTCTTCCTTAGAAAATGCATTTTACTCTAAGCCCTTTATTCTATCAGCTTCCTGAGTGGATAACATCAATTTTGAAAATGTGTCCCTGATTTTGGTTCTTTGTCCCTGATTTTTTAAGCCTTGTCCCTGATTTACGAAGCAGGAGGTTGAGAGGTATGCTTGTGAGACACCTCGTCCACTCAGCTGAGGGCATCTGCAAGCTGGTTGGACATGCCAGCCACATGAATCACCAGAAGGCTGGCATCCAGACTGTACATAAAGGTTTAAATGCGGAGAGCTTCCAGGCACAACAGGAGGGAATGCGTCCCGCCCTGCTTGTTGAGGTAGTATATGGTCATCCTGTTATCTATTTGGAACTGGAGGACCGGACCTTGAACATGCACAGAGATGGCTATCAGTGCTAGACGCACTGCCCCGAGCTCCAGCAGGTTGATGTGACATTGGGACTCCTTGGGTGTCCACAGCCCGTGGACTCTGTGGTCCTCCAGGTGGGCTCCCCAACCCATCAGAGAGGTGTTGGTCGTGAAAGTGTCCATCGGTTCTGGGCGGACAAACGGGACTCCTTCCTGGAGATGTTCCGGGACCAGCCACCAGTGAATGGCATCCCAAATCGGCTGCATCACCGTGACCGGCTGGTCGAGATGATCAAGATGCTGAAACCACTGCTGGGCCAGTTCCCACTGCAGGGTGAGCATTGGACCACGCTGGTGCAAGCTGCCATATATCTCAGCAGATGCAGGAAGTCCTGGGCAGGGCACAACTGCCCAACCCAAAATGATCGGGCAAAGGAGGTAAGATCCTCCGCCCCATCTGCCGGAAGTTGAGCCTTGGCCCGAGAGGAGATGAGCTCCGCCCCGATGAACTGGATGACCTGTGATGGACTGAGTTCCGACTTGGCCTCATTGACCAGATGGCCTAGGGCTGAGCAGGTCTGGAGGGTAAGGTCCCTGTACCGTTCCACCTTCGCTCTGGAGGAACCAACGATCAGCCAGTTGTCCAGGCAAAGGTACACCCGGACACCTCGGCACTGCAGGAAGGCTGCCACTGCTGCAATGCACTTGATGAAGACCCCGGGGGCCAAGTAAAGGCCGGACAGCATGACCCGGAACTATCCAAGCTGAGTGGAACTGAAGGTACCGCCAGTGCGACAAATGGATTGGGATGTGAAAGGAGGTGTCCTGGAGATCCAGAGAGTAGAACCACATGTGCTTCTCTAGTGACTGAATTATCTGATTCAGAGTGGTCATATGGAAGTTGCACTGTGTTAGGTAATTGTTTGAGGTTGTGCAGATGCAGTATGGGGCACCAACCCCCCCGTCCGTTTTGGAACCAGAAAGTATTTGGAAACAAACCCTGGGCTGGCGTGGCATCCTGGACCCGAACCACTGCCTCCTTCTGGAGGAGCTGGTAGATGTCCTCCTGAAGGGCAGACAACATGTCCACAGACACCACATCTTCCCATCTGGCATGGACTCAGTGGGAGAGCCTCGAATTCCAAAAGCAGATCCCGGCCTACCACCTCCAGCACCCACCTGTCAGAAGTGATGGTGGACCAGGCAGAAGCAAAGTGGCAGAGCTGGCCTCCCACGGGAAGGCCCGGAGTGGGTAGGACTGGTGAAGGGGGGCACCCCCCAACCCATCACTAAGCAGGCTTGGAAGCAGTGGCGGGGTAGCTAAGGAAGCAACTGACTCTCACCCTCCAGACTACCTGGTGGCAAAGCTGGCCTGCTTTTGCCAAGGCCACCAAGCCTGCTGTCACCCCGCTGGGGGCTGAGGTGGTCTGGCCACAGGAGCAGGAAAGGGCCGAAACAGAAAGGGCTTCTTCCTCGGTTTCTGGCTCCTTTGCATCCTTACAGGCAGACGTGATGGAGTCCAGGGTGGTGCTGGACTTCTCAAAGTGAGTGAGATGGCCATTTGTGCCAGGCCCGAACAAGTTGGTGCCCAAAAATGGAATGTCCGCTAGCTTGTGCTGGGTATCGGCTGTGAAAGTTGATATCTGCAGCCATGCCCTGTGGCGTATTGCCACTGCTGAGGCCACTGAACTGGCACAGGAGTCACCAATTTCCAGGGCTGTCTGAAGCAGCTGTTTAGCAACAGCGCGGCCCTGATCGCAGACTAACTTGACTGGCAGCTGCAGGTCAGCCGACAGCCGAGGGATAACCTGGTCCAGGGTACCCAATAACGCATTGGCAAAGCTGGCTATCATAACGGCTGAGCTAGTCTGCCGAAGGCCCAGGGTTCAGGCCAGATAGACGTTTCTGACTGTGTGGTCCAACTTCTTGGACTCCCTGTCGGGGGGGGGGGTGTCGATGTCCCTGAAACTGCCCGTGCACCGAAAACCGAGTTGGCGACCAGCCCCTCGGCCAAAGGGTGGTCGGAGAATCCCAACAAGGACCCCACAGGCATAGCGCATTTGTGGACCATGCGGGGCCGAAGGCGGAGGGCAGGAGGCTGTCACAGCTCCAGAGCAGGGCCAAGTATGGCCTCTGCTACAGGGAAGGTGATCCCAGGGAAGTCGTCCCTGTCAAGGATCTCAGTCAAGGGGTACTTAGCTTACTTCTGGACAGGCTCCAGCAGGCTACCCATTGACTCAGAGATCAAGCAGAGCAAGGCCCCAAAGGAGGTGGGTCCTTGCTCCATGGACAGATCCTCTCTTGACTCGTGGTTGAAGCCCAGGATCTGGTGAGAGTGCATCGAGGAGTCCTCGAACACCGGTCGAGCCCCTGTGTCCCCACTGAGTTTCCTAGGCTCGTCTGAGTGTGAGAGACAGTGACCAACAGCCAATGGTGAAGCCTGGGGGCCGGTCGCGAAGATTTAGGGGAAGCTCCCTCCTTAGGTTGCAGAGGAGGAGGAGGCTCCACCACAATGGGTGTAGAGGTTGGTTTCAGCCAGATTAGCGAGGCCGGCTCGGGCCAAGAGGGTGACAACTATGAAAGTGCCACAGTGAGCTTCGGCATGGGCTGCAGCAAGTGGCCAGAGCCTAAAAGCCACTGTTGCCACATGAATTCCTCATAATGGTGTCACATCTTACTGCAATGCTGTTCCTCTCCCGAGGAGGAAGAGGATGAGTATCCTGGCTCTCTTCTCGAAAGTTAACAGCGAGATTGATGATCAAGTTGGGTGCTAGCCTCGACTCTGAGCCCATACCGACCTTGTCCTCACTGCCAGGGTACTGGTCAGCGAGGAGAGATGGGGACAGGTGAGGGACGCCTGGGGAAACCCCAAAGTTCGGGCTGCCTAGGAGGACGGTCTGGCTCAATGTGCTGAACCAGCCCACCCTGGGAGAGATTAGGCAGGTCTGGAGTCCTGGAGAGGGAATCATCCCCTTGGTCCTGCGACAATGGGTCGACTGGGTCAAGAAAAATCCCAACAAGTTGGTCGACCCACATCTCAGCTGACAAGCCCGAGGGGGCCAGCAGCCTGGATAGAAACATCGACCAAAACCAAGGGCTCAGCTGTTGAGCCCACAGAAGTTTGGGAATCTGAGGTCCGAGAGTGCTTGCAGTCCCATGACTTGCGATGGGACTTCTTACTCTTGGAGTCCTGTTTTGAAGGTTTCGAGGATTTAGACCCCAGGAAGGGTCCTCCCTGAGAGCTGGAAGGGACTGACACAAGTCCCGAAACACCCCAGTAAAGGGACTAACAAGTCCTGAAACTCCCTGGTAAATGAGGCAGCAAGGCCCGAAGGGACCAGGGTAGACACAGACGCACCCACCACAGCTTGGGCTGCTGCCTTCTCGAAGGCAGCAAGTTGCTCAACTGAGCCTGCTGCTGTGAAAATTGCCTTGCGAGGGTCCTTAGACTTAATTGGGGGATTGCATTCATCTGGATGACCCAAGAGGAGGCAAGCGTAACGGTCCTCCAACGTGGAGGGTTGAAGGGTTCAGCACAGGCCTGGGATCATGCTGTGGATCCAAACAGTAGACACACGAGCATTTTTTGAAGCTGGGACTGGATTTTGGGTCTCCCAATTCCATTGAGCATACTCCACTAGGATTATTAATCCTCCTCTGTCTACCAGCGTTCATACCGAGGAGTAGCCCTACTCAGCAAATGGGGGCTTCTAGTAAATATCTTTCTCAGGGACCAAGGTGTCAACCCCCAATGACCCACATGTTAGTAGTATTCAAGCTGGTCGTTCCTCTGAGTGAGTACTATCCTCCAGGCAGTCATATTCTGCACAGGGCCTCCTCAAGTCCCCTTCCGTGGAAGCCCACAATCCAAGTCTTGTATATGACCCTCTGTAGTCCCCCCCACTCTGAGAAGTTGTAATCCCAAAGGAATGGGCAGTGTCCACCAGTTATGTATAGTTTAGTTAACCTCCTAGTTGAAGCACCTGCCCTCCTCCATCCCTTTGTTGTTACTGTGCTCCCACAGAGGTCCTCTACAGGAGGTGCAGTTTACCTCCCGACCCAAGTTACAGATGGTTCCTACTGTTATATGATGTTAAATTGATCACTGTGGTGGAATTATTATGTCACAGGAGGTGTGACTTGGGGAGGGGGAGTCCTGGGGTCATAGCTTTATTCCCTGAATCTTGAATGTAATAACCCAGTGGGTACCCCTAAAGTTCATATGTGCTCATGGAATGTGAATGGGCTCACTAACCCAGTTAAAAAGGGCAAAAATGGCCTCACATCAAAAAATTTAAACCTGAGAGGAGCCTTCTCCAGGAGTTCCACCCTAACCCTTATCAAATACCCTAAACCCCCTAAACTGGGCTTTACAGTGGAATACTCTCCTTCTATGAGGGAGCTGCAGAAGAGGGGTGGCCCTACTGAACACCCAAAGCCTCTAAACTGGGCTTTACACTTGAATATTCCTCCTTCTATGAGGGAGCCGCAGAACAGGGATGGTTACTCTTATCCCCCAGCATACACCATTTGAAGAGCACCAGGTACGGAAAGACCTGGAGGGCCAACTTGTTTTGGTCCAGGGAATACTGCACGGCCAGGAGATCGCTTTCATGCACCTCTCCTTACTCACAGGGGCCAAAACCCCTGTAATCATAACACTAATGGATAGGATTATCTCCTTCACTAGAAGGATTCTTCTATTTGCAGGGGACTTCAATATGACCCTGGGTTTGGATTCCTCAAACCCAAACCGCAAAGGCAACCTTCCTCCCACAAACACTAAACTGATCCAGGGAATGTTGGATGGTAGACGCCCGTCATATGCAGTGATATTTTTAATCCCTAAACCAGACAAAAAAAAAAAAAAACACTTCTCTGCTCATCATATTTGCCTTTCTCGGTGCTCAACACCAACTAAAATTTTTATGTCCCATGTGTGAGCTTTATTCACAATCCAAGTGGCTCCAGCTCACTGGCAAGATTAACTACCAAACGTGCTTGCTTACTAAAAAAGCTCTCCTTCGGCTCCTCCCACAAATCTCCCAAGACCCAACACACCCGCTCATCAACAGCTGAACACCTTCTAGTTCCTAGATGCAGGACTTCCCAATGTCAACGGACCTTTTCGTTCTGGGCACTGCTCTGGTACAATGAACTATGCACTGAATTAACTAACCTTCCGAACCTGGGGCACTACAAGCACCTGCTTCGGCATCATCTTGCAACTGAAAGCCACTGTGACTGTATCTGACAAAGTCGTTGGCAGCTACCTTTCTACCCAAGGGCCTTAAACTATGCTTCCACTTTTAATCCCTAGTACGCTAAAATAACTTACTTTCTCTTTCTTCTCTCTGTCTCACAACTATCTGATACTGACCTTGATGTTTAAAGTAGATTCAGTGTTTACAATATATTCAGTTATCTCCTTTCATTATACCGCTTTTACTATGTTGTATTGCCAATGTTTGCTAGAATCCCACTATTTAGCTCCTTTCTAGTTTGCGGTTTACTATGATGTTTGATATTGCCAATGTTTGCTTGTATATCATTTATTTAGCTTCCCTTCGTCTGTTTTGTTACCCCCCTTCTTCTAACGTGGAACCTTTGTAAATGAGCTATGTTTAGCTCAAAGGTTCTTGTATTCCGAGAGGAAATAAATAAATAAATAATGGTCAAGCAATTAGACCTGCTTCTGCCATCCCTCATCCACAGGGATCAGACGTTTTTTGTGTGCTCTTGCACCAAGACTGATAATACATGCAGCACACTGCATATGCTCCACCATATGCAACAGTCAGCCTCTCCATCCCTTTTTTTTTGTACTTATATTTTATTGTTTTACATAAAAAACAATAGAATACACACATCTCATGTAAGAAATCACAAATTATGCATTGCAATACATCCAATGTACACAGGAGAATTAATATATACACTCTTGCTTTCGGATGTGGGTGTATATCTTTAAAATTAATGCCCCAAAATGGACAGAATTGTCCAGGATAAGCTGCACCCCACAGGACTTTGGGTGACCTCTCTGTAAATTATAAAACCCCTATCAACTTAAACACAACAACCTGTGCTGATATGGTCCCCATTCCGAACATATTTCCCTACATATGTTAAGTGGGCGATACCGGAGAGATAAGGATCCCTCGTGCACGAATTCTAAAATTAAGTATACTACGGTAATCGCTAATGGCATCGCCATTTTGGCCACGCCCCCTTTCCGACCCCCCGTTCGATACGGACACTCCCTGCAGTTTTTGCTAGGCCCCTTTTCCTGCCCCATGGACATGGACAAGCCCAACCACGACATTGTAAAAAAAATGATTAATTGCACTCTAGCCATACAATAGTTTATGGTGTAAACATAAAATGCATACTTTTCCGGCAGCACACTGTTCGACATGTAGAAGCCCAGACACATTTAAAAAAAAACAGTATTTATTGCACTCTAGACATACAATAGTTATAGTGTACACATAATTCATAACTAGTATTGTTTTATTATGAGTATCGTGGCTGTAATGTTTATTATGAGTATCGTGGCTATAATGTTTATTATGAGTATCGTGGCTGTAAGACTATTTGTACTTGTACACCCCCCGTGCTATTTCAGATTTGTCTATGCCTTACATGTGTAGTTGTACTTGTAATTGGGGGGGCTCCACCCCCACACCCCCCCGTTCTATTTCAGTATTTAGGCTATATTTCTATTGCAGCTAAATCAAGACTAGTTATGCTTGTAATTGGGGGCTCTGCCTCACCCCGTTCTATTTCAGTATTTATGCTATATTTCTATGCGGCCCGACCGGCCCTTTTTCTAACATTGGTGACGTCACGGCAGTAGGCAGTGCAACATGTTCGCGAGGACAGGCCACTGCCGTATTTATGCCTAAGCACAGGAGGGGTCCTTATCTCTCCGGTATCTCCGTTAAGTGTATACTAGATATGACTCCTACATTCAAACATTCAACATTAATGTTTAATATTTTCCTACTTTCTAGTACTGAAAAAATACATAAAACTGCATCACGGTAAAACGCTACTCTGAGCCTCCTTGTGGCTTTAGGCAGAAGATCAAAATATCCTCCAACAGGTCTCCCCTTTAAAGTGGTCTGTAGACCTTATATTGTGACTACTAATTAGAAACCCCACTCTAAATATTTATAAATCCGTAAATAATCACAGTAATAGCAAAAAACAACACTTTCAACCATATAAGGATTTAAGGAACAAATAAGGTATCCGAGATAACGATAGCGCTGTAGAGAAAAACCTGATTTTAGAATCATTTTAAGTTAAGAGTGGTATCCAAAATCAGAACTAATCAAGTCTCTTCCTCTTCTGAGTCAGACGAAACATGAGCCGCTGCTCGGACGGATTATTTCGCTATGGCCTCTGCCTTTTTCCCACCTCAACCAGATCAGTGTACTGGTATGTCTATCCTCCATAGTACACCCGGAGATGAGCTGACATTAGTAAAGAATGGGCCACTCCAAAACTTCTGAGCCTGGCCCAGACTCCATCAAATTTCTTACGCCGCATCCTGGTGGCATATGAGAGGTCGGGAAACATGGATGGTGGCCCCTTGAAAATTCAGCCCGTTGTATTCTCTATCTGCTTGTAAGATCCTGTCTCGGACCCCTGGGCTGGCAGTGATCACAAAAGCCGTCCGATGCATGGTATCTTGAGCTGCAGCGGATCGTGGGGAGATACGACAGATGCACAGAGAAAGTGTTCTTCTGTGAGCTCCGAGCCTAGCTTTAATGCATTTGGCAACCAGCCCTGGAGGAAGTAACAGGAGATTATCCCCCCAGTTTTCTGGTAAACCCAAAATCCTTATATTTGAAGCCCTCTGAGAGTTTTCTAAGGCTTCCAACCTGTATCTCAACTGTGAGTTTTCTTGGACAAGTTTGCTTGTTGCAGCCAGAACTTTTGTTGCAGACAATTCTGCTGAAGAGACTGTTTTAACAGCCTCCACTATCTTGCAGTCTTGTTCCTCAAAACAGTTCAGGATTGACTCGACCTTGCTATCGCTTGCATGGATCGTTGAAGTGCCAGCCAGGGAGGTTCAGTCCCCATCACAGGTTTCCTTGTCACCTCATGCTGTTCCAATTCAGCAGGCCTAGATTTTGCATTGCCTGCGGGACCCTTACTTGTTCGTCCCATTTGTACAAAAAAGGTATTGGAAGATACAGTACGACTTGTAGAATATAGTACAGTCAATAAAAAGGCAATTTACCCATTAGAGAGTTAAACTTTTATAGTCTGAGTGTCGGATATGTAGAGAGTCAATCTGATACATGTCTGGCCGGCAGGTATGCTCCACAGCGGCCCCCACCCCCATCCCTTTTGTTAAGCCTCGATGAAGAGAAGGCCTTCGACCGGGTCTCCTGCCCATTCTTGTACACTGTATTGGGGCAGATGGGATTCCCAGACCCTTTCATCCAGCTATTACAAAGGATCTGTTCCTCCACCAAGGCCTGTGTTAAAGTGAGTGGGCATCACTCCCTGAACTTCCCTCTAAACAGAGGGACCCGACCCTTGTTGTTTGCTGTGTATATTGAACTGCTGGTGCAGGTCATTAGGGAGGCCACAAACATTCAGGGGTTTGTAGTGGAGGGCACGGAGCCATGCATAGCACTGTATGCAGATGATGTGCTGCTTTACTTGCAGGACTCCGAGGAAGCCCTCCCTAAGGTGTTTGACCCGTTACATCAATTTGGTGAGGTTCTGGGATACAGCCTAAGCACTGCTAAGACTGAAACATTGAGCTTTTACTTCTCCCCCACAAAGTATCTCCATGAGGCAATCCGATTCGGTGGGACTTTTAGAGGCTGAGGTACCTGGGAATAAATGTGGCCAATACAGCTGTGTCGGCATATGGTGCTAATTATATCCAGTTTACCCAACAAATGATACAGGACTTAACCTGCCACTTTCCCTGTCCAGACACATAGAGGTTGTGCGAATGGTGACCCTATCTCAGGCCCTGTACCTCTTTCAAAATGTCCCACTAGCACTGCCGACACCAACATGGAGAACTTGGAACAGGGCGGGCTCCAACTTTTTCTGAGCAGGGTACAGACCCCATGTCAAGCTACAACCACTCTATATCCCCAAGGACTCGGGTGGCCTAAACTTACACTCCCGCACCTACAGTCCTATTTTTGGGTGGTCCACTTGCATTTCATACTTTTCTGTCATTTAGGAGGAACCCATGGTTCATGGCTTGATATGGAGTGAGACCTGTTCCCAAATAACAGATCTGTACAGGCTAGGCACCACAGAACACTGATCACAGAGCTCATCAAGGCCCTGAACCCCGACTGCAACACCAGGTGAAAACTTGGCATGCTATCAGAGGCCCCATCGTGACAATGACAGACAGTTCTGGATGGACAAATGGGACTCCTTCCTCCAGATATTCTGGTATCAGCCATCACTGGATAGAGTCCCATATCAATTGGGTCACTGATTGGCTGGTCCAGGTGTCCTAGGCAGTGGGACCACTGGCGCCCAACTCCCACTGCAGGCGTTGCATCCGCCAGAGAGCCCAGCAGACCACAGTGTTGCGAGATGCCATGTACCCAGCAGCTTTACAAAGTCCCGGGTAGGGCCCGAGCGCCCAGCCAGAAATGATCAGCCAAAGGAGGCCTGGTCCACAGGGGAGGTGGGCCTTGGCATGTACAGAGTCTAGCTCTGCCCCAATTAATTGAATTATCTGTGACGGGATCAATTCAGACTTTGTAAGATTGACCAAGAGGCCCAAGTCTCTGCAGGTCTGGAGAGCTGGTTCGAAAGATGGCTCCAATGCTTCCTCGGATGACCTGGCTATCAGCCAGTCAAAGAATGCATAAATCCTGACTCCCAGGCACTGCAGAAAAGGCTGCCACCACTGCCATGCACTTGGTGAAGACCCTGTGCGCCAAGAAGAGGCCAAATGGTATGACCTGGAATTGATAGAGCACCCCTTCTGCATGGAACTGGAGGCAACACCAGTGAAACGGATGGACTGGGATACAGAAGAACAAATCCTGGAGATCCAGCGAGCAGAACCACATGCCCTGCTCCAGAGATGGAATGATACAGTTCAGCGTGACCATCTTGAACTTGTACTTCCTTAAAAACGGATTTGGATCGTGAAGATCCATTATAGGGCACCAGCCCCCTCTCCGTTTCTGACCAGGAAGTACTTGGACATGTACCCCTAACTTGCCAGGGTGTCTGGGACATGGGCTATTGTTCCTCTGGCAAGAAGCTGAGCAGCGTCCTCCCTGAGGGTGGACAGTGTGTCCTGCGACACTGTGGACTCCCTTGGAGTGCGAGTCGGTAATGCAGAAGAGCCTCAAAGCTGAGAGGCAACCCTCTGTCAAACACATCAAGAACACACTTGTCCATAGTAATGACGGAACAGTGAGTTCAGAAGTGGTGAAGTTGACCGCCCACTGGAAGCTAAGGTAGGGATAGGAAAGGTGGGAGATAGGACAGGAAAGGTGGGAGATGAGCACCCCACAACCCATTCCTGATCAGCTTTGTGGGGGGGCACCAGTCGCTGACCCCAAATTGTTTGAGCCCATGGCCGAAGAACTTCACCTTGGGGTGCCAGGTTTGGAATTGCTCCTGCTGGGGCTGTTGCTGCCAAGACTGCTGTGGCTGAAAGGGCCAAAACTGAAAGGCTTTCTTCTTTTGCTTTTGGCCTTTCAGGTCCTTCTGGGATGAACCCACAGTGTCCAGGGTGGCAACAGACTTCTCATTTCTAGTGAGATGTCCATCCATCCCTGGGCCGAAGAGGTAGGTGCCCAGGAAAGGGACATCAGCCAACTTGTGCGGAGTCTCTACTGTGAAGGCAGAGATCCTCTGCCCGGCCCTGCAACCCATCGTGACAGCTGCTGCCACGGTACAGGCACAAGAATTGCCAATATCCAGGGACATCTGGAGCCAGTGTTTAGCCAGTGCTTTACCTTGGTCTTGGATGACCTTGACCAGTAGCTGCCTACTGGCAGGCAGGTAAGACAGGATAGTATCAAGCTCCCCCAACAGGGAGTGACCAGAGTGGGCTATCATCAAGGTGTAGCTTGCCTGGCAGAGACCAAGGGAGGATGCAGCATAAACTTTCTTCACCATGTGGTCAAGCTTCGACTCCTTGTCAGAGGGCTTGCCCATGTCACCAGTATTGCCGGATTTCCAGAAAACTGAGTCAGAGACCAGGCCTTTGGCCAAGGGATGGTCAGAGAATCCAGGCAAAGAGCTGGTATGGACTACGTATTTGTGGACCATATGGGCAGAGGGTGACGGGCAGGATGCCACCAAAGCTCCAGATCTGGTCCCATATTGGCCTTGGCCATGGGAAAGGTGAGCCCTGGTATTCGTCCTTATCCAGGATGTCAGTAATAAGGTATTTAGCCATTTTTTGAACTGGCTCCAAAGGAACATTCATGGACTCTGACATGAGCTGAAGAAGAGCCCCAAAAGACACCGGCCCATGGTCGGTGGTCAGTTTCTCGACCGATTCCCGATCGAATGTATGCGTCCTTGAGGACTGCATGAAGGACCCATCAGAGTCATCTGAGGACTCACCAAAGACAGCCCTCCACTGTTATCCCACCATGAACCACTTTGGAGTCATCCAAATGGAAAATGTCCACAGACAACTGACCTGGGAAGCCGGTCCCTGGACAGGAGTCCTTGTAGCAAACTGCCCATGCAGGCTACTGTGGTGGTGGTTCCACCTGCAAGGATAAAGAGACATACCAGAGAGAGAGCTGTCTCAGGTGGACCAGTATGGGCTTGACCAGCACTGGCCAGTCAACCGCAGAGGCCAGGGGTAGAGCCCTACCCTGTTCTGCCAAGGCCCATTGTTGCAAAACGAACTCTTCACAATGTCTCCACATCTGGTGGTGGAGCCTCTCCTCATCTGAAGTTGAGGAGGATGAGGCGCTCCAATGGCGATGTCCTAGTCGAGCAGGATTGATAACTTGAGAAGCTCCTCGATCTCAACCTATACGTCATCAGAGACTTCATCCTGAAGGCTGATGTCAAGGCGACGCAGGCAGTGGTGCGGTTTAGACCACTTGCACCTGTGCCAACTGCACAGCCTTTGGTGGAGGCTGATCCCGAGCAGAAATGGCCGAGAATACCGACCGCTCCACTTCCTCCCGCGTGAGGACTGGAAGAACCAGGGTCTGGGAGAGCGACTCGTCATCAACCCCCTATGACAACAGGTTGACAGGGTCAAGAAAAATCTTGACCACCCGAATGACCGCTGTTGAGATCAGCAAGCCCAGTGGAGGTTCCATGGAGCTAACGACCAGCCCCTTGGCCAATACAAGCTTGGCTGAAGTTGAGGGTTTATCAGCTGTTAAGCGACTGGGGGAATCGATGGAGTGGGAAGAGCAGGATCTCTCCTGGTCCCACAACTGACTGCAGTGTTTCTTACTCTTATGCTTCTTACTGTGGAGAGCAATGCTCTACCCAAAGGTCTCGAGTACCTGACACATATCACGGAACTTTCCCGTGAAGGACACTCGATGCTGGCCCCAGCCAAGAGCAGCACCGAGGCCGATGAGGTGCCTTCTGCGGCCCTAGCTGCCACCTCTTCCACTGCTGCTAACCATGCTGTGGACTCTGCTGCAGCGGAGGCCATCTTGTCACTCCCCCTGGCTCACAATTTCAAGTCTCAATAGACTGGCTAGCCGAGGAGAAAGTAAGCCTGCCTGCCTTCGAGCAAGGACAGGAGAACCCTTTGGCAGAGGCCGCAAACGGCAACTTCATGTGTCATTCCCAGGCAGTACAGGCCCAACATGTGTGGGTCCATCCATGATATCTTCTGGCATGTGATGCACTGTTTGAAGCCAGGTGCAGACTTTGCTTCCTTGCATTCCACGATTTCGACTGCAGGTTGAGAGTGGAACCAAGGAATATACAGTACAATTGGTTTTTGAGAAGAAAATCGCTAAGTTTGCTAATGGAGCACTTACTAGGCCCTACGAAGTGCGGAACTGTGAAGGAAGAGACCAAACTCTTCCAGCAGAAAGGAAGATCTGACATACAGGGCAGAGCCAAGGGATATAGCACCTGGGTGGTGGGAGGAGCCTTATCCACCCCCTCTGGCAATTTCTGGGACAGGCTCAGTCAGCTGCCAAGGTTCTAGATTTTGGAAGAGATCAAGTTGCAGCTAACGAATAGTTTCTTTTATCAATATCTAGCCACATTTTAAATACCAGCACTTTTGCTACAACTTGTGAACAACAAAAAATATTTTATTATACAAACTATGAGTGGCATTAAAAAAAAAACATTCAGTGAACATGCATACATACATAGGGTGAAACATAAGAGTTAGTTGCCGGCACTTTGCCGGTGTAGCTGCTGCTGCTATGGACTGCTGATTTACCTCTCTATGTGTGTCTTTGATACCAGCTTAAAGAATGTATGTATGTTCACTGTTTTTTTATGCCACTCAGATTTTGTACGATGAAATATTTTATGTTGTTCACAAATTGTGGCAAGAGTGCTGGCATTTAAAAAGCGGCTAGATACTGTACATAGTACATACAGTGCAGATGGTGAGGTGGGCGCATCGATTTCTTGGCTTTTCAATGAATTACTGTATTTATTTTATTGTAATTTTTGTTCAGAGAATGCGCATCCTTAACATATAACAAGAACAAATATGCAACAAGGCAGTTGACCACTATCTAAATCAATACTTGTACAACAGCACGCATGAATCATGAGCCTGCAGGTGTCTGACAAACAACAATTTAGCCCTACATCATTCAATAACAGGTAAGGTATGTATAGTAGTCAACCAACCAGAAACCTAAAGCATAATCCACAGAAAATAACAGGAAAGGAAAGAAGAAAACAAACAAGTGAAAAAGCAGGGGTTCCCTTTTGTTTAGCTGTTGGAAAGGGACTGCACTAGTATGCCTGATGGACATGGGTGTGTGCTCAGGTATGTAGGGAGCCCTTCTGGGTGACTTTTGTTCTGATATCCCCATGTAGCTTTCCCGCAGGACACACCTGGAAATGAGCTGTTATCAGCTCAGTGTGTTCCCTCCTGAACAAAATGTTAAAATGAAAAATTTAGCTCAATGCAATATCAGTGGTCCACTGTTTATGGCCACTTCTATCCTAGGTCCCCGAAGCCCCGTCACCCACTTTCTCTAGTAGTACTTACCTTTGCAGTCCCCAACAGATTACCCCGTTATGGGGCTACAGGGGGTGGCTGATACTCTCCGAAACACAATTCAGACATGGAGCGTCTAGTGGGTGGTGCAGGGCCTGCAGGGGACCAGAGGTGTCATCCAGCTGTGGTCAATGATTTCCCATCAGAGTTTTCTTCCTCCGAGGGTTGTCATGTGTGCAATGGTGCACACATATCAGCACTGAGGGCGGGGGCCCTCCCCCCAAATGTGCTACCATCCAGACTCAAGTGTATGTCAGGTAAACAGCAAGAAGCAGAGCGCCCCCACTCTGATGGAGGAGAGCTGCCCATCCCTGGCTGGCCCCTGGGCAACTCAAACCCATTCGTGACCCCTGGTAGCAGGCGCAGTGAGCAGTAGCACTACTGTTGCACAATTGGGCCGGCCCTGTATAAGCTGTCTTTGGATACAGATGCCTGTGGCTTCTCTTTATGCCCTAGGTTTGCTCCCCAGTAGCTCCATCTCTGAATGAAGTCATGCGATGTGCTAAATGGTAGAAGTGGAGGGATGTAGAGGTTTCCACTGCTGCTGGATAAGAGGCTGCTTCAGTCCTTGCAACACGTCAGCTATCTGTCATTCCTTCCAGTGTCCTCTCCAGATTAGAGTTATAGCTTGAAATCTGCCTGAGAGGAAGTCTGGAGATCGCTGTACTTTTTAAAATTGCTTTATATCCATTTTCCCCATCTCTCCTACCAGGAGTGGGGTTGCCATGGTTACGTCCTGCTTTCGGGAAGGCAGGCGTGTGGCTGTCTTCACAGCTGGCACTAATGCCACTCTTTGATTGGCCAGTAGTGGCTGCCGGAATGCTAGGAGGACTATACCCTTCCTCTCCAGAAGCCTCCATGATGTGCTTGCCTCTCACAATTGCGTGAGATGCTATAGCTAGCACCCACACCTCTCCCTCCCAGGTGACAGTACGCCCTACCGCCACCACCCACTGGAATGGCCATCTTGGATAATCCATTTTTAAAGAGTGGCTCTGGTCACCAGTAAAAAAATTCCCAACTGGCATCAGAAGAACAAAACTACCAAACACTCTAGAAATGTCTAAATGTGAAGCCATTCATGTCTATTTCAAACATCTACATAATAAATGCTTATGCTCCCCTTCTCACCGTTCTGCTCCCTTCCACCTGCTTTGTCCCAGTCCCATCTCCAGTCATCTCTGACTTACCCTCATTCTCCTTAGGCTCCATGGCTTGCCATCACAGTGGGTTTCATGGTCATCAGGGCTGACCCAGGCCCCAAGAACTTCTCTACCAGGCTTCAGTGGACAGCTGCAGTCAGCAGTATGGGATCTGGAGGTGGAACTGGCATCATCTTCCCGCAGTCAGGTTTTTTCATTAGTTTTTTCATCCCAGCCCCCTGGCCATCCACACTTGAAGAGTTCAAGAGTGGTGAGTCCATGATAGCACATCAACCACGAGTCTGGCTGCTGTCCACCCTACCATTCTGCTGTGCTTTTACCAATGGTTACCCAAGAGGCAACACTACAGTGGAGGCAGTGAGATCCTCTCCCTGAACAGCGTCCTCTGGCTGCTCAATCCTTCTCTTCTCTCTGGCCATCAGACAGCCCAGCCTCATTCCAGAACCTGGGTCATAAGCGGTAGCTCTACTACTGTGCCGACAGGCCTGCCATGAAAACCGGATCTTTGTCCCTTACAGTTCACTTACTGTAGAGACTGAGTCTGCAGCTGAAGTCAAAGTGACCTGCTTGTGACATCACAGTCTGCCACGAAGGAAAGGACTATGATATCACAAGCAGAGTATCTGTGACAATTTTGTAGCAGACTGGTTTCAACCAGCCATTAGGATTTCAAGGGGCTTCTGTAAAGAGTGGGCCAGCCTTGGTGAGTGACAGGGATGGCTTATGATGCAATAGGTGGGTGGAACCTTTTGAGAGATTTAACCTGGGAACACATATCTCAGGACGGCAGATTCAGTCTGCAAGCAGAACATATCAGAGATTACTGTAAGAAAAGTTCTGTGCCTGCTGTATCTCAGGTCTTACTGTCAGGTTGGTTCTTAAGTGAGGAAGAAGCCAAAGCATTTGGGTAAGATCTTTCAAATTTCAGTCTATAATCTAAAAAGATTTGTCTTCCTGTAATCTTTCTGTTGTTTTTATTTTGCAATCCTCAGTGTGTTTCAGCCCTTTTGTACTTTACTCCATATTCTGTAATTATGTGGCGTAAATGTTAAATATTTATATACTTAATATTCTCTGTGACTGCAGAGTGATTTATGGTAGAGGCAATATGGGATTTCTATTGAGCAATCTTGTGTCTGCTATCAAAGAGCATGATTGCCAAGTATAAAAGTAACCTTTGTCTGATACAGAGTATGTGAGTGGTTCTTGGTACTGACTAGAGGAGTGGTTTTATTGTATAAAATAAAGGCCTTGCTCCGGGTGAGCAGTAGCTACTGGTGGGCTGAAAACCAGACAGACTCTCCTTGACTGTTCGGACTGAAAATTAAGTTTTTGTTTTGAATATTTTGTGTTTACTTGCAAGAGCCAGGATGCCCGTTCTGTGACTCTGAATGACAAGGACCTAAGTAACGAACTAGTGAGCCCTCAAATAATAATAATTAACGGAATCAGTGTTCCTTTTTCTTTTTATCTCTGAAGAGGGTGCTAAAAGGTGCCCACGGTTTTGGTTCCATTTATGTGAGGGTCTTGTGTACTATAGAGCATAGTCCCACGCTCTTTAACCTCAGACAGCCAGTACTATTTCTTTATCTAACTACTTTTCAAAGGTGATTTAGTGGGGGAGGGGGCAAAAGTTTGCTACTGCTTGGGGGAGCTGTTTGGCATCACAACCCAGTGAGTAAAGTGGAGCAGTCATTAGGACTGGGGAAATAAGATTGTGTATTTGTTGGACAATATTTGGGATGAGGAATGTGGGTGGAAGGGGGGACGTTTGGGATAATGTATGTAAGGGGGGAGGGTACAAAGACACCAACTGTGTTTACCTGCATTACAAAGTATATAGCAAAGAGCATCATGGTTATTTCCAGTAACAAGTATTTGATATGAGGTACATGTTGTAGAATATTAAAGGTGCACGTTCCAGGGGTAAGCAGTACCAGATTTTAAAGAGTCTGCAGTTGCTGCACTGTCAAACTGCTTTTCTTTAGGAAACCCACCTACTGGCTTCGGAAAACCTCCCTTTCTGATGTCAGATGGTGGGGCAAGTCTTTGCAGCAGGGGACTCCACAAATCAAAGGGGGTGGCCATCCTGATTTTTAGGGGCCTTAATTTTCAGTTACTTAAGGCCACAGAGGATCCTAAGGGTAGATATATTTTTTTGCATTGCATTTTGGACCATGCAGAATTGCTGCTGGGATGCATTTATGGTCCTCACACCCCGACACCAGAGTTCTTTTCTGGGTTAATCAATCTGATATCCCCGTACATGTACCTCCCCCTTATCCTGGCTGGTGATTGGAACACTGCGCTCGCCTCTGATATCAATAGGTCCAACTGTCACTCCACCAGGCTTTCCTCCACCCAGCTGGTCTTACATGAACTCCTAAATGTGGGACAGCTCTGTGACCTGTGGTGAGTACTTCACCCTGTAGAGTGGAAATACATTTTTTATTCTCCAGTCTATAAGTCATTCTCCCAACTTGACTATTTTTTAGCTAGTGCAGAAGCCCTGTCTGGCGTAGGGGACAGTGGAACAGCCTCACGGGTGCTTTCAGATCACTCCCCAGTGTGGCTGGCCCATACCCCTTCCCCAAACATTAAGCGTGATAAGATCTGGAAACTTGAACACCCCGTTGTTGAAAGACCCTTGGGTTCTGTCTAGGGCACAGTCCTCAATTAGTGATTTCTGGGAACGCAACCGGGGGTCCATTCCCGAACTTGAAAAAACCTGCTGCGCCCTTAAGTGTGTGTTAAGAGGGGGCTTTATCCGTATAGCATCCACCAAAACAAGGAAACGTGAGGCTTCCCTTCATACAATACTGGACCAGATTACAGCCATGGAACAAAACCTAATACTTGAATCCCCTGAAGCAGATCGGGTGACCTTGACTGAGTTAAGGCATCAGTATGCTGAACTGCTCAGAGAAAAAACAGAGTATGCCCTCCTAAAGACGCGCTCATCCTATGTGGCCCAAGGAGATAAGGAAGGGCATCTCCTGGCAATGCGTCTTTGACAGCAAGAAGCCTCTCACCTGGCACACACTGTCTTTTCTCAGACAGATGATACCCTTAAAACCTCCCCCGTGGAGATTGCTCAGGAGTTTGATAGCTTCTGCTCTCAGTTATATTGCCCTCCTGTTAATCTCTCCTCAAGAGGGGACACCCAAGCCTTTTTGGAGTCTATACCACTTCAAGTTCTATCCCCTGAACAGCAGGTGTTCTTTAACCCGTCCTATATACGAACAGGAAATCCTACCAGCAATCCAATCTCTACCCTTGGATAAATCCCTGGGGCCTGATGGCTTCCCCTCTAACTTCTTTAAAGCCCTTGCAGCTGAGCTTGTCTCTGTTCCAGCCCAACTTTTTTCTTATCTGTGCAACAAAGGCCTTTCAGACACAACCTTGCTAGCAGCCCTTATCATAGTCTTGCCCAAGCCCAGCAAGCTCACAGACAAGGTTACTAATTATCACCCTATCTCTCTCATGAATTGCGATATGAAAATTTTTGCAAAAATACTCTCCACCAGAATTATGCAAGTTTGGGGAAACCTGATTGGGACTGAACAGGTGAGATTCATGAGGGGAAGATCCCCTACGGATCACTTGCAGAAACTGGAACATGTTTTCTCCGTGTCCAGAGAGGCCACAGATCCTATTATCTTAGTCTCTCCAGACACGGAGAAGGCATCTGATAGGGTGCAATGGGATTTTTTATTTTTAGTGATGGAGAAGTTTGGATTTCCTGCTGAGTTTGTCCAGTGGGTGCAGGTACTATATACTACGCCAAATGCTAAAGTATACTGTAATGGGGTACTTTCAAAAGGTTTTTCTCTTTGTTCTGGCACTCGGCAGGGGTGTCCCCTTTCCCCCCTTCTTTCTAATATTTATTTGGAACCCTTAATTAGATTATTGAATGCTTCCCCTCTTGTCCAGGGTATTCCTGTAGGCCCCTTTGACATTAAAGTATCAGCATATGTGGATGATATCCTACTGCATCTATCACACCCCACCTCCTCCATACCAGAAACCGTACGTATTCTCTCCCACTTTGGTACTTACTCTAATTACAAGCTGAACTTAAGACGATTCTCATGTCGTTAAACCACCTAGCTCACCCCTCAAATTATGAGACACTGGGCTTGGTTTGGGCATCTAAGTTCAGGTGTCTAGGGATTATCCTTTCCCAGAAGCAGTCCCTGAGTAAGAAACTAAACCTTGATAGCACAGTGGACACCATTGCACAGGATCTTAACAGACAGACCTTGCTCCTTCTTCTCTTATGAATGTCCTTGCCCATGTTTTGTTACCCCTCAATATGCTTAACCTCTTTTTCACAGCTGCCTGGTTCAAAAGACTCCATTCAATTACATCCCATTTGCTTTTGGAAAGGGCCCCCCACAGAGCCTATATGCGTAGGTGCTCCAAAACACTTAGGTGGGCTTAAAGTGCCCAATTTCTATATATACTACTTGGCTAGTCACGTCTCCAAATATGCCTGATGGCCTATGCCTTCTGTGCACACAGGGCTGTCTGAGTACCTGCCCATATGGTTACAGATTGAGAGGCACCTAATAGCAGTGGCTGGGATTTCCTCGGCTACCCTTTACTTTGCTTCCCCCAATACCATCCCATCGCAACTTAAGGGGACAGTAATACATACCTCGGTTAAGGTACACACCCAAGTCTGTAGAGCCATGCAATATAAAAATACCCAAGATACCTCCCAGCGACTGTGTTACAACCCCAACTTCAAATTGGCTGGGGCAATTCTCTCCCACCACAGTTTTCCAGAACTTGCTGGGAGACAAGTATTTGATCTTATGTTGCAGGGGCACCTACTTACCAGTCAGGCCTTGCTGACCCGCCTCCATCTACCCACCACTCGGATCTTTAGAACCTACCAACTCCGGCACATGCTAATTAAATGGTTTGGGCCTACAGAGTGGAATGTCAATAATGAGAGTTTTCTTTCCCTTGTTCAATCTCACTCTTGGCAACCTCGCTCTGTGTTACAGTTGGTATCCCTCTTATTTCTACAAATATACCCCACTGCCACAGGGCGCTCCCACTACTGGGAAACCGTGTTACCTGCACTACCTAAGAATTGGGACCGTAGTTGGTTAGATGTATACCAGTATCTCACTAATGATAAGCTGCGTTTTATGCAATTCTACATACTTCATAATGTATATTTTACCCCAATCCACCTACAAAAGATGTGAAAGCTTCCCTCAGCGACATGCTCTAGATGCCAGGGCGCAGTAGGTTCCTGTAGCACATTATGTGAGAATATCCCAAAGTGGCCCCAGGGTGGGACAAAATCCAAGCTACACTAGACCCCTTGCTTGGCCTCAGTGCATATTTTACTCCTGAAATTTGTGTGGTGGGAAGTGTCTCTGCAATCCCTGTGAAAGAAAGGAGATTACACATCTCTTTCATTTCCCCAGCTGTGAAACACAGAAACATAGAATTTGACGGCAGATAAGGACCGCTTGGCCCACCCAGTCTGCCCATTTCCCTACCTACTGGATAAGCTGCAGATCCTAGCTAACCAGCAGCCTACTTCTTCCTACCCCCACCCCCTAGAATTGCCTTATGACTATCCCATGCATGCTTGAATTCCCCCACTGTTTTTGACTCCACAACCTCCTCCGGAAGGCCGTTCCATGCATCCACAACCCTCTCTGTGAAAAAATACTTCCTTAAATTACCTCTGAGCCGCCCCTCTATCTTCAAATTGTGCCCTCTTGTTCTTGCACACCTCTTTTTTTGAAAGATGCTACCCTCTTGGACTTTGTTGATTCCCTTGAGGTACTTGAAAGTTTCTATCATGTCCCCCCTCTCCCTCCTTTCCTCGAGGCTATACATATTAAGCTCCTTAAGTCTCTCTTCATATGACTTCCGGTGCAGACCCTGCACCATTTTAGTTGCCCTCCTCTGGACAGCTTCCATCCTGTCTATGTCTTTGCGGAGATTGGGTCTCGACTAGTTTTGTGTCACTGGCTGGCCCAAGAGGAAATCTCCTACACTGAATGGCTGCATGAAGTCTTATATAATGTAAGAGCTGAAAAAACTATTGCCTGTTATTAGGAATTGCTCTCAAGTTTATACTAAGAGACGGAGCAAATTAGAAGCATTACTGCTGGTACATACCGCTTCTTAGCAAACACGTTCTGATGTTACCAATGTATGCAAAAATTAGTATATAGCTCTTACTGCTCAAACTATAAGGGACAGTACTGACTATATGAATCTTATCTGTCTGGTTCACGACAATGATGCTGGTGTCTTGGGGAGGGGTGGATAAAGGGGGAGTGTTGGGGGGTTAGTTTGACTGTTTGTAATGCATGTCTGTTTTGTTTACTCTACTGTTTGTTCTGCTTTGGAAAACAAATGAAGAAAATGTAATAAAAAAAAAAAAAAAATGAAAACCACACAGAGAGACCCTAATAGTCCATCAGGCAGTGGTAGCAGTGAACTATAAACAGCCGTTTGGTTGTCCACTCTCGTGTGTGTTTGTAATATCCCAGTGACAGCAGTGTAGATCACGGTCTAACACTGTCACAAGAACAATGCTTCCATTTATATATATATATATATATATATATATATATATATATATATATATACACACACACACACATACATACATATATACCCTTTGCAATGAAGAAAGGAATTACTTGACCCACCCACTAGCACAGCGGTAGTGCTACTACTCACGACGCCAGTGATCCAAATTCAGGAATGAGCCCGGGTTGTCAGAGGACCAGCTGGGGGGGGGGTAAGCTGAGCATCCCAGAGGATGCTCTCCACCTTGGGGAGGAGGAAAGTACAGTTACATAAGAACTTACCCTAACAGTAGATCTTCGAGAACAGCTCTTGCAGCAGGTAACACCATTAGGACTGAAGCCGGCAGGCATCAGGACCCCACGGAAATCTTCTAGCTAGCAGTCTTCAGCGGGGACCGCCTCCGACGTCGGTCCCGCCCGCAACGTCAGACGTAGTACATAAGGCGGTCCTTAGATTCCCCAGTTCTCCCGCCGGAGACTCCCAGCCGCAGGATGACATCAGAAGGGGAGACTGAGGATCCGCCATCAGAAGAAAAGAGCTAAAGCTCCTGCCAAGGCCTGGTAAGGCCGTACCTCCTCCAAGGGGGAATGGTGGGCGGGAAGGTACCTGCTGCAGAAAGCTGTTCTCGAAGATCTACTGTTACGGTAAGTTCTTACGTAACTGTACTATCTTACTTCGAGATACAGCTCTTGCAGCAGGTAACACCATTAGGACTGATTCCCAAGCAATAGCGCCTGAAAGCATTCTGGGAGGAGGAAAGTAGGAGAGATCTAGAACAAGTCCTGACTCTAGGACAGGAGACCCTGTAGAACGGCCAGGCCGAAACCGGCTCTCCGCCAAGATGTAATATCCAGGCTATAGTGCCTAATAAATGTGTGCACTGAGCTCCAAGTAGCTGCAGCACAAATGGCCGAGGTGGAAACGTTACGCAGTGCTGCAAAGGAGGTAGCCACCCCCCTTTGTCGAATAGCCCCAGACTGTACCAGGGAGGGGTTTATGCTTGTTGTTGTAGCAAAATGAAATGCACTGGACAAGCCAGCGAGAAAGGGTCTGCTTAGAGACTGGTTGGCCAGGCATCCTCTCAGCGAAGGAAACGAATAGTTGCTCCGACTTTCGAAGCTGTTTAGTTCTATTCAGGTAGAACCTTAAGGAGCGTGAACATCCAGGGTGTGAAGCAACGCCTCTCCTCTATTAGAGTCCCAGAGAAATACACAGGCAAATCGATGTCCTGGTTGAGGTGAGGGCAGAGACCACCTTAGGCAGGAATTTAGGATTCGTCCTCAGAGACACTCTGTCCTGGTGAAAAATTAAATAAGGCTCCTTGCACATGAGGCGTGAAGCTCGAAACTCTCCTTGCTGATGTGACAGCAACTAAAAATAACGTTTTCCATGACAGAAAGCGCGGCTTGCAATCGCTGGCAGGTTCAAAGGGAAGCGTGAGTTGTTCCAGGACAAAGAGTAGGTCCCAAGGAGGAACGGGATCCTTGATGGGTGGCCTAAGGTGTAACACCCCTCTCAGGAAGTCTCGAGCAGCATCAAGCTGTGCCACTGTGCGCTGTCCCACAGGGAAGTGGTATGCAGAGATCGCGCAGAGGTGCACTTTAATGGAAGAGTAGGCGAGACCCGAACGGAATAGGGAAAGAAGGTATTCCAGCACCCCTTTCACCGGGCATTCTAAAGGGGAAAGGCCGCGTGCCTGCGACCATAAGCAGAAACGGCGCCACTTTATGGCATACGTCGCATGCATTGCCGGCTTTCTGGCCGCGGAAAGGACTTCCGCCACCTCTTGCGAGACCCCGTATCGCATAATGGCTATGTCTCTAGGAGCCATGCATGCAGGTTCAGTGAGCGTAAGTCCGGGTGGACTAGTGAACCCTCCTCCTGAGACAATAGGTGGGATCTGAAAGGCAACGGAAATGGAGGTTCCCAGGACAACTGCGTCAGCATGGGGAACCAGATCTGCCTAGGCCAGAAAGGCGCTACCAGGATCATTGTTGAGTGCTCCCTGCGCAGTTTGAGAAGAACTCTCTGGATCAACGGGAAGGGAGGGAAAGCGTAGAGGAATCTGTCTGCCCAGGAGAGGGACAACGCGTCTCGCCAGAAAACACCAGGCCCTGGATCTAGCAAGCAAAAATTGGGCAGTTTTGCGATGGATGGAGAGGCGAATAAGTCCAACTCTGGAGTGCCCCATCGAAGAAACAGATCCTCTGCTACCTCCTGAAGAAGTTCCCACTCGTGGACTCTGGCCTGGGAATGACTCAGGCCATCTGTGATTGTGTTGTCCACTCCGGGAATGTGAACTGCAATCAGGCACGCACCGTGACGGATTACCCAATCCCACACCCTCATAGACTCCCTGCAGAGGGGGTAAAAGTGTGCGCCTCCTTGTTTGTTGCGGTAACACATCACCACCGTGTTGTCTGTCTGAAGCAGAAGGGTACTCGATGGTATTTCTGACTGAAAGACCTGCAGGGCGTAAAGGACCGCCCTCATCTCCAACACGTTGATGTGGAGGTTTGGCTTCCTGAGGGGTCCATGTTCCCTGGGACCTCACCCTGTTCAGGTCGCTCCCACCCCAGCCCTGAGGCGTCTGTGGAAAGGATTGCCTTGGGGGCGGTGCTGTAAATGGGACACCATGAAAGTGTCCCTGGGTCCCAACCACCATTGCCAGTCTCGAATCCACGGTCGTGATTCTGACGGATGCTGCATGTGGTCTTGCCTTTGGTCCCTGCACCTTGAGCATCCACTGAGTTACCCGCATGTGGAGCCTTGCCAAGGGCCGGTTGGAATGGCCAGCAGCCATGTCTGGTGAGCGAGAGGACCAACCTGGCGGGAGCGGTCTTTCGCAGAAGATCCTGATGAGGAGATCTGATGTTTCCCTCTTTTCGTCGGAAAGAAAGCTTTCCTTGGATGGTGTCCAGAACTGCGCCTATGAACTGCAGCTTCTGGGATGATGCGAGAGAGGCTTCGTAGTTGATAAGAATGCCCAGAGACTGGAACAGGTCCTGGGTGCTCTGAATAGCCATCAACAGTGCCTCTTTGAGGCAGCCATGAAAGCCAGTCGTCCAGATGCAGGGAACACGTGAGTGGCCCTGTCTCCTCAGAGGCGCTGCTACGACTGCCATACACTTGGTAAAAGACCCTGGAGCCGAGACAGTCCAAATGGAAGAGCCGGAACTGAAAGTGGTGGCGAGAAACTCGAAGCGCAGGAACCTCCTGTGCGCTTGAGCTACTGGGATGTGCAGGTAGGCGTCCTGCATGTCCAGGGACGCTAAGAAGGCGTCCTTTTTCACCATGGGAATGAGTCCTTGGAGGGTCACCATGCGAAAACGTTTGTAGGCGACCGACATGTTGAGGTCGCTGAGGTCCAGGATTGGACGGAGGTCCCTGATTTCTTCGGAACCAGAAAGAAGTTGGAATAGTATCCGGATCCTATCTGGTTCTCTGGGACATACTCCACCGCTCCCTTTTGCAGGAGCGTGAGTACCTCTTGACTGATGAGTGATCTGTGCTGACCCGAGTAACAGGAGAGCAGAGGAGGCCTTGTGGGTGGCTTGTCCTGAATTCTATCAAGTGGCCTCTTCGAACAACTGAAGGACCCACCTGTGCGGTGGTTATGGACTGCCACCCTGGCAGGTGGTCCATAATCACGGCCCCCGACCTTGGTGTCCCGTTGATCCTGAGGCGGGGCCGGGAAGTCATGCTGCTGCGGCTGAGGGTCAGCGGGCTGGGCGACAGCTGGTCGTTGGCTCGGCTCAGCGACGACTTCCCTGGGCTCTGCGGGAGAAGGAGCCCCTCTGTTGGGACCAGCGCGGGACTGCTGTCTCTGCATCGGCCTCAGCGGCTTTGGTTCCTACAAAGGACTAAGCTTGGTCTGTACATGGCCTGGACAGACTGTGACGCCTTCCTGCCTCTTGAAGTTTGGTGAGGACCTTCTCAAGGACTCACAAAAGAACCTCTCCATGAAATGAGGCGTCCAGGATGTTCTTCTGGACATCCGGGGTGAATCGGAACACAGGCCATAGAATGTCCCCGGAGGCATACGCCTGAAGCGCTGCTTCTGGCCGAGAGTCCACGAGTCATAGGCAGCTCGCAGCACCTGGGTTCCACGTCCGAACCCGTACGAAGGAGTTGTAGCAACTCCTCCTTCCTCTCCACCTTCTGGCATCTTTTCACCAGATCAGTCCCTGCTCCCACAAAGCGTTTTGAAACTGTACCATGTGGGTCAAGTAGTTGAGGGATCTGATGGCGCCCAGGTAAGCGGATGCATGCGTGCGCCTACCGCAGCGTCCAGCTGTTTGGACTCTGGGTCGGTGGCAGGGTGCTCAAATGTTGTTGCTGAGCCTCTGGGACCGGTCACGAGAGCTGTAATGACAGAAGAATCGGCCAGAGGATGTGATACTAAGTACTGGTCCTCCCTAGGGGCCTTGTACAGGCGGTCAGCTTTCTTCGGCATCGCCGGAAGCAAGTGTGGACGTTTCCATGCTGCCTTGGTGACGTCCACGAATGTGTCCACCAAGGGTGGCACCACCACAGGCTTAGGATCTTTTTGCCGGAGATATCTGGCAAGGCGTAATCTTTCAGGGTCTAGTTCCTCTGCATTCCAGCCCATGTTCTCCTGGATGTGCCTCATAATCTCTGAGAACGATGGGTCATCCGGAGGAGATCTTGGAAGCTCACGTGGGTCCGGAGAAGGGACGTTGATCGGAGAGGGAGATCTGGATCCGTCCAAGAAGTCTGATCCCGTGTCCTCCGTCGAAGGCGAACAGCGGCGTCCTCTGGGTCTCTTGGGGCTGGGTGACCCTGAAGAAGATCTGGACGGAGGTCTCCTTTTCTCTAGTCTACCCCTAGGAGGATCCGTAGGCTCCTGGGGAGGTACTCGGCCCGCATCCCTGGGTGAAGTAGGGGGCACGGGGGCCGGCGGAGTCGGAGGAGGAGGTGGTGTGGGAACCACATCCTTCTTTATGGTGTCCCACCAGTAAGTAAACAACTCCTTGACCTCGGATATGCTGAGGCCCGACGACGGACTGGGCGCCGACGGCCGGTCGTCTGGTTCCAGCGTCGGCTCCCCAAGGGTCTCAAGTTCCAGCGAGGGTTCCCTGGGGGGTGCGACAGTACCGGGTCCGCCCATCTGGTCCTCGGGCTGGGTCAGCTCCTCCTCCGTGATCGCCTCTTGACCGACATCGGTGGGAGGCGAAGGGGTTCTCTTCTCAGTACGTACGGACGTTGGTCCCCCGGCCGGCGTCTGTGGAGGCGAAGGCTTAACTGGCGACGGGCGTCTGGCAGTCGTCGGTTCTCGGGACCAATGGCAGGTGGGCCGGCATCGGGTCCGACGATCTCTTAAGTGAAGTCAGTTCTTTGGTCTTCCGCTGGGGAGGAGGAGGCAAAGAAATTGACCTGGTGTCGGGTTCCAAATGGCGGGAACCGGACTTGTGATGGTGATGATGGTCCCCCGACCTCGACAGGGCCTTAGTGGCCGAGGACGAAGAAGCTCTGGAGGTCTTGGCCTGAGGAAGAGAGGAGGAACCCGAAGAAGTCTTCAAGTCTTCACCGCTGCAGGGGAAGGCTGAGAGCGGGCCCGGGAAGGGGAGCGGTCGGACCGGGAGCCGGAGCTACGGGAGTCAGAGGCCCTAGACGGGGACCTGGATCTCCCTCTCTCCCTATGCTTCTCGAGGTGTCTCCGGGCCTTGTCGGAAGATTCCCCTTGGAGTACGCGCCCATGGCTTAATCTTTCTTCAAGCAGAACGTTTAAAGGGCCTTCTGGCGACGGGATCCGGTCCAGCTGTTGAACCCCTGGCAGAAGGAGCAGGCCCGGTGTGTGGTCTGGGCCTAGGCATCGGACGCAGGCCGAATGCGGGTCTTTAAATGGGATTTGCTTCCCACATGCGCACTTCGACGGATGACCTTCAACGGAAGTTGGAGAGGACATCAGACAGAAACTGAGCAGAAAAACAAACTTTTTCCCAAAGGAAGAACTTAACCAGGTGTCGCGCGCTAGAAACGAACCGAAGGGTCGAGACATGCAAGTCGACGGCAGGAAAGAACTGGGGAATCTGGCGGGACCGCCTCCTTATGTACTACGCCTGACGTCGGGTGGACCGGACGCCGGAGGCGGTCCCCGCTGAAGACTGCTAGCTAGAAGATTTCCGTGGGGTCCTGACGCCTGCCAGCTTCAGTCTTAATGGTGTTACCTGCTGCAAGAGCTGTATCTCGAAGTAAGATCTGTTGATCTCTGCTGTGCTAATGTCACCTGGGTGACCAAAGATGGCAATGCAAGTGAAGCCGCGAACTGGGGGCAAACGCTGATGAGCTCTGACATGCAAACATGCATGCGTGGATGCACGCCGGACGCCCTTCTTGGCATCCACAAGGGGAAAAAATTTGAAAAGGAGCACCAGCTGCAGTAGAAAAACATCCACCCCTCACCAGAAGCCCCACGTTGCCAACTGTGACGCTCTCCCTCGGGGTGTCTACCCAGTCACCATCACAAGGTAAGAGGGACCCTCGCAATGGCCCTGTCCCTGGGGGGGGTTAGCCAGGGGTGTACGAGGTGGAGGTATGTCCCAGAGAAGGTGGATGATGGGGCCGGACTAGTAGGGTAGGAATGACAGAGGCCAGCTGGTACGAGGAGAAAAAGCATACTAAATAAAAACCAAAAGAATGCAGTGCAAGGAAGTTTTGTGGATGCCAGCAGTGATTTTTATGCTGATGGGTGGAGCCTCTTTAAAGAGCTAGTGGAGCCAAAAATAGCATACAGGAAAATGAAACAAATAAGTAGCTGTAAATTTTAATTTCCGAAGTATTTTTTTTTTCCTTTCACTCATTAGAAAGTTTTCCATAGGATAGTGCTATGATTGATATGTGGCATAGTACTCTGCCTGGCAGCTGACATATTTAGTTATTTTCCTCCCACCACATCAGCATCACTGTGACCTCACTGACAGTGACATAATAGATGACTCACCTTGTAGCTACTGAGTGGTTCTTCTTGGGCAGCAGTCATTTCAAAGTTGGCGAGATCACAATGCTGATGATGCAATAGAAGGAACAGAGCTAGCAAAGTAAGCTGCCAGGCTGAGTGCTGTTCCACACATCATATCTACTAACATCAGGTAAAAAAAATCTTCCAATTATTCAAAGGAAAAGATAATAATAAATAATAATAATCATTTTATTTGTTAAGCGCAATTCTGAAATCAAAGTGCTGTACAATAAAACAATACTAAAATCAATAAACTAATAAAATCCAGAAATTCCAACATTCCATAAAAATACAACAAATTATGCTGTATAAACACCAAAAGCTTGAAGAAATAAATACGTTTGCTAGGCAGTCTTAAAACTCTCCAGGGTCCTGCACTCTCACATCTGACAAGGTAGAAATTCCACAGGGTTAGAGCTCCGTACAGAAAAGCACGGCCCCCCGATGTTTTAAGCTGTACCCTGGGAATCTCTAACAACCCCTCATCAGCCAAGCGGAGGGGACGGCCGGGGCAGTAAGGGTTCAGGAGTTCTTGCAGATAGCTTGGACCCTGTCCGTGCAGGGCCTTATAGGTCAGAAGTCCGACCTTGAAGGTGATCTGCTACTGTACAGGCAGCCAAGTGCAGTTCACGCAGCATGGAAGTGATGTGACTCGAAAGAGGAGTTCCCATCAACAACCACGCCACAGTGTTCTGCACCAGCTGCAAGCGGCGGATATCAACTTCAACATGCCAGATACAGATTGGTCAATACCAGCAGGAACATCTGCCAGAACTAGACTCATAGTGGATTCCCTGCAGGGGGAGGGCCTCAAACAACTGGTACAGCAACCCACAAGAGACAGGGCTATCCTAGATCTAGTACTGACTAACAAAGAGGATCACAGATCTCCAGGTAGAAGGTCACCTGGGGGCCAGTGACCATCACATGGTATGGTTCAATTTGGCTACTACATCTAAATCATCCCATTCCAAGGCAAAATATGGGACTTCAGAGGAGCTGACTTTGATAAGATGGCCAACAGAGTTAAGCTAGCCCTGGCAAAAAGAAACACAGGTGAGGAGGTACAGGCAAAGTGGGCAAGCATTAAGGATACAATAATTGAAGCAACATCCCATTGTGTTAGACAGAAAAGGAAGTGCAAAAGAAGAAGGAAACCACTTTGGTTCTCAAATACAGTAGCAGAAAAGGTCAGAGCCAAAAGGCTGGCCTTCAGGAAATATAAGGAACACAGCGGATGAAGATAGGGAGGCATACCAAACTGCCCTAAGGGAAGCAGGTAAGGCAGGCAAAGTCCCAAACTGAGGAACACTAGCACGAACAGTAAAAGAAGGTGACAAGACTTTCTATAGATACATTAGTGAAAGGAGAAAGTCCAGAGGGGTATTGCTAAGCTTAATGGAGAAAAGGGAGCATGTGAGGAGGAGGACCCTGTAAAGGCATCTATCCTAAATAGATACTTTTGCTCAGTATTTACTGAAGAGAAGGTAGGCAGGGCCCACAGCCCAGCATCATGGACACAGGGGAGGGAGGTGAGCACTACTCCTCTTCACAAAAGAAAGGGTCCTACAAGAGCTTGCTAAGCTCAGGGTGGATAAGGCAATGGGACCTGATGGCATACATCCCAGGGTACTTAAGGAGCTAAAGGAGGAACTAGCAGAGCCATTAGCAGAATTGTTTAGTGAGTCTCTGAGCACAGGAGAGGTCCCAGAAGACTGGAGAAGGGCTCATGTGATCCCGCTCCACAAGAGTGGTAGCAGGGAGGAGGCAGGGAACTACAGACCAGTCAGTCTTACCTCAGTAGTGGGCAAGATTATGGAGGCACTCCTTAAGGAAAGGATAGTGCAACACCTGGAATCCATAGGGGCACAGGATCCAAGACAGCATGGGTTTACAAAAGGAAGGTCCTGTCAAACTAATCTCATAGATTCCTTTGACTGGGTAACCAGAGTGGTGGACAAGGGGAGCAGTTGATGTCGCCTACCTTGACTTCAGCAAAGCTTTGACACTGTTCCACATAGAAGATTGATAAATAAGCTAGGTAGGCTCGGTGGGTCAGAAGTTGGTCAACTGGGTGGCAAACTGGTTGACTGGCAGAAAACAGAGAGTGGTGGTAAATGGTATACAGTCAGAAGAGATGCAAGTCACAAGTGGGGTACCTCGGGATCAGTCCTGGGGCCAGTCCTATTCAACATCTTCATTAGTGACCTCCGAGATGGACTAGAGGGTAAGGCTTGTCTGTTTGCAGATGACACCAAGATCTGCAACAGAGTAGATGATCCAGATGGGGTGGGCAGAATGAGAAGAGATCTGGATAAACTAGCAAAATGGTCAGAAGAGTGGCAACTGGGATTTAATGCAAAGAAGTGCAAAATCATGCACATAGGGAAGAGAAACCCTGAAGCCACTTATAGGCTGGGAGGAGTTGCTAGCAGTCACAAAGGAAGAAAGAGACTTGGGCATCATCATCACTGATGACCTAAAATCATCCAAGCAGACCTCTAAAGCAGTAGGTAAGGCTAGGGGGGTGTTAGGGTGTATTAGTAGGGGTATCACAAGTCGTAAGAGGGAGGTAATAATCCCTCTGTACAAGACATTGGTTAGGCCCCATCTGGAGTACTGCGTGCAGTATTGGAGGCCACACCTTCACAAGGACATTAACCAAATTGAGGCAGTCCAGAGAAGGGCAACCAAAATGGTGCAGGGACTGCATCAGAAGACATATGAGGACAGATTAACGGAGCTCAATATGTATACCCTTGAGCAAAAGAGGGAGCGAGGTGATATGATCGAGACATTTAAACACCTTAAGGGCATAAACAAGGTGAAAGAGTCTAACATGTTTAAATATAAGAAAAATAGCAGGACAAGAGGACACAGCATGAGATTAGAGAGAGGCCGATTAAGGGGTAATGTGAGGAAATTCTTTTCACAGAAAGGGTGGTAGATGCATGGAATAGCTTACCACAAGAAGTGGTGGCTATGAATACAGTGCAGGGCTTCAAACAGGCATGGGATAGGCATAAGGGAGCAATACAAATGACTATGAATAGATAGGTCACTGACAGAGCAAAGGCCGATGGCACATTTATAAGGTAGAAAAAGAAATGGGCAGACTGGATGGGCCTTGCGGTCCTTATCTGCCGTCAACTTCTATGTTTCTATGTAACCCCCAGAAGCCCAAGGTACAGGGAGTTGCAGTAGTCCAGGCGCAAGTCACAGAGGTAGGATCAATGCCGGAAGGTCACCGGATGGAACAATGTGCTTAATCCTGGCGATGTTCCTCAGATGGTAAAAGGAAGACTTAACAACTGCCAACACCTGCGAACGCAGTGTCAGCTCATCATCAAGAACCACCCCCAGGTTCCACACCCATTCGGAGGAAGGCAACTTGGCACCTCCAAGCCAAAGTCCAGAAGGCAACCCTGCTACCGAACTCTCTATCCTGCGACCTGGATCCACCACCATCACCTCAGTCTTCTCTGAGTTCAATTTCAACCAGCTGGATTTCATCCAGTCCTGGATTTCCACAAGGTAGCTGTTAAAGATCGAGATCGCACTATCCTGGTTGGGTACAAAAGACAGACAGAACTGGGTATCATCCGCATAGCAGTGAAACCTCAGCCCATATCATCTAACAATGTCTCCAAGGGGCAGCATATACACTATGAACAACATAGGGGACAGCACCGAGCCCTGAGGGACCCCACACAGCAGAGAGAATGAGTTAGAGGAAAATATCCCTGACACCACCCTCTGAGATCTGCCGGTGAGGAAGGACTGAAACCATCTGAGGACTGAACCGGCTAGGCCACAGACGACCCTCAGGCGCTTGAGCAGCACCCCATGCTCCACAGTGGCAAATGCTGAGGAGACATCAAGAGGCACCAAGATGGAATGGTGCTTTTGATCTCTTGCCATCAGAAGATCATTGAGCAGTCTAGGTACTATGCCTCTTCCGGAAACCAGACTGGAGAGGATTGTAGATATCGTGGATGGTAAGATGGTTCTCCAGCTGCAGCGCAACTACTTTCTCAATCACCTTCCCTACAAAGGGAAGGTTAGCGATAGACCTGTAGTTACAGTAGCAAAGCAGTTTGGGTCCAGAGCAGCTTCCTTAAGGAGCGGTGTCACTACCACCTCCTTCAGGGAGCTAGGAAACTCCCCGACTCTAAGAAGCACCATATAATCTTCGCAAGGACAGGGCCGATAGAATCAATGCACCACATTATCAGGCGTGTTGGACCTGGATCCAAACTACAGCATGTTGGCCGCATACTTTGGACAATCCACACGATGTCCACGATCTCCGGCCGGTCGAAAGATATCCAGGAGAACCAAGGGGAGGTGACCAAGCACCGACCACCATCAACCCCCATAAAGTGTGCAGGCCAGATCTCAGCCCTGATGTTGGCCACCTAATCCGCAAACAATAGAGCAAACTCACACTTAACTTGTGAAAATGCACTTCAAACCTGCAGACAGGTTGGGCTGCACAATCTGTCCACAGCTTGAAAGAGCTGAGCTGGTCATTTCTGAGCTGCAGCAATCTCCCTGGACAGGAACTCTGCCTTCTTACGGGTGATTGCTGATTGATAGAGTTGATAATGTTCCATCAATCTAAGGTGGTCAGCATCACGGGCAGATTTCTGCCAGCGTCGCTCTAACCTTCGTCCAACTTGTCTCAACTGCCTCAAGGTCCCATCAAACCAAGGGGACCAGGGGTGGAGAGAGAGGACGAACACGGACAGGAGTGATAGAGTCCAGAGCTTCAGTAACCACCTTATTATAGGTCTGGACTAAACTCTCTGGACTCTCGCTTGCCCCTGGAAATCCTGATAGGTCAACTACCACCAATAGACCGAACGGGTTCAAATCCCTCAAAGGGCAGTATCTGACCAGCTCCACAGGGGCAGGCCTATAAGGGGGAGCCTGGAGATTGAACCTCAAGGTGCGGTGATCAGACCATCCAACTGGTTCCACCGCCCAGTCAGAGGTCTCCATCCCCAGGAGGAAAACCAGGTCTAGTGAGTGACCGTGGTTATGGGTAGCAGAGGCAACTACAGTCCAAGCCACTTAACACGGACAGCCAGTTACCACAGACATTTTCTGTGAAACAAAACCATTTCAGGCATGTCCCATGTTAAATCCGCCTTTTAATGCGGACCTTGCATGCTGGCAACGGCGGACAGCAAAGAACTTGATTAAACAGCTTAATTATTCGCACGTCCTCTAATCTGCTGCCACTAAACAAGCTGCTAATGAGCTATTGAGTGCAGTATTTAACCCCCCACCCTGTAACGCATGCACCATGTGCTGTTCTGCTGCTGGAGGGTGTACATCTTCTCAAGCAGTCAGGAATCAGGGGAGACTGAAGAAGATCTGGATGAGCTCGAGAAAGACCTCCCGCTGGTAACATCATCGGACGTACGCACAAACAACACTGCATAGATTTTTTCACGAATTCGGAAAAGTAAAGTCAAGAGTCAAAAAAAAAGTAAAAAGACATTGTGAAGTTTTAATTGCCTACACTACACCAGAACTGAAACCCCAAACACCTCTCACCAGCACAGTTTAAATGAAGACAATAAAATCAAAGTCTTTACCCCCTCACCTCACTCCCTTTGTAACATGAAACAGCACATTACTGTATTAAAAAAAATACAGATCAGACAGTGTACATTAGCTGCGAGCTAACTATAATAGCATATGCGCTCATTTCAGCTAAAAAAAAATCCTTTGGTGCCCTCTCCCGGCAACTGCGGACATCGGCAAAGGCAGACATGCACTGCTTGTCCCGATGTGTCCGCACGAACCGGAATGCACTGTACCTGTGTGAACCCCAACAAATTCATAAGTTGGAGGAAGTCATATCCAAATAGCAAGAGTTCATTTTTGACCCAGGTGTTGAATTCACCCAGGACCATCAGCCTGGGCGACTCAAACACCATGTCGACCATGAAGTCTGCTACTTCACGTAGGAACAGTTTCTCACCCCCGGGTGGATGGTAGATGACAACGATCCTACAGCCCACACCTGCTACCGCGATAAACTCAAACAATCTGACCTCAACTGGCACACCGATACCGCCCAATTCCGATCTAAAACAAACAGCTACACCCCCACCCCTGCAGTCCAATCTCGAGTGGTGTATCACCGAGAATCCAAAATGGGGTCAGAATTATCATCAAGCCAGGTCTCGGTGATGCACGCCTGGTCTGCTGTCCCAACAAGATCAGCGATAACCGCCATCTTGTTCCTAACAGACCTGGCATTGCATAACACCACTCGAGTCGGACGAGATTCCAGGGTTGGCCGAGCTTTCGACCCAGAAACACTGGAGCCCTTGGGTATGGAAACCAGATATGGAGGACCACGTTCTGGAAGCCATTTCACCCCAGGGCGTCTTCCTGGTCCTGACTACCCCAATATGGCTGTCCCGCTCACCCCCCCTTCGAGGTTCGGGACCCCCAGCCCGCCTCCATCTCCTGCCAACTATTCCCAGTGTCCTGCAGTGTCTATACACCGCTGCTGGCGGGGGCCGTAAAAGGGGGCAGAGGTCCCGAAATTTGGAGGAGGAATAGTGCCTGACCAAGAGAGCAGCCTGCCAGCACATCTTCAACCCACAAAACTGCCTAAAAAAACGAATAATAGACAATACTCCCAAGCACACCCACACAAAGCACACTTGTACAAATACAACACACTCCCAAAAAGAAAAAAAACTAAAATACAAATGATACAATAATAGCCTATACACTCATACAGGCCCTCCCATACAACCCATAAAAACCACACACTCCAAAGAAAAATACAATATAATTAAACAAAATTATTCAAAAATGGACCATCAAAGTGTGACAATCCACAAATAAAACCAAACCAGTCACAAAAAAAATATGAATTTGAGTTCTGAAACCAGAGTGCTCTCACTACTCTGGTCAAAGTGTACAGAAATAGGTCAACCCCCCCCCCCATGTAGTGGGGGAAGGATCCACAGAAAAAGGCAAAATAATCTCTAAAATACAAAAGCAACATTACTTGCAGAACAGGTCACAGTGTGAGTGTCAGTAATAATACAGGGTCAAAAAAAGGTTCCATCCAAACCACATCTCTCAGATGCTGGGGAAAAGAAGATCCAAAATAAGGCCCTGATAATTCACATAAAAATACAGTAACTCCTCGTATCAACGAAGCAGTGGAAATAACACTCTCACCACCCAAGAAGAGGATAAATCAGTCATGCAGTCACAGTTCAGCAGACAAAACGATCAGTCGGCACCACAAAGTTCCAGCTGTAGTCCAAATGAGATGAGAGGACCTAATCCAGGAAACGGTCCTCCACAAATCAATATCTCAACCCAAGAACAGGGGCCAGAAGCAGCGAGATAGGAGCGTGCAATAACTGAGAAACAAAGGGAGCCCCCCCCCAACTGCACCACACAAGGTGAACCTTGCTCCCAGCCACCTGCGACTACATTCGACCTCAAGGGTGGGCCACTAGGCCCACCCCCTAAGCGGCTTAGGAAAGCCCCAATTCCCCTCCAAATCCCAGGAGGCCAAAAGAGGCAACTCCTGCTTGGTCCCGGGCAGCACAAGGGACGATGACCCAAGGTACAGGAAGGGAACTCCCCAACCCGGAACAGCTCCCAACCAAACTGGTTTTTGTTACCCCACAAATCCAAAGACCACAATACCGATTCCTGTACTACACTTCTTCCGGGGACTCACCCACAGATGAAGAAAACACCAATTCCCACAACTTCTGCAGGGTCTAAGAGACTGAACAACGTCTGGAGGACCAAATATCCAGGCCGAAAGTCTCCTTCTTCCAGCGTGTCCCTGTTTTTGGAATAAGGGGTCAGAACTACACACTGAAAATCAGGTACTGCCCTGGACCAACCAAGGCTGTAACAGGCTGTATCTCAAACCGCAGAGTAACATATAAACCAGCGCTAAAAACAATGCTAGAAAAAGTGCTAATCGCTCCAAACATAAGAGCGACCAGTAGTCACGGTAAAAATAAACAAAAGAAAAAACGGACGGATAAAATAAAATAAATTAAGTGAGTAAAACGACAAAAAAATGGCAGTTCTAGTTAGCTCCTGACAGCTGGCCTAGCTTGGCCCCCATCTTCACATAAGCCATCGAATTATGTGAAGATAAGGTAAGATAAGGTAACTCCGATTTAAAAGGTAACAGTTGACTGCTTTTAAAAACTTATGTTAGTTTTAAGCAGTACACTAGCTCTTTAACATGCCTATTTTAATGTCCATGCAGATTTTCAGCAGATGGTTATGAAAATGTGAAAGACACTATAGCAAACAAGAACCTATCGTGATATAAAAGCTGCTAGTTCACTCATTTGCTTGGCTAACAAATTAGATAACATCACACACATGTTCTATTTGTTTCTGTTACGTTACCCTGTACAAGGTCTCCGTATTTCATGACTGAAGCTTCTTGCATCTGGGATTTTCGAAACCTAAAATCAATTAATCAAAAGAGTAAACAGAAACACATTGTACCGTGCTATGTATCAGGGCAGAATTATTCAACTGCAATTTATTTACCCACAACAGTCCAGCTAAGACGCAACATCTCATTTTTTTGGGGGGGGGGGCCTGCTTCTACCCAGCTCTATAGCTGGGAGGGACTACAGCACACAGAGGTGAAAGCTTGTTCGGAGTCACACACTATAGCAGCTGTGGTGGGATTCACACTTCTGGTTAATAGCTCTAAGCTCAAGCTACTAAACCAGCCAGCCTCCATTTAGAAGTCAATTCTGAGGCAATGACAAATACACATAGTTTAAATTACTCTTTTTTTTTTTCACATTTTATTCCCCGACCTTCCATGGTCTAGATATGTATCCCAATATGAAATATACCCTGTTCAGGCTCTAGCCATCATTAAGACAGAATGCATGGGCAGTGCAGTGCTGTTGGGGTATTGCACCAACGATTACACTGGAACGAGAAACTGCACACCACAAAGCACACTTTATTGTACTAACACATATACTTTTTTTTTTTGTTTTATTCTTTTGTTAACCAGGTAAGGCCCACTAAGCACAGGTGCCCGTTTTCAGGGGTGACCAGAGAGCATAGGGAGGTTAAGTAACTTGCTCAGAGTCACACACTACGCAAGTGAAGGTTGTGGGATTCAAACCCAGGTCTGTCTGCTGGATGTAACAAGCTCTTTCACAGCTTGCTACTCTAACCTCTAGGCTATACTGCCAGCCCAGCTTTCAGAATGCAAGTAATGATCAATTAACTTCCCCTGGGAGGACTAACCAGACAGATGTGGAGGCTTCAGCACTTTATTTTGGGGTGTGTAGTTCTTCACATTCCACCTCTCACAACCCATCTTATATACACTCTTCACTAGCTGTTATCTTACAGAACTCAGCATATATCCATACAAGATAATCCTTCCCTGTATATAATACTGTATTGTACAGTCATGTACCATCCTTCCGGTCTGAAACTGCATGTCTTACACATACAGCCCTTGCTGTCTCTAATTTTGTTAAATGTTCAGCATTTTATCACAGTAACAAGCTGTGCACAGTGTACTAATTAACAAGTCTATTTTTGCAACAGCAAGGACATTAGCAAGAAAGCATAAGTACAAAAAATATTCTCATTAACCCTTTGCCTTCTCCTGCCAGCACTTTACAATGTTTTCATTATACCAAACTGTCATATTCCTACCGTGCCTTAGTCGGCATTGCCTACGCACCCTGTGCCCCCTGTAGAAGAAGCAAGCTCCCTGGCCTGCCTGCAGTGGTTGCTGTGGTGCCGCAATCCACCACCAACCCTCGCTTGCTGAGGTGCCCTGCCTCTCAGTATCTGCCTGCAGCCTGGCCTGCTTCTTGACACAAAGACGCAGTTCCGGTCCCGAACCTGAGTCACCTATATGGCAGCACGATGCACTGCCACTAGGCCATCAGGGCACCTTTTAATCATTCTTTAACCATCCCAGCATCGCCCCTCATCAGTCTGGGTGCCGTCAAGTCCTGTCTTCAACCCTTACCTGCCCTGAGGGAACCCTCCCACAGTACAGCCTTTGGGAGGGCACGGTGGGGCTAGGCCCAAGGATGTCTGCTTCATCCTGCCTGCCAGGAGTTTTTCTGATTCCCCCTTCCCGCCAGGAGTTTTTCTGATTTCCTGCTCCCCTAGAATAGTGGCACAACATGCTATACAACTAAATACGCAACAGGCATGTAAGGGAGCAAGCTGCACGTCCTCCCCGCCTTCTGCAGAGCCTACTCTGCCACTCCACCACTGAAACCGCAGGTTGTGCGGACACAGCCAACTGCAGATCCCTTCCCCACCTGGAGGCAAGCATCTTCTGGGATGCTCAAAACATTCTCTCCCCACTGGCCCCATGGTAGCCCAGGCCTGCATCAAACCCTGGGTTGCTAGTGTTGTGAGCGGCAGGCTCTGAGACTGCACTATGGGACTGGACACACGTAAAGGCAAATTTAGCATTTAAACCTCAACTAGATTCTGCCAAAATTAATGGGAACAAAACTCATGAAAGGAGTGCTTTTGTGGGGTGGTACAGTATTTCTTATGTTTTGTCCATTTACACGTGTTCAGGTTACACCCAGTCTCCCACTGCTGGGAATTCTGCTTTTAGATGGACGTGTTTAGATGCAAGAGATTTCATGGTATTCTGCAAAACAGCTTGAGTAGTTGGCATCCCTCACACCTTCTGACATTCCTCCACTCACGCTGGTAAAATGGAATTAGAGAGATCTAATGCAACAGAAGCCTAGGAGTAGGATGTCATTCCCCTCTGTACTCCTTGGTTCCACAGCACCTGCCACACTGGAGACACCAAACTGGAGTGTGTAACAAATGAGGGGCAAAGCCAACTCCAGGTTGCACATAATGCCAGAATCATGCAAATAGATTGGAACCAAAAATTCAATTCAATTCAATTTTATTTTTACCAGGATAACACCATTGAGACAACTCATTTGTGAGGTGGTCCTAGAAGGACTAACAAACATAGGAGGTACACAGAATTAATAATCACAATGGCAGATTCAACAACAGTGGTAACAAAATCAGTGGTACGAAACAAGTAGTATGCAAGTACTGCTTACTTAGGTTTCATACATAGAAATCAGAGCGGAAGATACAGAAAATAATGCTAACTATACAAGGGATATGAGACAGATAATGTGCAGGTACAATTCAAAATAATTACAGAAAGGGAACTAACACTAAAAAGAGTGGGAGAACAGGAAGAGTTGCTGGAATGAGGTGCAAGAGTATGGGGCAGGGGCAACAAGAGAGCAAGAGACAGACAGGGGAAGGGAGAGGGCAGAACATGGTGGCAGCAGTAAGTGCAGGAGAGCCTCTTTAGGAAATGGGCCCATTATTTTGCAAAGCATGTTGTCGTAGGGTGTGGGTGTAGACAACTGAAACACAGGTAGAGACCAGAAATATGTTGAGACACGCAAGAACTCCTTGGGTGCCTTTTATTTGCCAAAATAAGAAATAACCAAATTAAACCTCAGACAATATCAACAAAGAGGAAATAAAAATACTTGAAAACTGGTTACAAATAAATTCCTAGCTCACCAAGAGCTTGTAATTAGTCTCTTAGGTTTAACATAGAGTGGAAGTGGTTTTAATCCAGCTTCTCACTATCATCTATGTCTTTTCTGGAACAGAGTCAACACTACTCCCTTCCACTGCTGTCCAGCTACTGACTCTACCATTCTTCCATTTATAGTTATACAAAGGGCATAATCAATCATGTGGTCAATGTAGTCCGTCCCCTAATCTATTAATTAAGCTTCAGTCTAGACTAATATATACACAAGGGGGACTACATTGACATATGTCCTATATTCTGCTTTAAACAATATTTATTACATATAATACATACTTCATAGAAGGTCTAAAAGAGAATTTTAACAGTTTTTAGCCCTAATTATCTGAAATAACTATTAGCTCCGCCTACACTGTGATGTCACACGGACCTTGTCCTCTATAAAGGTGCTTCATTCTGGGCCGCCTGTCCCTTTAGGAGAGCTTACTAACAACTAGGACAGCTTCCAGGTAACCTCATACCTCTCAACCTTTTGTCCCACAAATGTGGAACATTGCCTGTCAAAATGTGGAACAAATGGGTAAAATGCAGAACACCTAATCAAATCTTTACCTAAGGAGCTCAAAACACTGTTAAAATGTTGCATTTATGTTCAGAAAGTCTGTTATTAATTGAATAATTAATTTTTTCCATCATGTACTATGGATTTTTGCTTTAAAATGTTGACTTTGAATGTGGAACAAGTCCTCATAATGTGGAACAGGGAGCTTTTTTGAAGTAAAATGAGGAACGTTCCTCGTAATGTGGTACAGTTGAGAGGTATGGGTAACCTGCAAGTGTCTAGCATTCATTATGTCGCTACATTACAGCTGTTCCTTTATTTCATACGTTTTTGTACCTGTAATTGAAATAAAAACAAAACAAAGAAAAGGAAAACCCTTTCAATTGCCGTGTTGAAATGCTAAATCCTATTTGAGCTTAAAATTATAGCAGCGAGTATGGAGAGGGAGATTTTTTCTGCTCTACACCCACACGGCTACCCGCTCTCGCTTTATCCAGTGACCGCAACACAGCGCACAGTCCCAGTGCTATAAGGGCGCACATGTCAGTTCCTGTTAAAATTTTCCCTTTTGCACTTCTCCAAAGAAGCAGCTCAGAAGTCTGTACAAGGAGTAAAACTCCTAGACTTTAAAATACCCACCCAGTCTGCGATACACCCCATGGGCTTTCAAATGGGAAAGCAGTACCTGTATCGGCGTTAGCTTCCTTACAGGGAGAATCTTTTAAATCATGCAGACAGGGGATATGGCTCACATACTTATTTTAAACTACTCGTACAGCGCGACTATTAGCAACATAGCCTTCGGGCGTCTCGCACTTCTCAAAGTGACATGTTTTTTACTTTCAGGGTTTCTCGAGACAGATAGAATAGAAGGAAGGGAAAGTGTAGAAAGATACTATAACGGGCAGCCACCCCATTACAGTGTGAAAAAAATGAAATGTAGCGATAGAAAGAGACTGCTGCAGCAGAGTTTGTTGGGGGGGGGAATGAAGAAAGAAAAGTCTGTCCCGAGGATTCCAAATCCTGATTTTGGGGCAATACTGCCACACACTCCCATACTTAAGTGAAAACCTATATAGGTTTTCAAGACAACCTGCCCTTTACATTCGGGTTGGCTGGAGCTCCGGCCCTCCCTCACCATAGAGCTCCACCCCAGGGTCCCTTAACTAAATTTATTACATTTTTTTTTTTTTACACGTTGGTTCAATCTAATTATCTTTACTACCCTGGGGAGTCTAAACCAGTTAGTACGCTTTGTCGGGATAAATAATCAGCATTTGCGTGCGAGGTACCCGCTCGATGTTGTACAGTAAATGTAAAAGGCTATAGTGATAGGTACCACCTCATGATTCTGTTGTTTTTATCCTTCATCTGGGACGGAAAACAAAGGGGATTATGGTCCGTAACTAGGGTAAAAGGGGTTCCCCATAAATAAAATCGTAATGATTCAATCGCCCACTTTGCTGCTAGACATTCCAATTCTAAAGTACTATATCTCTTCTCCCAATCATGTAGCTTACAGGAGATATATACTATGGGATGTTCTTCCCTATTTACTGTCTGACTGAGTATGGCTCTCAAACCTGTTCCAGAGGCATCTGTGTGGACTTCGAAAGGATAATCAAAATTAGGGCTCCTTAATACTGGAGAAGAACAAAGTGCCACCTTTATGGTATTAAAGGCTTGCTCACATTCTTGTGACCATTGTATTTTATTCCCATATTTCTTTTTTGTAAGGTCAGTTAGTGGAGCAGCGATTGTAGAGAAATTAGGGATAAACGCCTGTAATACCCGGCTAATCCTAAAAATCATCGAATTTGTTTCTTTGTGATTGGTCTGGCACTGTTAGCTACTGCCTCTACTTTATCCATGTGATGTTTGATAAGCCCATTACCTAGTACAAATCCCAAATATTTGGTCTCATTTATAGCTAATGCACATTTGCTTGGATTTATGGTCATACCTGCCATTTTGATTGCATTTATTATGGCTCGGAGATGTGTCAAATGAGAATCCCAGTCTTTACTGAACACGACAACATCGTCCAAGTATGCAGCACAAAATGCAGTGTATGATGTTAATATCTGATCCATATACCGCTGGAAAGTGGCTGGTGCGCCATGAAGCCCAAATGGCATAGTACAGAACTGGAAATGACCCGTAGGGGTACTGAAAGCTGTCTTTTCCTCATCCGTAATTGCCAAGGGAATTTGCCAATATCCTTTAGTAAGGTCTAACGTGGAAATGTATCTAGCATGCCCAGTTTTGTCTACAATATCATCTATTCGAGGCATGGGGTACGCATCAAATTGTGCAACTTGACTGAGATTTCTGAAATCGAGGCACAACCTGATACCCCCTTCCTTTTTTGGTACTACCACAACTGGTGACCCCCATGCACTTTTTGAGGGTTCAATAATTCCTAATGCTAACAATTTGCTAATTTCATCTTGTACTTCTTTTCGAACCCTCTCGGGGAACCTATAGGGTCTTTTCCTAATTGGGCCTGCATGTGTTTTTATCTGGTGTTCCACATTCGTAGCTTTACCAGGCATACTTGTGAAAGTTGTGACAAAGGATTGGATCAGAGCGTATAGTTCCTCTCTTTGTTTCTGATCTAGATTGGGGTTCACATATATGTCTTGGGGTCCTTTCCTATCTTCAAGTCGCCCATAAGCGACTTCGAAGTCTGTCTCTCCCTTGCTTCATCTCCTTCCCTTCTTCCCAAAATTCCTTTATCACATCTAATGGACCCCGAGGGTTTCTGCCATATAAAAGGGAAAAAGGAGAATAGCCAGTAGAGGCCTCAGGTTCCTCACAATATGCAAACATCAGGTAGGGTAAATATTTATCCCAGTTACTCCTCATGGACAAATTTCATCAGCATCCGTTTCAAAGTTTGATTGAAACGTTCTACGAGTCCATCTGACTGGGGATGATAGGGGGAAGTTCGTACTGCCACAATACCCAATAGTCTGTAAAGTTCTTTCAATAAAGAGGCATTAAAATTACTCCCCCTATCAGATAAAATTTCTTTCGGAATACCCACTCTACTAAATAATTTTACTAGTTCTTCCGCTATTTTCTGGGTGGTGACTGTACACAAAGGGATGGCCTCAGGATATTTTGTTCCATAATCACAGATGACTAGTATAAAATGGTTCCCACTGGAACCCTTATTCAAGGGGCCAACTATGTCTATTTCTATACGTTCAAATGGGGTCGTCACTAGGGGGAGTGGTACCAAAGGTGCAATCTCTTTCCGTCCCACCTGACTTACTTTTTGGCATTCACTGCAACTTTGGTAGTATTTAGCTACTTCCTCATGAATACCTGGTCAATAAAACCATTGTAAGATCCTCCTTAGAGTTCTATCCCGTCCTTCATGTCCTGCCAATGGGATATCATGGGCTAAATAAATCAAATTGTGTATATACTGGGTGGGAACTATCAATTGTTCTACCTGTTCTCCTGTATCTTCTTTAGTACATATTCGATACAATATGTTATGCTGCAGGATAATCTTAGGGACACCAGGAACATTTGCTTTATCTACTTGCTGAAACAAGGATTTTAAGGTAGAATCATTAGCTTGTTCTTCAGCTAAATTACTTTTTACAAAAATGGATGATAATGACTCAGGTAACCCCTTTTGCTTTTCAATCCCCTTTTTTTGTAAACGTCGCTTAGCATTCTTAGAAATCTTCATCTTCCCTGGCTGGTCATACAGATCATCCTGAAATGGAAATACATCCCCCAATTGTTGTGGCAATTTACTCTGAGCTCTAGTGGTTACTGCAGACAGGGCTCCCTTATTTTGTATTAATACCTGAAAATCAGGGTAGTCATGTCCAATTAGAATAGGTACCGGTAAGTTGGGAACTATCCCTGCAGTTACCTCAGAACCTTTCCCTTCAATATTTACACAAATTCGCTCTGTAGGATATTGGTGAGAATCACCATGAACACGTACAACACGCATGTCAGGTCCTTTAATTTTACTACTCTGTGTGTCAAGTAATTCAGACCTTACTAAAGTATTTTTGCTACCTGAATCTATCAACCCTATTACATTCTGATTACACAACTTTACCATAGTAATGAAATGTCCAGCACCTAACAGAGCTAAATGAGCAGTACCCCCATGTGTCTTTGGACAATATCTGGCTATATGGCCTAGTCCTTTGCAGTTCCTACAAATAATGTCTGCTGGAAAGGAACGTCTTTTATTATCAGTTTTATTGTCCTTCTTAAAGTCAATGTTGGTCGGAGCACCAGTCCTTGGCTCCAGGATTAGTTCTCCCCATTACCATCTCTTGAGGACGTGAGGTCCCTCTCCGATATGTTTGATGGACTGTTAAGAAGTCTTCAGCCAAAGAAATGGCTTTTTCCACTGTTTCTGTTATGTTCTTTTACCCAAATTTGTACTCGTGGGGAAGGATTTGTAAAAACTGTTCTACTATGAAGGCTTCCATAATTGCAGTTACTGACTTTCCTTCTGGTTGTATCCACTTCCAACACAGTTCCCTTAGACGTGTAAATGTCTCTCTAGGATTGTCTTGGGGATGGTATTTTAAAGTACGAAATCTTTGCCTATATGTTTCGGAGCTGATATCATATCTTTTCAGTATTTCAGTTTTTACCAGGTCGTAATTTTCAGCATCCCTGGAGTCCATGTGACTATAAGCCAATTGGGCCCTCCCGGACAAATAGGGGGCCAACCGTACCACCCACTAGGTTTGTGGACAATCACAAGCCCTAGCCACTCTCTCAAAAGTCATTAGGTAGGCCTCTATATCATCAGAATTAGTCATTTTAGTTAACTTGATGTCTTTTGGGTTCAGGGCACCACCATCCCCACTATTCCCGGTATTTGACCCAATTAATTGTAATACTTTCACAGTCTCGGCTCACCTGATTTCTTGTTGCCATAGTTCTCGTCTCGTCTCCTCTCCTGGGCATCTGTCTCTCACTGTCTCTCCATCTCGCTCTGTCAGATCGCCAACCAACGTAACAGGCTTGCTAAATCCTCAGGTGGTTCCTCTCTGAATGGCTTCTTTTGCAGCTCCTCCTCAGACTCATCCTCACTGTTTTTTTCCTCTTTCACCATGGGATCCTTTCTCCTGACATCCTGACCCAATCCCGGATTCAAAGGGTTACCATTCCTGATTTCTTCTCCTCTCCACCGGATGCCATCTCCACTCTGAGTTGCCTGGAACCCTGGTCAGGTCCCTTACTGGTTTCTCCCAATATACCTCAGACAACTAGTAAATCCCACTTCTAACACTACTTTGTCGTAGGGTGTGGGTGTAGACAACTGAAACACAGGTAGAGACCAGAAATATGTTGCAACACACAAGAACTCCTTGGGTGCCTTTTATTTGCCAAAATAAGGAATAACCAAATTAAACCTCAGACAATATAAACAAAGAGGAAATAAAAATACTTGAAAACTGGTTACAAATAAATTCCTAGCTCACCAAGAGCTTGTAATTAGTCTTTTAGGTTTAACATAGAGTGGAAGTGGTTTTAATCCAGCTTCTCACTATCATCTATGTCTTTTCTGGAACAGAGTCAACACTACTCCCTTCCACTGCTATCCATCTACTGACTCTACCATTCCTTCATTTATAGTTATACACAGGGCATAATCAATCATGTGGTCAATGTAGTCCGTCCCCTAATCTATTAATTAAGCTTCAGTCTAGACTAATACATACACGTGGGGGACTACATTGATATATGTCCTATATTCTGCTTTAAACAATATTTATTACATATAATACATACTTCATAGAAGGTCTAAAAGAGAATTTTAACAGTTTTTAGCCCAAATTATCTGAAATAACTATTAGCTCCGCCTACATTGTGATGTCACACGGACCTTGTCCTCTATAAAGATGCTTCATTCTGGCCGCCTGTCCCTTTAGGAGAGCTTACTAACAACTAGTGACGGCTTCCAGGTAACCTGCAAGTGTCTAACATTCATTATGTCGCTACATTACAGCTGTTCCTTTATTTCATACGTTTTTGTACCTGTAATTGAAATAAAAACAAACAAAGAAAAGGAAAACCCTTTCAATTGCCGTGTTGAAATGCTAAATCCTATTTGAGCTTAAAATTATAGCAGCGAGTACGGAGAGGGAGATTTTTTTCTTCTCTACACCCGCACGGCTACCCGCTCTCACTTTATCAAGTGACCGCAACACAGCGGCACATTCCCAGTGCGAGAGGTGGGTGAGATATGCCGGTTCCTATTAAAACTTTCCCTTGTGCACTTCTCCAAAGAAGCAGCTCGCAAGTCTGTACAAGGACTAAACTCCTAGACTTTAAAATACCCACCCAGCGTCCGCATACAGCCACGGCTTTCAATTCGGAAAGCAGTATCTGTATCGGCGCTAGCTTCCTTGCAGGGAGAATCTTTTAAATCATGCAGACAGGGGATATGGCTCACATACTTATTTTAAACCACTGCATAGCGACTATTAGCAACATATTCTCGGGCTGCCCTCACTTAAAGTGACATGCTTTTTACTAGGGATTCTAGACAGATAGAATACAGGAAGGAAAGTGTAGAAAGATACTATAATGGGTGACCACCCCATTACAGTGTGAAAAAATTAAATGTAGCGATAGAAAGAGACTGCTGCAGCAGAGTTTCGGGATGAAGAAAGAAAAGTCTGTCCCGAGGATTCCAAATCCTGATTTTGGAGCGATACTGCCACACAAGTGCTCTTGTACTTTGTCTGCAAAGGGAGTTTAAGCAGAGACTTAAAAGTACACATCCCATCAGTATGTGTAAGTTTTAGTGTTTTTTGTTGGGAGTTCCACAGAGTGGGTAGTGCATATCCCACAGATGCAGATCCAAAATGGGTACTTATCTTAGGGGTGTCAAATGCAATATAGGAAAGTTTTCTGAGGGAATACCTGCAAGTGAAGCACTTCAACAGGTTGCAGATGTAAGGGGGAAGCTTCAGAGTAATGGCTCTATGCACTCAAGAGTGATGGCTCTATACGCTCAAAAAGGTCCCATCTGAAAAGCGCACAGAAAAATAAAATTCAGGGGTGTGCCTGAAACCATTGTGCAAGTCATGCTGTACTTGTGTGCCTCAACTGCTATCACAAAAATGTGACTTACAACTGTTGTTCGTAGCACCACCTGGGTAAGGCAAATAGCTTTTGCTTGTACAGTAACTTTTTTAGCATTTAAACTGAGCCGTATGTCAGCAAAGGGGTGCAACCACGGCTAAAAGGTGTGTGTGTTGGGGGGAACATGTCTCTACCAAATCATTTGTGCCAACACCAATGGCACTGGCTATGGAGCACAGAGATTGACAGAAGACTTCATTATTTTTATCATTAATTCATTGCAAGAGTGGAGCTGCACAAGGTACAGTTCCATGCCATAGATGCACTCAAGAGAGAAACGGACCTCATTAACACAGAAAACAAGGAGTGGTTGTAAAGTGTTTTACAAGAAACCCTTCTCTCTGCCCTCTTACTCCTAATATTCACTATGTATTCCTTGTCCCCAAATGAGTTAAATGAGGAGTTCTGACATGTACTGTGCAATAAGATCTATTAAATACACCATCCCTGAATTAAGGTCTGTGCCATCACTGGCTTATAACAGAGCAATGAAGCAGGTAGCTCTAGGTAAACATCGGTAGTATCTCAAGTGTATTTTGGAAAAAAAAAAACAATAGTCCGTTGCAATATTTTATGTTTCAAGAATTGATGGTGTTATGCTGTAAAGAGACTATGCTAATTACCCCTAACTGGTTAAATATTTCTAAGGTACCTCATTGCATTACATTATTTAAGAGGAAGCCAAACATTTTTAAGCTAAAAAATGTTAGTTTGTATTTGGCACTACCTAATCAACTGTATAAGCACCCCATGCTGTATAATACAGAAGCATTACAGGAGCCGCTGTAATTCAGAAAAACAGATGATTTGATACCTTTTATTGGACCAGCTGTACCAACAAGTGTGATTTCTGTGTTGCTCTGGTGGGAAAGACTTACAGGAGTGACAGTACTGGCAAGGCCAGTTTATTTGATGTTGGGGGGGACCACAGGATTATCTGTATCTGCAAGGCAGGCTTCCTTCATTGATGTGCAGGGGCAGAAAGGAAAGGCACAGGAGCTGCTGCACCAGCAAGGCCAGTTTCATTGATAATGGGGGCTGGGGAGAGAGAGTGTGTCATTAGCATAAGACATTGGTGCATATAAAGTGCCATCAGAATGGCAAATACCTGGTTGGGGCGGAACTAGCCATCCAAGATGGAAGGTGTGTAACTCAATAGCTGCAGAGTAAGGAACACCTATCTGGACACATCCGGCAAGAAATATCCCTCCTGTCCACAAACAACTGGCGGTTTACAACTCATGAGTCCATTTCCTATTGACTGATACTAATATTACCACAGCTAGAATATCAGGTGCGTAGGAAAGGGGACTTTTACTGACTCTTGTAGTGGGGATTGCCTGTGGGACACTGGCAAACCACTAGGGTGCCAGTTTCGTGCTAGCCTGCAAGCAACACCTAGTGGTGAAAATCTAGCGGCTGGCTTCAGAATGGCCCAACCTGTGTCTCTGACCATGGAACATCAACTGGCTATTAATACTACCATGTTAAATAAAGTATTGATGGACATAGTCGAACTTAAAGAAACCACTGCCAGCACCAAAGTAGAGCTCTCACAACTAACTTCCAGGGTAACCACTTCTGAAACCACAATTAAAAGACAGGATGGCATCCTCCATGACCATCACTGTCAGCTTCGAGATCAACATAATCAACTACAATATTTGCTTGCAAAGGTTGATGATCTTGAAAACAGAGCCAGACGCAAAAACATCTGAACTATTGGGATACCAGAGGGGGCTGAGGGCAAGGACGTAACTTTTTTGTGTGATGCCCTACCAGGGATGCTCAAATTAAATAACTGTCCCCTAGCAGACCTGGAGCGAGCCCACTGCTCCCTGGCACCCCGACCTGGAGAAGGAGAGCGCCCACGCCAGATTCTCTGCAAAGTTACCCAACACTCAGTAAAGTAAATATATCTTAAGGCTGCCAGGAAACATAAACAACTGAACTGGGAAGGCTACCCCGTCCAGCTTTACCAAGATTTCTCCTTTGAACTGTCAAAAAAAAGGACAGCATATGGTTCACTCAAGCAGAGACTCTACCGGCTCAATCTGCAAGTCTCCCTCTGCTATCTCGCCTTGCTAAGAGTGTTATTCTGGGGAGAATTTCTTACCTTTATCTCTCCTCAAGAAGTTGAACAGTTTTTGGCAGACATCAAAGGGGAAAGCAGAGTGCAGAGACCCTCACCGCACCCTCCTCGTGGAGAATCTCCTCCAGCAATGCATACAGCTGCAGACCCTTCCGAAGCAGCCCAAAGGCACTCTAATGATACTCCTGTCCAGAAGGTGGGAGATTGGCAGCAGGTTCAGCGTGGACACCCGAGGAAGAAATAACAAACCCAGCAGCCAGGGCAAAAATCGCCAGCTCGCAGAGCAAGATCGCACAGAGCCCAATCCCAAAGTCGACAGCGGAAGGCCCATCTCACTGAAGGAAGCACGTCCTCCCCTGCCAGCACCCCGGTGAAAGTCTCAAACAGATATGAACTGCTTCAAGACTTCCAGCCGGCTGCTCTGAAGTTTCCTGACCTGGCACTCCTTAATCAACCAACAGAGGATCCCATCGATGGAGCATGGGCACCTGCATGCAGCAACTGGGCTGAAAGCATAGAAGGATCCAGGAGAACCAGTCTCAAACCGTGATGCCACCAAAAACCTGTGCGCCCACTGACTGAAGGCCCTATGGACTGGCTCAGGTAATCTACTGAGTAGCTGCTCCCTCTCTCAATCTCCCAAGGCAACTTTCTGGTAACCTCCTGGCAAATATTATTTTGGGGGCTGGAGGGGTTACATTTTCAAATGCCTAGAGATGGGGGGGTTGTAATAGTGCAACGGGGTTCCTGCCCATGACCATGGATGCTGTTTTCAGACATAGACAGCTGCAAGAGGGAGCAGCCACACTCTGAACAGATAGGTGAATGCTTTCCTTTTTCCCCCGTTGCATACAGTTCCGGTGCATATACACTGGTTTGCAAAAGTATTCAACCCCCTTGAAAATTGTCAGATTTGTCTGGATTACAAATGATATATTGAGATTTTGTTCTGTGTAATATTTATTTAAAAAGACTGACTCTCAAAATAATTATTTTAAAGTGACATTGGTTTTATGTTAGAAAATATGTTTAAGAAAAATAAATAACTGAAATATGCTGTTTGCATAAGTATTAAACCCCTGTGCTCTGGAAGCTCCAAGTTTACACAGATGAAAAATATTGCCCTAATGAGGACACAATTGGCTTACAATTGGCCTCACCTCTGAAACATTAAAGTAGCTTACATTTTCTGGATAACCCCTCCTCAGTTTAATGACCATTGGTCAGACTGTGAATCTGAAGGAAGGGTGTGAAAATGAAGACTAAAGAGCATTCTAAGGAAGTTAGAGATAAAGTAATAGACATGCATACATTAGGAAAAGGTACAAAATAATATCCAAGTGTTTGGATATCCCAGTGCACTGTTGGATCAATAGTGAGGAAGTGGAAGCTGCATCACACCACCCAGGCACTACCTAGACAAGGCCGTCCCTCAAAACTCAGCATCCGAACAAGGAGGAGACTAGTGAGGGAAGCCACAGAGAGGCCAACAATCGCTTTGAAGGAGCTACAGAGTTCAGTGGCTGAGAGTGGAGTGAAGGTGCACCAGTCAACCATATCAAGAGCTCTGCATAATACTGGCCTGTATGGAAGGGTGGCTAGAAAGAAGCCACTACTCAAAAAGAACCATATCAAAGCACATCTGGAGTTTGCCAGAAAGCATGAGAGTGACTCAGCTAAGATGTGGCACTAGGTTTTGTGGTCTGATGAGACCAAGATAGAGAGTTTTGGCCAAAATTCAAAGCGCTATGTGTGGCGCCAACCTAACACTGCCCATGCCTCGAGAAACACCATCCCTACAGTGAAGTAGGTGGTGGCAGCATCATGCTGTGGGGATGCTTTTCATCAGCAGGGACTGGGCATCTTGTTAAAACTGAAGGAAGAATGGATGGAGCAAAATATAGGGAGATATGCAAGAGAACCTGCTTCAGTTCTACAAAAACTGAAGCTTGGGAGAAACTTCACCTTTCAGCAGGACAATGATCCCAAGCACAAGGCCAAAGCAACGCAGGAGTGGTTAAACAACAAAAAGGTGAATGTCCTACAGTGGCCAAGTCAAAGTCCAGATCTCAATCCCATCGAGAATCTGTGGCACTGTTTGAATATTGCGGTCCACAAGCGTTACCCAACCAACCTGGAACAAATCTGCCAAGAAGATGGGCAAAAATCACTCCCGAACAGTGTGCAAGGCTGGTAGATACTTACCCCAAAAGACTTAGAGCTGTTATTGCAGCAAAAGGTGGCTCTACCAAATACTACTGTGTAGGGGTTGAATACTTTTGCAAGCAGCATTTTCCAGTTTTTAATGTACTTTAAAAGATGTGCTGACGGAGAATTACTTTTGGCTTTGAGGATATACTGTTAGAGCAAATGAGTTTGCTATAAAAATACTGACTGGAATAATATATGTAAGTCTCTCATTTGTAATCCAGACAAATCTGACAGCTTTCAAGGGGGTTGAATACTTTTGCAAACCACTGTATATATATATAGTTGGGTTATTCGCCCTGGTAAGGCCCTTTAGGTGCACTAGGGTAGTGGTGGTTTTACTTACGATGCACAGCCGTGCAATCGTCCTGCCTCCCTGTATTGCTGTTTTTCTGGAAGGCATGCAATAAGTGCGAGTGTCATGGCCATCTCACTGTTTGAAAGCCAAATCTACTCCCTTTAACTTGTTAAAACGCCCGTTTTAAGGTGGTGTTTTTTACGGGTTACCCAACAAACATGTTTCAAGCCCTATGACTGTAATGCCTGAGCTAGGGCCAGCCCAAACCCACGACAGTGTGCTCAGGGGCTGCTCCCTTGATTAGATAAAGGCACTCTGCATCAGGAATAGCTCCCATTGAAACACCAGATAGCATGGGGGGGGGGAAAAAACTTCATTACAGGGCTTTTCTTTCAGGACTGCCATGACAGACTATAGGGGCGTTACCCCAACATACCACCCCACATGGTACCACTCCTCTAACAGCCTTAGGGGTACTCCTTAGATGAAACAGGCCTTAACCGTAAAACTGATCACAAACTCCTACTATTTGCTCCAAACTCTCTTGTCTTCCCTCCCTGTTCCCCTCAACATCAATCTGCAAATGTCTATAAGGACCTCCTTGCCCTACCTCCCCCCCCCCCCGTCAAGAGGCGCTGAACACAGCATTCTGGTGGGCAGTTCTGGGCAATATATCCCATAGGTGTTCCTAGACTCTCTCTAAGCCAACGAGGGACATTGATTCGACACAGTCCTTCGAAGTAAGGACATGCAGAATTTCAGGTGCTAATGCACCTTACCCCCCAGAGGTGTGCGACCTGGCCGTTGAAGAGTGGCGGAGTTTCTCACTCTCTTGGCAGACACAGGGAGCCATTCCTCATTGGTTCGTTTTAGCTCCAGAGGGCATGTTTGACCACTTTTACTCTTATGTTACATGTTGGCTCTCTGGAGATTTAGCCATACTAGCTTTGATTATACTGCAGGGGACTCCACTAAACGAGTTTACTATATTGTTGTATGTGTTATTAACATGCTATATGGGGAGTCCCCCTCCCCACACTCATTTGGGACTTTACTGCTTAAGAATGAAAACAGAGTAGCTAAATGCATAAACAGAAAATACAAGAGGTTACAGATACTGACAGAAGGGATACTAGATAGACTATGGTTAGCCACACTGTTCTATCACGTTACACAGGAAGAACAAGGGCTGCTATGAAAGGGGATCACAGGTCCAATGGGCTATACTGACCATGTGTAAATACGCAAGACCGAGGCACCTAGATTATGCCTAACACCCCAGGTGTGATAGCTACATCTTGGAACATAAATGGCCTAAATTCACCAGTAAAAAGAAAAAAAATCCCATCCAGGTTAAAGAAACGGGGGACGCAGATTGCATTTTTTGCAGGAAACCAAACTGAATACAAAACAGACAAAAAAAGTGGTGCGGCACTGGCTGGGTTGGGAAGCATATAGTACCTCGGGGTTGGCCAAGAGAGGTGTCTCGATTTTGTTACATCGCAAATTACAATAGTACCCCATAGAGGTGCATAAAGATACTGAGGGCAGGTGGATAATAGCAAAGGTGGTCACCCCTAAGGGGCCAGTGGTTCTCGTCAACATATATGCTCCCAAAGAGGATGCCCCAGAATTTTTTGATACTATCTCCCAAAAACTTATGGACATTTCATTTGATAACCCAGATATTTTAGTAGGTGGGGACCTTAATCTCACGATGGACTTCTTACTTGGCAGATCTAACGCGAAGCAAGAGCCACATGTTCAGGCACTCCGAGCATTAACAGAAATGATGGCCCTACATCAGCTGGTCAACATGTGGCAGCTGTCCAATCCCACTGGCAAGGACTACACCTATTTTTCGGCCCCCCTAGCTATAGCAAGCAGATTAGATCATTGGCTCACCACTGCCAATCTAACAGGTGCCATGACAGGTATAACCATTCTGCCCCTAGACCTTTCTGATCATGCCCCAGTGGTTCTCAACATCCAATGGGAGATGCAATCCCTCAAATCTCTGTTGTGGCAGCTGGACTCGCTTCTCTACAGGACAATGACTTTGTGCCTTGCCTCCAGAAAGAAACAGATCTGTACTTTAGGGATAATCCCACAGGATCAGCATCAGCTGCTATGATATGGGAGGCGTATAAGACCACAATTAAGGGTAAAATCATTAGCTTTGCGACACATAGGCGCAAACACAGAGAACAGGAACATTCCCAGCTGGAGGCCCAATTACAGCAATTGGAGACTCAGTACAAAGCTAACCTCTCAGTCTTAAAGAACCTAGTGTTGGTCTCCAAAATTACGACACTGAGATTAAGGTTTAATTGTTTAGCTACAAGAAGAGCAGAATTATACCTTCATAGAACTCAGCTTAAATACTGGGTGGAAGGGGAACAGGCTAGTAAACTCCTAGCATTCTGACTTAAACAGAGACAAGGAGAAAGGTCAATCGCACAACTAAAAGACAGGTCAGGGAAAATCCCTGCAAACCCCAAAGTTATCAACAGAATAATGACCGAATTTTATGAAACCCTGTACACGTCACAAACTAAGTGGGCTGCAGAACAATATAACAGCTTTGTAAAAACTGTTCCCTTCCCCAAATTCACTAAAAATACCACCAACAGCATAATCTGGCTCAATTTCAGTTGGTTACCATCTGTATTCCCCCTCCCATCGCCCCTAAAAAAGGGACTTCTAGTCTCAGTGGGCCTACTGGGTCAACAAAATTAAATAAATAAATAAAATAAAATAAATTGTCACTGGCTCAAAAGGAAACACTGGAGGCCCCCATCTCAGATATAGAGGTCAACCAGGCCATCTCGCTTATGGCACCTCACACGTCTCCTGGAGGAAATGGGTTCCCACTGGATTTTTATAAAGCTATCCAAAGTAGGATAGCCTCACCAATACTAAACATGTTACAAGAAGCACACTCTAAAGGGGAGCTTCCAAACACTTTGACATAAGCCATCATAATAGTTCACCCTAAGGCAGGAAAAGATCATTCCCTCCCAGCCAGCTACAGGCCAATCTCATTGATCAATGCATTCGCCAAAATTCTGGCAAAAATCCTGGCCCTTTGATTGGAGAAAAGCCTTCTCGACATCACCCACCCCTCCCAAGTGGGGTTTGTGAAGGGCAGGATAAGCCATGACCATATTCGTGCCCTGTTCTCCCTAATGCAAACTGCAGCCTCTCTCCTAACACCAGCAGCAGCTATCAATAGATTTTGAGAAGGCTTTTGATTCAGTGGAATGGGAGTATCTCCATGCGGTCCTTGAGAGTTATAATTTTGGCCCCCACTTTACAAACTGGATAAAAACACTATATAATGCCCCCAAGGTAAGAGTGCTTACCAACAGCAACTTGTCCGACCCATTCCAACTCTTTAGTGGTACTAGGCAAGGGTGCCCCCATCCCCCTTGTTGCTCCTCCTCACCATGGAACCCCTAGCCGCAGCCATAAGAGCACACCCTCTAATAACTGGGATAGCGGTTGGCAGTAAACAATATCACACTAAGCTCTATGCTGACGACTGTCTGATCCTGACAAGTACGCTCCCACAATCTCTACCTCACATTCTAAACATACTGGAGACCTTTTGGGGGGCTATCGGGTTTGAAAATCAGTGTATCTAATTCAGAAATTCTACCCCTTAATAAGCTGGCTTTCCCCTCCTCAACAGGCACAGTAGGACTGGCATGGGCACATAAAGGGATTAAATATCTGGGAGTACAAATCTCACCCCAACTAGGGAAGATGGCATATATAAACTTCCAACCCCGACTGGACGCACCTCAAAGAGATATGGCAAGGTGGAAACACCTTGGGCTATCCCTGGCTGGTAAAACAGCAGAAGTTACAACCCCCTTATGCGTATAGACCGTCAGTAGATTGTGTGGCTAGAATGGATGTACATAGATTACATAGACAATACTGAGCATAAAGACATTCGTCCGTGAGCTCGCAAGTAACACCTAGTTATATCCTTTTATATTCTTCCTTTCCAAGAATTTATCTAGCTGTGTTTTAAATTCCTGCATTGTACTGCTTTCCACAACCTCTCCTGGTAGCATATTCCAAATTTCTGTTACCCTATTACTTAACCAGTATTTCCTTCTATTTGTTTTATATCTATCCTTAACCTGTTGGTAACAATGTGCTCTAGTGTCATATATTTGAGCCCTTTAACCAAGCCCAGTAAGTCCCATAAGTTAGTATCGGTCCATGCCCTATATATCAAACACATATCGCTTCTCATTCTAAGTATATTCAGGGAATACAGCTCCAAATCCTGCAGTCTCTGCTCATAACTCAATCCATCCAATCCCTTGATTCTCTTTGTAAGTCTCCTCTGTACCCCTCCATCCGTGCAACATCCCTCCTCTTATGGGCCCAAAACTGACACAGTACTCCACGTGGGGACATACCAATGCATTATACAGAGGCATCACAACCTGCCTATCTCTACTTTTTATGTGTCTCAGAATACAGTGTGTTATACTACCCGCCTTTTTAATAGCTGTATTACAGTGTAAGCTGAAGCCAAGATCTTTATTAACCATAACCCCAAGTCTTTCTCTTCATCCACTACTTTTAGTACAGATCCTCCTAAATTATACTGGAATTTGTTATTTTTCTTTCCAAAGTGCATAACATTACACTTTCCGATGTTGAAAATAGATTGTTTCTGGGAGGCCCATGTGTCTAGCCTATCCAGAGCTGTTTGTAGGACTAGATGTTCTTCCCAGTTATTTACTGGACTCCCAACCCTAGTGTCGTCTGCAAATTTAGATAGCCACACATCTGTATGCACCTGCATGGATGAAATATACATATTAAACAAACATGGTCCCAAGACCGAGCCCTGGGGGACACCACTAGTCACTCCGACATAATCAGAGTATTCACCTTTTACGCAGACTTTCTGGACTCTGTCCGTAAGCCAAGCCTTCACCCACGTTTGTATCCATATTGGTATCTCCAGCTCATAAAGTGCTTTAACAAGCTCCCCATGGGGCACTTTATCAAAGGCTTTTGCAAAGTCCAGAAAGACCACATCCACTGCATTACCCATATCCATAGCCTTGCTAACCTTATCGTAGAATTCTAATAAGTTAGTTTGGCATGATCTTCCCTTGGTGAATCCCTGCTGAGTCATGTCTATCCTGCCTGTCCTCTCAATATGTTCCATAATACAATCCTTGATTATACCCTCCAGAATCTTACCAAGAACGGAGGTTAGACTAATAGGTCTATAATTTGAGACGGTCTGCCTACAACCTTTTTTGTATATGGGTACAATCACAGCTTGCCTCCATGCCTCAGGAACCTCACCAATGTTAATACTTTCCTGAAAAAGGTAAATTACTGGCTCCACTAATAGTGTTGCCATTTCCTTAATCACCCTTGGGCGAATGTCTTGCTTCATTAATTTTCTTAGAGACCTAGAAGTCCCAAAGAGTTCGACATTAGACTCTTTCCAAGGACTGAGAGTAAGATACAACATCCCTCAAAAAGATTTTTGGAAATACCTACAAATTAGGAGTGTGTATGCGTCTTGGAGTAAACGGAAATGCAGATGTACAATATGCATTAGGTTTAAAAATAAGGTACTCCAGCCCCTCCCCATCGATATCTGGCTATGGCATCACAAAGGTTTGATGGTTAAAATTCAAAGTCTTATGAGGGATAGTGCTCCAGACCCTTCCCTCCCTGCCAAAGTTACATGGGAATCTAAACTGAGGGGCAGTATCACTCAAGATCAATGGTCACAGTGCTGAGTAAGGGCACACCAGGCCTGTATGGATCAAAGAAGCTTATTAATACAAAACAAAGTATTACACCTCTGGTATCGGACTCCCTCGCAGCTTAAGAGGATGGGTCTATCTCCCATGGACAGTTGCTGGAGATGCAAGGCTCCAAACGCAGACCTCTTGCTTATTCTTTGGAACTGCCCTCCTATTATACCCCTATGGAAGGCTGTGGCCTTTCACTGCTCGAGGATTTTAGGAAGTCTCCCCCCACCCGGATCCTGGCTTATGGCTGCTGGGTCTCTCACCACAAACCACCAGCCTATCAGGGACACAAATCCTATGGCTAGTTACAGGTAAAAAGACTGATCCTGAGACGCTGGAGAACTACAGAGACTCCAACACTTGGGGATGGCTGTCCACTATGGAAAATCTCGCCTCCCATACGAGGATATCACATAATAACAGAGGAAGCTGGCGTAAATATGAAACCATCTGGACCCCTTACTTAGAATATATTTCCAACACCAGTCAAGCCCCAGTAAACAATCTTTCCAAAGATGCTTTTAGACCCTCATGAAGCACACATTAGATGTGGCTAGACGGTTTGGCCTTGAATATATGCTATTCTCCTAGGATGTATGTAAAGCACTTATAATTTGTTATCCTGTTAAGTTTCTGCATGTCTGTACTCTCCCGGGTCGTGCCTGAAAATAGTCATTTTATGGCTAATGCACTTACCCGGTTAACAGAAGCTAAATAAAATAAATAAACCTGGACCCAAGACAAGTAATTTACTGCTTCAGCCCACAAGGCGTACAAGAGCAGAGGCAGCGACCCCCCCCCCCCTTAGATCTGTGTCTTATGTAACAATATGTTCAGCTGTGTGACATGTAAAGACTGTGGTGGGCTCACGGTATCTCTTTCTCCTTTTTGATGTGTCCTTTACTCTGCAATAATGTATGAAACTAAATACACATGTCTGACTATTCCTGACTGTACATCACCTGCATGTCATTACAAAATATGTCAACCTGCTGTTTCTGTCTGCTTGTAATGAGAAACTAAAAAAACTGTAAAGTTCTACTCAATAAAAAGTTTAACAGCAAAAAAAGAATGGCAAACACCTGCAGAGTGATGGGTGCAGCAAACCACTTTGCAAAATGTGCTTGTTAAGGAAATCATGTGTAATCAGAAAGGTCCAGCATAGATTATCTGTAGGGTCATTTCCAAGCACATCGCTGGCTCACAGCCTAACACATTTACAAAAGCCACTTTTTCTTTTTGATGATTCCAATAGTTCTTACTTGCATTCTGCAAACAAACATAAAACCGGATTTTATAAAAATCAATGGCACTTTGCTATAGCGAACACAGTGCTGCTTTCTACCAGCTTCTGCTCAGGGCATCCGCTAGGGTATTTGAAACCCCTGGAATGCAGACCGGCAGAAGGTAAATGCCTCTCTGGATCGCCTAATGCCACACTCTCATGGATTCTCAGCAAAGAGGGTATGAATGGGTACCACCTTGTTTGTTCAGGTAGTGAACTACCATGGAACTGTCTGATTGCACTTGAAGGCAACCCCGAGGGAGTAGGTCTTGACCATTTGTAAGACGTACAAAACAGCCCAATATTTCCAGGACGTTGATGTGAAGACAAGCTTCTATCACTGTCCTAGAGCCCTGGGACTGAACCCCAGAAGATGGGCACCCCAGCCCATCAAGGAGGCATCCATCATTAGAAGGAGGTCTGGGACCCTGGGATGGAATGACATACCCCTCAGGAGATTGTCCCTGGACTTCCACCATTGCAGTGTGCGAAGTGCTGGGGAAGACAAAAAGACAGGGGCATCGAAGTCGTCCCATGTCTGATCCTACTGGACCCTAAGGGTTCACTGAAGGATCCTCATATGAAGTCTGGTATAAGGGACAACTGGGATGGTAGCCGCCAAATGTCCCAGGAGCCAAAGGTATTCTCTTGCACAGACATACTGACAAGTTTCTAACCATAGAATGAGGGTCAGAATGGTGTCTGCCCGAGTTTCAGGAAAGAACACCATGACCTGAGAGGTGTCTAGCACCACTCCTATATACTGGAGAGTTTGTGATGCGTGCATTATAGACTTTGGGTAGTTGACTTTGATGCCCACCATGGAGAATATCTCTAGGGTGCGCTGTCAGGGTGTATTCCAGCATGGGGCATGTAGACGCCTTTAGGAGCCAGTCGTCTAGATATGGAAAGACGTACAGACACCCAGGCGAAGGGCCTCTGCCACTGCCACCGCCACCAGGCACTTCGAAAATACCCTGGAGACTGAAGAAAGGCTGAACGTGAGGGACCGAAATTTGAAAATGACAGCCCTGAAACTGGAATCGTAAGAACAGCCTGTGGGCGGGGGTGCATCAGGATATGAAGGTACACGTCCTTCATGTCCAAGGAACAGAGCCAGTCACCCGTATCTAGCAGGGGGAGCAGCTGAACTTCTAGCACTGTATGTAGAGGTGGAGACCTCTGAGATCTGGAATGGGACTTAAGTCCCCCATCCATTTGGGAACCAGAAAAACTCAGGAGTAATATCCTGAGCCTCTTTGATAGGTGGGAACTGGTTCTATGGCAGGTTTCTGTAACACAGCATCTATTACTGCCTGCAGCAGCGCAGCATGGTCCAGAGGGTAGTGTGATACCCGAGGTGCAAGGGAAGAGGAGGAGGACTGGTTAAGTCCAACGTATGACCGTACTGGATTAATTTAAAAAGTCAGAGATCTGATGCGATCCTTTGCTAACCTCCGAGGTGCAGGGAGAACCTGCCCCCGATGGCCAAAGAGGGGGTCTGCTCCTCCATGGCCGGAGACAGGCCTGCAGGCCAAAGGGTGTCCTGCCGAGGAGCAGCAGGGATATACTGGCATGGTTTCGGGATATATCTTGGGCTCAGCAGGGCTAACTGAGCCTTACTTTTGTTAGCACGCTTCCTCCGAGTAGTAGGTCTACCTGTGAAGGATAGTGGAATTGGTTCCTTGATAGAACCTTTATCACAATATGTGGACTCTTATATAACACCTTTTGTTACACAATTGGGTTCATACTTGAAGGATACAGGTGACATATTAAACATTTTTGGATGACACTGTGGTAGGCAAGGACTCCTTTTTAGTCACTATGGATGTGGAATTCCTATATACAAATATCCCACAAGAAGAGGCACTTCATTGCCTGGCATTTTTCCTTAATACAAGGGGAGAGGAGGAGGAGCCCCCTACTGAATTTTTGTTGAAACTATCAGAATTTGTTCTAAAATTCAATTATTTTACTTTTTCCGGGAATAAATATCTGCAAACAAAGGGTACAGCGATGGGGGCAACTTTTGGCCCCAGTATAGCAAATCTGTATATGGGAAAGTGGGAGAACCATTTTATCATAGATGCAGATGTCAATCCATATTTTCACTCTGTTGAGCTTCACCATAGATTTTTGGATGACATTTTGCTGATTTGAAAAGGGGACCTCAAGGAACTGGAGGATTTTTTTTTACATATTACAGGAGAGTAATAAACATTTTTGTTTTTCATATGTGGCAAATAAAAATGAGGTTAAGTTTTTGGATCTAACTATTTTGAAAACAGAACTTGGATATGTGGAAACAGATGTGTATAGGAAGGAGTGTGAAAGAAATAATCTCCTTCTGGCTTCTAGCTGCCACCCCAGACATGTGGCAACTAACATCCCAAAAGGTCAGTTTCTACGACTTAGGAGAAACCGCAGTGATTTATCTAAGTATGATACAGCAGCAGCTGACTTTCAGCAGAGGTTCCATGAGAGAGGATATGGTCACACTCAGGTGCAAAACGCATACAGGGATGCTAGGACCCTGGACAGAAGGCATATCCTGGCACAAGGACAGGATGAGGTGGAGAACTCTGAAAATCTTGATATTTTAAATTTTGTGATCACATACTCTATCCATGCAGGGAAGACAGCAGAAGTAATAAAACAAAACTGGAATATTTTGAAAGAGGATGTAGATTTGCAACAGTACCATGACAGACCCCCAGGGCATGTCATACAGGAGGGCCCCAACTCTTAAGGATTCCTTGGTCCATAGTAGACTTGAGATTCCTAAACCCAAAACCTGGCTGCAGAAGAAAGCAGTAGGGTGTTTCAGATGCTCTAAAGGTATGTATTGTACATCTGTCTCCCCTGGAAAGGATTTTAAAGACCCACATTCAGTTAGGACATATATCATAAAGGATTTGATTACATGTGACACAAGCGGTGTCATTTACATGGCCACATGTACTTGTGGGTCTTTCTACATAGGGAAGACAAAGAGGCAGCTAAAGGTGCGGGTGGGGGAGCGTGTACATGCTATTAAAAATAATGATTTAACATATGCTACAGCACTGCATGTTCACCAAGCTGGAAATAGAAACTCACATTCCTTCTCATTTAGAGGGACTGAGAGAGCCATTCAGAAACTGGGGGCTGATTATAATAATTGGATTTTGGAGCAGGAGCGATTTTGGATTTTTATCTGGGGCATGTAAGGCCCTGGTTTGAATGATCACTTTGATTTAACACCCTATCTAAAACATAGAAAATGAGATGTTGATATAAAGAATCTCAAAAATAATGATGTTTATGGACAATGAATTTATTAACTGGAAATAGAATTATTAATTGGTATCTTTGTTCTTTATTTCCAGAACTGATTTTGTTTACAAACTACATGAACAAGGATGTGTACTTCCAATTGTCTCCCCTTATGACTCCTCACCTAAAAGGTCTTTGTAATTTTTATGTACATATTTTTGGACAACAGTTTTTGTCTATCGTGTGTGTTTTTTTTCTTTTGGGATTTAATATGGTGTATAAATTTTGAACTGTGAAGTTTTTCTGTCTCATACACACCACATGTATGGTTTATATTACAGTAAATCAATAGCTGTGGGTGTGTGGATTCATTGTTTTATGGCACTGTCACTTTAAATTTTAACTTTTTGCTCATTAATGGTTGTCGTGGACCAGTGACATCATCAGGCAGGATGTATAAAGAATGTGCCTGTTTTATGTTGTACAGACCCTTTGAAAAAGGATTAATTTCCAAAACGTGTCAGAGTACACTGTATTTTACTGACACAGAGCAGTTTAATAAATATTTGCACATTTTGGATATATTCCGTCTTTGAGCAGACCTTGAGAGTGGATGGTGAGTGCCGGATTTTGCCTCATATATGCTTCAGTTGTAGCCAGGCACCTGACCCCAGTGCAGCTGCTTTTTTGTGGAATTACCTGTGAAGAAGCGTCCCCGAAAGGATCCCCTGTATGCAGGCTGCGCCTGAGGTTGCGATACAGGGTTCCAAACAGACTGAAGGGTAGACCCAAGTCTTGCAGGTCTTTCAGAATGTTTTGAGTCTGTGGCCCAAAGAGTTTGTCCCTGTTAAAGGAAGCAGAAGGGATGGACTGTCTTACATCCTGCAAGAATCCTGAAACCCTCAGCCATGCATGGCATCTGAGGCAAACACCCGCAGAGGAGGCTCTAGCCGAGAAATCGACAGCATCAGAGGTAGCCCAAAGCAGCTGGTGGCAGACAGCTGTCATTGAAGTTCTCCTGAGATATGGCCTTGGGGAGGGGACTGGACCGAATCTGGAGTAGCCTTAAGGATCTCCACCTGATATTTGAGGAGGTGGCCCATATAATTCAGAACGCAAATGGACATAATAGTGTTACAGAAGATATCCAGTTTCTTGGATTCTGTATCCGCGGGTGGAGCACACATATGTTGCGGTCTAGCGGATCTATCGTAAGCCGCAGTTAGCAACCATGGAAACCGCCTGTGGAGGTGTAGAAAGATAAAGGTTGTCCATAGGGGCCCCCTAAAGTCTGTCCACCTTGCGGGGATGGGAGGGAATCTGGAACAGTTGTTGCCAGGCAGCCAATATGGCCTCCTCAAAAGCATCCACAAGAGCTGGCCCGGTGGCGCTGAGGGTTGAGGCACTGGACGCCATACCTCGCTCCATGCCGGTGACCCGGGTTCGGGAGTGGACTCGGGCCATCGGTGGGTCAGCCAGGGGGAAGACAGGCTGGAGCGTCCCACGACAGCTCGCCTACTCCGGGGAGGGTTGAGGCCACAGCCCGAACACTTGCCTGACTCCGAGTGGAGGCTCAGAGTACTGCAAGCCCCTAGTGGTAGGGGACGGGCAGCCGCTATACAGTGCGACGTCGACGCTCTGCACCTTGACATCAGGGGTCCTGCGCTGTAGGGGAGGAAAAACAACCTGCCATCGCCGGGAAGACGGAGCCCCGGAGACGTGCCCTCAATGTGCCTTCACCCACCCGATGACCCCAGACCGAGGAAACACAAGGTATAGGGTAATAGGGGCTCTGCCCCATCCCCACACGGGGGGTAAACCGTAGTGCCATGAGGTTCCTGGGGTCATTAAGGTAGGGTGGATGGCAGAGGAATGTCTGCCTAAGAGCTTCCGATGGGTCGGAGATGGTAGGCCGGGAACAAGTGGCACAAACAGAGATTTCAAAAAAAAAAAATAGCATCCACAAGGGGAGGGACGAATAGTGTGGAGCTGTGTGGAATACCAAGGTACTGGGCCAAGTTTTTTCTGGAGGCATCCTGTTCCGAAGTTTGGAATTCAAAGGGTATTGCAGATGTACCATAATATCCGAAAAGGAAGAGTCATCTGGAGGAGAACAGGGGAGGTCCTGCGGAGCAGCCCCATGAAGGGAAGACGCCTCTGAGGAGGGCACTTGGGATCCATAATCTTGATCCATCTCCTCCACCAGCAGGTCTGCCATATCCCATTCTTGCGGCCAATTCGTACTCCCTGGGATGGAACCCCTGCTTGGAGGGGCGGAGGCAGGGACCACAGCCTCCCCATAGGTTTGGCGAACGGAAGACCTGGAAGGTACTGCACAAAAAGCCTGGATGTCCACTATAGCCAAGTGACCCCCGGAAGAAGAAGGGGTCATGGACCAGATGGATACTACCGATGGAATGGCAGAGGGCAAGGGATCTAGCCAACTCGTTGGTGTGGAGGGGTGCACATAAGACACCAACACTGTCATAGATGGAGAAACCATCATAGGGCTCCTGTCCATGGGATTTTGAGGTGGAGCCAATGACCGTCGACAGGAACACCATCGAAAATCAGTAAGGCCAGGAGTCACCGTCGACGGGAGAACCGTCGACACAAGACCGTCAATGAGACGGTGGAAATTAGGGCCACTGTCGACAACGGACAGCCAGACTGAGCCATTGACAGGGGAACCATAGATGGGAAAGCCCCAGACCATCGATGAGACAGTGGAAAAATAGGACCACTCCCTACACTGGTGACCCCCTTTTGGGAGGGAGGATCGACCAAAGGCACCTCTCCTCCTCTAGGAAGAAGGGGATGCTGTGTTACGCTACTTGACTGCCACCTGATGAACAGAGGGGGTAGGGGCAGCCACCACATGCCAAGCACACACATATGAATGCATCACTGCACACTGACACTCTCAGTAAAGAAATCAGAGGAGAAACTTCCTGGTCTGCGGGATGGTGCCAGCACCCGCCGCAGGCCCACACACGACTGTCAGTGCAGGTTACCCACCACACTGTGGCCCTAGGTAAAGGATGGATAACCTATACGTCCATGAGAAAGTACACAGGATCGGGTTAACAAGTTGTGGTGCCCTGGGCAATGTTGAATTGTGGGGCCCCCCTTCTGACCTGACCAATAGGCTGGTGTTTCCAGCCCCCAAAAGCTGAACGGTTTCTGATGCCTTAAAATTTGGAAGGGTTTCCAGCTACTCTGAATGCCATTCTTGGTGTGGAAATAGAAGGTTATAATGTTTGAAGTTGGATGGTTGGAGTACTTCACACTGAGTGTCGGCACTCAGCACAGCCATGCATTACTGGCCCCTCCACACCAACATCCCACCACCCGGATAGATAGTAGCCTGCCCTGTGGGTGTGTGGTAGGCAATCCTGACCCCCAAGTCTCCAGTCTAGGGGGCACAGATGTGTGGAGTTAGCAGCATTATCAACTGCACCACTGCAACTAAATGTAGCAGTACACTGGGCTTATTTTCTCCATCTGCTGTAATGATTAAGGGATCCAACCCTTATCAGTCTGCTTTAGTATTTGGGGCCTATACTTAACGTGGCCATCAGAAAACTGAAAAAAAAAAAACACAGTTTGGATGTTTTGATTATCAACTTCCAGTTTCTGTAGTGGGCCACAGCAGCGCTGGTATCCAGTGGCTATCTAGGGAAAGCTCTGTATATCTGAAATGGCTATAGGGTTGGAAAATGTGGTGAACAAGAGGGAGAGGGAGGGAGGGGAAGAGAGAGAAAGAGAACGTGTACATATCATATACCCAGCTGTATAAGGCATTCAATTTATTCCGCTGCTAAATGAAGGCTAGCCTGCTCCTCTAGAGAAGAAAAATTCAAAGGAAAAACAAATGGTGGGGGAGAGAAAGGAAACCATCTCAGTGTGCAAACCAGCAGTGTTGAATAAAAATATTTATTATCCCTTGCCTTATAACGCAAGCTTCAGTGCAGCACCAAAAAGACAGCAGAAAGACAGCATTCCCCATGTTCTATGTCCTCTGCCAATACAATACCTATTTAGTTATTTTCTCTTTGCAGTCCACAAAGAACAGTACATACGAACATATGAAGAAGCTAGCAGAAGAAGGCCATTTGGTCTATCAAGTCTGTCCGTATTGCAGGGTCCACAGCTTGAGCTACTGTCCTCCCTCCCCACTCCTCCCATCCTCCCTACCCATGATCCTTACTTCCCCCTGTGCCTATCCCAGCTTCTCTTAAAGCTGCCCACTGTCTTCAACGAGATGACCTCTTCTGGCAGTGCACTGTAAATATCCACCACCCTGTTTGTAAAGAAGTGCTTCCTGACCTCCCTCCTAAACCTCCCACCCTCCAGCTTAAGACTAGCTTTTAGTTGTATTGCTTGATTAATTTTTTGACCACATTGAGTCCAGAAATGTGTTATAAAACACAAACTGACTGTTACAGTAGGGCCAGCAGAGGTCTACATACGTTAAAAAAAGAAAAAAAACTTGGGCAGAGCAATTTTATTGGACAATTCTGGTCCTATAAACTTTTTTTTAATGATTTTGTAAAAGTTCCCAGAAACAGTTTATGGAAGTGAAGTTGGCATATTTTCAACATGGAGTAGGGGTCTTCTTATTAGCCTTTTTTTTGTTAACAGTATTTGCAGGTGAATTTCGACTTCCTAATAATAATGTCTGCATTTAATACAGACAGGTGTGCCTGAAACTACACTAGCTTTTACTAGAAGTCTGCAACAGACAAATACATGTCTCCTTCTCCTTGTAGCTAAAACTACTGTAGCTTTTACCACAGTCCCTCCATCAGCCTCCCACTCTAGGCTCCCTCCCTCCACCCAGCTCCCCTCAAACCCAGGGCCACAAAACACAGCAACTGGATAAGGATTTCTTTTACTGTACAATGGCATCCAAAGACACTTTCAGACTTTATGAAGGCTTGATCAACAATTGCGGATGGCTACCATGATTTTCCTACCTTTACAATTGTCCACGTTGTTTGTTCCGAAGTTCGAACTCTTATTCCACTTCCTTGCCCCCCCACACAACTTCAGACAAGCTCTCTGCTTGACTGCGCCTGCCAGGCTCTGGAGTCTGACCACGAGTTCAGCGTTCTCTGGGTGCTTGATGATGCCCTGCACTACACCGCGCCTTGGCCCTCTGCCCAGTGTATTTGTTCAGGAATCAGGACACTGCTTCTCCAAGCGGAAAGCTGCTCTGCTCCATTAGTCAAGCCTGTGCTATTATCCCTCCAACCATCCATAATCCCGACCGGCCGACTGCTGACCTGATAATATAGTGGTCAGATCAGAGCTCTGCGACGGCGTTCTCAGTGTCTGAAGAAGTCTCTGATTGATAGAATCTCTCCACATGCCAATGATTCAACCACCACGGCGAAGATGCAGCGTCCTCTAGCCTAGGGCATTCAAACACCCGCCCCTGGCTAGCCACACCCTCTACCTGAACATGATGGCCAATCATGAGCATCAAAAAAGTGGCGGACCTGACTGAGGACTGATATTTCAACGTCCACATTGCTGCAGTACCTGTCCCCGACCACTGAAAGAAAGGAAAAAAGTCTGTGAAAATCAAAGAAGCCCACAGAGACAAACAGACGCACCGCTGGCTGGACTGTACGGTCGGAGCCCCTCCGTCAGGTGACAAATTATATGGGCAGTTGGCCAGTCGCTGCTTACAAAAAAAAAAAACCGAACCTCAAAATGGGAAATGACAAGGAAACTCAGGGGCCCTGGGCAACTGCCCCATCTGCCCTACGTTCAGAGAGTCTCTCTCCGTATAATTTATTTTAAAAAAATTTAGACTCTTTATTGCCCTACGTTGTACCCTCTCAATCAATTTTATTGCACCTATATTTTGAGGTGCACAACAGGGAGAACAGAACTCCAAGACAGCATGTCTTGACAACATCAATAAGTAAACTCAGCGTTGTTGCTCACTGTTGCCCACCCACTGTCTTTTATAGTGTATGGGCAACTCTGCGCCACAATTTAGAGTTTAAAAAGACCATGGCCGGCCCGGTGGTGCTGAAGGGTGAGGCGCTGATGCCACACCTTGCGCCATGCCGGCAACCTGGGTTCAGGAATGGACTCGGGTCGCAGGGTGTTGGCTCGGGGGGAAGCAGGATTGAGCGCCTGACGGCTTGCTCTCCTTCTCTGGGGAGGGGTGGGAAGCTAGCCCCACCGCTAAACCGCCACCATCTGGGGACCTCGTATGGTGCTGGTGCAGTCAGGGAAGCAGCAGCGAGGGTTGACGTTGGCAGAGGATAAGAGCGGATGCATGTCTCAGCGTGCGTCTGGCTCGCTGGTCCTCATTGCACACCAATGCTGGGGGACAGACAAGCACAACAGAACTGGGAAAAAATCCCCATTTCTCCTAGGCGATGATCTCTCTGGCCCACCAAATCCACCAGCCAAGGGCAGACTCCACTGTGCAGGCACACGCTCCCCTGAACGTTGAGGGAGGTTAGGGGGATCTCTCCTCACCCCACTCGAGGGGTTATCCGGGCCTCTAGAATTACAGGAGTAGCACTGTATGCACTCTAGGAGCAGACCCTGTGGTGATGGGAATGTGTGTGCGGCTATGTAGCGATCCGAAAGAGTTGAGAGACTGGGGCAGTAAGGCAGAAAAAGAATAATTAAAAAAAAAAAAAAAAAAAAAGAGAGACCACGGAAGCCATCATTGATCGTTCGTTTTTCTCGTCAAAAGTGACAGATGAAACTGACAAGGGGGAACAATAAAACAAGCAATCATCTTGGCTGACAGGAACAACTGAGCGCACAAGGGCATTCCACGTTGTTGTACCCTTGTAGTGACGTACTCAAGATGGCACAACAGATGTTTCTTTTTTTTCCCATTCAGATTTTTATCCTCCTTAGCCCTGGCAGGGGCTTTGGTCATCCCGAGGTAGGAACTCGCTCTCAGGTCTCACCGCGGCTTGCCCCCCCCCCCCCGTGGCGGGGCCAGGAAGGTGGTGCCCTCCCCGGAGACCCAATCCAGACCACCCGGGGTCAGCGGACCATCATGGAGTCCTGCCAGGCTTATTTTCCTCGTCCCCCCTCCCTACCGACGTGATTAAGTTGGAGTGAGCTTCCTGACCCATACTGCCCTCCAGTCACCACCAGAGGGCAACCGGTGAGCGGGACGATGTGTACCCTCCACCTGAGAGAGGAAAGCAGCCCTCCGGATGCTCAATCCTCTCTCCCCCTGCTGACCTGGGCTCGTTCCCGAACCCGGGTCGCCGGCATGGTGTGAGGTGTAGCAATCAGCGCCTCAACCTCCAGCGCCACCGGGCCGGCTGGTACAACAGATGTTTGAACAACAGATGTTTGACATCACTACTAGGGTACAACAACGCTAGGAATTCATTTAATTCAATGAACAACAGCCCTCTCCCACCCACTATAAATAGGTGAACAAGGTGGCCAGCAGCAAGCTGTTTGCAATGAGTGGTAACATGGGTAGCAGAAGGTCACTCCCTGAAACTGGCGGGGGATGGGAGGTTCAAGAAGGATGCCAGGAGGTACATTTTTAAAGGAAGCGTGGCGGTGGACTAGAACTAGCTTCCAGCGGAGGTTATCAGGGCTGAAACAGTGGGACGGTTCAAAAGGGGATGGCCTAGGCACATCTGAATAATGTGTATGGGGGCAGATGGGGGAGGTAGGGAAGACTGACAAGACCACAGTTCCAAAATTAGACAGCCTCTGAAGGAATGCAGTGAATCTACTATCCCTGTCTATGTTTCTACATATGTATATATCTATAGCAGCTGAGGTGATTCAATGCATGTTTCTCCTGTTTCTGGACATTTGTTTATTTTTTTTTATTTGTTTGTTGGTTTAAGCAGATTAAAGTGGACTAGGTCACTACATCCCATTTTCACCCACATCCAGAGACAATAAAACAAAAATGAATACAAAATATTACATAATTCAAACATATATGTACAATTGTTGCAAAAGACATGCACAGTCAGAGGTATTACACAAATAATTGTGAAGTTCATCTTTGAACTGGAATTTTGTTTGTTCTAGATCCCTGCTTGTTGCCAAGGCAATTGTTTTGGACTAATACTGGAAAATGACCATTTGTGCTTTTCAATGTGGCTTCTAGCCAAGACCCAGTGGTCTGTGGAGCGGTGGATCTGATTTGGCTCTTGTCTGTTATTAAGGTTCATAGCCGCTGGTATAAACTGTAGGACTAGGGGAAAGTAACCGTAAGCCATTACAAAGTAGGCATCTGTATGATGAAGACGGGGCAGCCGAAGCAAAGTGAAATGGGGCACTAGTGCTCATTGTCCAAAATAACAGCTGATACTGTACATCTGACTCCAAACGTCGGGCTCTTTAATACTTGATAAACAGGAGACTTTTTGAATTTAAAAGGCCACAACAAACTCTAGCCAGAGCCAATATGGCTGTGGCGAGCTTGAAGAAGCTCCAAGTAATGAGCGCCGCTGAATGCCATCCCACATACACCATGCAAGGAAACCTTCAGCATTGACAAATGCTTGTTTTTTTATTATCTTTCCACGGCTTCCAGCAGTCTAACTGAGATGAAGACATACTCTATGATTGTATACTGCAGTCACTAAACATTTTAGCATAATTCATCTTGCTCTGTGCTGTATATTAGAATGTAATCCAGTCTACCCATTGCTGACCAGGGAAATTCTAAGTTGGAAGAGCATCTCTGACAGATAGCAATGTTCGCAGACAGGGGTGCCAGAAGACTGAAATAGAGGGGGGTGCTGAAAACTGGAAAGGCATTTGTTAGGGTATAAAGGGCATTCTAGGATCGTGGATATGTTGTTCATCTACACTATTTGGCATGTCCCTTTCCCTTTAAGGATCGCCAGAAGGTCTTCAAGCTGGCTTCTCCCACCCACCCGGATGGTATATCCCTCGGCTCCGCCCCATGATGCCAAATCTTCCTTTCTGCTGGAAGATTCAGGTTGCCTCCTTTGTGCTTCCACATTTTGTAGGCCCTGGCATCAAAACCTTCGGTTATTCCGAAAATTCATCTAGTTCGCATTAGCGATCGTGAGTGCTTATCTTCGATTATGGAAAACAAGTCTTCCCCTGGATTTCGCCGGTGTTCATGCGGCCAGAAAATGTCGCACACCGATCCCCACACCGCGTATGTCTATTGCTTGGATGTCGACCATGACACCTCGAAGTGCGATTTTTGTCTTGCATTTCACCCTAACGTCCTCGACGACCATCTCGCATGCCTGAAGTTGGGGAGGCCAGAAAAATGGAACCTTCCAGTGAAATCAAAGGAGGCTCAGTAGTCGGTTTCCGTGGCCACGGGATCCGCCGAGCAACTGGAATGCATGCAAGCCTTCGAGGAGGAAGTGGCTCGTGCCGCGGAATCTTCCTCTCTGAGCTTCTTCGTTCTGCTCAACCTGGGCTGCACCTTCTCGGGTTCCTTCCAAGAGTTGCGCCAGTCTCTCCCGACTAAGGGAGAGGGTCCTGAGGGCATGCACTCCTCTCGGTCCCGCAAGCGGGAAAAGGACCCAGGATCGTCTTTGTCTCGGTGAAGAGTTCCTAGGATCAGGAGAGATCTTGGTCCCAGGAACCGGCTGTCTCGACTTCAATCGAAATTGCCTCTTCGACCGCTGGCTTTTCGGCTTTGCTGTCTGGCCAGTCGACCGACGAGATTAAAATAAGCATCGACCCGATCGATCCACTGTCCCCGATTCCGGTCAACAATTCTCTCAATTGGACTCCAGTCCTTTCTTTGTCCGACGAGGAGACCCAGCCCGCTGGGAATCCCATCGAGAAAGTGATCCTGACCCTGGGAAATCACTGGTCCCGTCGGTGTCTCCTGGGCGACCGAATAGGCCTGTCCGATCTCGATTGAGGTCTAGGACCCCCTCAACTGACAGGCCGAGAAAGAGACACAAGCGCTCAAAAAAGAGGCGATGCCATCGGTCGTCCTCGTCCTCCTTGGATGAGGAGAGGCTCCAGCGGAAACTCCATTGGGGCTACAAGGACCTCATGTGGCAACAGCTGATTCTGTCCAGGCACAAGCCGACCCCGGTTTCTATCCCGGCCATTACTTGGCTTTCGCCTCCCAGGCCGAAGTCGACTCCTTCGGAGCCGATTAAGTCGGCTCCCCCGACCGCGGAGCCAGCAAAACCTCCAGTTCAGCCTAAACCGGTCTCTCCACTGATCGTGCTGGAACCACTGCCCAAGCAGCCTGTGGGAAGGACTCCTTCTAAAGAAGACAGACCAGACACCGGGCTTCCCCGGTGTCATTCGGCCACTGTCACCCCGGACCGCCCTCGGCGAGTTGAAGGGGACCTGGATGGTCGACCGTTGTACAGATTCCTTGGATTCGAATGAGACCGGCCTACATTCTCATCCCAGGGATGACGAATCGGCTGGTGAGATAGAGATGGAGGAAGGACCTTCGTCCTTTCAGGGCATTCTTCACCTCATCTATAAGTCTACAGGGAAGCCCCTGGAACCGATCCAGAAAAAGGCAGCGTACCTGCTCACGGACATCCTCAAGAGAGGGGATACCCCGACGGAGGCCATTCCCGTGGCCGAGGCCATAGTGGGCCTGGCCTTAGAACTCTGGCAGCGCCCCGCCTCCTGTCCAGCTTTGTCTGCCTGCATGGTCCGCAAGTATGCGGTGCCCATGGGGTCCCTCGCGGGGGTTACACAGCACGCTTCGGCCGGAAGTCTGGTGACCGCCTCTGTCTTCAGGCATATTGGCAGTTCTGCCGACACTGACTGACCTCCCAAGAAGGAATCCAAAAACTTGGATCATTTGGCTCGAAAGGTCTATGCGGCCTCATCTTTAGGCCTCTGTCAGGCAAGTTCGGCTGTCATCATGGCACACTTCTCCCATGCCTTCTTAGGGTCTTTGGATGAATTCCTCCCACACCTCCCCGCGGGCATGCAGATCATGGTCAAGCAAGTCCGGGACCAGGGCCGGGCTGTTGCCAAATAGCAGTTTCAGACAGCCCTGGACACTGGGGACTCTTGTGCCCGCTCACTGGCAGCCGCAGTTGCCTCTCGCCGCAGGACTTGGCTATGACTCTCCTCTTTCCCAGCAGATATTCAGCACAAACTAGCTAATGTGCCTTTCCTGGACACCGATCGTTTTGGCCCAGGTGTGGCTGGTCACCTTCAGCGTATTGAGCAGTACAATGCTACCTTAGACACCACTTCTGCTAAAGGTTCTTCCAGTAAGAAGCGGCAGAAGAAGCCCTTTCGGCATTCTCCTCCTGCGGCCCAGCAACCCTCCTTTCAAGGAGGGCAGCAGCAGGTTCAAGCTTGGCACCCCCGGCCCAAGTTCGGGCCCTCCCAGGTCCGTAAAGGAGGCTAAGGTTAAGGTCCTGGATCCTCCTCCTCCAAGCCTGCTCAGTGATGGGGCGGGGGCTACCACCCCCTCTCCCGTCACACCAACTCTGGGTCCTCCCATGGGGGGGCCGGCTCCACCACTTCCTTTCCGCCTGGTCCACTATCACCATGGACAGGTGGGTCTTGGAAGTGGTCGGTCAGGGACTGCCTCTGGAATTCGAGCAGTACCCTCCAAGCTGAGCCCGTGCCCCATGGGAGGAAAGAGCATTTGTCCATACTCAATCGGCTCTCTGAGACGACATCGCTCAGCTCCTCCTCAAGGAGGCAGTAGCTCCAGTGGTGGATTCTCCAGGAGACCCAGGCTTTGTCGCCAGGTACTTCCTGGTGCCCAAGCGGACGGGGGTCTGGCGCCCAGTTCTAGATCTGCACGACCTGAATCTGTATCTCAGGTCACGCACCTTTTGGATGGTCACTCTATCCCAGATCATACCATCCCTGGAGCGAAACATGTGTTTATGTTCACTGGATCTGCAGGACATGTTCTTTTATGTCCCAATCCGTCCGTCTCATTGGCGGTTCCTCCGCTTCAGAGCCGAAGGGACCCCTATACAAGTTCCGAGCCATGCCGTTTGGCCTGTCATCGACCCCACGGGTCTTCACCAAATGCATTGCAGTGGTGGTAGCCCATCTCAGGCGTTGGGGGGTCAGAATATATCCCTACCTCGATGATTGGCTCTTAGCAGGTCCTACCCGGCAGGAGGTGGAGAGGTCCAGGGATCTGACCCTCTAGACCTGCTCCCAACTCGGCCTCCTGATCAACGAGGCCAAGTCGGAACTCGTGCCCTCCCACGTGATGTGCTTAATCAGGGCAGAGCTCGACTCTCATCAAGCCAGAGCTCGGCTCCCAGCAGACAAGGTGGAGGTTCTCTCCTCCTTTGCCCAGTCATTTCTGGTTGGGCAACTGTGCCCTGCCCGGGACTTTCTGCGCCTTCTGGGTTACATGGTGGTGTGCACCTCCATAGTCCGTTGGACCTGGTGGCACATGCACCCCTTCCAATGGGAGCTGGCTACCCAGTGGACTCGGTGCCACGGTCATTTCAACCAGCTGTTCATTGTAACCCAGAAGATGTGGGATGCTGTCCAGTGGTGGACCGCCCCAGACTGGTTGCAGGAAGGGATCCCGTTTGTCCGCCCCGAGCTGACAGTCGTCCTCATGACCAATGCCTCTCTCATGGGCTGAGAAGCCCACAAGGGGACAAAAGGGCCCATGGGTTCTGGACCCCTGAGGAGTCCCAACACTACATCAACCTGTTGGAGCTCAGAACAGTCGAACTGGCACTGTCAGCTTTCGCTCCTCAGCTCCGGGGTCAAGTGGTTTAAGTCCAGATGGACTATACCATGACCATGTACTACCTCAATAAACAGGGCAGCACGCATTCCCGTCTGCTTTGCAGGTAGGTGCTCCGCATCTGGACCCTCGTCCGCCATCTGGAGGCAAATCTCCTAGTCATTCATGTGGCAGGGGCCTCAAACCATCTGGCGGATGCTCTCAGCTGCTTAGGCGAGACATCCCATGAGTGGTCTCTCCATCCAGAGGTAGCTTACAGCCTGTTCTCCCACTGGGACAAACCAATGGTGGACCTGTTTGCCTCCAGGGAAAACACCAAGCTGAGGCTGTTTCATGCCCGCCCCCCTCATCAGGGCTCGCTGCAGGGGGATGCCTTCTCGAGGCCGTGGATCCCAGGCCTCTTCTACGCCTTCCCTCCATTTCCCTTGATCCACAAGGTGCTCCTCAAGGTGAAGAGGGACAAGGCGAAGGTGATTCTGGTAGCCCCATACTGGCCGTGCCAGTTCTGGTATCCAGATCTCCTCAGCCTCAGTTCCAGGCCCCCAGATCGGCTTCCAGCATGCCCAGACCTGATATCTCTCAATCAGGGGAAGGTATACCATCCGGACCTTCAATCCCTGCACCTCACAGCCTGATACCTGAGCAGCTAGAGTTCCAGGCTTTGGGTCTTTCCAAGGATGTCCTCACCGTGGTGGAGGCATCCAGAAAGGAATCGACCAGGAAATGTTATGCCTTCAAATGGAAAAGGTTTTCCATTTGGTGTCAGGGAAAGGGCCTGGACCCTCTGTTCTGTCCAGTGGCTAACGCTCTCGACTACCTTTGGTCTCTGTCCAAAGGGGATCTTAGGTCATCGACCCTTAGGGTGCACCTGTCAGCCATCTCTGCTTACCGGGCCCGGGCCGGTCAGCTGACATGAGCGCAGGAGACAGTGGTCGGGCCCTTTTTCAAAGGCCTAGATCACATATCCCCTTCGGTGTGTGAACCTCCACCTCCATGGGATCTACTGCTGGTACTGGCAAAGCTCATGGGCAAGCCATTCGAACCAATGCACAAGTGTGAGTTGTCACACTTGTCGTGGAAGACGGCCTTCCTGGTGGCTATCATGTCTGCCAGAAGGACAGGGGAGCTCCAAGCGCTCTCGGTGGACTCCCCTGATCTGGTCTTCCACAGGGACGAGGTTGTCCTGTGCCCCGTGCCCCCACCCGAAATTCCTTCTGAAGGTGGTTTCAGAGTTTCACCTTAACCAGGTGTTTGACTCTGCCAGTGTACTACCCTAATTACACCTTGGAAGCCGAATACAGGCTCCATACCCTGGACCTGAGACGAGCCCTCTCCTATTATAAGGAGAGGACGGTGAAATTCAGGAACAGGTTCACCAGCTGTTTGTCACCTACGCTGAAGCCACTTCTGGCAGACCTGCAGCAAAATGGACTATTGCAAGGTGGATTACATCTTGCGTAAGTCTGTGCTATGAGTTGGCGGGCATGAAGCCTCCCAAAGGGATAAGAGCTCATTCTACCCGCCATACCGCTGCATCAGTGGCTGCTTCCAGGGACATCTTTATCCAGGAAATCTCTCAGGCTGCTACCTGGAAGTCGGCAAACACCTTCATTACCCATTACCACATCGACCTTGAGTCACACTGGGATGCTGGTTTTGGGGCCTCAGTTCTCTAATCTCTTTTCCCCAAGTGAGTATCAGTGGAGGTGTGCGCCTTGCCTCCCTCCTCCCAGAGAACTGCTAGGAGTCTGCCAAATAGTGTGGATGAACAACATATCCACGATCCTAGAAAAACAGGTTACTCACCTGTAACAGTAGTTCTAAGAGTGGTATATGTTGTTCATCCACACGGACCCACCCGACCTTCCCGGCTGCGGACGCACAAAACCTGGCTTCCAGCGGGCTAAGATCGGGCATCATGGGGCGGAGCCGAGGGATATAACACCCAGGTGGGTGGGAAAGCCAGCTTGAAGACCTTCCGGCAATCCTTAAAGGGAAAGGGACATGCCAAATAGTGTGGATGAACAACATATACCACTCCTAGAACTACTGTTACAGGTGAGTAACCAATTTTTTTTTTTTTTTTACAAACTATTTTTCGATATACACCATAATACAACAGTATAAGATACTGCCAACCACAGAGATTAAAGAGCTAGTGTACTGCCTAAAACTAATTAGATTTTAAAAGCAGCATACCAGTACCTTTTGTATCTGAGGCACTTTTTCTTTTCCCTTTGTTTAATTGGAAGATTGTTCACCTGATGTTAGTAGGTGTGATGTGTGGAACAGCTATTAGCCTGGCAGCTGACATATCTTGCTCTACTGCCCCACACTACATCATCAGCACTGTGACCTCACTGACTATATCATCACTGCTACTTAGGAACAGCAAGTGAGTGACTGCCAGATCATTCACCTGTGATGTCACTGTCAGTGAGATCACAATGCTGATGATGTAGTGTGGGGCAGTACAGTTAGATATGTCAGCTGCTGGTCTAAGAGCTGTTCAACACATCTACCACAGTATTATCACATAGAATACTTTCTGATGAGCAAAAGGAAAAAGAAAAATACTTCAGAAATAAAAAGTTACAACTGACTACTACTTAAAATTTGTATTTTTTTCCTGTCTGCCTGTTTTGGCTCCACTAGCTCTTTAAGTATTGCCAGTGGCAGCCATTCTAATGTCTTCAGCCATTAACTGCAAAAATTGTATACAGCAGTTATAAAATCTGCTTTTAAGTATGTAAGATAGTTAGAAATAATACTGATTATGAATGCAATACATCTTTTGCTAAAAAGTAAAATCGATGTTGATTAACAAATACTGCTGCTTTAAGTGAACAAACCCCTAAAATAATTTCACGGAAAAAATATGGGAAGTACCAGATTTTAAAAGTGTGAAATTATTATCATTCATGTGTTATTCAGACTTTATAACATAAGAAGCATTACTCCACTGAAAACAGGGTGGTGCATTTCAACTGGACAATCTGTCTGTGTACACACACACACAAATGTGTTTAGCACATATGAGCTATGCTCTTTTACTCTGAGGTGTGAAATGGTCATGGTGCCCCTAGTCCAGTAACACATAAAGACTTAGTGAAAATTAATACAGTAGGCTATCCTAAATCTTATCAGCAATTGCACAACATGACATTGCTGGAGGGGCATTTATTTATTTATTTATTGTAGAGATCAGATATACAACCTTTGAGTCAAAGACTCGTTTACAAAGGTACCTCGTCAAAAAAGGAGGGGAGACAACAAAAGTGTGAGGTTAGGACAGGGAAAATGACGGAACAGGTTAGTTACATAAAAAATATACACTTGGAGAGAGCAGACAGCGAGGCTGCACTGGATTCAACTTGTGGAAGGTACCGACATTGGTACGACAACAGGAGACTCAATTTGACAGCAAGTTACAAATTAGTAGGTACCAACATTGGTAAAGCAATAGTAGATACATTATTCATAATTAGCATGTCCAAGCTGATATGTAGATATGTAAGACCGATGGGCGAGGGGGTTGAAAGGTTAGTAGGGTCCGGCATTAGAGGCCGTAGGGAGCGGCGTGGGGCAGCTACAAGCATTTACAACCTCAGCTGTCTATAATATGTTGGCGAAGGGCAATTTTGAAGCGGCCAATGCCAGGGATCTTGGAGATAGTTTCAGGAAGGGAGTTAAACCAGGACGGGGCTCGGTGATGGAAAGATCTTTGGTAGCAAGAGGTCCTCGCTCTGGGAACGTTGAAGGTGGCTGCGGCGGCATACCGGGTTGGCAGGGACCTAGCAGCCTGCTGCAGAGGTCCAGAGACCCCAGGAGGGCAGAGACCTGACAAGGATTTTTTGGCCAGTAGGCAGGTATGATAAATCAGTCTTTCCTCAAGTGTGAGTATTTTTGTGGCGGAGTATAGCAAACAGGTGTGGGTTCTGCTGTGGGCACCGGTAAGGAGCCTACATGCTTTATTTATAGAGGTCTGGACTTTGGATAGGCAGAGGCATCAGCAGCAAGCGTGAACAGGGAGACCATAGTCGGCCAGTGATAATACCGATGAGGTGATGGCTAGTTTTAAAGAAGCGGGTTCAGGAGACAGTCTTTGTGAGTAGAAGACCGACCCCTGGAGTTCATTGCAGGCGTCAGAGCTTTAAGGTGGGCGTGGAAAGTAAGGCCAGAGTCAAAGGTGATGCCCAGGTACTTATAGGATGTAACCTGCTCCAGAGGGAGGGGCATGCTGGTGGTGATGTGAGGAAGTCTCTGGCATTGTTTTGCCGATGAGAAAATAGCATGGACTTAGTTTTCTTTAGGTTCAGGACTAGGCGGTGATTATTGAACCACTTTTCGGTTTGGAGGAAGGCTTTGCAGCATGCTTTGGAGTGGGAGTGGGTCAGGGTGTGATGCAAGGATAACAGCGTCATCAGCACAGAGTAATATTTTACTGGAACAGGAGCTAGGGGAGGTGTTCAGGAATAGGCTGAAAAGGTTGGGCCAAGGATGGAGCCTTGGGGGACACCCGGGCGTAGCGGAAGGTAGGAGGAGAGGGTCCCATTTAGTTTGACTCTTTGGGACCTGTTGTGTAGATAGCTTGCGAACCACTTCAGGGGGCCGGCTGCGAGACCTAGAGTACTGAGGGAGTTTAGTAGCAGGGGGTGGCACACCGTGTCGAAGGCCTTGGACAGGTCTATAAAGGCATGTTTACATCATTGTACTACTTCTGTTATAACAAATATGACTTCTTTTAGATTCCGACAGAAACACTGTATTTTTCTTACTAGGAGGCAGTATAGTGCAGTGGTTAAGAACACAGATCTACAAAGCAAGAGACCTGGGTTTGAATCCCATCAGTCCCCACTTGCATACTGTGTGACCCTCAGCAAGTCACGTAACTTCCTTGTGCTCCCAGGTCGCACCTAGAAACAAGCTCTGGCTTAGTGTGCCTTTCCTAGTTAAACAATTTCCCCTTTTCCTTTCCATATGTCTGTCGGGGTTATATCAGAAAGCTGGTATGCATAAGAAAGATGGCAAATTAAGTGATACTGCAGTCAGCCACATTTGAATGAAAATAAGTGCATCGGATTGTGAATAACATTAAGTGCTGCAAGTATAGTTCTGTTTGCTATTCATGCTAAAAAAAATATTAAAGTGATTACAAGGTCTTTTAAAGGTGATGATTTCCCTGTTTCACAAAGGCATTTGTTACATCTATATTAAAATTAAAACATTACTGGATCTCATTTTCAGTACCAACCATATGGCTTTTTAATACAGCAAAAATCATGGTTTGGTGTCAGAAGAACACCCTTTCAATAAGTGTATTTATTTATTAATGCACCACTCATGGTTGCATTTGTTGGGTTTTGATTCATTCAACTTTACAAAAACATACTGCTACAGGGGAAATCTTTATTTAAAAAGAAACACAGGTTAACAGTTGAGAAAGCACAATGTGCTGCACTGCTCTGAAGGCTATTAAGAAGAACTAGCAACTGACTGATTAATTACAGTCATAAAACTGTCCTCCAGCCAGCCAACTTCAAAGGTAACAGTCACGAAAACACCTTTTTTCAAGAGAAAGCAGGATGGCTGTAGGCTCTGCCCACAGCCATATAAAGGATGCGGAACACCTAAACGTTGTGAAATACTGTATTTTATTTTTCCTATGTGCTTTCTGCCTGGGAAATTACTAATGCCTATCTGTGCACAATGCTCTGGCATAGTCTCTTGCAGGCAGAGATGGCTTCGCCCCCTTTCTGCACACTCTAATATGGCAGATGCAGGGTAGCTCAATGGAACAGCCAAGTTCATCGACCACTTTTGATGATCCTAAATCCTTTCATGCACCTTTTTCTAGATCAACCTGAACAGTGATCCCAATGGTTTCTCCATCAAATTATTTCTACCTTTTGTAGGCTAGGCTGCTACTGCAGCCAGCGTCCCAAAGATACAAACATACGAAATCATCAGCAGAAACAGGCCACATGGTCTATCAAGTCTCCCCGGGTGTGCAGCTAGCACTTCATCTTGCAGCTGCCCCTCCCCTCATCACGGTATCCCTCCCCCTTACTCTGTCCCACCCCCTTTTGAAACTGCCCACCGTCTTACAGGGCATCAGATCTTCCAGTAAGGTATTCCACTTGTCCATTACCCATTCTGTGAAAAAGTCTCTCCTTACCTCCCTTCTAAACCTTCCCCCCCTCTAATCTCAGTCCATGCCCTCTTGTGTCCCTCCCTCTCCTCAGCTGTGTTAGTCCTGTTAATCTCTTTCAAATACTTAGAGGTCTCTATCATATCCCCCCGTCCCTCCTCTCTTCCAGCGAGTACATTTTCAACTCTCTCAATCTGTCCTCATAAGGCCTGTCCCCCAAACCCTGTAACATCTTTGTGGCCCTGCGTTGCACCTCCTCCAAGAACCTTGTGTCCCTTTTCAGGAACGGGCACCAGAACTGCACGCAATACTCCAGGTGGGGTCTGACCAATGATCTGTACAGGGGCAGTATAACCTCACTCCTTCTGGAAAGATCCCCCTTGCTATACACCCCAGCATTTTGTTGGCCTGTGCCGCCACCTTCCTGCACTGGGCTGAGTTGTTCATGCTCCCTGTTATGATTACTCCTAGGTCCTTTTCCTCTGCAGTACTTCCCAACTGCACTCCATTCAAGTGATAGTCCCTCCCCTGGTTATCTGCTCCAAAGTGCAACACCTTGCACTTCTTGGCACTGAAACCTAGCTGCCATGTTTCTGCCCACTCCTGCAATTTAGTCAGGTCCTCCTGCAGCCCCTTCCACCCCTCATTGTCATCAACCATGGCTCCCATTTTGGTATCGTCCATGAACAGGCTGATCGTGCTCCTGCTCCCGTGCGAAATATCGGCTATATACATCCCAAACAGCACCAGTCCCAGTACAGATCCCTGTGGCACTCCGCTCATCACCGCTGTCGGTGACAAGAGTTCCCCCCACTACCACCCTTTGCTGCCTCCCCATCAGCCAGTTTGTGATCCAATTTGCTAATTTTGGCCCCATCCCCATATATTCCAGCCCCCCCAACCTCCCATGCGGTACTGAATCGAAGGCCTTGCTGAAGTCCAAATACAGGACATCCACTTCATGGCCTTTGTCCAGTTCCCACGTCACCCAGTCATAGTATTCCACGAGGCTGGTATGGCATGATCTTCCCGTTACAAACCCATGCTGCTTCTGATCCTGGAGACCACTGTCCTCCAGAAAGCTCACCAGTCTCTCCTTGAGGATGGTCTCCATGAGCTTCCCCGCAATCGATATGAGGTTCACTGGCCGATAGTTCACTGGTTCATTCTTTGGGCCACTTTTTGGGATGAGTACCACATGTGCCACCCTACAGTCCTGCAGTACACATCCCATGTCCAGAGAGGTCCTGAATAGGTCGGCCAGTGGCCTCACCAGAACCACTGCTAGCTCCCTTAGCACCCTTGGATGAAAGCCATCTGGTCCTGGTGCTTTGTCCAGTCTTTGAGCCCTTAGCCCTTCCAGTACCCTGTCCTCGCTACATCTGTTATCAATTCCCCCCCCCGTACCCCCCACCACCACCATCGCCCTAGGAAACTTCCCCCCTCTCCTGGGTGAATATCGAGCAGAAGTACTCGTTGAGTGCTTCTGTCTTCTCTTCCCCTCTCACCCACCCACCCACCCACGTCCTTTTCATCCTCACCAGTTGGTCCTTATTCCTCCTCCTTTCTCAATGTACTGAAAGAAGTCTTTCTCTCAGTCTTGATATCTTTCGCCAGCCGCAGCTACGGACTGCCTTAGCTGCCCGACCATTCTTGTAACCTCCTGGACTTCTCTGCATACTTATCCTCATCTTCCTCCTCCCTCCTCCCGATTTCCTATACTGTTTAACGCTGCCCTCTTGCCCCTCACCCCTTCCATGACCCCCTTCGTCAGTCAACTTGGTTTCTTTGCCCTCCCTTTCTTACGTTTCTTCCTCATGCATGCTATCATAGCCTCTACCAACCCATTCTTTACAATCTCCCATTTCTGGTCTGCATCCATGTTCGGCAGCATACCTGCCAGGTACCTTCCCAGAATTTCCCCCATTTTCCCAAAGTCCACCCCCTTAAAATCAATCACCCTTGTGTCTGTTTCCCCTGTATTCCTCCCCATGTTGAGCCTGAACCACGCTGAATAGTGGTCGCTCCCAGCCAGTGGTTCTCCCACCAACAGATGTCTGACTTCCCATTATCCAGTACAAGGTCCAGGGTCCTCCCTACCCAATTCGGTTCCTGTACCAGCTGCGTAAGGAAGCTTTCCTGGAAATCATCCAACAGGACCAGTTCCCTTGCATTCTTGGTGGATGGTGTTCCCCACTCCACCCCCGGTAGGTTAAAATCCCCCACCACCACTGTGCTCCCCCTCTTGCTTCTGATTTGGTCAGCCAGTTCCCTATCCAGGTCACTCCCCAGGTCGGGTGGCCTGTACACCACCTCCAGCCTCACTGCCCTGTTTTTTGCATCCCAAAACTGCATCCACAGGGCTTCTGTCTGCCCTCCCTTACGCACTTTATCCCTTTCCTTACATAAATTGCCACCCTTCCCTCCTCTCGCCCTAGTCCTGTCCTTTCTGTATATCCTAAACCCAGGTATCATTGTGTCCTAATCCTGGTACTGGGTGGCCCAGGTTTCTGTGATTGCTGTAATGTCTAACCTCTCCACCACCAACAGAGCCTTTATGTCTACTGTCTTATTTCCCAGGCTTCTTGCATTCAATGACACCACCTTCCAGCACAGCTCCCTTCCCTCCATGGCACTATTCTTCCCTCCCCTATTTTCTCCCTGTGCACCCTCCTCACTAACTTCATTTGTAACTGGGGAAGAGGGGGTAAGCTTCCTAATCTCACCTTTTCGGACCTGCTTTCTACCAGTGGGCCCATCTCTGCCACCCCCCCCTTCGTAGTTTAAATCCACTTCAGTTGATATATACCCCTCCAACCCCTGTTTCAGTAGTCCCTTCCCTCTTGTACTCAGGTGTAGCCTGTCTCCTGCACACAGGTCACTATTGCCCCATATGTTACCCCAGCCTGCCACCAGTCTGTACTTCCTGGTGTGGCACCACTCACTCAGCCACTCATTAAACTCCTGTATCCTAGCTTTCTTTGCTGTACTTGCACAGGGGACTGGGAGCACCTCTGAGAATGCCACTGACACACCCACCCCAGATCAGCAGGGGGAGAAGGATCTAGCATCTCAGAGGATGCTCTCAGGAGTGGGAGGCTGCCCCTCCCCAGTGCAGCACTGCCACCAGGGTGACCATGGGTGAAAAAGGAGACCGGGACAGCCACCTGACAGCCCACTGGGAAGCATGCTGTACTCCAATGGCAGTGACCCAGGTTCAGGAACAAGCTAAAGATGCTGGCAACCAGACAACCGGTAATCGAGGAGTGCTGCTAGTGGCAGCACAACCTTGATTGGGTGGGTTAATGTGGTGCTTCTGCAGCATCAACAAACCCGTGGTAGAGCCCTAGAAGACTAACCTGCAAGTCACAAGGGAAGCTGTATGTTGGCCAGACCCCCAGTGGCCATAATGTGTGCCACAGGACATTGGGAGGGTTGCAAAACAGGAGAAAACAGCCTGACTCCATCTGAATGATGGTCGCATGCTGGTACACTCGTGCCCCACCTCATTAAGCCCCACAGCTGCCCTGGATCTTGATGGTAGCCAGTGAGGGATGGCCCACTGAAGACCCTTGCCATGGTAGGGAAAAAATGGGAGCTGAAAGAAGAGGTGTGACTAGCGACGAATGGGGCTGATGGTCATCTGAGGACTGAAAGAGTGCGACAAGGGTCAGGTCAGGGAGAAAAAGCTTGACTTATAAGGGAAAAATAAAAATAAATGCAGGCTGCAGCAGCAAGGGAGGGTGGACCTCAACTGGCTCCACATCTTTGCATGCAAGCACATGCATTGTAGTCCTCACCATTGATATCCTGGGGTGAGAAAAAACATGGGGACAAAACATCTTGGCCTGTGGGATTATGCCAAATACACTTGAGCCTTGCTCAACCTCCTGTACCCTTCTACTCTTAACTGTTGGTGGGGGGGGGGCCTGTCCCCCATTTAGCCCCCACATCGAGGGTGCAGCTGTGAGGTTGGAAAGAGGGTCACCAGCAGGGGTGACAGGGTTGGGTGGTTGCCTAAAACAGGTGGGGAACATGGCTAGAAGGGAAAAAAGTACAGATTACAAAATTACCCCCCCCCTTTTTTTTAAATCATTAGCCCTTTCACAGTCCCTTCTCCCCTCTGTAGACCCATACGGTGACTCCTATTCTCTAAAGACCCTGACAAAAGCTGGAAGGTACTTACCGAATGTACTGGACAGCACTAATATGTGGATCAAAACCAGCCGCCTTCACCGACCCACAGACAAGGTGTTTCTAAGGTAAAATAAAATACATAACCGATATTAAAAAATATGCCACATCAGTTCCACATGTCTGGTAAAAATGACTCATCACTGGAGAGTCCCTGACTGAGCTCTCCACCACCATAAAAGTTAATTCCCAAGCTTTCAGTCAGACAATACGGACAACCCCACAAACACTAAGAAACAACTTAATGTCCACAGAATCCATTCTCGGACTGGTTAAAAGGTGACCATTTTGCTTGTTATAAACTGAATAAGTGAAATCTTGTATTATGAGTGGCTGACAAACATTTCAACACATTTAATCATCTTGCCATAATTACACAGCTTGGACTTACCAGACAATCACAACCAAATTACATATAAATATCCAAAGCATCCCCACCGACGAAAAACCAAAAAGCAGCCATTTATTATAGTGACCCACCATCACCATCACCACTCACCTGCTTTAATGCCACTTACCCCAAGGTGTCGAGTGCTTTAAAATATTAAAGGGGAACTGTCGGCACTAACAGCCCCACGCACTGAAGTGTGGGGCTGGTCCTAATTTGCACTTTGTATCAAAAACATTTTGTTTTACTTACTGTTTACTGTAGTATAGTAGATTGTTATCAGACTAATTTTGCTAAGTTCCAGGCTAACACTTTCTGTAACTACAAATCCCAGAATCCCCTGCAGCTGACATCACAGCAGGACTGCAGTAGTGGGAGATTCAACTGTCTGCAGTGCATGACAGAATTTATATAACCTATGATCTTTTGTTTGCTGGTCCCGCTGTCTTCCCCAGGCAAAGTTACAGTGACAGAGGACTGTATTTAGCCAAGGGAGAAAAGCGGGACCATGAAACATCTAGTCATTGCTTTTAAAAGCTCTAACATGCCCGGTAGGTTACTGAACCTCCCACTGCTGCAGTCCTGCTCTGATGTCAGTTGCAAGGGATTCGGGGATTTGTAGTTACAGAAAATGTCAGACATGAAGTAAGCAAAATAAGTCTGACTACAGCCTACTATACTACAGTAAGCAGTAAGTAAAAAACAATGTTTCTGGCTGGCCCAGTGGCGCTTGAGGTTGAGACGCTGGTCACTACACCTCGTGCCATGCCAGCAGCCCGGATTCGTGAACAAGCTCGGGCTGCCGGGGGTCAGCAGGGGGAGAGAGGATTGAGCGTCCAGAGGACTGCTCTCCTCTCTCAGGGGGAAGGAGACTAGTCATCATGCTTGCTAACTGCCCCCTGGCCGTGGCTGGAGGACAGTACAGGCCGGGAGGCTGGAAGCCTACATCTTTACATGAGACGGGTGAAAATGGAAAATCGAGCCTGACAGGCTCGATGATGGCCCACCACTCCCAGGAGTGGTCCACGGATTCTGGATTGGGTTTCCAGGTGGAGGGAGAAGCCGGCAACCTCCTCCTGGCCCCGCTGTGGGGGGCAATCTGCGGGGGAATTTCCAGGGCCGCCTAGCACGGGAGCAGTAGAGCTGGAGAGAGAGTCCCTTCATTCGGAGGGCTGAAGCCATCTGCCAGGGCTCCGGAGTAGATAAAAAATGCCTACGAGGGAAAAAACAAAACAAAAAAACAATGTTTTTGCACACAAAGTGCAAGTGGGACCAACCCACACTTGGGTGGGGGACCCTTGGTACTGACAGTTTCTTTTTAACACTCCATGGTGCTGAACGGTGGGGGGATCACTGGCACGCTGGTGACCCAGGTTCATGTTTCGAGCCCCATACATCAGGAGTGGAAGATGGCAGGGATGGTTCAGAGCATCCTCTGGATACTAACCTCCTGGGGAGGAGGGATGCTCACCCCACCGCAATGCAAAGGCTCCTTGTAGTAGTGTAAGTGCCTCTGATGGCACAGGTGACCATGTGCTGTCAGGCACCCCGCAGGCCAGCTACAACGTGCGTGAGGCTAAGGAAAGAAGGAAGATAACATGCAAAAATGATGCACTCAAATGCCAGATGATTGCCTTGCAGACCTCACCCACACCAACAACCCCCCCAGCACACCGCCAAAATGGGGCCCCCTCAAGCCAGCATCCACCATGTTCAGTTCCTCCTGCAGGTCATGGGAAGGCCCACCGACAGAGACAAGCCAGCATCCACCATGTTCAGTTCCTCCTGCAGGTCATGGGAAGGCCCCCTGACAGAGACAAGCTGGACACTTGGGAAGGGCAAAGGAGGCGTTTCAGGAAGTGCATCTCCACTGACTGACTAGAGGAGACCCCCAGCAGGGACATGCCAGCCCCCAGGATGACAGGCTAAGGTCTGGATCGGTCTCCTGAGATGGCAGTGAGGGGTAAGTCTGGCAGGTAGCAAGGAAGCATTGGGAGGCCTGAAGCAGTGGGATGCCTGTGGGCACGGAAGGTGAAGGAAACACAGCAGGCAAAAAAATATCTCTATATTAAAAATGTAGTTTGTAGGCTGGCCCGTCAGCGCAGTGGTAGTGCTACCATGCCTGACGCTGGCAACCTGCATTCAGGAACAAACACAGATAGTCAGGGGCCAGCCAGGGGAAGGAGGATCAAGCATCCTACAGGACGGTCTCCTCCTCTGGGGCAGGAGGGTTGCCAACTCTGCTGTTCCACTGCCACCTAGGTGACCACAGGTGGCAGTGCAGCTGGAGTGGCATAAGGGAGGGGGGATGCAGACTGATGTTGCGCTGAGCACAGCCGCATGCGTGGGAATGCGCACCCATGCCTCCTGTACCCTGAGAAATGGAACCAGAAAAGTGGAAAGCTCCAGCAAGGCACGATACCAGCTCCTTGTAGGCTCCACACCGGTGACGTGGCTCTCCTACAATCTGAGACCTGGACTGTGTTTCACGGGGTCTAGCCCACTGCCCTCTGCTGCAAAAAGGGTGAGACAAGTGAAACAGGGAAGCAGGGGAAGGGGAAATTGTTTAACCAGGAAAAGCACAGTAAACCAAAGCTTGTTTCCAGGTGCAACCTAGGAGCAAAAGGAAGTTAAGTGACTTGCGCAGGGTCACACAATATGCAAGTGGGGGCTGTGAGACTCAAACTCAGGTCTCCAGGGTTGCAGCTCAGTGTCCTAAACCTCAGCGCTGCACTGCCTCAAGTGGAGAACAGAATTGGAAGGTAAGCCAACGAGAAGCCGGATGACGGGATTGGGGGAGCTGGTATGACCAAGGGCCTGGCCAGTGAAGGGGAGAAAAAATAGAACTGTAGTTGGTGCTGTTCTCTTTCACTAATACTACTTATTATAGATAAAGGGAATGCTCCCGACCAATCTCAGCATTCCTTTTCCCTGTGCAAGAGACACTCTTGTTCTGTGAAGAGCGTCTCATGCGTGGATGTCCTGGAAACGGGCACATTCCAGGATTTTTTTTTAAATAACATTGAGCGCTCCCTTGATCTATAATATATTAATACGTCCCTTGTTGTCACTCGTGGGTAAGAGTCGTTTCACTTGCATTCTGCTCAAGCCAGGACAGCTCAGCTTTGTTTTGTTGTTCCCTCTCGAGCAGAACACACATGAAACCACTTTTATCCCATAATGAGTTGCTCTGGGGATGTATTAATACATCAAAGAGCTGCTGCTGCTCCCACTAACTGCCCAATGTGCTGATGCTCTGGCGCACAAAACTGATACTTGCAAGTACTGCTACACTGGCTGATAGGATGATAAAAATGGAAATGGGGATTGGGGTAGGGAAACAAATCTCTTATTCCACTCTGCTACCCAAACTGACATGATAGGGCACAGGAGACAAGATCGTCCACCTGATCTTAGAGTAAGTAACCCCTGCCATTGAGGGAGTCCAACTCCACTCCAAAGAACAGGATCATCTGCTTTGGCACTTATTTGTTTTTTTCCCCATACAGCTTTTTCTCTGTGATGGCAGGGGTAGCTGTTCAGCCCTGCTCCCAACTAGCGACTGCTGCCCTTGCGACTTACTTGTTCATAAAGTCCTCCCATAGCTTGCTCCCCCTCCATCCCCCCCCCCCGAGAGTCCTCCCACAGCTTCCCCCCCCCCCAGTCAACAAGTGCAGGTCAGACCAGATAGCCCGGTCAGCAGCACAGGTCAGAGGCAGGAATCTGGCCTATAATCAGTCGCTTACTGGCTGGCTGTTTTTAGGGATTGTATAATTATTTATTATTATTTAACTGTTTTATTATTGTTGTAATTGATATTGTTTGCTATTTATGTCCACTGTTTAAGTATGTTAAAGATGATATTTTGTGCAGCGCTCTGAGCCCCCAGGAATAGGTGCTTGAAAAAAGAACAGTTGCGTAAGAATATACTGTAACAGTAGCTCTTCAAAGAAATCTCAGTCATCAGGTTACACTGTAGGAACTTCACCATCAGTGAAGGTGAATCTACACGGAAGATTTTCAGCAGTACAACTGAGGCCGCCCACACTGTCGACTTCACCAACCCTATAAAGGTGGGAGCGGCCCCACTCCCTCCTCAGTTCTCCCCCCCCCCGAAACAAAGGGAGCATAGCCCTAGCCATAGAGGACAGACGAGAGAGAGGTGCCCAGACCTATGTAAAAAGCTGGATACACCAGACAGTCAGTTCCTAGAGAGGAGACCCAAAAAGGGGGATGGTGGGAGGGAAAGCAGACCTGATGACTGAGATCCCCTCGAAGATCTACTGTTACAGTAAGTTCTTACGTAACTTTTCTATCTTCATCAGGGTTATCTCAGTCATCAGGTTACACTGTAGGAACAAGTCCCAAGCAGTGACAGGTACAACAGACAGTCCAGGAGGAGGGCTCACCATTTATTTATTTATTTGTTTTTGTTAACCAGGTAGGCACACTAGACAACAAATGCCAATTTTCAGGTGCAACCCAGGAGGTTACAATACAGAAAACGTGGTACATAGTCATGGTAGCATACAAGCACAATACAGAAAACATGGTACATAGACATGGTAGCAAACAAGCCCATAAGTTAAGACGGGGGCCCTGTAGCACAGCCCTGCCAAAACCTGCACGGGCTCTTAAGGCAACATCCAGACTGTAGTGCTTGGTGAAAGTATGGATGGTGCTCCAGGTGGCAGCTGCAGAGATGTCAGCAGCTGAGACCCCTCGGAAACAAGCCACAGTGGTAGCCATGCCTCTGGTGGAATGAGCTTTAACAACACCAGACAATTCTTTGCCATACTTACTGCAGCAAAACACAAAGCAATTAGCCAACCATTTAGATAAACGTTGTTTAGAAACTGAAGTGCCCCCTCTACCTGGGGCGAAAGAAACAAACAACTGTTTCGACTTTCCTTGGTCCGAAGCAAGCAGGGCTTCAAAGCTCTGCGCACATCTAACGTATGGAGCAGTGCTTCCCCTGGATTGGCATGCTCAGGAAAATAAACAGGAAAGTGGACAGACTGATTGAGTGTAAACTCTGAGACCACCTTAGGGAGAAACTTAGGATCTGTGTGCAAAGACACCCTGTCTTTGTGAACAATCAGATAAGGCTCCTCGCACCAGAGGGCCTGAAGCTGTGAAATTCTTCAAGCAGAAGTAACAGCAACTAAAAATAATGCTTTCCAAGAGTGAAAGTGCAGGTTGTGATTGGCTCAAAAGGAGACAGGACCAACTTCTCCAAAATAAAATTCAAGTCCCAAGCCGGGACCAGAGAACAAACGGGGGATTTCAGATGCAGGACGCCCCTGAGAAACGTAAGGGAGACATCCAGCTGAGCAATCGTGCGGTCACCATGGACTTATGAAACTCAGAGATGGCCAAAAGGTGCATCTTGAGGGACGAGTCCTGGAGACCCGAGTCAGACAGCGAGACCAGGTAAGTCCAGGATGTGGTTCACCTGTCAGATGAAAGGGTCCAAACGATGTCTGGCATCCCAGATGGCAAACTGCTTCCACTTAATGGCATATGTGGCTCAAGTGGAAGGCTTCTAGGCAGCCACAAGGATGTCCGCCACCCTGTTTGAGATCACAAACCTGGCTATAGCTATGTCCTCAGGAGAAAAGCATGCAGATGGAGGGACCTGAGGTTGGGATGGTCCAGGATCCCCTGGATCCTGTGTCAACAGGTTCCTGCATAGAGAGAGAGAGGGACCGAAAGTTCCTCCGTCAGCTGCTGTAGCAGATGAAACCGTGTCTGCCGAGGCCAGAATGGAGCCACTAGGATCATGCTGGCCCCTTCCATTTGCAACTTGATCTCAGCACCTTCTGGATCAGAGGAAATGGAGGGAATGCATAAAGAAACATCCCGCTCCAAGAGAGGGACAACACGTCTCGCCAGAAAACTCAAGGCTCTAGATCTAACAAGCAGAAATTGGGCAGTTTTGCGTTGATTAGGGATGCAAAAAGGTCCAACTCTGGATGATCCCATCTGTCTAACAAGTTTTCTGTGATGGATGAGAGAAACTCCCATTTATGCATGCTGGACTGAGTCCTGCTGAGACTGTCCACCAGAGTGTTTAATACGCCTGGCATGTGGACTGCAGAAAATGCCAGACTGTGATCTAGCGCCCAGTACCACACTCTTATGGCCTCCCTGCATAGGGAGTACGAATGAGTTCCCTCCCCCCCACTTGTTGAAGTAGTAAACCACACTTAAAACTGTCTGACTGCACCAGCTGCTGACCCGGAGCAAGGTGGTCTGGAAAAGCCTGCCTGGCGTAGAGCACTGCCCTCATCTCCAGGACACTAATATGCAGGGAGGTTACCAGCTGGGACCAAGAGCCCTGGATCTGGAAGGGACCCAGGTGTGCTCTCCAGCCCAGACCTGAGGCATCCGTGGTTTGAATCTGTTGTGGGTAGGAGATCTGGAATGGGATGCCCTGAAGCAGGTTCAAGGGGTCCATCCACCAATGCAGTACCTTGCACACTGGAGAAGAGACCAAGACCAGGCGCTCTAACTCGTCTGTGAGCTGGTCCCACTGCACCCAGAAGGTCCACTTCAGAATGTGCATATATAAGTTGTGCCAGAGGAACAGTGGGTATGGTAGCCGCCATCAGGCCCAGTAATCTGACATACACCCTGGCAGGAATGTAGGGGCTTTGAGCAACTTCCTGAGTTTGGGCTATAAGACACTCTACCCTGTTTTGGGGCAGGATGGCCTTCCCTTGTGCAGAGTCCAGGACCACCCCTATATACTGCAGCCTTTGGGATGGTACCAAAACCAACTTAGGTAGATTGACCATGATGCCCAAGGAGTGGAAGAGCCGAAGAGTCCATTTCAGATTCTGCAAAAGCTGTTCCCTGGACGGGGCTTTTAGAAGCTAATCGTCCAGATAAGTGAAAACATACAGACCCTCCCTTCTGAGAGCTGCTGCGACCGCTGCTAAGCACTTGATAAAGACTCATAGCACAGAGGACAAGCCAAAGGGCAGCACCTTGAATTGATATTGATAATACTCGCAAGGTATTGATAATGCTGAAAGGCAAAACGGAGAAACTTACTGTGAGGAGCAAAGACCGAGATGTGCAGGGAGCAGAGCCAGTCCCCTGTTTTGAGGAGGGGCATCAGGCCTGGCAAAGTTGCCATCCAGAACTTTTTGTACTGGACGTACAGACTGAGGTCCTTTAGGTCCAGAATGGGCCTCAAATCGCTGATCTTTTTGGGTACCAGGAAAAACCTGGAACAGAATCACTTGTTTCTCTGGTGCCTGGAAATTGGTTTGATGGCCTGCTTGTGTAGAAGGGACTGTACCTCCTACCAGAGAACAGCAAAATGAGCCGGAGTGTACCTGGACGGTGGAAGAGGGGTTTCTGGAGATTGTTCGATGAGCTCCAAGGTGTTCCCCTGCTCTATGATTGCCGAATCCATGCATCTGAAGTTATGGTTCTCCACTGATTCAAATGGAGGGAGAACGGGCCTCCGACCACCGCCTCCTGGTCCAGACCCAGAAGGGGGTCCGGCAAGAAGTAAAGTGGAGGTGGAGCCAGCCGCTTGAGCTGGTGCATCATTCCTGGGATGCCTGTCCACAGCTTCAGCACTGGCGGGGGCAGGGAAGGCAGTCGGGGCCCTGCATTTCCCTTGAGGCCAAGAGCCTGTACCGGGGCTATTGGGCACTCTACGAAAGGGAGGGCGTTCTCTGCCTCTCAGTTGGTTTGTGTGGCAGAGAGAGTGGACAGACTTGAGGGCCCTGCCCGAGGCTTGCAGGTCATTAATAATATCCTGGATATCAGGGCCAAACAGTCTAGTATCATTAAAGGGGGCATTAAGCACCTTTTACTGAACATCAGCAGCAAAACTGGATACTCTCAGCCATGAGTGCCTACGTAGGCATATGCCCATGGCAGCAGCCTTGGCAATGGTATCAGCCATGTCATAGAGGGCCCTGAGGAGGTGCTTACTAACATCCTCAGCGGCTTGGAGGCACTGAATCAGCTTTTGCTTTTGAGTGCCATCTGGAAGGGCCTGTGCCCTGGCCCTGCCCTTTTTCCCCAACTGGCATTCTGGTACTTCACCATGTGAGACAGGTAGTTTGCAATTCTCAAACCCAGAGTGGAGGAAGCATAAACCCTCTTTCCCCAGAGGTTGATTCTGCGAGACACCTTATCTGGGGGAAGGGAATTAAGGTGCTTAGGTGCCTAGGACCTCTCATGAGCTACCTGGATGACCACTGAGTCATGTCGTCCACCCAAAAACAGAGAAACCACTGATGGGTCGTAATATGAAAAATATATGTCCTGGAGGTCCAGGGAGCAGAACCCAACCCCAGACTCCAGCAATGGTCGACGGTGACCATACAGAACTTCAGCCTGTGCATAAACTTGTTCAGGATGCGCAGGTCCAGAATGGGATGCCAGCCCTGTCCATTTCAGTACCACAAAGTAATAAAGCATGAACCTCCAAGACACTAGAACATCCGGTACAACCTTGATAACAATGCGCTCAAGGAGCTGAGCGACTGCGCTCTGTAGTGCGGCCACTGTCTCCCCATATACCACAAACTCCAGTGACACTCTGGGTCAACATGGAGAAAAAGTCTTAAACTCTAGAGACAGACCCAATCCCAGCACTTCCAGAATGCACACGTCCAAGGTGATGGCAAACCCCTGTGGCAGGAAACGGGACAGTCAACCCCTGACTGGGAGCAGTAGCAGGGTTCATGTTGGCTGCCCCCATCACTTCTTACCCTTGGAAGAGCTCAGGAGGAATTGCCACCAGAAGCACCCCTGCCTTCCCCTCCTTTTTTCTAAACTCCAGCTGCAAGACTTGGAGGACTTAGCAGGACAGTACTGCTGGTACTGCAGCCTCTGCTGCTGCTGCTGGTATCCAGGCTCACCAAAAGGAGCCCTGCTGCTTGGGCTTCAATAGCTGTTAAGCCTGCTGGGCAGTGGTCACAGAGTTCAAGGTGACAGCGGGCTTTTTGATCCAGATGACATGATCCTCCACCTTTGGGCCAAAAAGGTAGGTGTCCAAAAGGAATAGATCTGCCAGCTTTGGCTGAGTCACCAGTACAAACTGGAAGACACACAGCCAGGCCCTCCTGTCCAGGGAAACCACCACTTCCACTGTGCAGGCTAAAGAATCATTAGAATTCATAGCCTTCTGCAGCTGGTGCTTTGCAAGGGAAAGTCCCGGGTAACAAAGCACCCATGCCTCAGGATGGCAATCTGCTGAAATCAGAGGAATCATGTTGGAGAACTTGTCAAAAAGCTCATAGTTGAGTCATACCATCAGAGCCACACAGACGGCCTGCCAGACCCCAAGGGAGGCAGCTGCGTACACACTGCAGCCAATAAAGTTCTGCTGCTTAGACTCCTCCAGCAGCTTATCCAACCCACCCTGTATCCTAGTCTTGTGGAAGACTGTACGGCCCTAGGATGACAGATAGCCTGTGAACCTGGACAACCCTCCCACAGGTATTGCACATTTGAGTTCCATAAGGTGAGGAGGCACCTGGCACGAGGTTAGGTACTGTCCAGAATGGCATAGGTGACCTGGAATACCAACATTGGCAAGAAATCTTACTACTGGGTGTCCATCAAGGGGTAGGACTCCTGCTTCTGGACCTCCTCCAGAGAAATGTCCAAGTTCACAGATATGAGCTGCAGGAGTGCAGTAAAGGCGGTCCAGTCTCCCGGAATGGAACAGCTGTCTGAGGAGTAGAAATCCATATGACACTGGGAAGATGCCATCGAAGAAGTCTCCGAATACGAGTCAGGAAAGAGAGGCTCTGGGCACCGACCAGGAATATAGACTACCCACTTCATGTTAGTGATCACCACCGACAGACGCTTTGATGGGCCAGACTCAAGTCTAGAGCTCTTAGTCGGAGCACCCTCTAGGAACTGCGGAGGGGTTTGTTCCACTATAATCGGCTGCTGCTATGGTAGTGCCAGTAAAATTAGGGGTACAACTGTGGCACGCTGCACCACAGGTGGCACTGGGATATGCATTCAGAATGAGGTTAAGGTGGCCTGAAGCACCCATCGACCTCCACCTTGGCAGAAAGCTTCCAAGGCCCAGTACTGCCATTGTACCTCCTCATATCTATGGCACAGAGGACACCATTAATGCTCACACAAGACAACAAAGTAGACACGACTGCCTACCATGATGGCAATGGTGTCAACCAGAACGAGGTCGAGTCCTTAACCGGGACCTCGATCTAGACACTGAGCATCAATCCTAAGACTGATGAAAGTCTGAAGGGGATAGAACAGAGTACACCACAGGCTTGGTTATCTGGACCACCATGGGCTGGACCAGAGGTGGGATCACTGGTGGAGATGCACAGGGGTAGGTTTGACCAGGAGTTCGGGCTTACCTGATTCTTCTGCTGAAGAAAGCTCAGACAGCATTAGTGTCCGTGTTAGATATGAAACCTCATCCACTCCCAACTCCAGATTGACCAGGACAATAATGACCACGAACAGTTCATCGACCAAGGTCAACTTGATTGCCATCTCCTTTGGGGGTTGATCAGTTCCCCAATTGGAATGACCTCAATCAAAGTCGAGTGCTCCAGAGTACTTAGTTGACTATGAAAAGCAGACATGATCCCCCTCCCAGATCAACAATGGCATTTCTTGTGTTTTTGATGACAGAGAGGACACATCGACAAAAAAAGTGTCAAGAACTCTGGGAGGTCCTGGAAGGAAGCCCACTCCATGGCACCTCTACTGGTACCAAGGTCAGGGTAAGTGAGGCCCCTGCTGCCATCTCCTCCTCCATGGCTTGAGGTTGTGCCACTTTGCCTGCAGCCACCAAGGCATTTCTTTCTTGAGGCCTACCTTGGAAAAAGTGTACAATGTGCTCAAGGGACAATGGGTGCATGGCCTGACACCATGGACAGTTATCCACATCGTGTTGTGCCCCCAGGTGGTAAACACAAGTATCATGGCCATCCATGGCAGACATTTTCTGCTTGCACTAAAAATACCTCTTGAAACCTGGTTTCTTGCATTCCATCTTGCTGGTCATTTTTGGAGTGGTAACCAGAAGATGAGACAAAGAATATCAGTCAAAAATTTAAAACTTTAATCAAGAATTTTGCAAATTAATGCTTAAAAACTGCAGGAGCTGTAAAGGAGGAGACCTGCCCCTTCCAGCAGAAAGATCTGACATCAAGGGGGTCGGAACCAGAGGAGGACACCACGGGTGTAGTGAGGAGTCAAGCTTGAAAACATCCAATGACTGAGTTTTATACCCAGCCATACTGCCTTAGTGAGGATGTGAACTGAATGTAAGTAATTAGAACTGATATATACCCACATATATGAGAAGTGCAATGACCTGACTCAAACTATGCCATATATTTCATGAGTAAGGAGACAGGACCATAACCAATGAATGGGAAACCCACGAGTGTGTTATGAAAGCCCTGTTCCCTCACAAGTGATGAACAATGCCATTCTGAATAGAATCAGGTCCCTGTGTATCCAGTTTATACCACTCAACTGTTGCTTCAGAATCTTGGCTGTTTCACACAGCAGCTATTTCTGTTTTTCTAGGAGCTGCTAAGTGGTTGTTTCTAAGTGGGAGTGGCTGAAACCTCACCTGGTAACCAACTGCTGGTATGTGACCTTGGGTGACCTTAAACATCAGTGTGTGTTTTCAGAACTTCAGCCAGCTGCTTCAGAATCTTGGCTGTTTCTCACAGCAGCTATTTAAGCAATATACCACGAGAGGGTGTTGGTGATGCCAGGATTTACCCACGCCCTGGGGTGTTGTTCGGTCACGAGGCGCGGCAGTGACCATCTACACAAGCGCAGGCTGCTAAATCCTGCATCACCACACTCAGCAGCATATTGGCATTATACAATGGCCCCTTTACTTTCTGTAGGAAAAAATAATGAAAATACTATGTTTTTTTATATATTTTATTAATTGTTCGCAGAAAAAATAGTTCCGTTAGTATGCAGAGAAATGGTGCTGTTCCCCACCCCTAAGGAGAAGATTTAGTCCCCACACAACTTAAAGACTGTTTTTTTCAATTGTGATGATGTAGAGGGTATTTTTCAGCTCATTCGTTGTAATATCATCGATAAGGCTCAGGAAAAGACGGCAAATGTACATATTTAAATGCCTTGTGAAAATCGTCCTGTCAGTTCTCCTGACAGTCTCAGAAAGCCAGTTACCGAGCCTCCGAAGTGCCCTATCAGAGAGTCTTCGGCTTTTTTGTTAGTACACCTGCAAGTGAGACTTGGTTCTTTCTTTAGGAATTGCTGTTTGGCTTTGGGTGTGTTTTGATGGTGCGAGCGGTAACGGGCTAACGTACCTGACATTGTGCTTCCGGGTTTAGGCTGAAAGTATCTGAGTGACGGGGGGGGATTATCTTCTTTTTTTTTGTGATGTTGCTGCCGCTGCGAGGACTCGATGCGTGTAGTCGGGGCCAGCGGTGTCTCTGAAGGACAGTTTGGAGGCTCGGGTGTAGATTTTATTAAACAAAAAATAAAAAACTTTGCGGCAGAGTGAAAGCAACTGGCAGACGTCTTGCTAGTGGGTTAAAAGTATACGGGAGAAATCGGGCTAGTAGTGGTTGTGGACAGACATATAACTGCAGGTATTTTTGTAATTGTATATTCTGTAACTGTGCAGGTAATTTAACTAACTTTTTTCGTCCTAGCACTCTTGCTGTACAGCAACCCAGCATTTATCTTGGGTGCAACAATTGCAGTGCTTCTTTTGTTCCGGTTTCACGTTGCGCTTTAGCGGGGATTGCCAATCTTGGGTTTGCAAGGGTAGGAGTGATTTGACAGTGGGTTTGTGATGCGGCTGACTGGCGGCTGGCACCTTTTTCCATGGGGTGATGCTAGGATTTACCACGGCTAGAAGGTGCCAGCCAGCCAATCAGAATGCAGGGTTTGCCATTTGTTTCTATGCCCATTGTATAATTCTGTTTTTCTGGGAGCTGCTAAGTGTTTGTTTCTATGAGGAAGTGGCTGAAACCTCAGTAACTGACGGCTAGTGAGTGATTGCTGGTGTGTTTTCAGAACTTCAGCCAGTTGCTTCAAAGTCTTGGCTGTTTCACATAGCACTAGCTGGCTAAACCACAGCATTGGCCAAACTTTACCTGGCTGACAGATTAAGCATATGGAGGATCGCTCAGTAAAGCGGACTTTTTTTCCTTTACAGTACTTCTTTTCTCTTTATTTTTTGCAGCAAGGGTAGTACTTCTTTTCTCTTTAGTTTTTGCAACAAGGGAAGCTGCCACCTGCTCTCCCCTGGTTCATCATCGCCTTATGTAGTCCCAGACCCTATACCCCTACTTCCTGTCTGGGAAAAGGAAGGGGCACGGCATAAAAAAAATAAACGACTTCTTTATTCTTTCCTTCTCTATTTGGTCCACTGTATACGCCACAGAAACCAGCCAGGATGGACACTGTCAACTGTTGACACTGTGGGACTATCTTCAACACGATTGTTATCCAATGCTTGGGTCACTGTCCTATATGATGGATACACGGGGAGCTAAGCTCTGAACAGCATGGGCAGAAATCGCTCGCCTCCGCTCCCAGTTGCAGGGAGATGATTACAACAGCAACCGTCCGCCACACTTCCAACACCAAATTGGTGCACCTCATCCCCAGAGGGTAACCAGGCCTGGGGGTTGGCAGGTGGTTGGGAAAGACAATGAGAGTGCCCCATCAAACAACCCACACGAGCCGGCCCGCCAGCACAGCGGCAAGGCGTCCGTTTGTGGTGCCGACATCCCAGGTTCGGTGACACACTCGGAGGTCAGAGGGCCGGCCGAGGGGAGAAGAATCGAGACTCCCAGGGGACTGCTCTCCTCCAAGGGGGGGGGAGTGTCCGGTGCTTTACGAACCCCGGCGGAGGCTGGAGTACCACTGCGGCCATCACCTGGGGGGGGCGGATGCTGGACATCATCGCACGTCCCCGCCCCCAGGGGTTCCAAAAAAAAACAGCAGCTGCCACACATGACACCCCGCTTCTCCTGGCCCCCCATCATCCTCCGTGGCACTCCTTGAAACGCTGACCTATTCCGACGTCTGTCTTATCTGGGCCAACTCCACACCCCACCCTGGGGGGCAATCCAGGGAGGCAATGCCAGTAGGTGCCCCTACCGGCAACCTTCTCCCGTCGTCATGTGGGTTTGCACTCAGTGTGGCAGCCCCGTCCTGGGGGGGGCAATCCAGGGGATAACGACCTGAAAGGAGGTAAGTTCCGGGGACGAAGAGGGGGGCCAGAGTGGGTTGGAGCTGATTCCTAGGTGGGATTCACCACAAAAAGCATACTAAATAAAAAAAAATATACAAGCTCAACATCTCAAAAAAAAAACACCCCAAAACAAACAGGTTTCTACCTCTGACATCCAAGCCAAACACTGAGGCAGAGGATGTAGCAGGTCAGCAGCCACCAAAACAAATAATGACGCCCAACAATCAAAACAGATCAAAAAAGGCAAAAGCAAGAACACAAAAGAATCTTTTGATCATAGAAGATTCCATGATTCGGGGACTTGGGCCCCATTTACTGCCCAAGGTAGAGGTCAGATGTCTCTAAGGCTCATCTGCATGGAGGGACACTGACTGCATTGAAAAAAATCGTACGGAGAGCAGTAGACAATGCAAACGTTTTCATCCACCTAGGAACAAACAACCTCACCAATCAGTCAGTAGAGGAGACCAAGAAACACCTGACCAGACTGGGTGATCAGTTGGCATCCATTTCGTGCAACATCTCCTTCTTTAAGGTTCTGCATGTCTGAGAGAAGGGCAGTGGCAGGCAGAAGATCAGGGAAAGAAAACAGGTGAACTAAATGCCTGGCTTAGAAACTGGTGCCACGAGAAAGGACACCAATTCATAGGAGATTGGCAGACCTTCTGTGAGAGGGAGTTCTTTACATTCAATGGCCTCCACCTAACAAAGGAGGGGGTCAGAGCGCTGAGGCAAAAGTTCAACGTTTTTGTATATTGTTTGACAACCACTATGTCACACAGGAAAACAGTTGCCCCTCCCCCCCTTAGCTAGCAAATCACCAGCAGGACAAAGCGCGGGGTGCACCACAAATGGTAAGAAACTCAGATATCCAGAGGAATTTAAAGACGGTAAAAATGACACGCAATGGGAGAACGGTAAACTCACAAACAAGGTAGGAAACCTGGGTTGGAAGGCAATGTGCACAAACACCCAAGTCTGGCAAATAAGATACCAGAGACCTTACTGCTACGATGGCAGAATCAAGCCTAGACTGGGTAGCAGAAACAGAAACATGGTTCAATGAAGCTGGGATGTCACAATCCCAGGATACAACTTGCTCAGAAGGGACCAGAAGGGGAAAAAAAGGGGGGTGTAGCTATTTATGTAAAAGAAGGAATCAAGGCTACAGAAACCCAGGGGACTCGATAGTGATGCCGAAGCCCTGTGGATTACTTTCGGAACTGGAAACAAAGCCCCAAAATGGGTATGGGTGATATGTAGACCCCCCCATCTCAGGAATCAGAAAAAGACAAGGACATTCTACAAAACATTCAAAAGATGGCAGACAAGGGTGGGCTACTACTGGTCGGAGACTTCAATTTACCGGATGTAGATTGGAGCTCATACACGGCTGCTTCGGAAAGGAGCAAGGAATTCCTAGTGGCACTCCAAGGAGCAGACCTAAGCCAACTGGTGGAAACCTCCACCAGAGAGGAAACAGTCCTGGACCTTGTGCCAACCAACAATAAGAGTCCCAAACGTACAGGTGGGAGCCCATCTGGGATCAAGTGACCATACGACTGTGTGGTTCACAGTAAACATGACTGAAGACATCAGTCACTCTAAACAGATGATCCTGGACTTCAGAAAGGTGGACTTCAACAAAATGAAAAGCTGTCTGAAACAGTATCTGGGCTGCTGGCCAGAAGGTTCATGGCAGAACACTGGAGGAGACTGAAGGAAGCAATTACACTAGTCACATCACAGTGTGCCAGGCTAGTGAGCAAATCCAAAAGGAGAAGGAAACCACTCTGGTTCACAAAGGATACAGCATCCAAAATCAAAGAGAAGAAGAAAGCATTCAGGAGATACAAAGAAGCAAAAAAGACAGTGACAAGGTGGTATAGAGGGAATTACTTAAAGAGGCCGGGAATGCAATTCGGACTGCAAAAGCTCAAACAGAGGAAAGGATAGCGAAGGAAGTCCAACATGGTGACAAAACTTTCTACTGGTATATGAGACAGAAAAGAAAGAGCAAAGGGGGAATAGTTAGATTGGCTAAGAACAATGACTAGCAAACAGAAGACGATGAGGAGAAAGCAGAGTTTCAAAACAGATACTTCTGTTCAGTTTTTATACAGGAGGAAGCAGGCAAAGGACCATCTCTCTGCAGGAAGGCACACCACCTCAAGGGAGCTGACACAAGTCCTTTCACGGAGGCAAGAGTCCTGGAGGAACTCAAGAAATTGAAGGTTGACAAAGCAATGGGGCCAGACGAAATACACCCAAGAATACTACTGGAGCTTGGGAAGGAACTAGCAGCCCCACTGGTGGAGCTCTTAAAAAAATTGCTGGAAAGCGGGGAGGTCCCTAAAGACTGGAAAAGGACTACAGTAGTACCCCTACACAAAAGTGGCAGTAGGGAAGAAACAAGAAACTATTGCCCAGTCAACCTCACCTCGGTGGTACGGAAGCTGATGGAATCCCTATTAAAAGAGAGGATGGTGACATTCTTAGAACACAGTGGACAGCTGGATCCAAAGCAACATGACTTTACAGCAGGAAGGTCCTGCCAGACTAACCTAATCGAATATTTTGATTGGGTCACAAAAACATTGGACAATGGGGGTGCAATAGACGTGGTGTACATAGACATCAGCAAGGCGTTCGACTCCGTTCCACACAAGAGGCTAATAAACAAGCTGGAGCACATGGGCATTGGGCCAAAAATTGTAAACTGGACCCAGAACTGGCTCAACAGGAGGACCCAGAAAGTATTGGTAAACGGCACACTATGAGAGGAAGGTAGTGCTACAAGTGGTGTTAAACAGGGTTTAGTGCTGGGACCAATACTTTTCAATGTATTCATCAGCGACATAGCTGATGACCTAAATGGGAAGGTGTTCCTATTTGCGGATGACACAAAGCTCTGCAATAGGGTGGACTCAGCTGAAGGGACTCAAAAGATGGAGTCAGACTTTAGGAAATTGGGAATGGTCAGGGAACTAGCAGTTGAAGTTTAATGCCAAAAAATGTAAGGTTATGCACCTAGAAAGACGCAAGCCAGGGAGAAATTACTTTCTAAACGGGGTACAACTGGCGGTAACAAAACACGTGCGTGATTGTGGGGTGCTCATCGCAGACAACCTGAAGGTTGGCAAGCAATGTGAAAAGGCAGCACAAAAGGCCAGTGGCACCTTGGGTTGCATAGGGAGGGGCACAACCAATAGAAAAAGGGAGATGATTATGCCACTGTACAGGTCCCTGGTGAGGCCTCATCTGGAGTACTGTGTCTAATTCTGGAGGCCTCACCTTAGGAAAGACAAAGAAAGACTAGAGACTATACAAAGAAGGGCAACAAAGATGGTGCAAGGTCTGCATCACGAGCCATATGATGCAAGGCTAAAACAGCTCAACATGTACTCACTAGAACAAAGAAGGGATGGGGGGCATGACAGGCGTTTAAACACCTGAAGGGTATCAACAAGGTACAGGCACAGGATCTCCTTCAGGTAAACAACTGCACCTGGACCAAAGGTCATGACATGCGCCTAAAGGGGGCAGGTTCAGGAGCAACACAAAGAAGTTCTTCTTTTCAGAAAGGGTGGTGGAGCCTTGGAATGACATATCCTCATAGGTGGCACGGTCAAAGACAGTCAGAGAATTCAAGCTAACACAGCAGCCTGATTTTGGGGAGTATACATGGGCAAACTAGATGGTCCACATGGACCCTATCTGCCGACACATTCTATGTTTCTATGTAACTGAAAGTGTAAAGCTTTTAAATGAACCTTTTCATGAAGATTTAACTTTATTTTGAGTGTGTGTGTTTTAAAGCACTTTGTGTGTATGAAAGATACTATTGTAACCTTTTTATTATTTGTTAAACTGTCTACTGTTCTGTGCTTTGTTGTTTATGTTAACTCTGTGCCACAGTAGGTGGTCCGGGTCATGCCTGAAAACGGTCCCTGAGATCAGCGCACCTACCCCGTTACCAAAGTCATAAATAAATAAATGTTACACAACGTCACATTCTGTTCTTTTCTATATTGTTTTTTAATCCATGCATGTCATCCTTCCCTCTATCGGGCTGTTCCCCTTCTATCTCCAAGCCCAGCAACAACTTTCCAATCACTGGCAGACAACATGACTTAAGAAACATAGAAACACAGAATTTACTGGCAGACAAGGACCGCTTGACCCACCCAGTCTGCCAGATATTCCCTGTCTAATCTGTTTTCGGTGACCCTAACTGGTCTCTGGCGACCCCCCCGTCTAGTTTCTAATATACCACTATGTCTATCCCACGCCATGCTTAAAGCCCTCCACTGTTTCTGCCCCCACCAATTCTGTTAGCAGTCTGTTCCAGGCATTTACCACCCTTTCAGTGAAGAAATGTTTCCATACACTTCTCTTAAACTCCCCAGCTTCATTGCATTCCCCTGATCCTACTGCTTTTTCTCATTTGAAAGAGACTCCCCTCCTACATCCTGTTTATCTCTATGAAGTACTATACTAGTAGGTCTCTATCATGGCACCTCTCACCCTCTTCTCTTCCCGGGTGTACATACTGACATCCCTCAGTCTCTCCTTGTTGGGCTTCTGGTGAAATCCCTGCACCATTTTAGCTGCCCTCCTCTGGACTGCCTCCATCCTGTCTTTGTTCTTTCTGAGGTATGGCCTCCAAAAGGACACAGTACCCCACATGGAGTCTCACAATTAAGCAATACAGTGGCAACACCACTTCCCTCTTCCTGCTGGAGATACCACTCTCTATGCAGCCCAGCATCCCACTGGCTATACCCACTGCTCTGAGACTTTGAAGTCATCAGTTTTTTTTTTTCACTTTATGTTTATTGATTTCACAATAAACATACATGTGTCCATACCTCATACCAGGTAATCGAAACAACTTCTGTACATAGTTCACATGCACATCAGGAAAAAAGGAGGAATCACAATTCATAAACCCAGGTATTCTTTTACAAAATGAGTGGAGGAATACAGAAATTAACATCAAAGTCCCATAGTGTCCATAGAAAATTCCAGCCTCTCTGTTGGCCGAACCATCAAGGAGAAATATAGGCAAGGGAGAAAAAACACGATCTCTAAGAATCGCTATTTAAGCAGATCATAGGTAGGCAAACCGAAAACTGACCCATACTAGAGCATCCACCTCTCCCAATCCACATTATAAAGAACTATAAACTACAGTAAATACAGGTTACTCACCTGTAACAGGAGTTCTAGGAGTGGTATATGTTGTTCATCCACACTTATTGGCAGGTTCCTTGCCGCTTTAAATGTTGCTGGAAGGTCTTCAAGCTGGCTCCTCCCACCACCCGGGTGGTAAAACCCTTGGCTCCGTCCCATGACACCAGACCTAGCTCGCTGGAAGCCAGGTTGTGCGTCGAAGCTGGGGAGGTTGGGTGGGTTGTGTGGATGAACAACATATACCACTCCTAGAACTCCTGTTACAGGTGAGTAACCTGTATTTCTGGGGACGTGGATATGTTGTTCAATCCACACTTATTGGCAGACTCCTAGCAGTTCTCCGGGAGAAGGGAGGCAAGGCGGACACCCCCTACTTAGGGAATAAGGATTGGAGAACCGAGGTCCCAAAACCAGCATTCCAGCGTGACTCTAGGTCAATGTGGTAATGGGAAATGAAAGTGTGTGCTGACTTCCAGGTAGCAGCCCTGCAGACTTCCTGGATAGGGACGTCCCTAGAAGCAGCCACCGAAGCAGCGGTATGGCGGGTAGAATGAGCTCTTATCCCTTTGGGAGGCTCCATGCCCGCCAACCTATAGCAGAGATCTATGCAGGAGGTGACCCACCTGCCTATCATCCGCTTGGCTGCAGGTCTATCAGGTGCGGCTTCAGCGTAGGTGACTTAACAGCTGGCGAACCTCTCCCTGAACTTCAGCCGTCCGCTCCTTATAATAAGAGAGCACTCTTCTAGGGTCCAAGTTATGGAGCCTGTATTTGGCCTCCGAGGTGTGATTGGGGTAGAACTCCGGCAGAGTCAACACCTGGTTAAGGTGAAACTCCGACACCACCTTCGGAAGGAATTTCGGGTGGGGGCACAGGACAACCTTGTCCCTGTGGAAGAGCAGATAAGGAGACTCAATGGAAAGCGCCTGGAGCTCTCCCATCCTTCTGGCTGACGTGATAGCCACCAAGAAGGCGGTCTTCCACGACAGGTGAGAGATGTCACACCTGTGCATCGGTTCAAATGGCTTGCCCATGAGCTTAGCTAATACCAGCAGTAGATCCCATGGAGCTTCTTGCACCAGAGGGGATATGTGATCAAGGCCTTTGAAAAAGCGCCCGACCACCTTCTCCTGCGCCACCGACTGCTTGCCGGCCCATGTCTGGTAAGCAGAGATGGCTGCCAGGTGCACCTTAAGGGTCATCAACCGAAGCCCTAGCTGAGAAAGGGACCACAGGTAGTCCAGAATGATAGCCAAGGAACAGGAAGACGGGTCCAACCCTTTGTCTTGACACCAAATGGGGAATCTCTTCCATTTGAAGGCATAGCATTTTCTGGTCGACTCCTTACGGGGCGCTTCAACTACGCTGAGGACCTCATCGGAAAGACCCAAGGCCTGGAACTCTAGCCACTCAGGAACCAGGCCATCAGCTGCAGGGATTGAAGGTCCGGGTGGAGAACCTTCCCCTTGTTGACTGAGAGCAGGTCCGGGCGGGCTGGAAGCCGCCTCGGGATCCTGGAGCTGAGGCTGAGGAGATCTGGGTACCAGTACTGGTGGGGCCAGTTTGGGGCTACCAGAATCACCTGCGCCTTGCCCCTCTTCGCCTTGAGAAGCACCTTGTGGATCAAGGGAAATGGAGGGAAGGCACAGAAAAGGCCCGGGGTCCACGGCCTCGAGAAGGCATCCCCCTACAGCGAGCCCTGCTAAGGGGGGCCGGCATGAAACAGTCTCAGCTTCGCATTCTCCCTGGAAGCGAACAGGTCCACCTGAGGGGTGTCCCAATGGGAGAACAGATCTAGTACTACCTCCGGCAGGAGAGACCACTCATGAGATGCAGCGCCTATCCGGCTGAGGGCATCGGCCAGACTGTTGGAGGCTCCTGCCACATGGATGGCTAGGAGATCTGCCTCCAGGCTGATCACGAGAGACCAAGTGCAGAGAGCCTCCTTGCACAGGGGCAAGGAGTGCGTCCCGCCCTGTTGGTTGAGGTAGTACATGGTCGTGATGTTGTCCTTCTGGATCTGGATCACTTGACCACGTACAAATGGAGCGAAGGCGGTGAGGGCTAGTCGGACCGCTCGAAGCTCCAGCAGGTTGATGTGGCATTGAGACTCCTGAGAGGACCAGAGGCCGTGGGCTCTGAGCTCCCCCAGATGGGCACCCCAACCCATCAGAGAGGCATTGGTTGTCAGAGTGATTGTTGGTTCGGGGCAGACAAACGGGATACCCTCCTGCAGATGAGCTGGAACAAGCCACCACTGTAGGCCGTTCCACATCTCCTGGGTCACCGTCACTGGCTGGTCCAGAGGACCGGAGCACTGTGACCACTGGCTGGCCAGCCCCCATTGCAGGGGACGCATATGCCAGCGGGTCCAATGGACCATGCTGGTGCAGGCTGCCATGAGGCCCAGAAGGCGCAGGAAGTCCCAGGCAGGGCGCAATTGCCCAACCAGAAATGATTGGGCAAAGGAGGAAAGGACCTCGGCCCTGTCCACTGGGAGCCAGGCTCTGGCTCGAAGAGAGTCGAGCTCGCCCCGATGAACTGAATCACCTGCGATGGCACGAGTTCCAACTTGGCCTCGTTGATGAAGAGGCCAATCTGAGAGCAGACCTGTAGGGTCAGATCCCTGGACCGCTCCACCTCCAACCTGGAGGGGGCTGCAATCAGCCAGTCGTCCAGGTAAGGGTACACCCGGACCCCTTGGCGCCGCAGGAATGCTGTCACCACTGCCATGCATTTGGTGAAGACCCTGGGAGTGGGAGAGAGGCCGAAGGGCATGGCCCAGAACTCGTAAAGGGATCCCTCTGCTCTGAAGCGGGGGAATCGCTGATGAGACGGATGGATTGGGACGTGAAAAAAAATGCGCCCTGAAGGTCCAGGGAACAGAACCACACGCCTGGCTCCAAGGATGGAATGATCTGAGCCAGAGTGACCATCCTGAAGGTGCAAGACCTTAGGAACTTGTTCAGGTCGTGTAGGTCGAGAATGGGGCGCCAGCCCCCCCATCCGTTTTGGGACCAGGAACTACCTGGACACAAACCCTGGGTCTGGAGGGGGGGCCGCCACCTCGCTGATCACCTCCTTCTGGAGGAGCAAGGCAATGTCGGCTCAACGAGCCGACAGAGAGGCTGCGGAACCCGTAGCCCCCTGTGGGGCGACGGCTCGATGGGGGGGAACTGCTTGAGTTCCAGAGGCCGACCCCTGCCTACCACTTCAAACACCCAGTGGTCCGTGGTGATAGTGGACCAGGCGGAAAGGAAGTGGCGGAGCTGTCCCCCCATGGGGGAACCCGGGGAGGAGTGAAGAGATTGGGGCGACATCCCTCAACCCGTCACTGGGCAGGCTTGGAGGAAGGGCCGGCTGAGAAGCCGCCTGGGCCTTTTCCTCCATGCTTCCTGCTGGAGGAAGCAGCAGGCTTGGCTTTGGGGCACCAAGCGTGAGCCTGCTGGCCCTGATGTTGGTGTTGCTGGGCCAGACGCGCAGCAGGGATTGAAGGATGAAAGGGCTTACGCTGCTGCTGGCGGCCTTTGTCCTTCTGGGCAGACGTGACCGAGTCAAAGGTGGTACTGCACTTCTCGATCCGTTGGAGATGACCCTCCACCCTGGGCCCAAACAAGTCGGTACCCAGGAAGGGAATGTCTGCCAGCTTGTGCTGGGTATTAGCCGTGAAGGTGGGGATCCACAGCCAAGCTCTGCGGCGCATGGCCACTGCAGCCACTACTGACCGGGCACACGAATTAGCAATGTCCAACGAAGTTTGGAGCTGCTGTTTAGCTACCGCCCTTCCCTGATCCCACACCTGCTTGACCGTTGCCTGAAGGTCAGCCGGGAGATGAGGAATCACCTCATCCAGGGAGCCCAAAAGGGCGTGTGAAAAGTGTGCCATCAGAACAGCCAAGCTAGCCTGACGAAGGCCTAGGGAGGAAGCAGCGTATACCTTCTGCCCTGAGTAATCCAACTTTTTGGATTCCTTATCGAGCAGTTTGTCCACATCCCGAGCGTTCCCGGAACGCCGGAAAACGCTATCGGTCACTAACCCTTCCGCAGAGGGGTGCTCCGAGAAACCGGAGAGTGAACCGGTAGGGACCGCGTACTTTCGAGCCATTCAGGCCAAAGGTGTGGGACAAGATGCTGGCCGCTGCCACAACTCCAGGGCCGGGCCAACAATGGCTTCGGCCACCGGAAAGACCTCCGTAGGGGAATTCCCTCGGTCCAGTATTTCCGTAAGGGGATACTTGGCCCGTCTCTGAACTGGTTCAAGGTGCATCCCAGTAGACTCTGAGATGAGTCGAAGCATTCCCAAAAATGAGGATGGGCTCTCGTCCACCGACTGACCCCCTGCAGATTCCAGGTCAACCGGCCTGGAGAACAGGGAGGAGTCGTCATCAGACTCTGAGGAGTCTGCGAACCGCTGCCGAGTGCTTGAGCCACCCTCCACATGCCGAGGTTGATTGGGAGCGAGGATGACCAACAACCTACGGGGCAAGCCCTCACCCGACCGAGAATCCTTGGTCAGGGCCCCAATCTTAGGTTGTGGAGGTGGAGGTTCCACCACAATGGGTGGAGCAGCCGGTTTCGGATGAACAACCGGCGCCGGTGGTGGCTCCTCGACTACTATGAGGGGTTGTTTCAGTCGCTCCGGTGACAACCACTTAATGGCCGGAGAAGGCAACAGAGTCGGCTTGTTACCGGACAGTAAGAGCTGCTGCCACATTAAGTCCTCATAGCGCTGACGCAACTTGCGTTGGAGCCTATCCTCCGAAGAGGATGAAGAGGATGAGCGGCGGTGCCGCTTTCCATGGTGCCGAGACCGAGACTGCCAACGTTGGCGGGACCGGCTGGACCTGGAAGAGGACCGAGACCGAGACCTTCGGGGATTCCGAGGGTGGGTCAGAGGGGGAACGGGGGAAACCTGCCCTTCCTTCGGTAGAGGGACCTTAACCGGGGACTCCAGCACAGGAGGCACAGGCAAGTCCTCAGTAATCATCGGGGGAACCGGTGAAGTAGGGCTGTCGGCATCACCAGTCGACAAACCGTCCGACAGGTCGAGAAAAATCTCGACCGCGTCGATGGTTGTCTCTGCTTGTTGACCTGACGGGGACATGGTGAAGCCAGCGGCCTTAGCCGCAACCTCGACCGAAGTCGAAAGCCGATGGCCCGGTGAAGAGGATCTCTCCCGCTCCCACGAACGTCGATGGTGGGACTTACCTTTTGAGTCCTTCTTCTTGGATCGACTGGAATGTTCCGATGGTCCTTCTCCCTTGGTGGAGAGGGACTGACAAAGCTCCTTAAAGGAAGCTGTATAGGAAAAGCCCAAGGAGAACGGGATTAATGCCACGGCCGAGGAGGAAGAAGAAGCGGCCTGGGCCGCCTCCTCCTCGAGGGCGATCATCTACTCCAACTGTTCCACGGAGCCCGCCGCCGCTGACACCACCCGACCGGCCTCCTCTGACTTGACCAGCGGACACCGCTTTCAGGCCTAAAAAGAATTTGAGAGTAGCGGGTCCTCCAAGACCGAAGGCCGAGAAGGAGCTGCACACCGCGAAGCCTGTGAATCGTGGGCCAAGCCCCAGGCAGTAGACACGGAGTGCGGATCGCACAGGACATCTTCAGTCTACAGGGGCACCGGCTAAAAAGCCGAGTCAATTTGTCCATCGCAGTCACGAGGGAAGACGAAGACCGAGTCTTGTAAACTTCAGAATTAGTTTGGGTTAACTGAAGAGTGTGGATCCAAGCCTAAAACGCAGAGCACTAAGGAGGGAACCTGAGCTCCAAGCGGTAAGGAAGATCTGGCGTCATGGGCGGAGCTGAGGGTTTACCACCGGGTGGGTGGGTGGGTGGGAGGAGCCAGCTTGAAGACCTTCCGGCAACATTTAAAGTGGCAAGGAACCTGCCAATAAGTGTGGGTTGAACAACATATCCATGTCCCTAGAACTGATAATGCACAAAAAAAGCTGCGTCAGCACAAGAGTACAGACAGAAGACTAGCTGCTCGAATATGAACTTTGCAGAACATACTCCAACTTTATACTACTAAAGCATATACACTAGCATCTGCAGAGGACCGTACATTTATTAATTTTATTTAGTTTTTGTTGACCGGGTAAGTGCACTAGACAAATCCTGCCTATTTTCAGGCACGACCCGGGGGAGGGAGATACAGATGAATGCCAACTGAACCAGATTAAGCTGTTGGTGGTATTTATAGTGAATGAGGGAAATTTGGCCAGGACACCGGGGAAATTCCCCTACTCTTTTCGATAAGTGCCATGGGATCTTTAACATCCACCTGAACTACCACCAATCCAGGCAGATGGGACCTCGGTTTAACGTCTCATCCGGAAGACGGCACCTCAGAAGTGCAGCACCCCTCTCATGCTGCACTACAGTGTCAGTACTGGGATATTAACCCAAGTGCCAGTACATAGCTCGAGGTATCCCAAAATGGTGGTTCTAGCCAGCTTGACCATGTGGACAACACAATCGTAATGTAAAAAAGTGTATGTACCTCGTAGCTACACAACAGATCTTGCTAAAATAATAAGGATACATACAGTATCATTTCCAGCCCCAAATTCGATACTATCCCATAAAGTTGCAACTGCCAGTGCATAACAACATAAAAATCATAGAACAGTCTCACATGGCTCACTTCGACCCTACGTCAGACTGGGACTCCTCTTGATGCTCTGCTCTGGCCGTGAATTCGGCTTCAATCTTTTTGATCCAGCAACCCACATCTTGGGGATCCGTAAATTTCACCATATACCACTCTGAGCCTACCAGGGAGTAAGAATGAGTGCACAACACCTAATACCCACAGCTGATGTCTGACACATCAGACTTTTTATGGCAAGTGCAAGTTTGAAATGACAGGTCTGCGTATATTTTAACGTCAGTTCCATTCACTGTTATGGAACAGGCAGCCCTAGCCACTGACAGTAGAAGATCCCTGACCTCAGATCCAGAAGTATGGAGTAACAGGGTTCGTGGTTGTGAATGTGAGGCGGGCTGAACATGTGTGTTCACCCAGTAGGCTCTTCTTAAATCTGTCCAATTGAAATCTTCAGGTAGTGTTAACTTCTCCTGCAGCCACTGTTTAAGGAATTGTAGGGCATTTGTTCCCTCTTAACCTTCGGGAATTCCAGCAAACTGAAGGTTACCAGCTCAGAGCTCATTCTCCAGTGCCTCCATTCTCCCTTGAAGCTGGCCGATTTCCTTGGTAAGTGTTGTTATGGCTGCCAATGCTGAGGTGACCTGTTTATCTGACTCTGCAACTGATCCTGTGAGGGTTTTAAGTGCTGCGTCATGAGACTCAAGCTTTGTTACTGTTCATTCTGTTTTGGCGTTCCTGCCCACATGGGCTCTAGCATAGTTTGCCATGGTGGTTCTGTCACGAAGCTCGAGTTGCTGGCTCCAGCACTTCCTGGCACATCCAGGGCCTTGCTTTTGGTAGCCTGAGGATCTTTCATCGGTCCCGGAGGCTGATTTTTAGGATGACCTATGACAAGATTAGTATCACCTAAAGCAGCAGAACATAACACAGCTTGTAATGTAGTTTAGAAAGTTCATTTTTTAAAATGTATATATTTTTCATGGTTAAATGTTGAGCAATGGAAAGAAGGTCTGTCTAGGTGTGTCCTGCCAGGGAGATGGCTCTCTAGCAGCCCCGACGAAGTCATCAGATATGATAATCCCAAGGTCTCGTTTCTGTTTAATGACTATCAGCACAACGCCCCATCCTACACTCAGCTCCTGAGTCCCGATGCCCTAGGTGCATGATTTTGCACTTTGGCTTTGGACCCCAAATGCCACACTCTTGACCACTCCCTGAATTTCCCAAGATCCCTGCACATTCTCCCCCCCCCCCTCTTGTCCTATAGCAGGGCCATCATGGGGGCAATGTCATTTTATTTTTCCATTTCATTTATTTAGGGCTATAACCACTGAGCATAGCTCATTTACGATGGTGACCCATACAAAGCGAGTAACAAAGTCACAATTACAGCACGATCATAAATAATTACAGTTAGTTATAAAAAGACACAATCAGTACAATCTGGTGCACCAGCAAAGTGGCAGAGAGCCCGACAGTGCTACAGCAATCATCAGACAGCCATCGTTCTTTTATGCTGGTGTGCACCCACCCTGGGGATGCCAAATGTTAAGACTCCCAAGTACATGCATACAATGATGTGCCGATACAGTCAGCTGGTGCATGCCGCCCCCACCCACGAGTGAGGCAGCAGCTCAGTTCGTTTCTACTGACCAGCTAGGACAGGTAATAGGCTAACCTGCCACCCTCCACAGGAGTTTGAAAATGTCCAGCTGGTTGCTATCACAGCCTCATACCGACTTGCTGGAGTGGTCCGGGGTTGGAGTGCGAACCACGAATCCTGGCAAGGCATGTGGCTCTTCAACCACTGCCTTATCAGCCTAGCTCAGTCTTTTCTTCCTTTTTGTTTCTGCTTTGTTACAGAGGTGTCTATCCCCCCATGGTCCAAGCCCCTCTACAGGCACACCAGACACCAACCAGCCCTAACACCACTGCCCAGCTACTTTGTACAGCACAGGCCAGAGAATCAGCAGCTGAATGGCTTAAGTAATATTTTTCACAGATTTCTCCTTTAGCCTCTCTCTGCTCCCCTGGTACCCTCACAGTCATGAAAAGACATCTTGTGCATGTAGCAAACATCCGTGAAGAAGTGAACCCCATCAACCCACCACAGAGGTCACTGTGACCACAGAACACAGTGATGCCCTTCCTGGCCAAGGAAGCATCACCACCAGCTGCACCCTCCGCCCATGGCAGCTTGCTTGCACATTACCAGGCCCAGAGAAAACAGCTTGCAGTATGGTCTAGAGGTTTGAGTAACTAGCTGTGAATGAGCATCCAGCAGAACTGGGTTTGATTTCCACAACCTCCACTAGCATACTGTGTGAGTCTGAGCAAGTCACTTAACTTCCCCAGTGCTCCCTGGCCGACACCGAAAACAGGCACTTGTGCCTAGTGGGCCAATAAAAAAAACTCCCAAACCCAGGTCCACCTGCTTAGTACCACAGGATAATTTGGCAACTCTAACCCATTTGTTTCCTTTCTAATAGAAACCAGAGCCTAGCAGAAGTATAAGAATTGAGACCTACCAACCTGGGAGACAGTCTGAGCTTCTGGATCCAGAATCCTCCAAAGAAGGTCAATCTTCTGTTGCTTGAACTCTTCCTCACAGCATACGGTGTGAATCACTGTGCAGCCTTCTGGGTTGTTCTAGAAAGACAGTTATCACAGCACTGAACTTTTTATTTGAGAAATGTTTTTTGTCCTCCAACCAGTCACCTACACTCTGGTTTTGGCCACCACCCTACCCCATCAACTGGCCTTGCCGACTCCACGTTCTTCCATGGCTTGACCCCCATGGTGGGACAGACGGAGGGCAACCACTGCACTAACTATTCGAAATGATTTATAGTTACTAGTCAAATAGCTTATCTGCTCCAGCTACTTAGTTTTAAAATTCTGCTACTAGTTAGTTAGCGTCTTCCTCTGAGCGGCAGTCATTGTCATGTATGTTCTTAGACTTTAGAATGATTAATAAGTGCATAACCAGGGTTTCTGACAATCTGCAAACCAGAGAGCATGATCATATTATAACAGCCTCGTAGGACTGTTCCACCAAGTAGAATAGTAAAATATAGTTAGTTTCAGCATATTTATAAAATAGGTTGCTAAGGACCTAGGTTCTAGTCTTGGGATAGGTAGGAGCTGCCAGATAGATAAAAGGGTAGCCCCTGCAGTAAAATAAAAAACTGTATCAGAAACTAAAACAGAATTAATAAATAAGCATTTAAATAGATTAGCTGTCAAGAGTGAACATATCATTAATGGCTCTGGTAGAATGCAGCACAGAGGGGAAGTATGGAAAGGACTACCTGGCTCTGGCTTCCTTACCCACATGCAGTTTTTATGCTCATTTTTAATGACTGGCAATTTTGTACATAAAGTGATCGTAATTTTATAATAAAAATGTTAGTTTTAATCACTGGTGGCCAGTGGGTTAATAATCCGATTGCCCTGGCTACCGTAATACTGCCCTGGTGGTCCAGTGGTTTGATTTGGTCTGCCTGGGTTTCCTGGTATTACTTTAATGTTTTTATCTTGAACAATCGTTTTCTCTAGTAGAAGTAAAGAACGTTGCTCTGTGGTAAATAATAAAATGCAGAGTGGCAGCTGAGGGTGATGTGCGCCAAGAAGAGGAGCGGGAAGCGTGAGTGGCCGAGAGTTGGTCCCACAGCAGAGTGCAACGAGCTCAGTGAAGAAATCCCCAGGCTAGCTCAAGGGCGGCCACTCCTCTACTGCAACACTGATCACAAGTCAGGCTTCAACCTGGAGCACTTGGACTGCCTTGCGAAAGTGCAAGAGGTAGACACAGTAAGGTGCTCCTCTGACAGGCAGGATCAACCAGATATTTTCTCTTTTTACTAAGCTGTGCAGGCAACAAGCACCAGGGAAAAGAATTTAGGGACTGGCTCACATAAATGAATGAAATAATAAATAAAGATGGGCACAGTCCGTTTTGCGGCTCTGTGGAAGTCCCACATATAAAGAAGTAGCAGGCGTTTTGTGTAAAGCTCACAAAAAAGCCATTTTGAAGCGTGTATGTGCGATCTGCTTAGAAGTACCCATGGCTTCACAAACTGTTTAAGTACATTAAAGACACATACAGTATTTGAAGAAATTATGGTCATGGTAGGGCTGAGGGAAGTCCTGGGTATTTAGTAAAAATACAATGATTATCAAGAATTGTTCACAAGCAAAAACGGAGCAATTTAAAGAAGAGCTCTGTACCAGAGAGCTGCTTACAGTCAGAAACTTTGACTTCAAACGTGCTTTTTTAATTTGTGCTGCCATTTTTCATTAGATTTACCCCAAACCTGGCAGTATGATAGCAGAAAGTGTGCTACATAACAGAAAAGTAGTTTTATGTGATAAAAATGCAAAATAGAGTTGTCGCTGACCTTTGTAGGGAGAGTGGGTCCTGGTGAAAGATAATCCATTCAGAAAGTTACACAGGAAGTGGAGCTAAGTGTAGGGAAAATGAATATGCAATTCCTGACTGAAAAAAAATGTTGTGGTCAGTGTAATTAAAGAAGAAACAACTGTTTTTAAAGGAAAGTGAACAAAAAAGTGCTCTGAAGTGGTTAATTTACAAGTTTAATGACAAATATGTTTAAGTCTTGGGTTTCTCGTGGGTCATTTTGTACAGAAAAAGATCATGAGAGAGCTAGAGACATTAGCTTTCCAGCCAAAATAGTGGAATTAGCTTAAACTTAAAGAAAGTGCTTATTTTTATGACAAAAGAATATGTACATAAATGGGACTAACAGGGATAAAAAAGGGAAGCCTTAGAATGTTGAGAGGGGCAGCTGGATTTCAAAACTGTGACTTTCATTGTGGCTTATGCTGCTGCAGAAAGGATTGTGATCGGTGCTGAGCCACTGGATAGGTTGGTGTTCACTCGGTGTCCAGTTATTAGCATAAGCAAATTCATTTTAGGTATAAAAGTAGCTGTACAGCCAATGTGCAGGGAGTCCAAGGAGGAGGGACCCAAGCCAAGTGGGTGTCCAGTCAGAAGAAGCGTGCTGCAGTGATACAGCCTGAAGTGGACAGCTTTATTTAATTAAAGTCTATGATTAGGGGATCACCTGTATCCCAGTGTAGGGTTAGATAGGGTAGTAAATGAGAGCAGGGTGAGAATAGAGAGCCTGATGATCCTCTTGTACTAAGTTTTCCTCACAGAAAAAAAGCTGCACCCTGAAGAATTCATTGCTTCTCCAGATTCCAGCAAGAAAGCTGCTTGCTCCCAAGGGCCCTCAGAATTCTTTAGCATTACCATCAAAGAATTTCTGCAGATATCCAAAGGAGTGTGGTACTGTAAAAAAAAAAAACTTCGCTACAATTTGGGGACTATTTTAAGTGTCAAGTGACAATTAACTAACAGAGAATTTACCTCAATCCTTCTGCATTTTAAAAAGCCTGTCATCTGAAGGACTGAGCACTTTAAGAACTGGGGGGGGGGTCCTAGCTTTTAATGTGCCAGTATGTGATACGTTTCATGCCACTGTCGTTCCTGTGTGCTTAAAGTAAATTTGTGTGTAGAAATGTTAAGTGATTTTTAACTGCGTAGAGCAAATAAGAAAGCAACTGTGTGATAGATACCAGGGTAGGTATCTGGTGTAAGGAGTCAGTGGGCTGACTAAAGATGGGATAAGGCCTAGTAGTAATTGCTTGCCCTTAAAGAGATCCACCAAGTTAAATGATGTAGCATTTGGGACGGCAGTATAACCTGGAGGTTAGAGTACCGAGCTGTGAATGAGCTTGGTACATCCAGCAGAACTGGGTTTGATTCCCACAACCTCCACCTGCATACTGTGTGAATCTGAGCAAGTCACTTAACCACCCAGTGCTCCCAGGTCGCCCCTGAAAACAGGCACTTGCGCCTAATGGGCCTTACCCGGTTGCCAAAGACTAAAATAAATAAATAAAAAAAATTTGCACCTGATATATCAGTGCCTTACCTGTGGGAAATGATGCTGATGTATAGATGCTCAAAAATACTGCAATAGTTTAAATGTAGTAGCCTTCATAAATTTACTCCCACTGTGTGAACAGCCGTCCACGCTCTGCCCCCTCCCCCCGCTCAGCCAAGTTATGATGTGTTTCTAGGGAGAGCGTGGGGACGCTGGCCCATTATAGTCTACGGGGAAGAAGCCACATCGCTTTTTATATATTGTAATGGTCATCTAGTGATTAATCAAGGGCACCGGTCGACCAACGAGGACCTTAATGTAACAGAAAAAGGTCAAAAACATATCAGAATACCGGGTAGCCAATAAAAGGACAACCGGAGAGCATCTACAGGTATATAAACTGTTTCCTATCACCTTTAAGGCTATAGTGTGAACAAGCTCAGGGATTAAGGCCAGAGTGGGCCAACAATGAGCAATATTTAAAACGGGGATTACAAGAGCAACAGAATTATGCATTAAGCAGGTTAGCAAGGGGAAAAGGAAGAAGAGACCATTATGGTTTTCCAAGGAGGTAGCTGAGAAAGTAAAAGCCAAAAAGATTGCATTCAGGCAATACAAAAAGACGCAGGCAGAAGGGGATAGGGAGAAGTACCAGGAGAAGCAAAGGGAGGTCAGTAAGGGAAGCCAAAGCTCAGACAGAAGAGCGCATCGCAAAATCAGTGGGTAGAGGGAACAAAACCTTTTACAGGTACATAAGTGAAAAAAGAAAGGCAAAGGGAGGGATAGTGAGACTGAAGGGGGAGGATGGAGCCATATGGAGGATGACAACAGTAAAGCTGACATACTGAACACTTATTTCTGCTCAGTCTTTATTGCAGTGTCAGTGGCTCAGTAGGCAGCACACTCACCTCTGAGGCTGAAAGATCAGAGGGCTGTGGGTTCAGTTCCCACATCTGGCACTTGGGTTAATATCCCAGTACTGACACTGTAGTGCAGCATGAGAGGGGTGCTGCACTTCTGAGGTGCTGTCTTTTGGATGAGACATTAAACCGAGGTCCCATCTGCCTGGATTGGTGGTAGTTCAGGTGGATGTTAAAGATCCCATGGCACTTATCGAAAAGAGTAGGGGAATTTCCCAAGTGTCCTGGCCAAATTTCCCTCATTCACTAAAAATACCACCAACAGCTTGATCTGGTTCAAGGTCAGTTGGCATTCATCTGTATCCCTCTCCCCGGGTCATGCCTGAAAATAGGCAAAACTTGTCTAGTGCACTTACCCAGTAATAAATAAAGAAGAGGGTAATGGGTCTGAAGGGAGTACAAGGGGTGAGAATGGCACAGAAATGGACACAAGTCCCTTTACACGGGAAAGGGTCCTAAAGGAACTGGAAGTAATAAGATAAAGCAATGGGGCCAGATGGGGTGCACCCCATGGTCCTAAAGTAACTAAGAGAAGTGCTGGGTGAACCTCTGGCAATCCTGTTTAGCCGATCACTGGAAACAGGGGAGGTACCCAAAGACTGGAGGGCAGCAGATGTAGTCTCCTTATACAAAAGCAGGAACAAAGAGGAAGCGGGGAACTACAGACCAGTCAGCCCGACCTCGGTAGTGGGGAAGATCATAGAAGCACTACTGAAGGACAGATTGGTGGAACATCTGGTCGCCAATGGACTACAGGACCCAAGGCAGCATGGTTTCACTGGGGGGAGGTCATGCCAGACCAACCTCATTGAATTTTTTGACTGGGTGACAAGGGAGGTGGATCAGAGGAGGGCAGTGGATGAGGCTTATCTGGACTTCAGCAAGACCTCTGACACTATGCCACATAGAAGACTATTAAACAAACTGGGGAATATGGAAGTGGGCAGGACAGTAGTGCGATGGGTAGGTAATTGGCTGGGCGGCAGGACACAGAGGGTGGTGGTAAATGGCTGTCACTCCACAGAGGGAAGAGTGACCAGTGGAGTACCACAGGGATCAGTGCTTGGATCAGTCCTATTCAATGTCTTCATCAGCGACATTGCGCAGGACCTAGAAGGCAGAATTTCCCTGTTCGTTGATGACACAAAGCTCTGTAACAGAGTGGACACGCCAGAGGGTGTAGACAGAATGAAGAGGAACCTGCAGAAGCTTGAAGAATCAAGGGTTTGGCAGTTGAAATTCAATGCAAAGAAAAGCAAGGTAATGCATATGGAGCACAAAAACCCTGGAACAACATATCAGTTGGGGGGTGAGGATATAGCATGCACCAAGCAGGAAAGGGACCTTGGGGTTATCATCTCTGATGACCTCAAGGTAGGGGAAACAATGCGGCAAGGCGGCAGGTAAAGCAAATAGGATGCTGGGATGTATAGGCAGGGGTATCACCAGCAGGAAAAGGGAGGTCATAATTCCACTATTCAAGACACTAGTAAGGCCCCAGCTGGAATACAGTGTACAGTTCTGGAGACCTTACCTACGTAAGGACATAGACAGGGTAGAGAACATACGAACATATGAAATTGCTGGCAGAAAAAGGTCCACAGATCTATCAAGTCTGCCCGATTGTGCAGCTCTTAGTTTCATATTACTACAGCTGCCCCACCACCACCCAAACCCCTCCCTTCCTCCTCTTTCCTGGTCCTTCACCCTTTTGTGTTTTTGTCTGTACTAACCCTGCCCTTGACTCTATCCCAACCCCACTTAAAGCTATCCACTGTCCTTTGAGTGATTAACTCCTCTGGCAGTGCATCCCAACCCGCCACCACTCTCTCTGTTAAGTAGTGCCTCCTCATCTCCCTCCTAAACCTTCCCCCTTCCAACTTCAGACTGTGCCCTCTAGTGACCCTTCCCCCCTTTAAGCGGAACAATCCTCCCTCACTGACTTTGTTTATGCCTTTCAAGTACTTAAAGGTCTCTATCATGTCCCCTCTTACCCTTCTGTCTTCCAGCGAGTACATGTTGAGCTCCTTCAACCTTGCCTCGTATGGCAACTCCCGTAGTCCCATGATTATTTCTGTAGCCCTACATTGCACCCCCTCTAGTAATCTCATATCCTTTTTGAGGTATGGGCAACAGTACTGTACACAGTACTCCAAGTGTGGACTCACCAGTGATCTATACAATGGCAGGATGACCTCTCCCTTTCGAGGGGTGATCCTCCTGGCAATGCACCCCAGCATCCTATTTGCCCTTGCTGCCGCCCTCCTACACTGTGCTGATACCTTCATGTCCCCTGTGACTATTATCCCCAGGTCCCTTTCCTCCTCTGAAGCCATTACCTGCACTCCCCCAGCCAGTAGCTGTTCCTGGGATTTCTGGCTCCAAGGTGCATGACCTTGCACATCTTAGCATTAAACCTCAACTGCCACTCCCTAAACCAATGTTCGAGTTTAGCCAGATCCTCTCTGAGTGCCTGCCTCTCTTCGTCATTGTCCACTTTTGCACACATCTTAGTGTCGTCCGCGAACAGGCAGATCTTACTCTTGACCCCCCCTGCAATGTCTGCAATGAAGACACTGAACAAAACAGGGCCCAGCATTGAATCCTGTGGTACTCCACTGGTTACTGGCCATGACTTGGATGTCTCCCCCCTTACAACTACCCTCTGTTGTCTGCCCTGCAGCCAGCTCTCACCCCACACCACCAGTCCCCCCCCCCCACGCCCCATGTCACTCAGCTTGCTCATTAACCTCCTGTGTGGCACAGAGTTGAAAGTCTTGCTGAAGTCCAGATACAAGACATCCACAGAGTGGCCTTCGTCAACCACCCTAGAGACTCAGTTGAAGAAGTTGATCAGGTTAGTTTGGCAAGATCTTCCCGTGACAAACCCATGTTTCTCTCATCCTGCAGCCCAATGCTATCGAGAAAGGTTATCAATCTCTCCTTCAGAATGGTTTCCATCAACTTCCCCACTATGGAAATCAAGCTCACTGGTCTGTAGTTACCCAGTTGGTCCTTGGGTCCACTCTTGTAAAGGGGCACCACATGAGCCATCCTCCAGTACCTGGGTACATTCCCCATCTCCAAGGAGGTGTTGATCAGGTTCGTCAGAGGGCCTGCCAACAACTCTGCCAGTTCCTTCAGGACCCTTGGGTGTACACCGTCCTGTCCTGGTGCCTTGCCCACCCGCAAGCCTTTAAGGCCCTTCAGACCTCTATCCTCTTGGATGACCTTGTCTGTTATTTCTGCCCCCTTCCACCCTTGCCCCCTTTCCCCTGCGGTATTGGGCCATCCCTTTCTTTTGTGAACATCGAGCAGAAATACTCACTGAGTGCCTCTGCTTGTTCTTCCCCTTTTTCCACCCATCCACCCTCTCTCGATTCTAACAATGTCAACCCTACAAATCCTCTTCTCCCTTAGGTATTCAAAGAACCCCTTTTCCCCCTCTCTGATCCCCCGAGCCAACTTCAGCTCCTTTGCTGCCTTGGCTGCCCTGGTCTCCTCCCTAGATGCCTTTGAGAACACTTCTCTATCCTCCTCCTCACGCCCAGATTTGTTTTAATTAATGAAGGCCAATCTTTTTTCCCCTCACTTTCCCCTCCACCTCCTTGCTGAGCCAGCTAGGTTTTTTTGACCTGGACTGCTTACTTTAAGATTTGGCACATGTATGTGTGGCCTCATTTATCCCCTTGCTAATGATTGCCCACTTCTGTTCAGCATCCATCCCTGGGTTAATTTCAGCTAAATACCCCTCTAGGATACTGCCCATTCTGGCAAAATCTGCCTTTTTGAAATCCAACACTCTTGTCCTGGTCTTAGCTGACTCCCTTCCTGTGTTGAGGAGGAACCACACTGAGCAGTAGTCGCTTTCTGCTAGAGAAGGTTTAGAGGAGGGCAACAGATGGTACAGGGACTGCATCACAAGTCCTAAGAGGACAGGTTGAAGGACTTGAATATGTACTCCCTGGAGGAGAGGAGGGAGAGAGGGGATATAAGAGACATACAAGTACCTTATAGGGAGGAACAGGGTGCAGGAATACGCTATTTTCCAGCTAAAAAGATGTTCCAGGACTAGAGGGCATGAGGTGAAGTTGGAGGGAGGGCGATTCAGAGGAAACGTGAGGAAGAATTTCTTCACAGAACGGTTGAGGGACAAGAGGAACACTCTGCCAGAGGAAGTAGTAGGGACTGAAACAATCAAGTGATTTAAGGATGCATGGGATAGACATAAGAGAATTCTGGAGGTCGGGGTAATGGACAACAGACTTCTAGGAAAACATAAAGGGAACTTACGAGCTCAAATGAGCAGACTGGGTGGGCCATAGGCCCTTATCTGCTGACAGTGTCTATGTATCTATGAGTGACTGCTTATCCTGGGACTAGCTTGGGTGTTCTGGAGGGCTGGTGGGTGGTGAGTGCCTGCAGTCTCTAGGGAAAGAGTGTTAGTGAGGCGGTGTTGCCCTGCTGGGAAAAGAAGAAAAGAAAGTGTCTAATTAAACTGCAATTTCATGGTTATTTGTTTACAATTCATGCAAAAGGTGTGTTGTGCCATTTGTGACTGTACAAGCTACCGTTTTCACCTTTTCAGTAAAATTTACCTTTGTTTTTCACAAATCCAAGTGTCAGTGTTCTTGCTTGCAAAGTCAGTGTCTTGCATTCCTGCAGGTTTCCAGGTCAGTCCAGTGCAGCATTCCCTACCCTTGGCAGCTCTCAGCTACACCAGTTGGGGCAATAAGGTACGGTATTCAGATAGTACCCAACTGGAAAGGTGTTGTCAGTTGGAAAGGGACAAAGCATCCTTGATGACACCCACTACTGTGTGGAATGGTCCCATCTGTGGCCAGAGGTTAATGCAGTTGGAGTCTCCTGTCATCACAATATATTGTAGACCACTGCATTACACACACACACACACACACACACACACACACACACACTGTTTCCCCCTTTTTTGTACACCCCACCCCCACTCCAGTGTTCTTGAGTCTAGAGCTTGTCTTGGCTTCTGACCCCGGACACAAGTAGCATTCTTCTGACACCTGGCCAAGTCCTGTTTGTAACCCAGCTGTAGGGGACACTACTGAGCAATGGGTTCTTGGCTTCCCTCCATGCAGTGTAAGAGCATCATCTGTGGGACGCAGCCACCCAATCTTCAAGTGACCTGAGGTCATTCCCAAATCCAAGTCTCCGGATAGCAATCCTAAACACCGAGTCAACACAAACCAGGTTTTTTGTTTTTGTTTTGTTTTTTTAACTTTCATTACTTCTCCTTTTTCCAGCCCTGTGCCAGAGTGCCTCCTTCTGTCTCCACCTGCCTTTGGACCCTGCATGCTGTAGCTCAATGTGCCTCTTTGGAGTCTCTTCTTAAGGACCTTCTAGCATCCTGTCTCTGCTGTCAGGGGTATTATGTCTATGGCTGCCTTCTCTCCGAATCCCCAAGAGGTCTGGATCACCAGAGGACCTGTTTCTACCCTTACTAGGGGCCCCTGCCCCGAAGTGGAAGACCCAAACTGAAAGTGTGGAACAGGCTTCATTGGTTAGGGGCAGTCACAGAAATCAAAGGAGGGCTTGTGAAGAGCACTGACCCATGGTGTGGGCAGGGCAAGGCAACTTATCAGACTGTAGGAGAGCAATTTTTCAATTTAATGCCCCAAAAAAAAAACATGGTAATGTTAAACAACAATGTCAGGTCATCCTGCACATCATACTCTCCATTTACAAGGATGCCAGAGCCTAATATCTCTGCCTAGCACCAGGAGGCAGCCATAGAGTGGTGCGTATAAAGTCCCCCTCCTGTAGAAGGGCACCCAAAATCCATAATATGCTGGCCTCGATGCCTGGCATCCCAGGCTTAGGTGCAAAGCCGAGCTGTCAGCCTGCCTAGCGATCTTTTATTAGCCCAGCCAATCAGAAGTCACAACTCACTGTGCACAGGCAAGGTCACCATGGCTGAAATTTGGTAACCCTCAAGAATGGAACCAACCAGTGGCTGCAGCAGGTCTGAAGATAACTGGAGAAGTAAGAATTTAGCCAATAAGTGTAACTGTAACAACGCATAGCTTCATAGACAGTATACACTCTGGATGCTAGTATGACTAAAGAGGGGCTTCACCTGCTGCAGAAGGGTGGTAATAATGTCACTGTACAGGTCAATGGTTCAACCACACCTAGAGTATTGTCTACACAGTTCTGAGTAAGGAGAGGGATGGGTTGGAAACCATAAAGAGAAGGGCAAACAGTATGACGAAAGAGGGGCTTCACCAGCTGCAGATGATAGGTAATGATGTCACTTGAACAGGTCACTCAATATGTACTCTCTGGAGGACAGAAGAGAGAGAGAGGCTACAAAGATGTTATGAACTGTCCAGAAATGGTTTAGGTCAAATCAATTATCTCGAAATGCTGAAAAAAAACCAAAAACAGTCTCCATGTGCTTCGGCACTAGGCAGAGGCTTTCTAAGCTCTCCTCTCAACCCACCTTCCACACCCTAGATGGGGGTTCAACTGATGATGTACCCTCCTTTAAATACCTTGGCATCTGGCTTGACCAGCACCTTGGCTTCTCTCAGCACATAGACGCTATTCATATAAAACTCCACCCCATGCTAGGTGCCCTTTATAAGAACAAAAGCTATATCCCTTTACCTGCTCGCCGGGATATCATTTCTAAGATGATACTCCCCAGTTTTGATTATGGCGACATTGTCTATGGTGCTGCACCTAAGTCCACTCTGGCCAGACTGGATCCCCTCTTCCACTCCTGCCATTTTGCCTTGACCTGCCCTTCCCGTACTCACCACTGTTCTCTATACTCTGTTCTCTCCCTCCCCTCCTTAGCAAATCGCCACCTAACCCACTGTGCCTCCTTCATTGCTAAATTCTGGCTGGCCTCACTCCCCCTTATCTCAGTTCTCTTCTCTCCCCTATGCCTTCCTCCTCTTACTCTGGCCGTAACGCAAGCTATCGCTCCCTACTGCTCCCTTCCCGTAAATCCCTTGCGGGACAGAATGCTTTCTCATCGTTTTCCTGATATCTGAAACTCTCCTCCCCTACCAATTCACTCTACCTCCTACAAACGCTTTCTTTCCTTGTTACTCCAAGTCCACACCTCTCCTGTCTGCAACTGCCCATAGTCTAATGTCCTGCCTCCCCCCTTTTTCTCTTTCCCCATCCACTACCCCTCCTTCCACTGCCATCCTCCCTCCAAACCCTCTCCCTCTCTATCTCCCCCCCTCAGTTTCTCCATCATTTCCGCCCAACACTATTCCCACTCTTCCGGCTTCCTCTTACTCCTTCCCCCTTCCTTCCCACTCTCCTCCTCCTCCTAAACCTACCTCCATTACTTTGTGCCCGCCGCTCCTCAATACTTTATTCCTAACCCCAATTCATCCCCCCTTTCTCTTCTATACCTCCCTTGTTTTTCCTCTCCCTTCCTTTCTCCCTCTCCTTTCTCTCTTCCTCCCTTCTCTTTCTTCCCTGAATTTTCTCTCTAATCGCTCCTCCCTGTTGCCCCCTCCAGTCTTAATGACTACTTCCTACCCTGTCCTTTTACTGACATTTCAGCCTATAAGTGCCAGGTTCCCCCACACTCCTGAGGTAGTCAATTTGTCTTGTTTAAATTACGCCACTTCATTACTGTTTATACTGTACATTGCTGTGGCTTTTGCTCTTTAGATGACTGCACGTTTTACTTGTTATTATGTACTTATCCCCTTCCCCATCACACATCTGGAAACGAGCTTTATGGCTCAATATGTATTTTCTGGTAAATCTATTTAAATAAATAAATAATGAACATATTTCTTATAGCGCAAATATTAAAGGGAAGTGTGACTTACTCTGTATTCATACACTGCTTGCTGCAGCTCTGCTAGGTGGCTCAGATTCTCCTCTCGTACTGTTAACAAAAGCAGACATTCAAATTAATGTTTTCTACATTTCTTTCTGGTGTCTCTGTTTCTGTTACTGTATGTCCACTTTGGTCCCTCAGATTAGTGTATGCCTTTAGATGGAGTTGGGGGACAGAACTCAAGGCAATGGTAAAGTAACAGAGCCAAGAGATTTCCTGTCCTCACTCTACATACCATAATTTCACTAATTCCTGCTACATGACACTATCTGTGGCCAAGAGAGTAAACCCATGTCATCAGTATGGAAATGGAGTAGCAAATTGTTAACACTTTTAACACAAGTTCCAGAAAAGGAATTCCAAAATTTGCACTGGAAAATGGCAAACTACACAATGAAAAAATTTAGTTGCATCGTTGTAGCTGCCACTATCGTTATCATTTTAAAGTGAAATACTCTTTCTGTGTCACACCCAAAAATGCAGTTTTTTTTTTTTTGTTTTACTTTTTTGTTGTTGTTGTTTTCTTAGACCCCTAGGCACAATGCTTGTTTTAAGTGGGCAACCTGGGAGCACCGGGGAGGTTAAGTGACTTACTCAGGGTCACACTATACACAAGCTGAGGTTGTGGGAATCAAGCCCAGGTTTGTTGGATGTACCAAGTGCATTCAGAGCTCATTACTCTAACATGATGAACAGTGCACTGGACAGGTACATGACAATACCTTGCAATTACACATAAATAATTAATGGCCTGATGAATAACCATCCTTTTGACACATCATGCTGGGGGAATTCTATTACTATATACTATACAGTTTTAAGTATAATTGAACTTTATGCAGGTAATGCCATATTTGTTGAAAGAAAGCATCACATGCAGAAATAACAACTGCCCTATGTAGGCCCTAGTCTTGAACTACACAGCTGACAGCTCACGTATCACAGTTCTCAGAGCCCCTCAAGCCCTACAATTACTGAAACGTGGAGCTTCAGTTTTCAGCACTGTAATCAAAACAAAGCACTTGTATTCTTAAATTTATTCCTCCCATGCTGGGAAAAAGATGAATGCTCAACTGGTGAAAATCATATCCTAGCCATCAGCAGGATATACCAGTTATTTACCCCACGCAAGTCGATGCATGCCCACTTGCGACGACCGCAGTCAGGGTGATATGGGCACCCCCATACTTCCCACTTCCACAGTACTATCAAGCCCGGGAGCTGCAAATGGTAGCATAGGCAGCAAGGAAAGTATCTGGTATACCACAGACCAGGAGAAGAAGTAATAAAAATCCAACACAGATATTATTATAATCGTTATGCCTTATATTATTTGAAATTGGCACTTCATATGGAAAACGAGTCCACTCGTAGTACTTGTCCTTTCTGAACGCCTAAATGTGTGCAACCAAAAAGCAAGCTCACTGAGCAGTTAGGTGCCATTTCCCAAAAAAAACCTGTGGTGCCAAACAGTATAACACATACACATTGTTCTTAAACTTGGAACTGTAAAAGAAGCAAGCAGTAAGCCACAAAAGAGTGAACATTAAAGAATTTTTAATGCACACTCCAGAGGAGTGAGGCATTAGGCCGAAGGCACAGTGTCCTTAAGACCACGGAAAGTGCATTCAGATCCTTTAATGCACACCCTGGGGTGACTTACAGTGTACAGTAGAGCACTGTTCTGTACAGAATTCCATCCCTTTCAACATGCTATTGTACCACAGTTCAAAGTTCATGGAATGTGACTACGGTACAACAGCATTCTGAAACCTCTAGAGACTGCACGAGTCACTTTCATTCTGAAAGTAAAAGAACCACCGCATGCACATTTCCCGTAATTTATTTATTCAATCAATCTCGGATTACAAAGTACATTTGAGCACCAGGCAGCTCATTTACAAAGGTCAGTGGTGGGGGTGGGGGGGGGTTACAAACAGACAAGGAGGAACTAACAAATTGAGTTACTAACATAGAGCATCAAATCATTATACAACACAGATGAACAGCAAATATGCAAACGAGAGAAAGGAGTTTAAATTAATGGGGGGAAGTGAGGAAGGTGGCAAAGGTTTAAGACCAAAGGGGAAAGGTAGCAGTCTGGGGCTTTGTCAAAGTTGCAAATGGGTAGGCAGGAGGTAGGGAGGGATAATGGGGGGCAGGGAGAGGAGAAAAGGCAGTGGAAAAAGGGGTAGCAGCCAAAGGCCTAGTCAATGCTAACGAGAGGTGAAAATTAGGGTAAAAAGGAGCACGGTGGCAGTAGAGAGAAAATGGACAGGGGTAACTAGAGTTAGGTGGTACAATCAGAGACGCTTTCAGTTATGAGATGCTGCCGGAGCATATGCTTAAACTGGCTGAGTTTAGGTAGGTTAGTCAATTCACTGCGCAGATCACTGAACCAAAGTGGGGCTCTATACAGAAAGCATTGCTGGCCTTGAGCAGTCCGGCACTGTGGGATAAGAAGGAGTTCGGTTGCTGAAGTGCGGGTGTGTTGGGACTTGAGAGATTTGTTCAACAGGCAAACCACAGCCAGCGGCAAGAGCCCAAGGATCACCATTTTATTAAGAAGGCACGTTTGGCATTTGATCCTACCACTTAGCTAAAGCCATCGAGACCGAGCATAGTGCACACAGGTGTGGGTGAGTCGAGCAGCACCTGTGATTAGTCTACAGACCTTATTCAGAGCAACAGTTAGTCTTTTGAGTGCCATGAAGCAGCTCCATATATGACTAAGCCATAATCAATGATCGACAGAACTGAACTGTAGATTGTGAGCCTGAGAGCTTCTGGAGTCAGACTCTGTCTGTATCTATACAGGAGCCCAATCCTAATATTAACAGCCCTAGCAACATTCTTGATGTGAGGCACATAGTTGAGGTGACTGTCCAAGGTTACACCAAGGTACTTAAAGTGCTGGATTTGTTCAAGGGGGGCTCCTTGGTTATTTCTAACGGTAAGAGCATGTCCCTTGTACTTATAGCAAGAAGATGAAAACAACAGAACTCCTGTTTTCTTGTAGTTTAGCACCATTTTATGTGTATTAAACCATTGCTCAACTTCCATGAATCCAAGTTGAAGATTGTTTTCAAGCAATTTGGGATCTGAGTAGCTTGCAAAGATGACAGCATCATCAGCACAGAGGAGAGTCCGTTGATGACATGCAGATGGCAAATTGTTCAAGAAGATATTGAAAAGGAGTGGACCCAGGATTGACCCTTGCGACACTCCAGAACGGACGGCCCGCTGTTCAGAGATGACATTAGCTTTGTTCACCCGCTGTGATCTATAGCCAAGGTAGCTTCTGAACCATTGCTGCATATGAAGTGAGAGACCAATTTTAGTGAGTTGTCCAAGGGGAAGTGGGTGATTCATAGTGTCGAACGTCTTTGTTAAGTCTATAAAGGCCACTCCTACAAGATTGCCTTGGTCAAATGCTTGCTGAATGAAGCTGATAAATTCTAGTAGTGCTGTGGTGGTAATGTGCCCTTTTCTAAATCCATGCGGTTGCTGGCATTGAATGGAGTATTTTTCAAGGTAATCCACAAGCTGGTTTGCAACAATTCGTTCCAGCACTTTGGACAGAGGAGGGAGGATTGATACTGGCCTATAGTTATTATGCAGTGAATGATCACCAAATTTACGTACTGGGGTAACCAGGGCCATTTTCCATACTTGAGGTAACTGTGACAGGGTTAGTGAGAGGTTAAGTATCTTAGTTATGGGTAGGAGTACTTCCTCTAGGGTGAGTGTGATAAGTTTGAGGTCTGGAGAGGCACCATTATGTCTAGATTTTCCCAACACATTTATCAGTAGTTTTCTAACCAGGGTCACTGAGACCTTCTTAAAGTTGAAGGGAGGGTGCTCAGGGAACTTGTCCTCATAGTGACTAGCTGTCTTTGCAGAGGTACTGTATCTTCAAAGAACTCTTGTGGAAGGGAAGGACACTGCTCAGGTTGGTAAAGGCATCATTAAAAATATTTGCAATTCTAAACAGGTCAAGGGTGGGGGTACCATCAAGGTTTAGCACTGTAGGGGATATACCTTTGGGTCTTTACCAGTGATATCATTGATTTTCAACCAAAATTTTCTGCTGTCCCCCCACGAGTTGGACAACATTCACTATTTTGTTTACTTTTCACCTGTCGAATAGCCCTCGTGCAGGCATTTCTTGCAGCTTTATAGGCTTGCAGATTCTGTTGTTTACCAGACGCTTTGGCGCTGTACCATAGCTGGTCCCGTTGTTTCATACTAGCAATGAGCTCAGGAGTGATCCAGGGATGCGCCAAGCCACGAACCTTAATCTTTTTCAAAGGGGCATATATATCGCAGGTTTTACTGAAGACCTTAATGAAGTGCTCAAGGGCTGCATTAATGTCACTGGTGGAGTCCAGCAGAGCCCAGTCCTGAAAACGTAGTTGTTGTTTTAAGAGGCTCAAGTGACCGTGTTTTAGTACTCCGTTGTAGATAGTTTTGGGGGTGGGGTGGGTATGGAATTTGTTGGACCAGCAGCACGAATTGGGGAGTGGTCACTAAGGGAGTCAGGATGAACCATTACATTAGCGATGCGATGCGGGTGATTTGAGAATATCCAGTCAAGGGTGGTGCTTGTCCCGGTCTTATAGTTTATTCTGGTAGGGGAGCTGACAAGTTGAGTAAGGTGTAGAAGCTGCTAGAGCATCCTTTATGGAACCAATGGCTGGCGACAGCCAGTTTATATTGAAATCACCCAGAAATATCGTCTTGGCAAAGTGATTTTGGGCACGGAGATAGTCCAGGATGCTGAGGAGACCTGAGGTTGGATCTTTAGGGGGTATGTAGACTGATAGTACTGTGAGTGTTTTGTAGTGAGCCCCCAGTAGCACTTTTATTGCCAGTACTTGGGTATGGCTTCCTAGGTCAGTTACTGGCAAGGCCAGACCCTTTAGAGAGTTTTTTAGATAGATGGCGCAGCCACCACCATGTTTGGATGTCCTATCCAGTTTGAAAATAGTATACCCCAGTAGAGCAACCGCTGTGTCAGGTATAATACTATACAATATAAAAAATACAGGATAAGTAACTTTATACACAACCAGCATTGTTCTGCCACCTCAAGATCTGATTCCCATGGACTTCAAGAGCTTCACTCTCGAGGCCAGAGGGAATCAGAACCCCTCGTGGCAGAACACATGAGTTGTGTACAGTTGCTGATTCAGTATTCTCTACAGTGCACTTATAAAATGGCTTGCTGCTCTTATATTTTTATGAACATACGAAAGGCCAGCAGAAGAAGGCCTGAAGGTCTACTGAGTCTGCTCAATGCAGAACTCATGTGCATATGTTACATTTCTTTTTTCTATTTATTCACGCAGGCTCAGGCAGGATATAGCCCTATATCTTCCCCTTGTCCCCCCACCTGGCATCCCCCCACAGCTGCCCATACTGGGAAGGTCCGCAGCTTACCACTATGGCAGGGCTCCCAAAGGAGAGATCGAGATCAAACTGTTTGAACCAACTGAGACTTACGCTGGGGATGTCATTTGTGACAGAAAGTGAGGGAGCTTCGTTCTGCGCTGCTCCCGAGGTCTTTCTTGTGTTGGTTGCCCCTGGAGATGCGGACATGCAATGATGTCACTGCGCGGGGATGTGTTCTCCCACACATGCCCGCAGATGTCTTCCATTATCCCCTCCTCCAGCAACATGGTACTGGTCGGTGTACACCCAGCCTCTATTGGGTATCATTCGAGCGCCGAGCACCTATGCCTCCCCCTAGAGGAGAGCAGTCCATGGGATGCTTACCCTGCCTCCCCCCCGGCTGGCTCTCTGACGTTCCAGGCTTGTTCCCGAAGCCAGGTCATCAACATCGCAGGAGGTAATGCTACTGCTGCGCCGGGGGGCTGGCCCTTTGCTATGTTTTTGATAAATCATTTGCTTAAATACATTTGTTGCTAATCTTTTTTATTAAAATGTTTCAGCACACAAACACAAACATAAATCATATGTGCCCAGATAATACAATCTTGGAAACTGATAGTTTACATACATTTTAAAGCAGCAGTGCAATGAAACTTGGCAAAAAATTTGATCCTACTTTTTTTCATTATAAAAGATTCCAGGCATCTTTCAGTTTTATTTGGTGGTAAAATGTTCTAGTAGACCTGAAAAGGATTAGGATTTGAGAAGTATGTGATGCTCAGTACCAGAATCAACTGGAAAAGCAGAAAATGCAACTTCAGACTGAACTGCTGACTCCACCCTCCAGAGATGTCATTTTGGCCCAGCCCTGAGACTTGTGGGAGGAGGGGTTACCATGCTGTAGACCTGAATATGCACCACAGACAAGCAACCTCCCCCATATAAAGGGGGAGGGTGGTTTGGCGCAGTGCCCTCCCACCACGCTGCCTCTGCTTGATGCCCTCCCTCCCGGCTCAGAGTGCTGACATGCGCCGAAGGGAGAGGTGCTGTGAGCGGCAGGGAGACTGGATGGAAGGTGGGGCGGGCGCGTGGGGGTAAAGGCCCCGCCGCTTGGTCCCGGCCTTCACCTCTAGTCTCGTCAGCCCGCCTGCATTTGAAAATTGTTCCGGAGTAACTGCGTGCCAGCAACAGCCTGCTGCCTTTCCTGTGTGGCCCGCCTGCGTTCGCCGGCCTTCCTGCAAGTTGCTCGCCTTCCCAGACTCAGACCAATTTTCTACGGGATTTTTTGAATTTTGATCTTTCACCTTTTTTTGTCGCGGCAGAGTTCGGTGCTCTAATTTTGCATGATCCCTGCTTCCTGGCCTACCACGTGGCAGCGGTCCCGTTGTTTGCCGCGGACTTTCCAGCATGGCGTCCTCCCAAGAAAATCTGGAGGAGATCCTCCAGCAGGCCAGGGCTTTGGCAAAGGGTAAGGGGGGGGGCAGCGTGGCATGAGCAGGTGCTTCGTAGGGGCCAGCCCGACCAGAATTTTGGGCAGCCTACTGGGCCTTTACCAGATGGCACGGCCAGGGGTGCGAGCCCAGCCCAGAGGCCTGGGGGCAGGGGGGCTGGGTTAAGAGCAGGCAGAGACGGCTCCCCTCTTCCTTTTTCACCTCGGTGGTTTCAGAGCATGCTTACGCTTCAGGCAGGCATCCTGCTGACCTGGCTCCTGGTTCCTCTGGCCTGTCCCTCGGGGGCCCTCCGCCCCACCCCGCCTCCTCCTTGCCTTTGGACCTGGTTTGCTGGTTGCTGCTTCTGATTCCAGGTCAGCACTCCTTCAGGGGCCCCCCCCCGACCTGCAGCTCCCTGGCTCCCCTGCCCCCAGCTGGGTCCTCCCCACTGGCCGGCCTGCCCATCCCCGTGGCCAGTCCTCAGAAGGCCGTCCCTACAGCCGGATCCCAGAAGAGGAATGTAGCAGAGGTGGCCCAGGTTTCCAAGCTGTTTGCAGCAGATCCAGAGTCCAACAATCCTTTGGATGAGTACTCTATTCCTTGGGGGACTGGTCATTTGGAGGAGAGGAAGTTGTTGGTCATCAATCAATAGCAAGCCTGATCGGGATGGTGGGGGATGGAGTAGCTGGGGGGGTGAGATAGGGCAAGGGGCGGAGGAGGGGCAGGAGGTAGAAATCCACGGAGATACCCCTGCTTGGGGTAGGGAGCTAGCATGCAGGGTTGATAAGGTATCAACGAACATGGCAGTTCTCCAGGGCATGTTCACGGACATGCTGGGAGCAGTAGACAACCTCTGTACTAAGAAGCCACTTGGGGTTCCCGGGGGTCAGAGGTATGAGTAGGCGAAGGCTTGTCCGGACCCGCAATCCCTCTGCTGAGAGAGCAGCTGGGGACCAGGCAGGAAGTACTACCACAGGGACAGAGTAGCAGCCCAGTGGCGGCGCAGCCCACGAGGGGGAGAATGATGTGCCCATAGCGGCAGCAGCAACCCCCGCAGCTAGCGAACCTGGCGATGACCTAGCAGCCACAGTGAAGCTGCTGATGGCAGAGGTACAACAGCTGAGGTCTGGGACCACTTCATGTGACCCGGGCTCACTGGCAGCCTACGTGCCATTGTCCTTGAAGGAGAAGGTTTGGAAGAAAGAGTACATCAATATCTTTTCTCTGTTATACGGAGAAGAGGAGATTAAAGAAGGGGAGAAAGATGGGGATGGGAAGAAGGAAAAAAAGGAAAAAAAAGAGAACAAGGTAAAAAAAGATATACTGACGTGGATAGCATCATTCAACATTCTGGCCACAGTAGTGTTAGTGAAGGAGCCTGGGGAGGCAATGGGGTCGATAAAATACCAGGACCACATATTAAAGTCCTACTATTCCTTTGGGGGTGATACTTGGCACAGGTATGATGAGAAATTCAGGAAGAGGATGACTTCGGACCCCACGGTAAAATGGGACAGAATGCAGACCTTTTTATATCTGGAGCAGATGTGCCCTAGGCGTCCCTTTCTCGGGCCACGGACCAACAGTAGGCTGCCGGTCCTTGGAACTCCCTCTGTGGGGGGAGTATAAAGGGGGGTTAAGACAAAAAATGACGGTAGCTGCTGGCGGTATAACAAGGAAGCATGCCCCTTTCAGAGCAACTGCAGATACAAGCACGTTTGCCAAAGCTTTGGGGGTGCACATCCAGGGACAAAATGCTACAAACAAATGAGGGCAACAGCTCCGGCAGTGGCTCCACCTCGAATGGAGCTGGAAAAGGCCCCTTCTCCAATTAGGGTGGGGGCCCCGCTGCCCTAGCTAAGACGCTACCCAAATAGAGAAGTGGCGCGGGAATTGTGGAGGGGGGTTTGTAAAGGTTTCAAGATACCATATCACAGCTCACGGGTCGCACGCGTAGCGAACAACCTAAAATCAGCCATGGAAAAAACAGATATATTGGGGGAAAAGATAAGGAAGGAGGTGGGTCTGGGGAGGATAGCGGGGCCATTTCCCATACCTTCCCTGGACAACTTGCGAGTCTCTCCACTGGGTCTGGCACCAAAGAAGAACCCTGGGAGTTCCACCTCATTCACCACCTCTCTTACCCTCCGGGAGATTCAGTTAATGATCAGATAGACCCAGAGCTAACCTCCGTAGCATACACGTCGTTTGACATAGCGATACGGTGGGTGCAAGACTGCGGTCCGGGGGCCCTTATGGCAGAGGCAGATATTGAATCAGCTTTTCGCCTAATCCCAGTGCACCCAGACAACTTCTGCCTCTTGGGCATGATGGTAGGGGAGCAATATTACGTGAACAAGTGCATGCCGATGGTCTGTTCAGTCTCATGTTCCATCTTCGAGAAGTTCAGCACCTTCTTGAATTGGGCAGCATGCTCCTCTGTGGGGTTGGAGTCCATTATACACTATTTGGATGACTTCCTTTTCATCGGGTCAAGAGACTTGGACACCTGTGGTAGGGCTTTATCGCAGTTTAGGGGCATAGCCCCGAAGTTCGGGGTGCCCCTAGCTCAAGAAAAAACAGAAGGACCATGCACCAGACTCACATTCTTGGGGATTGAGCTGGATTCCATAGCCAGAGTCTCAAGGCTGCCAACAGAGAAGGTACAGAAGCTGTTGGGTTTAGCCACAGAGGTCAGAGGGTGAAGGTGGTCACCTTAAGAAAGCTACAGGAGCTGCACGGGCACCTGAGCTTCACCTGTAAGGTCATCCCTATGGGGCGCCCCTTCTCCAGGCGGTTGGCCTGGGCCATGGTTGGAGTCCGCTCGCCACACCACTTCATCTGGGTAAGCAGAGGCATGAAAGCGGACTTGGCGACCTGGGTGGAATTTTTGTCCTTCTTTAACGGGGTTGCCTTATGGCAGACACCGGCTGTCAGCAACCAGAAACTAAAATTTTTTATGGATGCTTCGCGGGGGCTTGGGTTCGGGATATACTACCAGGGCAAATGGTGCGCCGCTGCGTGGCCTCAGTCATGGCACGACGCGGGGCTAAGAACCTGACCTTCTTGGAGTTCTTTCCCATCATGGTCACCACTGAGGTCTGGGGTAAGAGACTGGAAAATAAGTCAGTGGTCTTTTGGTCTGACAACATGGGGGTGGTACAAGTGATCAACCAGCAGTCTGTGAACTGTGACAAGGTATGCTCTTTGCTGAGGAAGCTTGCCCTGCAATGTCTGAGATTGAATATCACATTCAGGGCAAAGCATGTGCCAGGAGAGAATAACAAAATTGCTGACGCCCTCTCTCGTTTCCAGTGGCACAAGTTCAGGATGCTGGCTCCCGAGGCCAAGGAAGACCCCCTGGCTCTCCCCGCCTGGTTAAAGGACAACTGGGCGGGATTTGGCAGGTAATATCCACGTCAGTTGCCCCTGGAACTTGGGGCACGTATAGCCGGGGAGTGTCTTGATTTTTGGATTACTGCAGGGAGTGGGGAACAACGGACCCCTGGGCTGGGGTGGCAGGGACTCTGCTGGGTTTCCTACGGGACCTAAAGGAAAAAGGGGTGTCAAGAGCATCGGCAGGGTCAGTGCTGGTCGGGGATTGCATTTTTGGCAAGCTGCTGGGGTGGGAACATAACGCAGCAGTTTACGTAAATAAAGTTCATGGACGGTTACGCGAGACAGACCCCCCCTCGGTTGGTGACGCTAAACAGACCATTTCCCTGCAGGGGTTAAGAGCACTGGTGCACAGCCTGGATAGCCTCACAAGGGATAAGCATGAGTGCCTGCTTTTCTGGGCCACTTTCTGTCTGGCCTTTTTCAGGGCTTTTCGGTTAAGTGAGTTGATGGCGGCCAACAAGGCTGAATGGCTCGGTGCCTCAAGAGTCAGGATGTAGTGCTGCTGGAGGGTAGGCTAACTATCTGGCTCCGCAGGTCGAAGACAGACCAAAGAGGCAGGGGGGCACAGGTCACCCTGCGGGCCACAGGGTATGCCGATATCTGCCCAGTGTGGGCAGTGACTGAATTCCTAACAGTACAGCCCCCGGGGAGGGCCTGCTGCTGATTCACGCAGATGGGGTGCCTCTATCGAGATACCAATTCAGCCGGGTTTTTTAAAGCATGCAGAAAATAAGGCTCTGGCACTCATGAAACTCATAAAGAGGGACACACATAAATAAATTAAATTCATTTTATTATACCAAGATGCCAAGTCCGGCCTGACATGTTTCAGACTGACAACAATCTTTCTTCAAAGGCAAACTGGTGGTTCTGTTTTATGTCCTTTCCTTTGAAGAAGAATTGTTGTCAGTCCGAAACATGTCAGGCCGGACTTGGTGTCTTGGTATAATAAGATTAATTTAATTTATTTATGTGCGTCCCTCTTTATGAGTTTCGTGAGTGCCAGAGCCTTATTTTCTGCATATCTAAGTTGGTTCTAGAGCACCACTTCCCTGTACACATTCACTTGGGAATTAGTTTTTTTAAAACATGCCTGGAAGCTTGTGGGCAGGACCCAGGTAAGTTCAGCACCCACTCTTTCAGGATAGGTGCGGCTAGCACGGCGGCCAGTTTGGGCCTGGGCGAGGGCCAGATTAAGGAAATCGGGAGATGGCGGTCCAGAAGCTACAAGGGCTATATCAGATTACTACAAACAAAATACTAACATATGTTTTCTTCCCTCCCCTTGTGCCTGTAGGAAAAAGACGGCGTAAGCAGGTGTGGATAGTGGGATCTTCTTATGTGTTTTGGGCCCGGAAGAGGGCGGAGGAGAGGATATAAGGGATGAATCTGAGGATACCAAAGGAAGATACCACTATCCGATGGATTGGGATGTGGAGCATGAGATGGGAACAACTGATGCCCAGCATCCAACTCAACAAAAAGAAGTCTGGTGTGCCTGACATCTTAGTGGTGCACGCTGGGGGAAACAACATGGAGTCTCAGGCCACACTGGACCTGATCCTGTGGATAAAGTGGGATTGGGCCACTCTAAGGATACTGCTGCTAATATGGTTGGCGATACTGCCATGCCTGGTCTGGCGCCATGCCTGTGTGCCTGGGCCAGGGTAAAGCTCAATAATGAGGTGGGTAAGTTTGTCTGCTGGACAGGCGGCATAACCATCGCTCATGAGGAAATTGAAACTTCCTGCCCTGGGTTATACCACACAGATGGGGTACATCTATCTGACATGGGGGTAGATCTGTTTAACGAAACCATTCAGACCGTGTTGGAAACCACAATTTATAAAGGGTAACACAGTGGTAATTCATAATATGAGCTGGTGGGGGGTGACACAGGCAAAGTTTAGCTGTGTCCCCCCGTGGCAGGTTTGGGGGCGCTCGGTGAGGCCTGGAGAGTGTGGTATCCCCGTTCCCTGCTGGCCTTAAGCTGTGTGGCTGAAGGTTGGAGAGGCAGGAACAGGTGGTGGGGGGGTTCCCACTCTGTCAGGGGTGGGCAGGGTAAGAGATTGGTAGGAAGCTTGTCCGCCCCTGCAGCGTCTGTCTGAAGTGGAAGGCCCCTTGAGGACTAAGACACCCCTTGGACATGGGGGGCGTGTGGTATGGTGTCCGGGGACGGATCCGAGGCTCCCGCTAGGGGGCCCAAAACAGGTGACAGTATAGTATTTATTGGGTGTATAAACTGGGTGTACTGGTATTGGGGGATTGTGGTTTCCTACATGTGTAAATATTTGATGTAAAATGTACAAGCAATGTATGTGTGTGTATATATGCATAGATATGTAAAACCTGAAAGTTGAAAATGTTTTGTGATGAAATTATTGAATTTCAAGTAAAGTTGTGCTGCGGCCTTTTAAACCAAAGAATCAGTGTGCGTTTTCCTTCCAAACAAAGGGGCATGGCGGGGAGGGGTGGGGGCCTCCATTCCAAAAAGACTCCAGCTCCAGGCTAGAGAAGACTCAGCCTCCCAGGGGTGTTGTACTACCATGTGAGAGATCTGGCTTCACACCACAAAGCTGGGCCAGAGGAGTCGTGGCAATCCGCCCCTCCTTCTCCCTACCACATGATGATGGAGTGGCATGTGCGGGCCCTAAGAGAGGGAGAAAATGAGAAAATCCAAAAGACCAGCCACAGGATCATAGGATTACAGCCACAGAATTCTATGGCCCTACACTTCCAGGTTTCCTTGGTACTTGCTGTGCCCTGTGTTTGGGCTGAACGGTTTCTAGGTGGAGGGCCTCATGGGGGTTTCTGACCCACAGAAACACAAAAAACAATTAAGAAGATGTGGTGGCACTATGGAGTAACTCAGACGTGTCTGCATGAGCTCTCTCCTCGCAATACTTAATAATAAATAAAAAAAAGAAGTGTTTAAACTAAAGCTTTCATGCTACAATTGCCACAAAAGAGTAATAAGAATTTGGAGTACCTGCAGATCCTGGACTTTCGATAGCTGAATGCTCCGTGCGAACAGGAACCACTTCCAAGCCCTGTCAGAGGCAGACGACATAGAAGAAGTAGCCCACACGGACTCCGACTCATCCATGGTGGCCCCCGAAGATAGCGTTAATAAGAAAGGCTGCCCACCCAGATCCCAGCACAGCAAAACCCAAACAGATTCAACCAAAGCAATCCTTGCAGCTGTGCAGGAGTTCCGCGCCAAGATGCAGAAATCTATCCGAGACCTCAGGGCAGATTTGGGCACCTTGCAGGGCAGAACTGATGAGGCCGACCGCCAGATTACTACCAACATGGCACGGTGAATTGGTCACAGACGATCCTGCCCGCACACAACTGCAAATAGTCCTCAGGCAGGAGGACATGGAAAATAGAGGGAGAAGAAAAAATTGAAGAATTCACAGGGTGCTGGAGGGTGAGGAAGCCAGAGACATGCCTACATTTCTAGACAATCTTCTCTGCACCTTGCTGGATCTGGGACCTGACTACCCCACTGACACTGAAAGAGCGCATAGGGCACAGCATCTGATGCTTGGCCCAGATCCACAGTGATCAGTCTGTCGAACAGAACCTTTTACAAAAAGCATGGGGAAAAAAATACTTAAATATGCCTCCAAGAGAGTCTTTGTAGACAATGATTATGCCCCCCCTACTCAGAGGCAGCACAGGGAATACATTCCTTTGTTTCTCTGCTTAAGACAGAACGTCCTTAAATTTAAGACCCCCTACCCAGCAAAGCTCCTGATCTAGTTTACAAATGGGACCCATCTCTACACTTCTGCTGACTGGGGGGAGACTTTAATGTAGCTCTTTCTGCCCAGTTAGATTCCTCCAACTCACAGGCCTATAGAACCTCAAATGTGGTAAAATATTTGAAGGCAACTTTGACCATTTAGGTATTGTGGATGTATAGAAGAAACTATTTCCATCATTATAGGGTTTTACTTTTTACTCGGACGCCACCAGACTTATTCTCGCTTAAACCATTTTTTCATAACCTGTGAACATTTTTCCCTGGTTCAAGATATGTCCCTGCAGCCTCGTCTCCTTTCGGACCATCACCCCATGATCTTAAAAACTGATCTGGGGAAAGCTCAAAAACAGAAACTATGGCGTCTTAACCCCTCCCTGCTACGTGATCGGGAATACGTAGATCTGCAGGACAATAGCTTAACAGAAGTTTCTGACACTATACAGCGGGATACACTTAAGGCAGTAGTAAGGGGTGAAACAACTGCATACTCATCACGACAGAAGCATAAATTAGACGCCACTTATTACAAGAACAACTCCAGGCCTGCCAACTATTGTATAGGGAGGGAGATTCTGAACTGCAAAGGAAAATCAGAGAAACAAAAAAAGACTTACAAAAAATCATGGACCTTAAGAGTCCTCCAGACCTTAACATACTTGAAACAAGCTAATTATTTATAAGGGAGGATCCAGAGGCACTAGACTACTGACCCGTAAACTTCATGTAAGAAAACAGGCTGCAACAATTTTAAAAATCAAACACCCCATCCCTAAACAAATTTCGCATAGGGAGGAACAAATTTGTTCAGCCTTTGTTTCCTTTTACCAGTCCCTATACTCCGCCTCATCCTCCTCCAATGGGCCAGAAGCCAGAGGTGACTTTTTATCTCGCCTTTCACTTCAAAAACTTTCTGATCACCAGCAGACTACTCTAGAATCCCCAATTGGAGCAGACAACCTCTCGAGGCATATTCTACCCTTACGTCCCTTAAAATGTCCTGGCACAGATGGCTTTATAGCCAAATAGTACAAAAGATTTTCAGGACAACTTCTACCCATTCTATTGCCTACCTTCAGGGCAGTGGCAGAAGGTGAATCCCACCCCAGGTCAATGCAGTCATAGCCCTCCTCCTCAAACCTGATAAAGATACCATAGAAATGTCCTCATATTGCCCAACTTCTATATTAAACGTGGACTACAAAATCTATATGGCTATATAGGCCACAAGATTAGAATTAATCATTCCAACACTTATCCATCCTGATCAGTCTGGCTTTATTAAACAAAGGAATACTACTGACAACATACATCGTACCATGCTGTTATTAGAATACATACATTCAAGACAAATCCCAGCAACCCTCTTAAGTTTAGATGCCGACAAGGCATTTGACAGGGTGTTCTGGGACTTTCTCTGGGTTACCCTGTCTACATTTTCATTCCCTGAATCATTTTTGAAATGAATCCAAAACATTTATTCCCATCCCCAGGCCTGTATCTGGGTAAATGGTGCAGTTTCCTCTCCAATATTCTTACAGTGTGGGATGAGGCAGGGATGCCCCCTTTCTCCCCTCCTGTTTGCCCTGTACATGGAGCCCCTGGCAGCAGCACTCAGAAAGGATGATCGAATTGAGGGAATTCCCCTGGGACAAACAACATATAAAGTTTCCTTGTTCGCGGACGAAGTCCTATTAACTGCACCGTCTCCCGAACAGTCAATCCCGGCAATTTAGTAAATCTTACAGGAGTTTGAGAAGGTGGCAAATTTTAAATTTAACATTGCTAAAACTGAAGAATTATTACATTTTCACCCACCTCTGAGGTTAAAGCAAACATTCCCATTAAAATGGCGTTCATCAAAATTAAATACTTGGGTATACATATCCCCAAAGATCTAACTCACTAAGAGTTGGTTAATTATGAGCCCCTTTTTGTCCTTCTTCAAAATGATTTAACTAAATGGGGGAAACGGAATCTCACCTTTTTTCAACAAATAGAAATTATTCACATGAATATTCTCCCCCGCCTTTGATACCTGTTTCAGTATATTCCTACTTTCCCGTCCGGTTTTTATTTTAAATCATGGAACAGAACAATATCTAATTTTATTTTGGGGGGGGGGGGACTGAGGCCGAGAGTTCGCCTTTCTCTTCTCCAGCTCTCTGTGGCTCAAGAAGGGGCAAACCTGACACTCTATGCTAAGCGGCCTTTCTTAAAATTTTGTTCTTGTGGTTATCCCTCTCCTTCACCGCCCCTTGGAAGAAGACTGAGTTCTTAATAAATGATTTATATGATATAGAAAAGATAGCCTTTGCTTCAGGGGGAAGGGCACCTCACCTTAAGTACTTCACCAAATATATGGCCCAAATTCTGAAAGTATGGCAAAACCTAAAACAAAAAACTGCTTTTAAAGAATCCATTTTTCTCCATATGTTAATATCTGTGGTTAATAATTTCCACCCATCTAAATTTGATCTAACTTTTGCATCTTGGAGAAGGGTAGGACTTAATTATATACACCAGTTCTTACCAAGTACAGGTATTCTCCCCTGAGACTTTTTCCACTGCTCCCAAGTGAGAAACTATATTCTGAGACAAAGGGATGTTGTTGTTCCTAAAATTCCTACACCCCCTCCACTACTGTGGGCCCTACTAAAAGATACGCTACAGGGTCACCCCTGGGGACACCTAATAGGCCAACTATATAAAAATTTGAGAGGGCTAATGGGAGACTCCCCACAGTCGGTAGTGGAAAGCTGGAACAAAGATCTGTCTCATGCTGACACCCTATCCCTATGGTGTGACACATCTCTAAAAGCAATAAAAATAACCTCTTCTAATATATGGAGGGAGTTTGCATGGAAATGTCGAACCAGGTTTTTCTGCTCTCCAGCGGTTCTCACCAATTATCTTCCGGCTTCTTCTGGGCATTGCTGGAGGGAGTGCAACTGTAGACTAGCAGATTTAGGACGCATTTTTTGGCTGTGCCCTAATTTGATGCCATTTTGATGTACCTTACAAGAAGAGCTACGGGACTGTCTGGGGGAACAAGTGGAGCTCACAGCAGAAATGGTATTTTTAATCTTGCCAGAACATAGTCCTTTGTGGCACCATACTTTACTGCCATTATAACTCCTAGCAGCAAAAAAGGCTATAACTCGTAAGTGGCTGTCCACCTGTATACCCACAGTCTCAGACTGGTGTCAAATAATTTTGGATATTTACAAGTTTGAAGGCCTAATGGCTGATATGCACAATAAGCAAACAGCATTTAGGAAGAAACGGCAAAAATGGATACACTACATGGCTATGCTAGATCCAGAATTTGTACCATAGGGGAAAGTGAGGGACCTTTAATGCACCTGGGGGGCAGAGGGGACTTTTGCAATCTGTAATAATTACACTCCATCTCAGCTATGGATTGTGAAATGAGCCTGGGTACAAGGAGACTATGTTTTGTGAACAGATAAAGACCTTCTGTGAAACCAGTCTAAAACCTTAAGATTGCAATGATGATGATAAGGGAACTTATTAATCGTAGTCGGGATCACTTGTCTTTTACCTCTTCTTTTCATTTCAAGCTGAATCAAAGCATACTAATATTATAATATGTGTATCACTGAATGAAAAGAAATGTATGATAAATACAGGTATTGTGCTTCTCTTAATAAAAATTAAATGAAAAAAATAAATAAATAAGCTTTAAAGCAGGTGATCAGTTACTGGTGAAGTATTAGCCACTCCAAAGCATCTGAAATTAAAACAAAATGTATTGTGAAAGAAGAATAATTTGATCTAACTGGAAATTGAACCCAGGCCCTGGAATAAAGTTCCACTGCTTTACTAGCTGAACTATGAGGCCCACTGGCAATCCTTAGTTTCACTGTAGTCATTCTTTCTCAGATAGCAAACCTAACCTTAATACTGTATTCCATCCAAACATATACTTTGCAAGTCCATTTCTTTGTTTACTGTATATATTTTTCGTACTGTAGGTCATTCAGCCCTGATACCCGGCCTACTTTCCAGAGACCCCTATCTGCTCCATGGCTTTCCTCCCACTGTGAAGCCTTTGGGTCAGCGCCCCCCCCACCCCCTTCCAAATTCCATATTCAGAGGTAGCAGTCTGGGAGGTGCATCATCCTATTGAGCCTGGGTTTTCTCACATTTCAGCCACCCAAAAAACATCAGTGTGAATCTGCTTCTGCAAAGCATGCAATGAGTGTGCTATGAGCAGAGTACAACCCCGCATCTCTCTGTCCCATAGCCGTCACATCTTGCCTGCACCACCTGTGGTACATCAGGCTATGCCAGTGCAGCAGGATTAGACTTCCTCCCACCTCGGTGGAGGTGAGCACCTTCTGAGACGCAGAGGCCTTCACCCCTCCACGAGCCCTCCAGTGTCTCGGGCTCATTCTCAAACCCAGACCGCTAGCACAAAGCTGCAGCTGAACTCACAGGCTGGCCTGTAAAGTCAAATATTTTTAAGCACTGCCAGTCAAAATAGAAGTGTTGGTGCACATGGAATGCCAAATGAATGTCAAATCAGAGTCCTGTATGTACGCCGAGGCATCTGCCACCAATGTGCCTCTCTTCAACCACCCCACTATGCAACTTCTTAGCTCTACAGTGGGTAGTGAAGTCTGTATTTTTTTTATTGTGTGTTTGTATGAATTTTTTAAATAATAAAACTGCGGTATTCAAATGAGTAAGCTCACTGGCTGATGGCATTCTAAGAGAATTATGATAACCGCCTGGAAATCAAAAAGGGTAGAAATGACAGTATTTATTTATTTTTTATTTATTGAAATGTTTCACCAGGAAGGCTCACTGAACAACAAGTAGCTCATCTCCCAGTATGACCTGGGGGGAAGGGGGCAGGGAATCTATTTACATACAAATACAAAAATGAACAATACAGTGATCATGATATTACAGCAAAACAGTTATTGAATCTAACAGTCAATACATAGTTACCAATAGCACAGTGTTCACAACATAAATAGCATGTACACAATATCTGGCCATTATAGTTGGTGCAAGAGTTACAACGTAATTGCAATAGTAGATAAGACAAGACCTTGATAGGAGTGGGGATCAAGAGAGAGGTATGGGGTAGCATTAGGGTTGCAGGAAGCAGGTACAGTTTGAGGAGAGGAAGTTTTGAAGGGCAGAGGAGAGGGAATGCAGTGAGGATGAGTGCCAAATTTGCTGAGGGAGGGCATTCCAGATTAAGGGGAAGCGGTATTTGAAGGCAGACTGACCAGCCAACGTGCAGCAACGTGGAACAGCAAGGGTACAGGAGTCTGAGGATCTTAAAGAGTGAGCAGGTGGAGAGGGAGGAGGTTAGATAAGGAGGTAGAGTGCCTAGCCAGTATTCTGAGACAAGTCTGGCACAGTGGGAGAGATACCAGTTAGTAAGAGAGGGGGGAAGGAAAGAGAGTGATATAGGTCGTAGTGGTGAGTGAACACAGGAGAGTCAAGGGCGAGACAGCAGAATGAGGTGAAAAGGGGGTCCAATCTGAAAAGGTGGAATTGGGTGCAGCACTGTAGACTACATCACAGTAGTCGAAAATAGGGAGAATTATTTTCTGGACAATCACACACCTGGCCGTAAAAGGAATGCAATTACGGTTCATGTACAAGACGGCAAGCTTGGGGCGCAGATTTTACAGGATAGCATTGACATGACCACAGAAGTTGAGGTGTTGGTCCAGCCAAACCCCAAGATATCTGAATGAGGTGATGTCCTCAAGTTGGGTCCCATCCAGGGTGTGGAAAGTGGGCAGAACGGGGAGCCAAGCAAGTCTCTGCCTTGTGCCAAAGGTCATGAAGACTGTTTTCTTGACATTTAGGAACAGATGATGGGAGGTGAGCCAGTGCCGGATCTTGTTGAAGTTGAGCTGGAGTCTGGCTTCCACATCAGCAGGAGACTGGCTGGAGGTGAACAAGACGGTATTGTCAGCGTACATATGGATGTAGGAGGAGGAGCATGCTGACGGTAAGTCGTTTGTGTGTTCAAAAATAAAACTTTTTTTTTCATTATTTAAAAATCTTTTGGTTTACTAGTAGCAATCAGGTGGGCCGGCCCAATTGCAAAGTAGCTGTAAGTACTACTTGTTATGCCAATGACTTGGATTGAACCTCTGAGCCCAAGATGTCGGTGTTCACTGGCAGGAGGAAGGCTGGGCATCTGAGGGGATGGTTTCCTCCTTCATGGTGGGTGGTCCCCATCCCACTGGTGTGCAGCTTGTGACAGAAGACATTTGTGGCCAGTCAGAAGTGGGCTAGGATCAGGCCCACCCTCCACACTCTGACTGACTCTCACCTACACAGCACTGGACCTATGACACTACCATGTCCCCACTGTGGCAAGATTTCAAATCCCCTTCCCAGCCTGAAGCCATATATGTTTGCCCTCAGAACTCCCTCCCATGGACAACCAGTTGTGTAATGGCAGGAGTCACCCCAGGCACTTAAGACATACATTTAACACTGCCTCAGTTGCCTAGTACATGGCAGTCTGGGCTTGGGACATGAATGCAAGTCATTTCATGAAAAGCAATATTTACTATTAGGCCATTCCCTTTGTTATTGTTTTTCTTGCAATTTTCCCATTTTTTTCCACCATGGCAACTCTCTTTCTTGAGGTCCAAATCAAACAGAGAAGCTGGGCTCCTTGACAGGCCAACAGTGGGTGCAGAAACGCTGGGCGGCCAGCACCCTCACTCCCAAGAGAAAAAGCCCCACATCTTCACATTGGGAACAGCTCCAGTATGGGATTTTGGAACTGGTACCTAAACAACTGTTTCATCACTGGGCCGGCTACAGATGCTCTGTGGTCATACAACAGTGGGTGAACAAATGTGGCTTGGCTCACTCCGCTCCCTCCCCAGAAGCTGCATGCCCCACCTCTACAATGTGCCCCCAGCTGGCCAGAATTGTTGGCAAGATATTAAATAGCTGGCATAGCAAAGCAAAATGTTATGCAAAAAAGGGGGCAAGAAAATTGTGGTTGGTGCCCTATCCAATGGCTCAGAGCACCTTACAGCAACAACGGCAGCATACAACAAATAAAAATTAAAAATAAATATAATAAACAAACAGTAAACAGTTTTTTTTTTCATTAATCTGTGTGTCCCCGCTGCTCTCTGATGGCCCCATCGGCTCGGTCCAGCCGCAACCCGTCACCCTGGAGTCTCCTAGGACTCACCCGGAGCACTCCTCATGTACCCCCAGAGCTTCCCCCTCTGGCAGAGGGGTAGGGCGCCCACTCACCTCCACCCCAGATGGTTCCAGTATGGGAGATCGCACCTAGGGACTCAGGTGCGGGGTCTGTGAGCTTGTCAGCATCATCCTGCCACTCAGGGTATTTTTCCGCGTTTCTTCCCCTTGATTCCCCAGGACGCAAGCATCAATGGCGTGCCAAGCACAGACCCACACAAGTGTGCGTTGTGTGGCACCTGCCGAAGTCCACCCTCTCACTAGCCACTCCAGCTGCACTGCCACCTGTGGTCACCCAGATGACAGTATAGAAGGGGAGCTGGCTGTCCTTCCCTCCCCGGAGGAGGAGAGCGTACACTGGGATGCTCAATCCTCCTTTCCCCTGTCGCCCCAGCTCATTTCCAAACTCGGGTCGCTGGCATGAACGAGGTAAGGCACTAGGCACCTCAGCCCCCTGTGCCACCAAGCCAGCACCTAACAGTAAATAGTTTTAATATGTTAATCAAGGTAGGCCTGTGTAAACAAGTACGTCTTCAACTGATGTTAAGGCCCCCACCATGCAACACTAGCGGCTCCAGCCACAAATGGTTACCAGGGCACAGCTGGAGCACAACAGATGGCAGCCAGGGCACTGATATATGGGTACTATGGGGGAACCTCTGCACCATATGGGGCACCAACTGGGGCACAGCATTATTTTACCAGAGCATGTGCCCTGGCGGGCTCTGGTGTAGAGCCGCCACTGCCATGCAAGCGGATCTGACCACCTCTGGCAAGAAATTCCAGAGAACAGAGTACAGCAGAAGACTGCTTGCCTTTTTTTTTTTTTTTGAGTGGCTCCAAGGTGCAGGAGACTGCAAAAATAAAACTATTTTTTTTTTATTTTGCTAATCAATCTGTGCCAAATGTTATACACTGTCACAGTTCATTAGCATTTTCGTGCACAAAAGTTTTGGGGCTTATTTATTACCTTGGCTGTAATTTTCTTATTGGTAACTTTTTCAATAGGGACAGTTGTTTTTCCATTATGCGCCCTCACAGTGCTTCGGATACAGTATAGTACATCACTAACAGTCCCTACCAGAAAAGTTCCTTACTTACGAAAAACAGTAGACCTTCAAGAGAATCTCCTCCATAGAACCATAACGCATTGGATTGTTAACCACTGGCATCAGGACCATGCAGGAAACTTCTATAAGGATGGCAGAATGCACCCTGGTGGTGCACGGCATCCCCCACTATAATGTTAGTGGGCCCATCCACTTCAGTTCATGCCACTGAGGAACAGAGTTCCAAGCATTTACCATCGACAGGATTGGGGCCACCCCAGTTAATCATACACAAAGAGGCAGGGGAGCAAAGCATGTGAGCACCTGCCCACCCAGTAAAACAGACAAAAGTGGTGCCCAATTAAACAAACAAAAAAAAACACTAAGGAAGCCCCTAACATGGGGGTTAGAGGGTGGGAAAGGTATGGCTTTATGGGGTATGGTCCTAGTACATAATTCAATGTTTAACTGTAGTTTGTTATATTATTTCAACAAATTGTTTATTCTGTTTATATTTGAGCCTGTTTTAATTGTACTTGTTGCTTGTGAAAACAGGCATTATATGCTCATAAGCTTACAAGTATGAAAAATAAAAATAAATTGAAAATGAAGGTAACAAGCCTATCTTCCTCCAGGATAACTTCTCCATAAAGTTCTGCATTGTCAGTGGCTCAGCAGGTAGCACACTCACCTCTGAGACCAGAAGATCTGAAGGTTGTGGGTTCTAGCCCCACACTGGGAACTTGGGATGAATCCCAATACTGACATTGTACTGCATTATGAGGGGGGTGCAGCATTTCTGAGGGGCCATCTTTTGGATGAGATGTTAAACTGAGGTCCTGTCTGCCTGTTCTAGTGGTTGTTCAGATGGACGTTAAAGATCCCATGACACTTCTGGAAAAGAGTAGGGGAAGTACAGGAAGTTGTTATCCCTCTGTACAGACAGTTGGTGAGACCTCATCTGGAGTACTGCGTACAGTTCTGGAGACCCCATCTCTGCAAGGACATAGACAAGATGGAAGCAGTCCAGAGGAGGGCAACTAAAATGGTGCAGGGTCTGCACCAGAAGCCATCCGAAGAGAGACTAAAGGAACTTAATATGTATACCCTCGAGGAAAGGAGGGAGAGGGAGACATGACAGAAACTTTCAAGTACCTCAAGGGAATCAACAAAGTCCAAGAGGGTAGCATTTTTCAGAAAAAGAGATGTGCAAGAACAAGGGGGCACACTTTGAAGACAGAGGGGGGATGGATCAGGGGCAACATCAGGAAGTAGTTTTTCACAGAGAGGGTGGTGGATGCATGGAATGGCCTTCCTGAGGAGGTAGTGTGTTCAAAAACAGTGGGGGAATTCAAGAATACATGGGACAGACATACGGAAATTCTACTGGGGGGTAGGAGGAAGTAGGCAGTAGGCTGTTGGTGAACTAGGATCTGGGCCATTCTCGGCTATTTGGAGGCCATGTAATATCCACAATTCAGCATTTAATTTTTAAGTGTATATTAAGTATTTGTAAAGACTGAATGCATTTTCTGGTGGTGACTTAACTGAATTAATATTTATTATGAAATCAAAGAGATGTGTTGAGTGTTTTTTCTCTAATAATAAAAACTTTTTTCTTGTGTGTTTAGTGTGACACTTTTGCCAAGCAATTTTAAAATGTCTTTAGTTCAAGAAATTAAATGGGTTTGCTTTAGTTCGACACACTGTAGTAAACTACACATGTGCATAATCCACCATCAGGCAACATTTTATTTTTCATGTTTGCCATTGTTAAGTTATAAAATAATGAAAAACATCATATTGCAGGTTACAGTGCATGTCAATTGCAATCTGTGATTATCAAACACACAGCAAGGCCTAAAATGCATTAAAAACATTAAAGTTGCCATTGTAAAGTTTGCATGAGTACCAAGCACTGAAACATTCTTTTAAAATATTTATAAGTGCTCCGTATTTGTATTTTGTAATAAATCTGCAACTCCTGTAGAAATGTTTGTCAAAATGTACTGTTCGTTTTTTTACCTGAAAAAAAAGCAGGTTGCCACTTTGTGCACGTTTCTCTCCACATTCCTCTTTGCCATTTGACTAGGAACCCACTGAATAAAAGGCAGCAGCGGGAAAGATTCCATGAGGGAGTGTGAAGGCAGAACAACAGGTTGGTCCACGGATGACTGCGGCATTTAAAGTGTGTCACCCGCGATACAAGTTACTGCCTTTGAGCAGTAGAAGTTAAATATTTTACTTTCTTTTAGCACTACTGTGCTAAATAGCAGCACAGTAGGTACTGTGGTATCTGCTGCATTTTTTAAGAAGCAAATATTAGTAAAAATGCAAGACGTCTGGATCCAGCATTGAACTAAACAAGCATGGCACTTTGTGGTGCAGATGCGCCAGTGACTGAGACCGAAGTCTGCAACAGTCCAACTGTCTCGTTTGGTAGGTTTTTGTCAAATTTACACCGATGCTGAAACTGGAACTGCTGAGATTAAAATTGCTGAGCCAAGAATTATTATATGTCCAACCCCACCTCGGATATCAGGTTTAAAGCCAAAGATTCTACAGAAATGTGATCGACCATCTGAAACTTGTTCTGGGTTTTGTCCTGGTAATGCTCGACTATAAGTATTCAAACAGACTAATTTAAAGTATTTAGAAATCACAATGTGGCATTTTCAGTTTGCAAAATAAAAAATAATAGTACTGTTGTAAAAGTAAAGTTTCATTTTGCAATAGTTTTGGACTGATCAGGTGTGGAAATACTGCTAGTGACCGGAGACCTTGCTTTCGTTCCTTGTCCCAGGCCCGTTCAGTATAGTACTTAAAATGTTGAATATCTAAGTAATTCCCCCCACCCACCACTGCTGTTTTCAAAATGTTTTGGTGCAAGCATACTGAATTTCATTTTAAATACCCTCTGATGTGTGGGGGTTGAATTTGGAACAGGCAACCATGGTTGCACGGTATTTATGACTGACTAAATTTACATCCTTTCTGTTGGCCCTAGCACCATCCGTGATGAGAATGCTGGTATTGTATGGGAATAAGAGCTTTTATGGTGCTTCATAAAAAAGAATACATTTTGAGCACTGTCTTTGTGTCTGATTGTTGATTTTTGTGGAGTTAGCTTATGAATGCAGTTTAAGTCGACGATCGCATCTGCACAGTACTGTTTACAGCAATGGCAGGTATTGAACTTGCAAGTCAAAGTAACCAGCCGCTTAAAGTTGTTAGAAATTAAGACCCCGATTGCATTTTTAGATTGCTGTGGTTAGGAAATGCAAGTGCAAGTTTATATCTTTAGCATTAATTGTTCCTGCAAGCACTTAAGACTTGTGAGCCCCCCAACCCCATGAACAGTACTTGCAGGCAGTGACAGTCATGAAGTACTGTCTTAAGACTCATTCAAGATGCAGTGCAGCGCTAAAAATAACACTGCTAAAATTCAGTAGTTGAATGTAAAACTGAATAGTTGTGGGCTCATTCGTAATGGTATTTTTTGTGACAAAGTAATAAATTACATGCCTGCCTCATTGTATCTGGTTGATGCACTCTGCGTGGCTACACTGACTGGACATGCTTCCTGACAAACGGTCTTTGTCTCCTTCAGTATGTAAGTGCCAAATTTTTTTTATGGTATCCAGTTTAGTTATGTGGTCCCCATTTTCTAGTCTTGCTGCTACATCCAATTATTTGAGCTCTGGTTAAATGGGGAGAAAGAAAATTATTTGATTTTCCTGCCGACCCGTTTGCGAGGTTCTACTGATTGCACCGCCCATTACATTGCTAATGTCCGAGTTACGGTCGGGCAATGAGGACTGAAATTCAGTATTAATGGGGCTTTAATTCAGTTTCCTAGTCACTGCCTGTGTTTACATGAACCCTAGTTTTGTTTGGTGTGTGAATTTAAGTTGTGGCCATCAGTAATTAAGTGCCCCTTCCAGACGGTGCTCCCACGTTAATACTGACTGGCCTTGCCTTCGACTTATCTTTTGGGGGCCGGGGATTATCCTTAAATTCAAACAAATGTGATGCTGTTTTTATGTTTGCGTGTTGTTTGTTACAGTCTGAACTTTTCTGTTCTCAAATGTCCCAAGTCTTACATTTTTTGTTTGTGATATGAAATTGTGTGTAAATTCTGTCTGTTGTCTGCATGTTTCTGTCTTGTCCCATTCATGTCAAAATTTGTCAGCAATAGTTTTGGGTCTTCAGTTGAACTGAGCCTTACTAATCCCCTTTTGGCCCTATTTTTACTCCCTACAATCTCCTGCCTTTTCTTCTTGCCATGCAGCCAATGCAGACTAAAACTAATAGCAAAAATATTGCTCTGGGGGGTGTTCGGTGTTTGGGGGTGGGGAGTCAATCTGTACAGTTTTTAAAATTCCTACATTTCCCTGGTGGGTGACAGTAGCAAAGCGGATTCCCTTGATCCAGTTTCTGGGCTGTATCAGCGCCAACCCCTCAAACGTAAGGTGTTAAGCATCCCCCCCTTCCTTCAGGTATCTTTCCCCAATCCTAACATCACTGCCTCTGCTAACATGAGTAAAGTCTGGTGGTTGTGCCACTGGGCCTCCGGTAAGCATATCCTTCACTTCTAACCCCAGATGATGAAGGTGTGAGTGGCATGGTCCTCTGGGCCATTTAAGTGTCTTGCAGTGGCAAAGGTGAGAGTGCTGAGCCACTATGTGTATGGTGGTCTCCACAAATATGTCACAAGTACAGTATTGTTTGGATTGCTGGTTTGTAGTTGTGGCTGACGTGGTTTGTGATGAGAGGGCAACAGGTTTGTGTGTGGCTACAGTCTGCAGGGTCTCTGTTTTGATGTTGGTTTTGCGGATGGATCATGGATGCCTCTGGATGCACAATACTGCATCAGGTGAATAGAGGCAGATGTGCTGCTTGCAAACCTCTGGGTGACAATGGCAGAGTGAGCCACTGCAGTACTACCACCTGCCTCCTGCGCACCTTAAGCAGCCTTGCATTTGGAGCTGCACCTGTATGTCTGCAGGTATTTGTCGTGTGTGCTGTGTATGTGCTGTGTATGTGGGGGGGTGTGCTCTGTGTGTGGTGCGCATGCATGTGCCGGTGAGTTTGCACACTGTAAGCAGTAAGCAACTGTACTGGCAATTTGTTTGTTTCGCTGAATGTCTGCATTGTGTACTGTATAATTTTTCAGGCCACCATTTCAGTTTGCGTCCACGCCCAGCAAAACAACCAGCACCACAGCCCATGAAGATCATCCATAAGGAGCGAATGAAGATGTACCATCTAAGGATCAAGGATGACCCTGAAAGATATCAAGCATACTGTGAATACAACATGTATTGTACACGACTTGTTTGGCAAAATATGAGGGAAGGACAGAGGGAAAGATCAAGAATGTTATGCTGTGAAAAGCAGAGAAGAAGAGAGAAACTTACACTCAATCAAAGTACAACTGATGCCAAGAAACAAAGTCCAAAAACAAGAAGGCAGAAGGAGAAGATGAGGTGGTACTGGCGACAAAAAAAAAAAAAGAGAACATCAGAAGATGAGCAGGCAGCAACGTCGGAGAGAAAGGGAAAGGGAGGCAATGCGAAGAAGAGAAAAGAGGGTCAAAAGAAAGAACAAAATGCCACTAATACCGACAAGCTCACCTGAAAACACCGGTCAGTAGAAAAGTGCACGTGTCTTTGCGGAAACGGATATCCCGGCTAAGTCCAAAACTGCCTGCTAGTCCCATTAAGTTTGCCTTACTGGTCAAGAAATTAACTGATCGCGACTCGCCGCGTAAGCTGCCTGCTTCACAGGATGCTGGGGTTATTACTCCGAACATGAAGAAGAATATGGATGTGTATAGTGCAGTCGTAGATGGCATTTGTACAAAGCTGCATTCAAAGTTGAAGGTTCTGAAAGTCATTGCTCGATGTGTCAGAGCAATTTTAAAAAGGTACAATCTTTTGCGTACTGGTTCTTGTATACTACAGAAAAATCACGTGCATTTCCAGAAAAAAATGAGAACCTGTGATCTTCCCAGAAAGAAGTGGTCAGATTCAGTCTCTGACACAGAGAAGAAAAACATTCAATCATTCTATCATAGTGGAGAACTGGCACGGGAATTGCTGATTAAGGGGCTGGTAAGCGAGAAGACATCTACACCAAGGCGTGTCACGGAATGTACTCTGAAGAATGCTTATCAACAGTATTGTTCCTGAAATAACCGGAAACTTGGATACAGTACACTTTGTCGCATGCGTCCTAAACATGTAAAGACCATAATGCATGGGCAGTATGATAGCTGCTTGTGTGAGTACTGTGAGAATGCAAAATTGAAACTAAAGACTTTACAACCGTATCTCAAGGGGAGTGGCTTTAGTATCAGAGACCAGTATGATGCCACAAGGACGACACTTTGTCCAAAAGAAGATTCAAAACACAAATTAAACTGTGTTAATAGAGACTTTAGAGATTGTGGAATACATCTGCTAACTGAAAAATTATCCTTGTTACTTCACAATAAAATGTCAGCAGCCATCACTTGGCAGACGTGGGAAACTGTGAAGCATAAAGAGAACGGAAAAGATTTCCAGAGAAAGTCCATAGTCACCAAGATCTGTCCTGTGGAAGAATTCATTTCCAAACTTGAATCAGATATGCATATGATGTCGAAGCATCTATCTGTGACTAGCTGGCAGCACCAGCAGTATATATTGATTTCAAGCAATCCACCTGAAGATACCATAGTAATGGTGTTAGATTTTGGCAAGAACTATGCTTGTCGATTTCAAAGGGAGGTGCAGTCTGCACACTGGTCACAGGCCCAGGTCACCATACATCCCACTGTATGTACGCACCAGTGTCAGAGGTGTGGTGCCATGTCACGGGCATCCCTCATTTTTGTCTCGGATGATGTGACACATGACAGTCACGCTGTACACCACTTCATGACTTTGGCAGCCAAATTTCTTCATTCAGGAACTAATATCAAAAAAATTGTGAAGTTCAGCAAAGGATGTGCAGCACAATACAAATCTAAAATCCCTTTTGCCGATGTAAGCTTCTCCATTAAAGAGTTTGGGTTCCCAATTGAAAACCACTACTTTGGCTCATGCCACGGCAAAGACCCATTTGATGGGAAGACAGCAGTCGTAAAAAGTGCTGTAACTCGCGCAGTAATTGGAGGTCAAGTCATTGTCCATTGTGCCGAACAATTATATGCATACTGCAGGGAAAATGTCTCTCGTCCTGCAACTGATGGAGATGAATGCTGTCACTTGGAAAGGAAATTCTTTCTTGTGAAAAGTGGAGAAATTGACCATAATCGCACTAGTTGTGTGGTTAAGTATCCAGTGCCAGGTACTCGTAAGATCCATGCTGTTAGACATGTGGAACCTGGAACTGTTGAATGTCATGAACTAAGCTGTTTTTGCAATGCATGTCAGCAGAGTGTTGGGACATGTGCCAACACTGACTATGTCACCCAGTGGAACTGTCAGAAACTGAGTATGGTACATTCGGTAAGGGAGTCTGAAGATCTGATGATTGTGCAGCCAATACCACATGACAGTACATCTGTAACATCGCCTGAAGTTGAGAACGGAGGTTTCGAACTGCATATATCGGTTGACGAAGCAACACATAAAAACATTTTCGAAGGAGAGGCCCTCATCCATTATTATGAAAGCCCTGATTCTCAGCATCCATGCAGTGACAACAATGAAGCCCATGATGACAAGTCCATCTGAAGTGATCCTTGCAGACCTTTCTGATCAGCCTCATACAGATTCCAGCCAACTGAACAGCAACAATTTGTTCAACCTTTTGAATGCGAATGGCACAGCATTTGATGTAAGTGAGCCAGATCTGGATAACACAGACGCCAAACAGGCATTCAACAGTGAAGAACAAGATACACCAATCACTACCACTGCTAACATGAGTGAAGTCAGTGTGTCCCATGGAGATTCAGACAATCTGGAACATGAATGCAAATAACATCCTGGTAGATGACAACAGGAAACTAGATGCAGCAGAAGAGAGCCACAGAACACAAGAGGACGACACAACACAAGAAGTGATCCTTGAACCATCAGATTCGCCCATTGAGGACGATCATTTCAGACAGGAGGAGGTACAGCAACATGAACTTGAAAGATGAGGCTCTGCAGCAAGCTGACACCCTTTTGCCAGAAATACTGATTTGGGAACATGGGTTGCCCTGCTGTTTCATGACAGATGGTACCCAGGTAAGCAGATAGACACTGCATTCTAATAACCGCACTGAATACTGTATGTTGTACTTAATGTGTTTTTTCTATCCAAATAGGTATCATAGAGGAAGAAGATGAGGACCAGTATCATGTTCATTTCATGGTTCCTGCTGACAGAAAGGGGACAATATTCAAATGGTCATTTGTGCCCAAGGGGTGGTATGCAAAACTATCTGTTGTACAAAAAAATGGATCCATCAGAGCCTTACAGCTCAAGGACCTTTGTGTTCAATAGTGTCCAGGCTGCAAAAATGAATGATTTGATGTGACTGTTGAAATAGCTGTGTAAGCTTACAAGAACTGACAGTTTTTTCATTGTGTAACGTGGAAGTGTAGTTTGAAAATTGCTGTGTTCAGTAGCTCACAATCAGCCCTCAGGGGGCCAGTCTGAGGACATGGGGTGGACTCAGCGACCCACATCTGCCCACCCAGGCAGTGGCAACAGGCATTATGGGCACCTGGGTCCATCCCATGCGCTGCATGGATGCTCAGTCAGGTCAAACGGTCCATAATCGGCCCTCGAGGGGCCAGTCTGAGGACATGGGGTGGACTCAGGGACCCGCGTCTGCCCACCCACACGGTGGCAACAGATGTTATGGGCACCTGGGTCCATCCCATGCGCTGCATGGATGCTCAGTCAGGTCAAACGGGCCATAATCGGCCATCGAGGGCCAGTCTGAGGACATGGGGTGGACTCAGGGACTGTGTCTGCCCACCCAGGTGGTGGCAACAGGCATTATGGGCACCTGGGTCCATCCCATGTGCTGCATGGATGCTCAGTCAGGTCAAGCAGGCCATAATCGGCCCTCGAGGCCAGTCTGAGGACATGGGGTGGACTCAGGGACCATTGCTCCCACCCAAGCAGTGGCAACAGGCATTTGCAGGCAACTGGGTCCATCCATTCGCTGCATGGATGCTCAGTTAGGTCAAACAGGCCATAATTGGCCCTCGAGGCCAGTCTGAGGACATGGGGTGGACTCAAGGACCCGCGTCTGCCCACCCAGGCGGTGGCAACAGACGTTACGGGCACCTGGGTCCATCCCATGCGCTGCATGGATGCTCAGTCAGGTCAAACGGGACATAATCGTCCATCGGGAGGCCAGTCTGAGGACATGGGGTGGACTCAGGAACCCGCGTCTGCCCACCCAGGTGGTGGCAACAGGCATTACAGGCACCTGGGTCCATCCCATGTGATGCATGGATGCTCAGTCAGGTCAAATGGGCCATAGTCGGCCCTCGAGGGGCCAGTCTGAGGACATGGGGTGGACTCAGGGACCCGCGTCTGCCCACCCACACGGTGGCAACAGATGTTATGGGCACCTGGGTCCATCCCATGCGCTGCATGGATGCTCAGTCAGGTCAAACAGGCCATAATCGGCCATCGAGGGGCCAGTCTGAGGACATGGGGTGGACTCAGGGACTCGTGTCTGCCCACCCAGGTGGTGGCAACAGGCATTATGGGCACCTGGGTCCATCCCATGTGCTGCATGGATGCTCAGTCAGGTCAAACGGGCCATAATCGGCCCTCGAGGGGCCAGTCTGAGGACATGGGGTGGACTCAGGGACCCGCGTCTGCCCACCCAGGCAGTGGCAACAGGCATTGCAGGCAACTGGGTCCATCCCATTCACTGCATGGATGCTCAGTTAGGTCAAACAGGCCATAATTGGCCCTCGAGGGGCCAGTCTGAGGACATGGGGTGGACTCAAAGACCCACGTCTGCCCACCCAGGCGGTGGCAACAGACGTTACGGGCACCTGGGTCCATCCCATGCGCTGCATGGATGCTCAGTCAGGTCAAACGGGCCATTATCGTCCATCGAGAGGCCAGTCTGAGGACATGGGGTGGACTCAGGGACCCGCGTCTGCCCACCCAGGCGGTGGCAACAGGCGTTACGGGCACCTGGGTCCATCCCATGCGCTGCATGGATGCTCAGTCAGGTCAAACAGGCCATAATCGGCCATCGAGGGGCCAGTCTGAGGACATGAGGTGGATTCAGGGACCCGCGTCTGCCCACCCAGGTGGTGGCAACAGGCATTACAGGCACCCGGGTCCATCCCATGTGCTGCATGGATGCTCAGTTAGGTCAAAAGAGCCATAATTGGACCTCAAGGGGCCAGTCTGAGAACATGGGGTGGACTCAGGGACTCACGTCTGCCCACCAAGATGGTGGCAACAGACGTTACAGGGTCCATCCCATGCGCCATCAGGGAGATTACTTGAAATCAATGTATACTGCTGGTGCAGGGGACAGCTGAGGACATGGGGGGACTCAGGATAGCACATCTGCACACCACGATGGTGGCCACAGATGTTTCGGTGACCTGAGTTCATCCCATTAAAATCGATGAAAATTGATTTGTCATCCTACAGAATTGGATATCAAGATAGAATCATTGAATGTTTCTTTCTCAGTTTCTAAAACTGCGTCTTAATACAAATTTCAGGTACCCACTATATCTGGGACTATGGGAGACAGGATGGAGTACAGGCTGGCCCTGGCTCAGTTTAAGCTGTGTGTCCGCCATATTACCGGGGAAATGAGCTGCCAGCAGATAGCAGAAACCACATGGTGTTCAGTGGGTGACTGCGAGGATGCAGTGGTACACTGGTGTGTCATTTAACCTAGGACAGCACTGCTTCTAACAATATTAGAAACGGAGCATACCATGTGTTCACAATGTGTGCCTGCTTCATTTCCGTGGTTTTAGAGTACAGGATCAGCAGTGCTGTCCTAGGATTGCTGTCAGACCAGTGTGCCACAGTATTCTTGCAGTCACCCACTGCACACCATGTGGTTCCTGCTATCTCATAACAGCTCAAACACCCGGTAATATGGCGGACGTGCAGATTCAACTGAGCCAGTGTTACACCACACTAACCTCTCTCCATAAGTAGTCCTCTATGGTACAAACCTGAACAATGTTGAAAGACAAGCATGCCATCAGTTTTGGAAAATGTTGTTTTCTCTTAGAGGAGCATGCATTAGGCTGTTTTCAAATGGTGTTTCAACAACTGGTTGCATTTGCTGGGCGTGGACGCAAACTATCTGGTATTAATTTTGTCTTTTGTTTGCTGACTGCAGTATTTATTTGGACATGATTTTGCTGTTTGTGATGCGATTTGATGCTGTCTGCCTGCCCTTACTCAGGGAAAACTACGGACACTACAAATTACACTTTGCATTAACACCCTCTTTGAGAAAATGAGAAAATTTGATGATCTCACCTCAATTTTATGAAAATGTTTTTTTTTGGGGAGAAGGGAATAACTTTCCCATTACAAACAACACGTCACCCAACCAATGTTAGTGGATCAGCACTGTAAATTAACAGTTTGTTGAATAGGATGAAGGGATTCTAATGTTTATGAGGAGGGAACAGCATGGTCATGAACTCAACAGGGTAATAAGTGATAGTTCTGCAACCATGCTGCACACTGATTTAAACATTGAGAGAACAACCCACATTCTGTGATTCATATATCTGACAGCGTATCATTCTTTAACATTTGGGATGCTTTTCATATTCCCAAAGAGATGCTCTACATCACAGAATGTAAACACTGAGGGTTTGTAATCACAAAGTGTGCACGGTGGCAGAACAAACTGTGAATATAGAAGGCTGGTTTTGGATGTTGTCATATACTGTCCATTGACAAACAGTTAATTTCAGTTGACTACATTCTTTAAAAAAAAAACAAGCATGAGGTTTAGATCCACTATCAGTGGGGGTGGGGGGGGGGAACATTTTAGGAAATTGTGCACTGTCCCTGCTTCTGTCATATTTTATGCAACATATATTTATTTAACATTATCATAATTATTTATTTTTAACAACTGCATGTTAAACATGTCTTTTTTTATTGAAACAACGCTCAGTTAACATTTTTTTACTTATTCGGAGCTTAAAAGCAATAACCGTGTCCATGTAACACGCGTGACATTAGATGTCACATGCGGTATGCTTTTAAAGCTTCTTTAATGATTACAGCAATGCTGTTTTACCATGAACTGTACTTAATAAAGTACCAAGTAATAATTACCACACTGCATACTTTTGGTTTCTTTATTATGAGGCAGTGCAGGAATACAAAACGTAACATTCGCAAAACATACTGTTTTTATTGGACAAACTTAAAATCTTATAAATATGACATAAGAAACAATGAAAAAAAGCCTTCACAATAACAATATGCTAGTTAACACTTTAAAGGTGAAGCTTATCCAACAGATAGGGAAATGGACAGACCGGGTGGGCCAAGCGGTCCTTATCTGCTGTCAAAGTGTATGTTTCTACATTTCTAGGTTTTTATTGAGGAAAATCATACAACACACGAGGACAGAAATTCACCACATACATATTTTACAAAACTGTGCTAAATTCTCAAAGTAATTAAATAAAAATTTCAAAAAAATGTATATAAAGTATAAAATTAAGGAAGTTCAAATGAAAATTAGTGAAATTTAAGTCCCACAAGAAGATTAGATATATTTACATTATCAATCCCATACAGTGTTTCCAGAATGAATTAAATTGTTTTGTAGTTAGATTTTGGGTTTCTTATAAATAAGTCTTTTTAACTTTATGACATTATGAACTGAATTACTTCATTTTGAGCTAAATAATTTTGCTGTAAAATTAGCTGACATCTGGCTTGCCATATGTTGTATTTTATCATACTACTTATCACCTTTAACGTACTACGGTGGTATTTCTTCCAGGGTCCTGTATAAATACCTAGTATTAGGGGTGATTATAACGGGCTCAATGAGCAACTTAGCACAATGCAGGAAGGCAGCTGCAAAGGCCAACAAAATGCTTGGTTGTATCACCTGGGGTATATCTTCAAAGAGAAGGGAGGTGATCCTGCCGTTGTATAGGTCACTGGTTAGGCCACACCTAGAGTACTGCATGCAGTACTGTTGCCCATACCCGAAGAGGGACATTAAGTTACTGGAGGGGGTGTAGCGCAGGGCAACAAAGATGATTCAGGGACTAGGGGACATAGCCTACGTGAGTAGGCTAAGGGAGATGAACATGTACTCATTAGAGGAGAGGAGAGACGCGGGGGATATGATTGAAACCTTCAAGTACATGAAGAGAATAATCAAAACAGACACGGAGGGACTATTCAAGTTAAGGGGGGGCAGGGACACTCAAGGTCATGATCTCAGATTGGAGGGGGAAAGGTTCAGGAGGGAAATGAGAAGACACTTTTGTACAGAGAGAGTGGTGTCTGGGTGGAACACGTTGCCTGCGGAAGAGGTATCCTGTAGAACAGTGGACTGCTTCAAAATTGGATGGTATAGGGCAAAAGGAGGGTGAGAGGCAGCTGCAGTATAAGGGTTGCTAGCTGCACACTTGAGCAGACTAGATAGGCCATAAGGCCTTTATCTACTGGCAAATTCGTATGTTTGTATATTGTATGTTATGTTCTAAATTCTGGGCTTTTTATTTTATGAGCAAGCATATTCCGAAAGGTTACAATACATGGGCAAGTAAAAGACAGATGGTCCTGGGTTTCTAAAAGCATGTTACATGTATCTTCAGGACAATATCTTTCTGCTATAGGTTTGTGTTTATGATTGTCTCTCACGTCTATTCTACCATGGCATGTCAACCATAAAGTATCCCATAAGTGCTGTGGTATTCTGGTATCCATTAATTGTCGGATAGTCTCCTGGGTTGTCTGTTCAGTACCTTTAGGAAACTGTAGTAACGCCATGTAATGGTGCAGCAATATCCAGTCGTAGAGTGCTTTCCTATTACTTGTTTTATCATCTCTACTGAGATTTTCCAGGTTTTAATTTTAGATAGGGCTGTAGTTACATATTTTGGGATCATTTCTTTATGTAATCTAAAATTCCATTTGTTTGCCATTCAAAGTGGCATGATAGATGTAAACCAGGTCTTACACCAATTAGTCCATTGTGTGTATGGGCTGTTGAAAATACTGGGAAGGTTTTTAGACCAAAACACAGTGTGGAAAAACACTAGAGGATTTATCATTCCTAGTCCTCCTTTATTGGCAGATACGTGGTTTGTTTTTTGATAGGGTTAAGTCTGCTTCTCCAGATTATCCTGAAAAAAAAAAACACTATACAGCTTGGATTCTAGTTCTTGAGGTGTGGGAAATACCGAACTTAAGAACAACAGAACAGGGATTATGAAAATTTTTATTAAATAAAACTCGTTTGAGTTTTGTGATTTGTAGGGTTTTCCACATTCTGTAAGCTTCCCCCCAAATTTATTTTATCCATGTTAACGGGGCCAAACTGTATGCCTAATATCGTGATTTCAGGAACTACTGGAATATTACATAAATGTGTCAGTCCTAGAGTTCTAGTATCACCAATGCATATTCCTTTACTTTTTTAAATATTAATATTAGCTCCGGCTATTTGAGAATACTGGTTTGCCATTTCTATAGCTATTTGACAGGCTTGTCCCTTAGCTAAAAATAAGCAAAGATCATCTGTGTAGGCCATCATCTTCAAAGGAGGGGTATGGTATTTAGTGATAATTGCAGGCCTTGTAAACTAAGGATCTGAATAATTTTACGTATTAGTATGTCAGTACAAAAGATATACAGTAGTGGGCTCAAAGGACAGCCTTGTTTCACGCCCCTTGCTATATTTATTCTTTTCCCAACTGTCTCATTTATTAAAGGATGGAAGTGGGCTTTTGGATATAATAATTTAATCCAGTTAATTAATTCCTTAGGGATTCTACGATATTCTAAAGCTTGATATAAATATTCATGAGGTACCAAATCAAAGGCTTTTTCTTGGTCTAAGGAAAAGACAAACCATGTAATATATTTAAATTACCTCTTGCAAAAACATCTCTTCAACATAGCAGGTTATCTTTCATACATCTACCAGGTAATGCACAGGTTTGGTTCTGGGCAATTATTTTAGTGATTATTTTATTTAATCTATGGCAAAGTATTAATGATAGTTTTGAAAAAAGGGGAGATATTGTTGATGGAGGACCCGAATATGTCAGATGTTAACTAGAGCACCTTTGCTGCAGCCACATCCAAGAGCAGGGTCATTCTCGATGCCCCATGGGGGAATGCCTCAGGCAGCTAGTGCTGGAACCCACTTGGGAGGGAGCTATCTCAGACCTGGTACTCTCAAATGGGGATGGAGAGAGGATCTCAGATTTAGAAGTGGGTGTGGCAGGGAGCTCCTGCCACTCTTGAGGACCGACCTTTTCTCAAATCTGTTGCAACAGCTTCTATTTCTTAGCCTAATATATCCTTTACAATTTCTAGTCCATAAGGTTGGCCACCTATGGGCACCCCCTTCCCTTTCTTAACTATGCTATAGTGTCCTCTTTAATTTTCCTTTTCCCTCTCAGGTCCTCGTACAGGGAGGTTATTGTGGTGACCTCCAAATGTATGTAAAACAGGTTGTGTTCATCGTTGTTGGATTTAGTATGTAATAGCACTATGTCATAAAATACCTTGATGTATATACCTTATGTTTACGAAACCTGTAAATGCTGAAAATACCATGGCACTAGGTGTTTTTGATAACAGTAAAAAGTACTAGGGGACTATTATAGAACTTAAAGTTAGTTGTGCTATTTAAAATGAATGTAAATTGCTGTAAACTGAACACGTCTGAAATTTCATGGTGATTTGCATATATCCCATGATACTTTGCATTATGGAAGTATGTATGATGTTGTATTTCTTTGAAACTTGATTTGTTGCCAATGCCCTTTGGGGTAACCCATGGTTCAGTGTTTCTGCACTGAGGTTCTTTGTTTTTAGCATGTTTTGTTTTTTTCCTTTTGATCCCCCACTACCCAAGCAAATGGGGCCCACACAGGGATGAAGGTGTTTTCACTGAAAAGTGGTTAGATCAGAGATCAGTGTCAGTAGGTGCTGGCTAAGTGCACAGGAAGGACGTTCATAGTCTGTTGCTGCAAACTGATGTACTGAAGAAGGAATATGCCATTGCTGAACATTATTTCCTGTATTTTGAATAAACATCACACAGAGATTGTGTGTTGAACTTGAAGTTCAGTGTCTGGTCCACCTGTTATCTCACAATCCCTCCACAGTGGCTAGCCATTTGGGAACAAGCGACCACCAAACAGTGTGGTTCACGATAAACACAGCCATAGAGTCAAGCCATGCAAAAGCGAGGGTACTGGAATTTACGAGGGCTGACTTTGGCAAAATGGGAGAGTGCCTCAGAAAACCACTAGCAAACGGGCAAGAAGGAGGGGTGGAGGAACAATGGGGAAAAATCTAAACTGCCATCACAGAGGCAACAAGCCTTTGTTTGAAGCAAATAAATTAAAATGAAGGAAAAAAACACTATGGTTCTCAAAAGAGGTGGCAGAGAAGGTTAGGGAGAAAAGGACAGTATTCAGGAAGTATACGGAAACACAGAAGGAGCAGGACAGAGAACTGTACCAGTTAAAGCAGAAGGAAGCAGGGAAGGCAGTCAGAATAGCAAAGGCCCAAACCGAGGAAAAGATAGCCAACACAGTTAAGAAGGGGGATAAAACCTTTTATAGGTACATTAGGGAGCGAAGAAAGATTAGGGGAAGGATAGTGAGGCTTAATAAAGGGGAGGGGGCAGTCAGATGGTGACAGTGAAAAAGCAGGGATACTGAACGAATACTTCTGCTCAGTATTCACAAAAGAAGAGGAGGGGGAGGTACCTAAACCAATCAATAGAAGCACGCTGGATAGGAGGATCAATACCAGTCTATTCACAGAAGAAAGGGTTCTGAAAGAACTCCTAAAACTGAAGGTGGACAAAGCAATGGAGCCTGATGGGATTCACCTCAGAATTCTAAAAGAACTAAGGGGAGAACTAGTGACACCACTGACTACCCTTTTTAACAAATCATGGGAGGATGGTGTGGTACCTGTGGACTGGAGGAGGGTGGATGTGATTCTCCTTCACAAAAGTGGGAGCAAGGCAGAGGCAGGAAACTATAGACCTGTTAGTTCGACCTCAGTGGTAGGGAAAATGATGAAATCACTTCTGAAAGAAAGAACTGTTAGGTACCTAGAGGCCAGCAGGGCACAGGACCTAAGGCAGCATGGATTTACAGCAGGAAGGTTTTGTCAGAGGACTCTAATAGATTTCTTTGACTGGATGACCAAAGTAGTAGACCAGGGAAGGGCTGTGAACATGGCCTACCTAGACTTTAGCAAGGCATTTAACACAGTCCTACACAAAAGATTAATAAAGAAGTTAGCCAGCCTGGGAGTGGGTCCCAGGGTGGTAGCCTGAGTAAAAATGGGCAGGACAACAGGACACAGAGGGTAATGGTAAATGGAGTCCACCTCAAGAAAGGGGGTTATTAGCTGGGTACCGCAGGGTTCAGTATCGGGGACCGGTCCTCTTAATGTCTTTATAAGGGACATTGTGGAGGGAATGGTGGGAAAAGTATGCCTCTTCGCAGATGACACAAGGATCTATAACAGGGTTGATATACGGGGGAGGGGGTGGAAAGGATGAGAAGGGACTTGGCAAGGTGGAGGAATGGTCAAAAGTATGGCAGCTGAAGGGCGCTGCGGAGCAGCAACATGGCGGCAGCACTCTAAAACAGCTGTTTCTTTCTCCGCCAAAAAACCCTGAAACCTCAGCTTGCTTTAACCAAACTGTAAAATAACAGTGTGGTGGTGTGTCAGAAAGTTCCAGAAGCAATATGGGACCTAAAAAAGAACAGAGACACACTTCACAAAGTCTGGATGGCTTTCTTTCCTCCCCGGGATCAGCCAAAAGTTCAGGGCCCACGACATCAAGCGTACCCTCTGAGCACAAGCTCCCTTCTGTGCAAATCTTAGCCATGCTAGTCAAAATTCAAGCAACGGAAGAGGAAACTAACCAGCGGTCAGCAGCAGTGGAAGCAAAATTGACAGCAAATGAACCATTACCCAGGAAAACACTGCCGCTATCAAAGAATTGAAGGAGGTCAGCTCCCGTCAAGTGGAATGTAATGCTGCATATGTTCGTGATCGCTCCTTCCTCAAAGCAACAGTAGACAATTTGGAGAACTCACAGAGGCAGTCCAATATTCGCATTGTTGTATTTCCTCCTAGATTTGTGGCATCTATGGACATTCTGCAGGTGGTGACCCCAATGATCTTCTAGGACCTGACCTTATTGCCTTCAGATGCTGGAATTACTGTGCTTAAAGTTTTTGTGATCCTACAGTGGCCTAGACCAGGAGGGGACCCAAAGCAGAGACTTTTAACAGCTATAGCCATGCTTTCTACATCGGACGCTCAAATTGTTTTGCTTCAGGCAGCAAGGGCGCGAGGAGATATCGTCTGGGAGGGCAGCTGTTTGGCTTTTCTTACGGACTTATCTGCCCAAACACAGTCCAGAAAGAAAGAACTGCAGAACTACTGCAGCATGGCGTGGAGGCAAGACTTAATTTCCCTGCCACTGCAGATTCAGCATGCATCTAAATTGTATATTTTTACTGATCCTGCTTCAGCGACTCAATTTGAGGACAAGTTGATCAACTCATTAAATCCTCCTGATACTGGACCCAATGAGGAAGGATGATGTACTATGTTTTGCCTGAATGGAAAGGGTTTCATTTCTCCATTGCTTGATGGGTTTTTGCTGGGGATACTCTACCACCTACAAGTGTTCTGAAGTTACACTGGGGGGTCTTACTGATATGAAGCTGTTGTGGGGTTTATCTTAGAAATATTTAAGGGACTTCTGGTGATGTCACCACCCTGCATGACTGCCTCCTCCTAAGCTCGCATAAACCCACTGCTTAATTATCCCCCAGAACCGAGCGATTCTACAAAAAACCTTCTCTACAGCACTGAAAATGTCTGGGGGATCGAAGGCAAGCAGATCCCAGTGGAAAAATAACAGAAAGAAGCCAGATGACAGCGGATTACAGGACCAAGAATATGCCAGCCAGAGCTCCTCACCTGCCAGCAACAGGACTGCGGAGGCCGATACTGACCAAGAAAACGAGAGCCTAACAAGGTCCCACTTCAAAACAATAATGTCTGAAATCAAAGCCTTTCGTGCTGAAAATAACCAGGGATTCCAGGCGCTTCAGGGAAAAATTCAGCTAGTGGAAGGCAGGGTAGACGCAGCCAAGCAACATATAAAAGAAGCCGAAGAACAGTCTCTCAAATGCAAACAGCTCTAGACTACCTGGTTGAGCATCAGACATCTTTACAAGAAAAATTTCTAGATTTGGAAGCCCGCTCTCGGCAGAATAACTTACGGGTCTACGGCCTCCCAGAAGGATCCAAAGTCGGGGGAGAATGGAGGAATTCATGGAGGATCTCCTCCGAGATGTTCTGAATCTCCCAGCAACCTTCCAATTTAAAATCGAAAGAGCACACAGGTCGCTAATGCCATGACCAGCAGACCCAGCAGCAAGACCCAAGTCGATAGTAATGAAATTATCCAGTTACCAGGATAAGGACTTCTTATTAAGAACAGCCTGGATGCAAAAAAGTAGTCAAGTATAATGCAGCAGGCCTATTCTTTGTCCACGATTACCCAATTGAAATAGTGAGGTGCCGCGCTGCTTACTAATCCAAACTCAGGGTACTCAAAGAAAAAGGCATCCGATTTCAAACTCCATTTCCGGATAAACTTTGCATATTCTGGGACACTGGAATCAAAGTCTAGGACTCTCCCGAGTAAGCCCGCCGGGAACTCCGAGCTAAAGGGTGGAGTATCCAACCAGACCAGCAAGAACAGCAACAGCCTCGGCTCCCTCACTCCCAACAGTCGCTCTCCATGCACCGGTGAAACAGACGGCAGGCCCAACAATCAGCCCCGAAGACTCTGCAAGAAGTGAAAACCTTGCTGAATGCGACTGGGGAGCAAAACGCTTCGACCTCGGACAGCAAGATGGCAATGGTTACTTGAGATGAGTAAAAACGTTACTGTTATCCCCCATTGTGTTCTCCCAGTGTAACCAACTTGCTTGCCCCCTCCTTTGTGTGCGACGGCTTGAGAGTTTCACAAGGGGAACAGCGATGTACCTCCGGTTAATAGGCTTGAACAGTTGTGAGCCGAGATGCCTCTACAGGGCTGCTTCCTCCTCGCTTCCTAAATCAATTAACTGAACCGCCTGTGCCTTTATTTCCATACTCCTCTGAACTCTGGAGCACTATTTAGGAAGGGGTGTTATTACCCTCCTAACAGCCTGACTGCAATTGAATGTATTATCTCCAGGGTTCTCGGCGTACAATGAGTATTTTACATCCATCATTATTGCTACATATTGTTTAAGTTTGAACACCTCACAGATTAGTCTGAGGTATCTCTCTTGACGTCGAGATTGTGGGAGGGGGACCAGAGGCCTCACAGAGTTAATACAGGACCGGCAGTGAATCTGGACACTTCGAGCAGCAAAAACATCCCTACTAAGAAATACCAGCTACAGAGGGATGACTCCCATGAGGAGAGGGCCTTTCCAGACACGATTGAGCAGCCTGGCGCATTGCCTCATGGTGGGAGGAAACTGGAGGGCGGGGGGTTCATTAGCTGGTCATTACAAATTTAACAGGCAAGGATCAGCCAAACATTCTTTTGAATATAGCTGGGATCACAGTCTAGAATCTGCTATAACGTGGGCACAAAGCTTATTTTTCATATGAATTTAAGAAATGCCTATCTGTATTGGCCTTGTAGCATTGCTCGTGACGTATTCTCTGTTAATGCTAACATCTACAGACCCGCATTTTAGGGTCCGAAGAGGCCTGTCGCGATTTAGCGCCACCATACCTCCTGCAGAGGGAGATATGATACTGGAAAGTGCCTTTTCTCTCTCGCACAGAGGGCACAACTCACAGCCTTCCAACCTCGGAGGTCATGTTGTTGTATATAGCTCTCAATGGTTGTTTGTTATTAATGTTATATGGTTTCTTAGGCTAAAAAGGAAAGTTGATGAGTCCACACTGACAGGCAAAAGATGGGCATATTTGCTTTATACTCTGGGAAGATGGAGGAGGGAAAGAGGGAAAATCACAGATTCAAGAGTGGGACGCAATGGGAAGATTGGGCTAAGAGGATAAACCAGGGAAAAGGCGACATAAACCTTAGTCAAGGGGAACTGAAAACTCTTCAACCAACTCAGGGGAGACATAATACCCGGAAAATATGATGGCTTCCTCACGGACCTTACTGATCAGTTCACTTAATGTGAACGGTCTAAACAACCCAATTAAGAGGTATAAAGTCCTCAGTCATCTGAAAAAACAAAAGCCCAGTTTTATTTTATTCCAAGAAACACACCTGAGCAAACCAGAATATCTCAAGCTTAGTAAATTTGGATTTTTGCATGTCATAGCCTCTTCCTTCAGAGAGGGGGAAACGCAGAAGGGAAGCAGTTTTAATCCCCAAATCCACCCCCTTTCACCTCACCACTTCTCATATTGATTCTCAGGGCCGCCTAACAATAGCGATAGGTGACCTGGAAGGACAGATCACCTTAGCATCTATCTACATTCACCAGGGTGCCAAAGCCAAACAGTACGCCCTCTACTACAGAAAATAACAGAAATGCAGCAGGGAGTCCTAGTGTTGAGGGGGGCATAACAAGATATACGGTAGGTTAGATACCATGAATAATAAACCCCAAAGAAGGACCCCCACACAGAAAGCTGTGCTAGCTTACATTAAGGAACTGCAGTGGATAGCTGTATGGCGGTCCCAGCATCCTCATCAAAGAGAATATTCCCATTACTCACCGCCACATAAAATCTATACCTGCATAGATTATTTCCATATTTCAGGGGAACAACAGTATAGGGTAAGGGATTGCTCAATGACACCCTCCCCCCTCTCTCAGACCACTCATGCCTAGTTCTAAAATTAGACTGGCCCTCGGAGAAAAGGGAAACCTACGGAGTTTTAACAACTACCTCTTGAATTCTAAAGATTTCCAGGACCATATCACAGAATGGATACCCCAAATAATTTCAGAAAATGCACATGCAGACATACCACACACAACCTTATGGGACACCATCAAGGTTGTTCTTAGGGGGGAAATCATAGGATATGCTTCTTATCAGAAGAAGCAACAGCTAGCCAGGCAGGAACACCTGCAAAGGCAGCTCAAGGACCTGCAGACACTACATGCAGCCCGGGGACCAGGGAGTGTTCCCCCTACTCCAAGCAACTAAGGAGCAGCTCCAAAGACTGCTAGAGATTAAAACAGAGCAGGCCTTAAAAAGGTTAAAACTTAGATATCATGAAGGTGGCCCACGGGCTACCAGGTTATTGGCACATTGTCTTAGACAACATACCGTGTAGACCCCTGGTGTTCTGCGGCAGAATTTTCTGATTTCTGTGGCAGGGCTCCTTGACTTCTGCGGCAGCATTTTCTGATTTCTGCGGCATGATTTATTCATTTGTCTGGCAGAATGCAGTCCTGTCATTGGCTAAATATGACGTGATGTCATCGATGACATCATATGCAGAGCATAGAGGAGGGGCTTCAGGATAAACGAGGTGGGAAAGAAAGCCTGACACTATGGAAAAACATTATATTTATATGAAAATTCACCAAAAACAATGAATTCTGCAACCGCAGAACCGCAGAATTCCAGGGGCCTTGCGTGTAGGCTACAGTTACGCATATCAGGGATCCCTTGACAGGGAAACTCACCTCCCTACCATCCCAGATCAGGGAGGCTTTCCTAAATTTTTATAAGCGACTATACACCTCGGAGAAAGAGGCAGAGTCTACTGAAATACAGAATGTTTTGGAAAAGCTAAAACTTCCCTCATTAACTTTAGAGCAGCAGCAGTCCCTAACCCAACCCATAACAATCCAGAAGCTAACAAATGCCTTATCTAATATCAACAAAGTCAAAAGCCCAGGCCCGGATGGGTACACAGGCGAGTTTCTCAAGGCATTCCAAGACCCACTTTTACCAACCCAATTAGTGGTCTGCAGAGAGACACAGGAGGGATGGAGGTTGCCCACCACTTGGGACTATGCCTCCATAACAAGCATCCCTAAGCCAGGCAAAGATCAAACCAATTTCTCTTCATACCGTCCCATATCGGTGTTAAACACCGACTATAAATTATTTGCATCGGTCTTGGCCGGGGGACTGGAGACATTTCTGTCTGGGCTAGTACACAAGGACCAAACTGGCTTTGTTCCGGGGCAACAAACACGGGACAACATTAAGAGGATCTTGCAGGTCCTTCACCTGGCTGCCCTGTCGGAGGCCCCTTTTTTGCTCCTTAGCCTACATGCAAAGAAGGCCTTCAACAGGGTAGCCTGGCCCTTCCTGTTTCAGACCCTCGGGAGACTGGGTTTCCCAGATGGTTTTGGGCAGGTCATCAGGACAATCTATTCTCACCCCCAAGCTTATATCAAAATAAATGGAGCAATCTCTCCCCCAATACCACTGGAACAGGGTACAAGGCAGGGGTGCCCACTTTCACCCCTGCTATTCACCTTATACTTAGAACCATTAGCTCAGGCTCTCAGACAGGAGAATCAAATGGAGGGAATCTGTGTGCAGGGAGACCACCCCCACAAACTGGCCCTGTATGCTGATGACCTCCTAATAAATCTAGCTAATCCAGAACACTCCCTGCTGCCTCTCTGGAGAAAGCTAGAAGAATACCAAGAACTGGCAGGATATAAATTAAGCCAAGCTAAAACTGAAACCCTTCAAATTCATTACGCCCCTTCAGCTTCCATCAAACAACGGTTCCCCCTTAAGTGGGACTTTCCCAGCATAAAATACTTGGGAGTGCACCACACTCCCTCTCATGACAATATGTTTGAATCTAACTATTCTCCTCTTATGCACAAATTGACAGCCGAGATGGAGAGGTGAAGAGTCCTACCCCTCCCTTTCACACTGAGGACAGACTCAGTATGAATGGTCCTCCTTCCACGATTCCTGTATTTGGCACAGACCCTCCCAATACCAGTCCCTAGAAACTATTACACCACTCTAAACAGAAAGATCTTCTGGTACATATGGGGGGGGGTCAGAAACCAAGAGTCTGGCTCTCAGTCCTACACCTCCCACGTAGAAAGGGAGGACTCTCCCTCCCAAACTTTGAATATTATCACCAAGCAGCCTACCTACATACAGTGCTGTACTGGCTTCACCCCATGTACCAGGCAAGATGGAAGGATATAGAGGCACAAACAGTAGGCTTTTCACAGCTGCATAGTGCATTGCTCTCTGCCCCAAAGGGAGGGGGCCAGGGAGAAAGAGACAACTACTATACAGCAACCACACTACATACCTGGCACAAAATAATGCAATCTAAAAACCTGGCTCAGTGGAGCCCTCTTTTTGGCTCGCTTTCACACCTTAAAGAATTCAAACCTGCACTTATGGATCCTGGATTTCGGAACTGGGAAAGAATGGGACTCTATATGATATTTCAGTTCATAGAAGGGGGGACAATTCTTAGTCTTACTGACCTAGTACCAGATATAGAATAGCATATAAAGATAGATTCCGGTATTTTCAGGCCAGGGACTTTATTAAGCCACTGCTGGGAAATAACTGGCTTGGGACATCTCCACCCCAACTCATAGAAATTATGAAGACAGCCTTTGTAAGTGGAGCCCCATCAGAACATATGATTTCATATCTATATGAAGCAATCACTTCACTCTGGTCCCCCCGTCTGTGCTTACCCTCACCCACTATCGTCAATGCTCGGCAACGTCCCGAGATGCTAGCAGGCGAAAACATTCCCTTAAAAAAATACGCCGCAGCTCCTTGAGGCCAGTCGTCCTCCTCCTAATGCTGTCAGGCAACGTGCACCCAAACCCTGGCCCATTCTGCTCTAAAGCCACTAATCTAAGCAAGCCTTCGGGTGCCCTCTCATTCCTGTCAATCAACATCTGCAGCCTCCTTCCTAAAATGGATGCCCTACAGGCCTTCACCAGCCAACACTGCCCTGACATCCTGGCAGTTGTCGAAACCTGGCTCATGCCATCAGTACCGGACCATGCAATCAGCCTTCCTGGCTACAACGTCTTTAGGCTGGATCGCCTCTCCAAAAGAGGCGGGGGCTGCGCTCTCTACCTAAAAGACTCCATACAACAGCATCACATCATTACCTCACTCCAACCCACAACTGCTTAGATACTGCCACTGAGAATCCTCCTCGGAGCCCAAAACAAAACCCTCACTGTTGCCACCATCTACATCCCTCCCAAAGAACAGGGAACTGGTTTAACAGCTGTTCTTGACTTTGTAAAGACACTCCCACCAGACACCGAATCCATCCTCCTAGGCGACTTCAACATCAACTGGCCTGCGGCCAATGCTGGTGCACACAGGGATACCATTGCTGCGGCAAACTTCACACAAATTGTTGACACACCAACCAGGAAAAATTACAGGACCGGCACCAGCACACTCTTGGACTGGATCCTTACCAGTCACCCATCGCGGATATCTAAAACTAATGTCCTCCCTGACTCTCTCAGCGATCACTCCCCTGTTAGCTGCACCTGGTCAAATAAATTCATCAAACAACCACCAAAAACAATCACCAGCAGGGTTCTACCCAGTGGTCACCTTCCTCGACTCAAATCCCACCTCCTCCATCAAGACTGGTCCCCTATCTTCAATGCAACCAATGTAAACACTGCCCTTGACCACTTCATAAACATCTTCACTGTGGCCTGTGACACATATGCTCCTATTAAGAAACGCAAAGTCAAATCACTCAGTAACCCTTGGCTCACAGGTGACCTCCTCAGGATGCTAAAAACAAGAGACCACCTATTGGAGCTGGCCAAAAACTCTGGAAGGCGAAACAACATCCAAAACTACAAACATGCTCGCAATGACTGCACCAAAACCATCCGGCAAATGAAGTCCGCCTACTATAAGCATGCCCTCACAAACTCCTGGGGCAATGGTTGGGAATTCTGGAAGAACATAAAGGAACTCACCGGGAATCCACCCAACCCCCCATCAATACTCAACATCAACGGAACCACAACCCTCAACAAAGCCTTTACCAACCTCAGCGCTGTCCTACCTCAGGACTACTTCAAAGATGATGAAGCCCCTCTGTCTGCAATGAACACTACTCCAACCAGCTCCCCCTGCTTCTACTTCAAAGCAGTCAACGCTCACCAAGTACGCAAATATGTTACCAAAGCCCTTGGTAAATCAAGATTCAGTAATGACTCCCTCGATATCAAAATCCTGTCTCTCACACTTGATGAAGTGCTTAGTCCTCTGACCAGAATTTTCAACCTCTCCCTCAGCCTTAGCCAGTTCCCGGACAGATGAAATCTGCCACTGTCACCCCAATCCATAAAGGTGGTGACAAAACTGCCCATAATAACTACAGACCTATCTCCTACTACCCCCACTCTCAAGGCACTAGACGCATCGTCTCGGACCAGCTCACAGAATACCTGGATCGTACAACATCCTGTGCAAGCAACAACACGGGTTCCATAAAGGTCACAGCACCTCCACAGCCCTACTTGAATTCACCGGCGCAATCCACAGCACTTGATTCCGGTGAACTACTAGGCTCAATCTACATTGACTTAACTAAAACCTTCGACACCGTCGATCACCGCCTCCTACTTGTCCAGCTTCAGAACACTGGGCTGTCAACTGACACCATTGGCTGGTTTAAGAGCTACCTTGAAGAACGGTCCCAAACAGTAAGAACCGCTGATACACTCTCGGACCCTAGACCGGTCCGCTCGGGAGTCCCCCAGGGCTCCATTCTGGGACCCCTCCTCTTCAGCCTATTCTTAAACTCACTACTGGACAGCTGCCCGAACAAATAATTCTCTACGCCGACGATGCTGTGATCCTCACCTCGGACCCTGATCCAATCCAGTTACAAAATAAACTTCAGCGGGCCTTCTCCTCCATCAAATCCTGGTTCCTAAATCAGAAAACTGCTTCTCAATCAGAAAAAAAACAAGTCTATGGTCTTCTGCAGCCCCCACAACAAAAACAAACAACTCCACCTCTCCATTGTAACCGAACAAGGAGCCATCCTAGAGCAAACACAATCGTTCAAGTACCTTGGCATCACCCTTGATCCCCACCTCTCACACGCTGTCCATATCAGCAATGTTGCAAAGTCTGCCAATGCGAGGTTAGGCATATTATTCCGGCACAGGAAACACCTAACCCTAGAAGCACTGTCAGTGGCCGTCCAAAGCTCCATTGTCAGCATCATAGACTATGGTCTTATCATGTATGGGTCTGCAACTACCACTGCTCTCAAACGTATCGCAACCTCCCTCAATAAGGCCTGTCGTCTCATCACTGGTTCACATCGCCGTGCCCACACATGTGACCTTTATTCCCAATCTGGATGGCTTCAACTGGACAAACGCATAAAATACCAAACCTGCATCACAGCTAAGAAAATGATAATGGGGCTTGCCCCACATGGTGTCTGTGCCCTCCTTAAGCCTAGACATAGGAATGTCACTACAAGGAGATTCAATTCCCATCTACTACATATTCCACGATGTCGCACGACCCAAGGACAAAGATCATTCGGCTATCGGGTATCCAACTGGCTCAACTCTCTTGGCAGCGACATAGCGACCGCTCCAACACTCGGCCTCTTCAAGTCCAAGCTGTGCCTCTCACTGCTTGCATCCTGCGATTGCCCATTTTAACATTTCCACCATTCCAGCTGCACATGTGTCAGCACCCAGCACTTACAATCAGTCTTTGCACCCCTAGCACCTTACCTGTCACATTCCCTCGACAAGGCCCCTGGCTGCACTGTCTCCCGCCCTCGCCCACCTCCCCCTGTATCTCCACTCCTGCCCCTGCCCCAACCACCTCCCGTGCTTCCCTTACCCCTGCCTCCTACCCCTCTCGATCTCCTACCCTCACTTCTCCCCCACCGACCCCCTTGTCTTGCTCATAGCTCAAGTCTTTGTACTGATTATTACATGTCTGAAAGTCAGTGACTATATGTTTGTAACTAAAAATGATGACTGTTACACACGCTGACGTGGAACCTTTGTAAAAGAGCCTCAGCTCAAAGATATTGTAATCCTAGATTGAAATAAATAAAAAAAAATAAAAAAAAATCAGCATGATGGAGGGGGATACCACTAACCATGTCAGGAAAGCTTGGGCCACAGACCTGGATTTACCCATCCCGGCTGAACTCTGGGAAAAGTGCCTATGTAATATATATATATAAAGGGATATCAGCTATTTCATGGAGGGAGTTTGTATGGAAGAATTTGATCCGTTTTTTAGGACACCAGCATTAACTGCTAAATATGCCAAAACAAATGCAGGTCAATGTTGGAGAAGCTGTGGTTCCTCACCAGCCACTCACGGGCAAGTTTTTTGGAGATGCCCTATACTTCAACCCTTTTTGAACAACTTACAGCTCTCCTTTGCACAAATTTTCTCCCCCGATTTGAAACTTCCCCCCTACTCTTTTTCCCTTCTGATAATCCCCCCCGGACACAGAGATTCTAATACGGTCAAATTATTAAATATCCTGTTATTAGCAGCTAAAAAATCTATAACCAAGAAGTGGTTATTGAGAGAACCCCACCACCTCCATAACTCAATAGCAAAATACTACAGTAGAAATTTATACGATGGACAGACTGTCAGCAATGTTAAATAAATCTCAGGACCAGTTTGAAATTCTGTGGAGGAGATGGGTAATATACCTATCTCCCCTCCGGCCAGATTTTGTACCATAATTGTACTGATTGAAAGGAAACAAGCTGCTAGTGTAACATAGATGGAATGAAACACTGGAGAGGGAACTCATGCTTAAATCCCTGACCCCTCCTTTCTGTATGAATCTGACACACCCTCTTGAAGTATTAATTATGCATACTGCACCTCACTGTAGCTCCCCTCACTGAACCCGCATGTTAAATGAATTGCCCAGAAGCACCTATGTAACTCTATGCCTGAATGTTATGTATTTAATGTTTGTCTTTTTTAAGTTCTATTTGTATTGTATGTCTTGTGAAAAATTTTAAAATGTTTGATTTATCTATTAAATAAAGAGTTATAAAAAAAGTTTAAAAAAAATATTTAAGATGTAAGGCTCTAATTTCTATTTGGTTAGTAAATGTTCTTATATTTGCTGCTCCGTTTTGTTTACTGACCTTGTTAACAAATGATCTTAGTAAATGCTGAGGGCTATAGTTAACTTATAGAGGGTGGTTTTAATCACTAATCAGTTTGTGAAGTAACATTAAAAAGATCCTACATGTTTGTGTTGGAACCCATAAGGCAGGTTACCGTGCTGTGCCGAAGAATATGGGGTAGTAAAATAACTTAACTGAATCCAGAATATCTGTACTTAATCCTGACTATAGGTTCTCAGCTATTTAGCCCTCCACCAATCAGTAGTCCTCCAAGGAACCTGATATCCTGGCTTTCTTAATCTTCTATAGTATTCTGGGGTGAAAGTGACAGTGTCCTACAGGATAATCAGTTCAGACTTTACTCCTAATGTTATTGCACTGGTGGGGTTTCCCACTGTTTGGACATTTTAATCTCATTCTATTGTCCTGCTGAATTTCCTGTACAGTCAGTGCGGAGGTGTGCGTACCTCAACTTCTGTACTTTATATGTTACAGTTTGTACTGTACTATTATAAAAGTTATAAATAAAAAAAAAAGGTATAGCAACTTAGATTCAACGCAAAGAAGTGCAAGTACTGCACCTGGGAAACAAAACCCAGGGAAGAGTACACAATGGGGGAGGATACTAACAACAACAAAAATGGAACAGGACCTGAGGTAGTCATATCAGATTACCTAAATGTAGGCAAGCAATGTGAGCACGCTGTAAGGAGGGCTGGGGGGGATACTGGGATGCATAGGGAGAGGCATCACCAGTAGAAAACAGGAAGTTGTTATCCCTCTGTACAGACAGTTGGTGAGACCCCCTCTGGAGTACTGCGTGCAGTTCTGGAGACCCCATCTCCGCAAGGACAGAGACAGGATGAAGGCAGTCCAGTGGAAGCCAACTAAAATGGTACAGGGTCTGCACCAGAAGCCATATGAAGACAGACTAAAGGAGCTTAATATGTATACCCTCAAGGAAAGGGGGGGGACATGATAGAAACTTTCAAGTACCTCAAGGGAATCAACAAAGTCCAAGAGGGTAGCATCTTTCAGAAAAAGAGATGTGTAAGACCAAGCGGGCACAATCTAAAGACATAGGGGGGATGGCTCAGGGGCAATGTGAGAAAGTATGTTTTCATGGAGAGAGTGGTGGATGCATGGAACAGCCTTCCTGGGGAGGTAGTGGGGTCAAAATCCATGAGGAATTCAAGAATGCATGAGGCAGACATAAGGCAATTCTGGTGGGTGGTAGGAGGAAGTAGGCTGTTGATTAACTAGGATCTGCAGCTTATCCAATAGGTAAGGAAATGGGCAGACTGGGTGGGCCAAGCGGTCCTTATCTGTCGTCAAAGTCTATGTTTCTGTGTTTCTATTTTAAGGTCAGAATTTAATAGAGAAATAGATCTCCAGTTTTTAATATCTAGTTTGTGTCCTTTTTATATAATAAAATTAAGAGGGCTTTTGCCATGTTTTCAGGTAGTTTTAGATCATCTAAGATGTCATTAAAGGTTTCCAATAGAATGGGAGACAAGACATTTGTGAAGGTTTTACAGAAATTAGTACTCAGTCCATCCGGACCAGGGGCTGTGTTTGGCCTTAGTTTCTTAATGGCTTCCTGTATTTCAGTTCTGTAGGATTGATTATTTCAAGTTTTTCCATTAGTGTCAAGTTTTCTACTTCTTGTTGTAAAATGAAGCTATCTATCTATCAAGCTAGTTATTGAGAGGCAGTATAGCGCAGTGGTCTAAGGCTCTGAGCTGCAAATCTGGTGACATCCAGCAGACCAGACCTGGGTTTGAATCCCATAGCGTCCACTTGCATACTGTGTGACCTTGAACAAGTCACTTAACCTCCTTGTGCTCCCAGGTCGCTGCTGTAAAAAAGCTTTCAGCTTAGTGTGCTATACCTGGTTAAACAACTAAATTAAAAAAAAAAAAAAAATTCCCACTGGTTCTCCAAATGTGGACTGTAGTATATCAGATATGATTTCAGTACTTTTTTTCTAAATTTGTCTGGGTTGTTCCTTGGTTGTCTTTAACTGCAGTCCAGATTTTATTACTCACTCTATTTCTGACAGTCTTTAAACACATCTAGGGAATGTTTTGTCCCCTGGGTCCTTAAGGATTGCTCTGCTTTTAATGATTTAGCTCTATCATAGAGATATTATCTCATGTCTTGTTTTATTTTATTATCTGGTCTTTGTAATCAAAGTTTCCTGAGCTCTGTAGTGAGAGCACCCTAAGAGTTCTCAATGTTAAATATTTAAAATATTCTGTTCTACCGGCAAGTTTACCAAACTTTTGATACATGTGTTTAATACCTTGTTTGGTGTCTTCCCACCACTCTCCTACTGAATCGTACCAGACTGCAACTGTCGCTCTAGCTTTTAAAAATTCTTCAGTCTGAGTTTTAATGTTAGGGTCTGTTAAAATGGAATTGTTTATGCGCTAGTACCCTTTACCTCTGTTGTTCTTCTGTAAGTTTACTAGTGTACTGTGTAGTTCTAAGTGATCTGAGGTAGCTGCAGGTATGGTAGTAGCTTTACCAACTACCCAATTCTATGAAATAAAGATGTAGTCAATTTTAGAGGAAAGGGGATTCCCTGTAATTAGTGTGCCCACCAGTTTTCCAAATTTTTCTATATGCATCCTATAAACCCGCCGTTTTAAGAATCTGTTTCAAGGCATTTGTATCACAATACAATTTTGGGGTACCTCCGGACTTGTCCTTTTCAACCAATCAATCAAATCTTTATTTAACAAGGCGAGCACCATTGAGCAAAACCCATTTTCAAGATGAACCTGGCTCTAGAGGGCAATTAAAATCACCCCCAATATAATTTTTCTAGTCGTGTGTAGGTATGGTTGGATTAATTTAAAAAGTTGAAACCTAGACGTCTTGGTCTGTGGGGTGTAAATGACTACCAACCTAACTGCCTGTCCATAAACACTGAGGTCTAATAAAAGTGCCCTGCCTGGGTCTATGTCCATTACTTTCTGTATCTGAATGTTACATGAATGAAAGAGGATCGCTACTCCTGAACATGGGTCTACTCCTAGGGACCACACTGAGGGTCCCCATGGCCAAGTTTTCTGGGCCTGGTGAATATCTGTGGTAGTTTTCAGATGGTATCTTGCAAGAAAATAATCTGGGCTTTAGATTGTTGTAATACACTCAAAGTAATACTCCGCCTTCTGTAATTTTTCATACTACTAACATTCAAAGACATTATATTAATGTCTCCAAGCATTATCCATGTGATTGTGTAGGGAAAAGGAGACAGTTTATTGCATTGTGTTTTCCTAGTTCTCTTCTTTAATTAAGGTTTGTCTATAATGTCTCCATCAATATCTGAGTTTTCCTTCTGTGAAGAGGTCATAGATGAGGCTTCAGAATCCCCTTCCTCATCTCCAGTTTGGTCTTGTAGTGGTGCATACTTGTTTTATAGGTCAATTCCTTCTGTTTTGGCAAGTTTTGATTTAGGTGTGCCTCTGTTTTTCCTCTTTTTTCCTCTTAACAGGCTGGTATTCATCTTGCAGGGGTGGGGGCATCTCAGCATTTTGCACAGATATATGTTCAGAGGCAATCTGGTCTTGGTTGGTAGTAATCTCCATTTGTGGGTCAGATTCTTTTGTTTCTGCATCCTGAGGGTTATTTAGGTTAGTTTTATTTGTGGCGTCTATGTTCTGAATTTCTTGTGGATGGGTCTCAGGATGCAGAGGTGGCTCTATCTACAGTCTGTCAGAGGGTGGGTGTGCCATTTGGTTTGGGGATGTACGTCTTCCTCTTATTGTTTTTATCTAGTTTGTTTTGCCTGTGCTTCATTTACCATAGCATCTTGATTGTATAAGGTACCTCTATCGTGTACTGCCCATGGGAATTGAAGGGACAAATGTCCAGTTTCCTCACAGAGGTTGCACTTGGTGGGGTTTGAGCAAAAGGAACTAGAGTGTCCAGTTTGTAAACAAAAACTGCAAACAACAGCATCGCAGACATTGCTCAGACGGGAGAAGGAGCCGCATCTGTGGCAAGTTTTAGGTTGCCTGGGGTAGAAGCAGAATCCAGTCTTGTCCTACGTAAAAGCAGCTTGGCAGATGTATGGGTCCACTGTCTGGCACGTGTAGTTTCATTCTGATTTTCTATCCACCTGTCCATATATTTTCCACATCCAAAACTGGTGTAGGTCTGTCACGTACACCGGCTTTTTTATTTGACCCAGTGAAGAATATATGAGATGTGTACACTCTTGTTCCAAAATAAAATAGTGATGTGTTTCAGGGCTGGTTTTGTCAGTGGTATTGCCGAGAAAGGGGTCCATAAAGGAAATTTTCTAACTGTTGCAATGTATTAAAAACTAATGTCAAAAATTGTGTCTCCAGAGATGTAGTAGTAGTAGTATACTTTTATTCATAAACAATGAAAGAGAATAACCCAATTGAGCGAAGCTCATTTACAGTGAGATCCCAGAAAGCATCCATACAGTTTCCATGCAAACACCATATCATTATACACATTTTAGTACAATACAATACAAATATGCAATAAACACAGTTGATAAACACGGAAGCATATTTTAAAATGAACATTGATCCTAGGTGTTCCCTGTTAAGCAGCATGGTAAAGATCTATTACCCTGTTCTTTATACTGTTTTTTTGGATTATCATTTTTAATCATACAGTTAACACCCTGTAACTCTATCGGAGGTAAGTTCCATGTAGTTGCTCCGCTGTACAGGACTGATGACCTCCCCACCTCAAGGTTACAATCTACAACTTGACATGGATTAACGCAAAGATGTCTGAGGCCAAAAACTGCATTGAATCTTTAAGTAATTTTCTTGCAACAAATACTTTGTCCAGGGGGTCCTCCAAGCCCCTTATACTTGATATGTACTGCATTACGTCTTGTGGTGGGTTTCCCCAAATCAGAGAATAAATCCGACATTTTAAATCTGGGGTTTTGTTTGTTGGTAGTAGCTGCATTTGTGTTGTTTGAAGGGGGGTTGTCCTGGTATTTTCATATAGGAAAAGGGGTGTTCCTTTGTTACAGATAGTCCTCTGGGAATTTCCTTGGTTGTTTGTGCCTCCATTTCTGCCCAAGAAGTGGACGGTACTACTGTAGGCAGATTCTCCTCTATGTTTGCTGTGCTTTCAGTTTGCATTCGACCCCCAATATTTGCAGGCTCTGTTTTAATGAAAACTTATTGTTAACAAGGGGATTTTTCCCTATGTCTTTTTGCTTAGTAATTTCTATTCCTCCCTCTTTTTGCAAAGCCTCTGCCACGTTTCCATTATGTAAGCTTATATTACTGTTGTTGGAAGTAATCTTTTTTTTACCTGTAACTGCAATCCCAGGCTGAGTGCTGGATTCAGTTTCCAGCCATGCCATCGTCATGACTACTTCTGCTGCTTATGTGGCTGAGTTATTTCAGTTCGATCTATTTGCTGTCGTGGCGTTTTATCCAAATTTCTTGTTTCTCCTGTCCAAAAGAAGTGTTTCCTAATGCCATAATAGAAGCGGCAGTTGGTGCGGTTCCCGGGATCCATGTCAAACCATCTTCTGACCGCTGCCAAACCGCTGCTAGTAATGCTTCTTCTGCAGTCCATGTAGCCTCCACTGAGGATTCTCTGGTGTTTGTTTTTCCCTTGGAATGTGGCTGATCCCATTTCTGGCTATTTCAGTGTACTGGATGGTCGGATTTAATTTCTGGCGGCTCCAGTTGTTTCATACCTGTAGCATTAGCCATATGAGTAGGGTGAGTGGTCTCAGCCGCAACTTTGGCCTCCAGGAGTCGTATCAGCCAAGCTCTCGATTTAGATCTGTCAACCGGTATCCTGGCTTCTGTGGTAGCGAGTGTTGCTAGAGCAGCAGTAAGTCCTGAAGGTACAGTGTTAAATTTTAATTGATTTCCTTCTGTATTGTTCCTGTTGTCATCGTCTTCTTGAAGTACCTCTATTTTCACGGATATTTTCTCCAGTTCGGGAAACTCCATTGAACTTTGAAAATTCAGGGTGTCAGTACCTGAGCTCTGGGCTCCTGGTCCTCCTCCACTATGGTCGGCCATCTTGCTGACCGGAAAGGTAAGCAACCCCCCCCCCCACTGCAAGAGTAGGGGAATTTTAATTAAAATCATTAAACAAATTATATACAAATCAGTATTACTTCATACTAAACCAGGAAAACAGAAAATCAAAAATATAAACAAACATTACTGCAATCGATAATCTCAAACAGAAGAAAAACATACCATACCCAGACCGCCTCCCCATGTTTCATTGACCCCAAAACTAAAAATCAAATATGTACATTTCAGTATTATGTCATACTGACTCAAAATAAAGGATTTATAAGAACAAAAAAATAAATCATCATACCATACCCAAAGCTTATCCAGCCCCCATTATAAGAGTAAGGAATATTTCATTGAATTCAAAACATTTAATTATTTACAGCATCCCTGTTGCAACATTCAGAACCCCAATGAAATTAACATTCAAAACATAAAATAAGTATTACGGCTTACCTAAATCCCCAACATAAGAAAATCCTACCAGAATCAAACCCCCTTCCCAGGATTCAATGAAGACATTGATAGACCCTGATCCAATATAACTAGGTAAAAAGGGTAGGTAAAAATGTATTTTTATACAGGTAATACATGTCATTTGGACATAATCCAGTTTACTATTAATTACATATAAAGAATTTCTAAATAGAAGCCAAAAAGCATTCCAGGAAATCTTGTCATAAAGCAGATGTTCCGTTTGTTTCCATTTGGATACCTCCTCAATAATTATAAAAAAAAGTTCTAAAGGTGAAATGAATTGCTGTTGTAATGCCAAACAACACCGACCAATCCATAACCAATATAAAAAATGACAATAAATCACTCATATTGTACCCTGATGCATAGTTAGTTACTGGTAAATGTGGGACAATCCCAAAATACAGTAAACGGGAATCCGGAGGAACCAGACTCAACCATTTCCATCTACTCTTAACAATATCCAAAATTGTACAGCATAAGGACAAGTAAAATATAAATGATCCATTGTTCAATTTGCATTGTACAGGAATCCCTAGGACAATAACGATCTGCCAATACTTTATGTTTATGATTACCTTTCACATTTATTCGCCCATGTATGCCCACCCACACTGTATCCCACATACGAAGAGGGATACGAACTTCTGTAATATAAGCAGACACTTGTTTTTGATCTTGCTGTGAAAAACCTGTAAACACTGGTTCATCAAAACATCTCTGGATAATATCCCCATAAAAAGCCTTCCTTGACATACATAGGAAATCATTCAACTGAACTCCCCACCTTTCAATCGCATCAATAATCCCCTTCCACCTCTTTGTTAGGCGAGGACTACGTTTATTTTTATGTAAAAAGGATTTATTCGACCATTCTTGTATAAATCCCTGTAAAGCTTTTAATCCCCATCTAGCCCATAATTGAACTGTACCCTTTACCAAGGGAAGTACATCATTATAAAGAAATAAGGTAAAAAAAAAACACACAGGGATGCAGCATATTCAAACCCCCTGATTTAAACAGGTTTATAAAGGACATTTCGCTTAACGGGGTTCAACCGACTCCCCCATATACCAGTAAAAAAACATCTTAATAACTAAGTTTCTAACATAGAAGGAATAAAAAAAATAGAACTAATAAACAAAAAACCTGGTACCAAAAAGGATTTCAACAAATAAACTTGTCTTTTTTTTTTGCCAATTTCCACCTGTTCCATAATTTAACTTTAGCATGTCCTATTGCCAAAGCCTTACTCCAATTAAAACTCGCCATATCTTCTCCACCAAAATAAACCCCCAAAATACGACAAGGGGTTTGTGAAACTGGAATATTACATATTGAAACTTCGGAACCCTGAAACATTTAAGCAGTTTGATTTAGCCGTATTCAGTCGCGCACCCGTAATTTTGCCTACCTCCTGTAACAAATTACAAGCTAACTGGGCAGAAACCTCATTATGTACCAACAGACAAACATCATCAACATAAGCCAAACCTTTATGTTCAAACATCCTACCCTGACCTAAGCCATGAATTCTGGGAGAATTCTGTATCAAGCGTAACAAAGGATCCAACATAAATACATATAAGAGTGGGCTTAAAGGACAGCCCTGTCTGACACCCCTCTGAACCAAAATGTTATGCCCCATCCATCCGTTGTTATAAGGTTTTACATACGCCAATGCATAACACAATCTTATTCCCTGAATAAACATATCCAGAATACCATATGCTGCCAGGCAATTCCAAAGAAATGAGTGAGAAACACCGTCAAATACCTTTGCCTGGTCTAAACTTATCACATACCCCTCTCCTACTCCCCCGGTAGGGAATAAGGATGTTCCATAATTTCCCTCAACAACACGAAAGTGTCTGTCAACCTTCACCCATGAACCAAACAGAACTGAGTGGAAATAATAAGACTCTTCATGACCAATGCAAGTCTATTACTCAACAGTTTAGAAAAAAATTTAAAATCAACATTTAATAAAGTGACTGGTCTCTAATTTTGAATATCTTCACGGACCCCAGACTTAGATAAAAAAAATCATGAGTCCCTCATACATAGAAGAGGGCAGAAAATGCCCTAATAGAAACAAATTATAAATTGCCAGCAGTTCCTGGGGAATAAATGTCCATAACAATGTGTACAGTTCCCCAGTAAATCCATCAGACCCTGGTGCAATATTCCCCTTTAAAGACTTCACAACTCTATCCAGTTCCTGGTAGGAAAATGGCAAGACCAGCTTGGCCTTCAATTCAGAAGACAACTGTGGAAGTGAAGCCGAATCCCAGATTTGAAAATTAAAACCCAAATCTGGGACCGAAGTTCCAAAGGCCAACTGTATATAGTCTTCCAAAACAGACATAATTCCAAAATTATCAGTCACAATCTCTCTCTTCGGAGTAAGTAAATCTTCCATTGCCCGTTTCACCCTCCTTTGATAACAATCCATAAAGGGATTTCCTTGTTCTACCTTTCCTTGTGTGCCAAAAGCCTGTTCTTATGTTAGTGAAAACAATCAATCATATTGATATTGTACCATAGTATTCCTGGTAGTCTGAATATGTACCGAAACATCATCCTGACCAAGATGGTGTGTAGTTAATAACTCCTCCAATAATTCCCTCAATGCCATATATTTAGAGTTAGCTGTTGCTCGTCTGTGCCTCCCTGCTTCCTGAAAATAATCTTTGAAACATAACTTGAAATCCTCCCACCGTAGGCCCACATCATCATACAGGAACCTGGTGGAACGCCTATTCTGGATCACATTTTTTAAACCCAACACATCTAGGACTGTCAAGAGAGAAGAATTTAATCGCCAATAACCTGGACCCACTTGCCTTCGAGGTGGAGAGTCCACTGAAACTCCCAGTAAAACATGATCTGAAGACTCAATGGGTATAACTGACATATAATAATCAATTAAGGATTGGTTAATAAAAATCATATCTATGCAGGAGGAAAGCCAACCCCCATAATAAGTAGGCTGAACTGGCTTATTCCCACCTGCAGTAACCCTCTTCAGACTAGCCTGACTTATAACATTGCGTAAAAAAGTCTTATCACAATATTGCTTGTCTGAAGGGCCATCCTTAGAAATACTGATGTTAAAATTCCCCGCAAAAAATATAGGCCCACTAGTATATAAGTATGGCTGTATCATCCTTAATAAATCTATGCGAGAAGCTTTTGATTGAAACCCATAAACAGCAACAATTAAAAATGTTTTTTTTTTTTTTACAACGTATTTTATCCTCCTTGTGGCAGGTCCTCCCTCATCATCTACTGGGCTACCAGACTCGGGGTCCTTCAGGGGCTTGTAGCGCCATGCACACCCCGGCAGATCCCCTGAGCTGGTCCAGAGGTATGATCCTCGGCTGACCCCCACTTTTTCCTCCATTATCTCCCGTGGATCTAAGTCCCAAGACCCCTGGAAGTGGTAGCGCATGCGCGTGGAGGAGCACATGCGCACCACAGCTCCAGATGGGGCCTCCTCCGCCCTTCCCCAAATGGCATTCGCCGAAGGTCCTCGGAGAGGTGCCGCTTCTCCGGCCTCCACCAGAGGGCGGCCAAGCTCCGAGGTGGCCTACTACCCCAATCCCAAGGTAGAGGGCCGGCAGCCAGCTCTAGACCTTCCCTCCCCTCAGCCGACCTCCGACGACCCAGGCTCGTTCCCGAACCCAGGTCACCGGCGTGGCGCGAGGTGTGGCGTCCAGCACCTCAACCCTCAGCGCCACCAGGCCGGCTATTGTACAGTATATATCTCTACATCCACCAATAATGCACTTCCAGGTTTTATGTCTACTAGACGACGAATCCTGACACCAGGCACAGTAAAACAAAAACCCACCCCACTACATGCATCCAGGCCCAAAGACCACACAGACACACCCCACTTCCAATCCTTAGAAATCTGCTCAACATCCCCTAGTGATCGTAATCTAGTGTCTTGTAAAAAAAAAAAAAAAGACATCAAAATGTAGCTGTTGTAATATCCCAAAAGTAGTTAAGGAATTTTTCAATGACAAAATACTATTCACAGTCAAAGTAGCAATCCTTAAACTGATAGGATCGGGGGGATGAGTAATCAATTTGTCACTAGATCTCGTTATTCGTTTCTGAGGAATTTTAGACTGGGGAGGCTATGTCACCCCAGGAGGCTCAAGATTCAGCAAGGGAAAAGGGTCAGGATCCAGGTCCTCCATAAGCAATGCTTCACCCCATGAGGCGAAAGCTGAAAATCTATTAGACAGTGGCGGGGGAAAGTAACATATCTCCCTTTTTCTGTTTCACAGTTTGAGTCTTTAAAGGAGATATCAAGCCATCACCCCCATTCGAGTTCTCCAAGCCAGTGTCTGGGAGGGGGACAGAAGAAGATTCTAACCCCAAAGTATCCATTTCTGGAAGGTTAAACACTGGTATCACAGAAACAGTCTTTTTCTGACTCTAGAAAAGACGACAGAGTCACTGTTCTCAAAGGAGAGCCCTGTGGAGTAACAAAAGTGGTCACAACATCCTCATGTCGAGGCAGCAGCTGAGGCTGGGGCTTGCCCGAAAGGGGGTCCAAGGGAGTTATTCCTTCAAATTCTGGCCCTGCAGGACGGGGCTTGGTGCGCTGGGCCTACCCTATCACTTGGTCCAGCCCCTACCCCTCGAGGGGGGAGGGCCTTCTGGAATATATGCAGTAGATTTATCAAAATACTGTTTAGTTTTAAACAAAAAATGGTCATGATCTGACTCTCCTTCAGAATTATGGGCTGCACATGGACAATCTTGAAAAGAATGATCTTCTACCCCACATAAATTGCAGAAAGGACACGCATTACACTGTGGAGCAGTATGCCCCCAAAAGACCACAATTAAAACATCTAGTCCGCTCACAGTCCACATCAAGGTGATCCAATGCTCCACATCTATAACAGCTCTTTGGCTGCCCCGCATAGAACAGGGGCCCCCGATCACGTCCCAAAAAAAAAAAAAAGGAACTGGGGCGATGCATAATGCCATCCTCCGTTTGGTTTAATTGAACCCGAAATAGCCAACCTCCATTCTAAAACCCATTCTCGTCCATAATGGGCTTTGGATGTTCCATAACTGTACATTTCTTTTCAAGCCAAAACATGATGTCATTGACACAAACCCCTTCATTACGAAATAATATTGTAACTGTCTTAATCGTTGGTTTAGTTATGGGAATCGCCAAAAAAATCTATCCAATGTTCTGAATCTTTTAGGTAGTAATACAATCTCCAAAACTTATCCAGAGATTGCATAGTACAAAAACTTAAATTGCACGTTTGATCCCCAGGGGCATGGATGAATACATAAACCTCTGCCGGTGTAAAACCCATTGAGTCCTTGATTAAGGTTTTACCCACCCAAATTCTGTCAGGGACAATGGGAGCCTTCATTTTGTACCGAAGGCGAACCAAAAACTGACATTTTGGAGCCACAGCAGGCTTACGAAATAGGCCTGCAAAAGTCCATGGAGCCAGTGGTTCAGACTGCTTCCCCGGCTGTCCTCTGTCATCATCCCGTAAAGGGAAAGTTGTAGATACCGTACCAGCCTTATCAGAAATAATTCCCAAAGGCCCACAATCATGAGTCACCGGTGAATTCAATAATTCTCCCTCCAATGTCCCCTTAATAACAGACTCTGAAGGAAATACCTGTAGCTGCTCCTGCAGCTTCTCCTATAGGGTATCAGTTTGTATAGTTCCTCTGGTCACCACTGATAACTCCGTAAAAACCGGTTTGGGTACCTGGAAAGGCTTCTGGGGAACGTCGACCACACTATGAGGCAAACCTGGTAACAGAATCCCCGGGTCCGGAATCCAACACTCACCCGAACTGAGCCATCCGACTTGTTGTAAGGCCAGCCCAGGGGTCCATCCTGCATCCGAAAGCAGCGTCTCCAAAACTACGTCATCCGTCTGTACTGGCTCCTCAACTGGTATAATATCCACTGGAAGGGATGGTACCAAAGGCACCTCTGACGGCAAACGCTTGCTACAGCCAGGTAAAGGGCTAACTGACGAGCGTCTTCGCTTCTTTTTCTCTTCCTCCAGCCACAATTGGCTATTGATAAATTCTTGTTCTGCCATCAAAATCATCTTCAGCAATTTTTGTTTTTTCTGGGCTAAATCTTGTTGTAACTCAACTTCTACCACATCTTTGTCTGTCGCTAATACCTCCATTTCAATATGCAAGGGCTCCCTAGATGGGACATCCACCCCCTGAATGGAACCATTCATACCCTGACTGGTAGACACAAACAAAACCTCCTCCATCTCCTCCGCTGCACCTCCTTCCTCCACAATACTCCATCCATACTGAACGCAGTCAAACTCTCCTACAGTGCTTTAGCGCCCTCTGCTGCAAGAGTAGGGGAATTTCTCGGAGTCCTGGCCAAATCCCCATTCACTAAAAATACTACCAACAGGCTAATCTGGTTCTATATGTCAGTTTGCATCTGTAACTTCCTCCTCACTCCCAGGACAAGGCTGAAAATAGGTAGAATTGCCTAGTCCCCCTTTCCCAATAAAAAAAAAACCAAAAAAACTAAATGAGAGCAATAACATTCTAGACGCATTCCGAAGCAGTACAAAACTCCAAACATGAAGCATCAAATATGTGGGAGAAGCAGTTCAGGACAGCAACCCCTGAAGAACTGCAAGGTCAAATCCAGCTCTTCTACTGGACAGCAGGTTCAGTCTGTAATGCTTAATGAAAGTTTGGATCCAGTAGTTTCAGCAAATGTCGGAAACAGAGACCAACCAGATATAGAAATACAAAATCACACATGCCCCCACAATGCAAAGCATCATGGGCTACATATGTAAATCACCACAGAATATTATGCTGGTTCAACTTTAAGTAGAAATGCATGGTGCCGAAAGGCCTCTCACACAGTTTGCAAAGGGTGCCAACAGAAGACATAGACACATGTTTCGTCCTACCAGGACTCATCAGTATGCCTCGTCTTTTGACACCCCAGTGGAATGAACCAGCTACCATAAGATGGTCTACCTGGGTTATGCTGTGGTGAACCCAATTAAAATAAAAAAAACAACTTAAAAAACAAAGAACCTCTCTGCGCAAGCACGGAGGCAATGGTTACCCCAAATGGAATTTGGCCGGCAAGCCAAGTTTCAAAGAAATACAAAATCACACATGCCCCCACAATGCAAAGCATCCTGGGCTGCATATGCAAATCACCACCAAATATTATGCTGGTTCAATTTTAAGCAGAAATGCATGGTGCCGAAAGGCCTCTCACACAGTTTGCAAAGGGTGCCAACAGAAGACATAGGCCTTCCTGGGGAGGTTCTGGGGTCTAAAACAATGGGGGAATTCAAACATGCATGGGACAGACATAAGGCAATTATAGTGGCGGGTAAGAGGAAGTAGGCTGTTGGTTAACTAGAATCTGCAGCTTATCCAACAGGTACGGAAATGGGCAGACTGGGTGGGCCAAGCGGTCCTTATCTGCCGTCAAAGTCTATGTTTCTATGTTTAAGGTGGCCATACCCTTGGTAGCATGCCCTGTCACTGTGCAGGGATTCTGCCCAGCCTGTATGCAACAGAACAGGATACTGGAGGAAATACACTTGAAAAGACACTGTTTTGAGACAGGCCTGCCCATCTTTCTGGGGGCAAACAAGACAAACAGCTTTGCATTGTGGGGGCATGTGTGATTTTGTATTTCTATATCTGGTTGGTCTCTGTTTCCGACTGGCAAAAATCCTCAGTATGATCAAGACAGTAGCAGAGCACGCTACGGATAATCAAAGAATGCAGCAGTACCCAACCTGACTTCGAAGGGGAGGATAAAAAGATGGACAAATCAATGAACTGATTCAAAGTGATAACGGATATCACTTTAGGTATAAACTTGGAGGGGGGGGTGCGTGCAGAGCCATTCAATCCCTTTGAAACACCAGGGATGGAGGTTCCCTAAGGTCAGACGCTCAGAGACCCACAGGGCCAAAGTGATGGCCACCAGGAACATGGCCTTACACATAAAATGACAGCAGGATTGGGGTGGAGCCAACTGTCAAATAGCTCAGATGCACAAATTTGATTTCTGAACCTATAGCAGCTGAAAACACTACAAAATGCAGGAAAACTCAAAAAAACACCTTGTTTCTTCAGCACTGGTGGACAGACAAGTGTGCCCTGCACAATTTGATGCCTTTTTCAAGGCAAAACGGGAAAAAATACTAGAGGAGGAGTGCAGGAGGAAGTCCCCTGGAAAAGCACTCAGCAATCCAGCAGCGGAGATGGGCTGACTGCCTCCATGACATCCAAGGCCACACAGTCAACTAACGTGGCACTTTTGAAGGCAGTACAGTCTATGGACTTAAAACTAGAGGCATTAATCATGAAAGTCACTGTTCTAGATGCGAAAGTTAATGGATCCCAGGGTGAAACCACAGAAGCCTCAGAGACAGTGACCAAGGCTTTCACAGCAGTATCTGGGGTTGTGAAAGAAAATGCAGTATTGAGACACCGCCTTGAACATAAAGAAAATCAAGCCGGTCCACCAATGTACGAGTAGTGGGTATGCTGGAGTGTGTGGAGGAAGAAAGGGATATAAAAACTTTCATAAAGTACTGGCTCGGGGAGCATCTGAGCAATACTCAACTTACAGTTAAAAAAGCTTACCAGATTTCCCCCCCGCCACACCATGGGTGATGACCCTCCAGCACACACCATCATGGCCATCCTCGCAGACACCTGGGAGAGGCATGAGCTGTTGCAAGCTGCCAGGAGAGTCAGAATACTAGACCACCATGGTCACCAGGTCAGACTGTTCCTGGACCTCAGTTACTCAACCAGAGTCCGATGTAAATCGTTCAGCGACATTCGGGAATAGTCAAGAGCTCGGTGGGGGAAACATGTTCTAATGATGCCTGCCAGAATTAATATATGGGGGCAAAACCTTCATTCATACAGACCCACAAGTTGTTGGGAAACTAGTTACTAAATACATAAGGAGTTCACTGCCCATCATGAAGAACAAGACGAGGACTCTCATGGAAACTAAGTAACTTCTGCAGCACTCTGAGGGAGACAAGGAGGTGAGGCTGCACAGGCTTTAGATTGAGCTGAGACTTACTGAATGCCAAGGGACTGTAAGTATTTGTTTTGCGCAGGTTATACTGTTACAACTGTTACAAATAATATGTTTCTAATAACAAAGATGGCGCCTGCACAAATCAGTACCTCCCTGTTGCCTTCCTCTTCCCTACAGCTCGCCCGGTTTTTGTTTTTTTTCCCTTCCTGCCATGGTAGAAGCCAGACTCTGCACAAGCACTGCCTTTAGTGGTGCCTCCTTGAACAATGTAAGGCCCAACCAAACACTTGAACTTGCATAGATGGGCAGGTGAATGGGACTGTTTCCTTTTCACAGTTAGCCTGCTGTGACCACACTGGCTTACATGGACATGCTATAGCTCTGCATTTTGCCTTGGACATTTTAGCATTATAGTGATCATTATCTGGCTCTTGTTTTGCCACTGGCATGTACCCTGTAAGTTCTAACTGTTCACTCGTTTTTAATGTATATGCAGTTTTATATACACCTGAACAAGTTCTTATAGTTTACCTGCTTCAATGCAGATGCAGTTTCTAATGTTTAGTTTCATTTTAGCTGCTGTTTTGGTTGCAACTTAAAATCGTGGTCCAATATTCCCAGGACAGAGTGAATCTAAAAGGCTCTCCACCATTGTGTGTGTAAAGGAGCAAAACTTACGGTAAAATAGCAAGACCTATCCTTGCCAAAGACAGAGGGGAGGCCTAGGCTTGCCCGATCTGAAAATGTACTATAAAGCAGCCCAAATGCTACCATGGCTGGCCTATTTACAGAATGACAGAGAAAATGTTTGGCTAAGAATGGAACAGAACACCAATATAAGTATACATCTGACTGATTGGTTAGACCTCACAGGATCAAGCCAGACACCTGGGAAAATGCCCAACCCCTAGACCAGGCAGATGTGTCACTACTGGGTAACCTTTAAGATGACTTTTAGCATTCCAACCATAACGAAATTTACAGAGATAGCCCACTGTGTAGATTTCTGCCCACCATGAAAAGATGCCACATTCCAAACCTGAAAATGTACGGGACTTCAGGGTTTTATTTAACTCTAAAAATTGATTAGCGTTTTGCTCATAAACGTTCTAAAACATTGTGAAAATGTATAGCACTTGCCTCACTGTGTTTAACAAACATAACACTTCTAGAAAACATATATAAATGCTTTCTGTACAGTTAGTATTGTCTCAAAAAAAACTGCTAATCAATTATTTAAAACCCTGGACTTCTAAGATTCTCATCGTTTTTGCAAGACAACAGATTAAAAACGTTTGACAGGCTCAAGGGGGAATTTCAACTTCGTAGCACAGATCATTTTCAGTACATTCAAGTTGCATCATATCTCGAGAGAATGCCAGATTGCAGGACATACAGATAGACCACCATCCTCTAGTTACTTACTATGGTAATGTGCGTCTTGGAATACCAGTTGCAAAACCAGTATCCCAGTTAATGACATGCATTAGATGCCTGGCCAAACTATCACCAGTTTTTAGTCAGCACACATGGGAAAGGGAGATCCTAGTGCTGTTAGAGACACAAGACTGGAAGAATATTTGGGATGGGGTGTTCAGGACGTCTGTCTCAAAACACTGATGAGAGTTTAGATGGAAGGTGGTGGGGAGAGTCTTCCTCACGCCATCCCCTACAAAATACTATTCTACAGACAAGTCAGATAGATGTTGGAGGAATTGTTGGGGTGTAGCAATACCATTCCATATTTTTTGAGATTGCCTAGTAATCTAGCCTTTTTGGTTGGACTGGCACAGGTCACGGATTTCATGTTTTTAGTGTTGGGAAGACAGCCATAGCGTAGAAGTTCTAATCACCAGTGAAACGTCGTGGGCATATTGGTGGCAGTGGGCTGTAAAGCAATAACAAGAAGGTGGCTGACCCTATCCTGTCCCACGATAGCAGACTAGATTACTATTCTTAAATCCATTTGTCAAAAGAACATCTAAAGCTGAACTTAAGCTGCATCTGGATAAATTTCAGGGTGTGTGGCTACCATTTATGACCCGAACAGAAGATATAGAGGGTAACTCTGTACTATCTCAGCAAGTGAAGGTCTATTAAGAAGGCCTGTGGGGCACCATATCACATCCCATTCACCAAGTGATCCACTCTGGAGTAAACACATAAATCAGAAACTGTCATCAATTCTTTGAGTATGTTATTAGACCTTATGTCTCGGTTCTACATGTTTAAAGGTTTTTTGGTTTTCTTTTATAATTATTATCCTGGTTATCGAGGGTGCTTCAGGCAGTATAGGACCATAATCATATGATATTTACATTTAGCCAACCATGACCCGAGCTCACCTATTACAGAAAATAAATTGTATAAGGCAAGGAGTACCACAAACTGATTTTCAGATGGACTTTTATTTTTTATAAGGACTCCTGAGACAACTGGTCTCATAGGCACACATACAGTACTGTTACGAAAAATCATTAATCTGATTTTTTGTAAACTACTCAGGCCAAACAGTTGTGGAAAACCTCTGTCCGCTTTTCCAAATGTATACAAGAATAGCTATATCACTATGTATTAGACACCCTTGATTTCTGTTTTTCTATATAACTTGTAAATTTCACAATAAAGAAGTTACAAATAAAAAATCACGGTCCAATATCTCTTGTCATCTATGACAAAGAACCTCAATCCCATGAAGATGGGAGGCTTAACATATGCTAAATGTCTCAAGACACATACAGAAAAAGTTCTTATTCTTGGCAGATTTGTTAATTCCTTAACAGATCTGGTATTACTTAAGGCTTATAGGATGTAACCCTCCCAGTGCTGTAACTTGGCCTGGGATGCAAGCATCATTATATCATTACATGTTTAATATATGCACAATGTATAGGTCAGTGGTGCTGTATTAGTCTCAGGAAACTCCAGTACACTTTTTTTTGTATAGGATAAATGGAGTGGTAGTAGTAAAAAGGTATTACCACACACAAAAAAAAACTGTACTGGATGTGCCATGTTTACTGCAAGATCTCAAATGTACAAGCTTGTACTGAACTTGTTTTAAAATGTAATAAAATATAAGTTAAAAACCCCAAAAAACAGAAAATAAAGGCCTAATGCCTGTCCAATCTGCCCAAGCCTGTCTAATTTTGGAACTGTACCCTCATCATTCCTCAGTACATCCCTCCCAACCTGCCCCCTTACTCACTATACCCATGTATCTATACCACCCTTGTCTGAACCCTCCCACTGTTTAGGCTCAATGAACTCCTAAGTCTGTTCCAGTCTGCCACTGCTCGTTCTGTACTTACACATCCTTCTCGAACCTCCACCCCACCCTGGTACCTGTGCTACCACTCACAGTGAGCAGCTCACTGCTGTCCACCCTGTTTATCCACAGAAGTACTTGAATGTCTCAATCATGCTGCCTCCTTTTCTGTTGTGCTCCAGCATGTACATGCTTAGATCCTCCAAGTGCTCCTCATAGGATCTTTCCTATTCTCCCTGTATCACACAGGTGGCTTACCTCTGCTCTCCCTCTATCCTGCCCCTGTTCTTCAAGTGTGAGCTACAAAACTGCACACAATACAGGTACTCTGTGGATTTGACTGTTTTTCTGTTTCAGGCATTACTGTTTCGGTGGTGCAGAGAAGGAGGTGAGAATATCAGGGCTTTCCATAGGGAAATTCCAGACAGGGCTGATTGTTTCTGGAGGGCCGTGGCATAGATCCCACCCACCCAACGCTCAACCCACCTACCGCAGGGCTCACACTACCTTTATAGGTACTGTTCATTTGCAACTTCCTGTGTCAATCAACCAGCACAAGTAGCAGTTTCCAAGAGGAGTGACAGGGAAGGAGAAGTAGGAGAAAATAAACAAGGAGCGGGGAGCAAAGGGCAAGTGCAGGTGAACTCAAGAGTATTTGAGGGTGCAGTACACCAAGACAGGATGACACATGGAGTGGTGCAGTGCAATGGGTGCAGTGCAGTAGTCTTCAGAAGTATATTCTGGAAGCTGCGGTTCTGCCTCATTTGTAGGCACCACTCTAGGCTGTGGGTGGAGCTGGCAGGAGTACTGGGAACCTTCACCCCCACCCAGAGGTCACCATGTCCCCAGGCAAGGCCACAGCAGATACCAAGGCAGCAATCAGGATGGACTACAGTGGGCTCAGGGAGGGTTAGGGAGGTGGGACAGATGCACATCTCCCATCCGGTCCAACTAAAGAACAAATATGCTGTTCTTGAGGAGTGGGAGTGCCCACAGGGGAGCCCAAAGTTGAGACCAGGGAGGATGAGCAGACCACCAGGAAGGAGGGCACATGGGTGAAACCCAGACAACCCCAGAGGAGGAGTAAACTTATCATGGCAGGGGACTCAACTGTTCTGCACATGGATCTAGGCACAGATAGCGGAATAGAGAGGGAGGTTAAGTGTCTCCCAGGAGGTACATCTCAGAGGGAGGAGGAGCGGATCCACAGGATCGCTAGGGCAGTGGCAAAGAGGGGAGAGATAGATGTTGCTGTCTACTTGGGGGCTAACAACCTAGTAAGGTAAGGAGCTAGCATAGAGACAGTACAGGAGTAGTTCAGGGAAATGGGTAGGCAACTTGGGGGGAGGCAAACTCTAACATTTTCGGAGGTCCTGCCTGTCCATGGAAGGGGGGAGGCAAGAAATCAACACAACAAGAACTTAAACAACTGGGACTTCCGGTGACGTCACCGAGAGAATGGCAGCCTAGAACCTGAGGCTCCCCGAGCGATCCCCAATCAACCCTCTTAAAGTTCCATATCCAGAGCCATCCATTAAAAATAGAGCCAGGAGGGAAAAGATAAAATGCCAAAAAAGAAGGGAGACAACAAATATTCGATCCTTGCCCACCAGAACGGAGAAAAATCACAGGATGAAGGGTCGGAGAGCGAGGATTCAAGGGCCTCGACCTCCTCACACCGGAGCAATACAGGTCCCGAGCAAGCTTCTCACATTATTCTGCAGAAGCAAATGGCACAGATGCTGCTGGAGATAGGAGACTTTCGTAAAGAGATGAAATCAACTGCCACAGCCCTACGGACAGATCTGGGGAAGTTGGAACAGCGCCAGGAAAACAGTGAGGCCCGCACAACTGCGACGGAGGGCAGAACTGACTGATGCAGAACACGCCATTGCACAGCTGCATGAGGAGGTCACTACGCTAAGAGCCCGGGCTGAAGACGCAAAAAGCTGTAGCCGGAGGAACAATGTGCGGCTGTCCAGGATACCGGAGGGGTCGGAAGGAGCAGACATGCTTTCCTTCATACAAAATCTTTTAAAAGAGCTGCTTCCCTTACTTGAAAGCATGTCACTGGAGCTGGAACGGGCACACCGCACTTTGGGACCTAAGCCGCCTCCGGGCACAAGACCTCGTACCATCATAATAAAATTCCTGAGGTTTCAGGACAAAGAAGCAGTTCTTAGAATGGCCTGGAGGAAGGGGAGAGTGTTTTATGAAGCCCAATGCCTTTTTTTTCGACAACGATTATGCCCCCGAGATAATGGCGCGGAGGCGAGCGTATGCCCCCGTGATGAAGATCCTGAGAACAGCAGGCATCAGGTTTTGTTTCCTGACACAGCGCAAGCTTTTGAATCAGCGGAGAAGGTGGTTGCTGAACTCAAAAGGAGGAATATGGACACACCGCCTGCTAAAGCGCGACGTGAACCATCTATAGCCTCTAAAATTGCCCAGAAAGTGTGGAGTAATGTCCAGAAAGAAGCAAGAAGAAGACAGGGTGCGGAGGCCATTAGGAGGATAGTCGGGGCCTTAAAGGAATCCCAAGCAAGCGTAGAGGAGCAACGGGACCCAGAGACTGGAATGGGAACATGAGGGGCTGCAAGTATAATTAAATATCCACGTATAAAGACTGAGGGTGGTTTGCCTATTAGTGGCAGTGCAGAAATCATGCGGTTTGCTAATCTGATCTCGGATGGGGGGGGTCTGAAAGAAGATGGGAAGGTAGAAGCTCTGTGAGATACTGACCATGGGGGAGGAATGGTTGGGATTACCGGATGGAAATATTGGTTCAATGGATGAGGAGGGTCTTAGCACAGGGGACAAAGGGGGAGAGTCGGGCAAGGGAGATTTACTGGAAGGGAAAAGGAGAGGTGGGGGAAGGGAGGTTTTGCCATTCCGAGCGTTGAGGAAACATCCTCTGACCGCAAGGCGGGGTTCTTTTCTTTCCTTTCCCACCCACCTCTCCTTAAAAACTGTTCACTGGAAATGGATAAGATGGAAAACCTAGCGTTGGATTGGAAGACAGGGGCTTGATGGGGAGGGGGAGATCGATATGTGGGGGGGTGGGGGGTGGATGGACAAGATCAGGGAGGAAGCACTGAACAACTAATGCCCCTGATATCAGTAGATTACCTTACCACTTGTCTATGTACTTAAAGGAATAATAAACTGGGAAGGGACACTGGCTGAAGGAAGCAATAAAAAAGGGGAGGGGAGTGGGAGTGAGGTGAAGGGCATGGGGAAAAGAGAGAGAAGAAAAGCACAGCATTGTAAATGGGGGGCTGGTTGTGGGAGGGACAGGGGGTTGGGCTGGGGAGCCCCTGCCCCGGACATCTGGAGGGGACCCTCAGGAAACTGGAGTTGGAGGGAGTGTATATAAAATGAAGGCATAAAAATGACCAAATGACGGGCACAAAGTAAAGCTTGAATGAGTCCACACTAACAGATAACAGTGGGTCGGTGCCTAATGCTAATCGGTGAAGTAGGAGATGGAACATTCCCACCCTCCTAAGGAACTAATCAGACAGTGGGGGACACAGCTGGATGGAGCCGAGCATGGAGAGGAGTCCTACCAGTTTTTCCCCTGGGGGGACGGTAAAAAAGGGGGGCGGAATAAAAATTGGAACGGAGGAGTGTCACCCCTCATGGAATGGGGGGGCGCGCCCACAGCCTGTCCGGAGTCCCTCCTGGTAGGAACCATGTGGAGAGAGTCTCATGGAATAATCCAGAGACAATGCTACTAACAGGTGATCCTGGGCCGGCGACCCACTGCCCGGCGGAGATATAGAGCCTTACAAGCGGAGAGATGAGGGGTCAGAACATTCACTGAACCGTGAGGCTTGACGTTGGGCTGTGGGTCGCTGGTGAGGGGTGTCGGGGCTAGACAACTCTCCCCTACCAGATGGGAGGAGCTGGCCGGATGGTTGCCCGCCGTGCTGAGGGGGAGTAAACATGGGGTGAGACAGATGCATGTCCCCATTGCTCGTCCCCTCCCTCGCTCCGGACCCTGACCATAATGCTGCATTGAACCTGAGGTGGGTAAATACCTTAGATAATACCTCTCCCATATGTTGAAATGGGGATCGCAGGAGATCATGGGTGTGGCTTAGGTCCGTCACCTAATCTCTTTACCCTTTCCCGAATTGCACATAGTGCTAAAGCCCAGGGATACTGGGCAATTGGTAAGATCTCTTGCCACAGGGTCAGGATTTTCTGACTCTTGGAAGTACCAGTTAGTAAGTTATGAAAAATGTAATGTTTCAGAGTATTGTTGAGTGTTTTATCATGTTTTATGGTTGCTATGTACTGTTGTGTATTGAAAATGTTGATGTTATAGTCACCAGATTTAAGCAAAAATGTGAGGTGGGGGTATACTCTGGGAGCGGTAGACCAGGGGCCCAAAGGAAGGGTGGGAGGATTATGCTGGGGAGAAGGATACACTCAACATAATGGATACAGCGAAGGTGAAATTACTCTCCCTAAACATTAATGGCCTGGCATCACCTATAAAGCGGTCCAGAACCTTGGCTTTTATCAGGCGAGCCAAAGTGGATCTGACATACCTGCAGGAGACGCATATGAATGCAATGGAACATGCAAAGCTTGCCACACTGAGCAGAGGACAAGTGTTTTGTTCCTCCACAAGGGCGGGGAGACGTAGAGGGGTAGCAATAATTATCACCCCTAACACCCCCTTTAAACACATTTACCTGGGCCGACCGAGAGGGTCATGAGCATTGTGCAGGTACACTAAATGATAAGCCGTAACCCAGGTCAATGTATATTTCCCGGTACCCATGTGACCCATCTTAAACCATTATTGGATAAAATAGTCCAAAAAACAAAGGGAATCCTTATGATGGCAGGAGACCTTAACTTTATAATGGACCCTAACCTAGATTCCACTAACGTAAAACCACCCAAACAGACGACCACCCAAAGATACTTTAAGAATTTTATAAACGAAGCCGGATGGTGTGATGCGTGGAGGAAGCTCCAAGCCCACTCTAGAAATTATACACATTATTCTGCGGTGCATCAAACTTACTCACGTATCGACCAGATATACACACAGGTAGAAAACCTGGGGTCGCTACACGATATACAAATAGGAGACATCTCCCTGTCGGACCATGCCCCCCAGATCTCCGCGTGGGACTTCGGGATGAGGCCCAGGCGGACATTCTGGAGGCTTAACCCATACTACCTATGCTGTAAGAGGTTTTGTGAGTTCATAATAGAGAAAATACAAGAGATAAAAACTGACAACCCGGCAGAGAACACCACGCCTGCCATGTATTGGGACACGATAAAAGCTGTGCTGAGGGGACATATAATAAAATACACTTCCGAAAGGGAAAGACAGCGCAAATTGCAAAAACTTAAACTGAAGGGCACACTTCATTTCTTACAAATGGCACATAAACAAGGGGACACAACTGTGCTCCCCAGCTGCATAAACTAAGTTCGAGCTAGACCGATTCATCCAACAGCAAACCGAGATAGCCCTAACCTTCCTACAGCAGAAATACTATGAAGTGGGACCAAGGGCTTCTCGATTACTGGCATACCAAATTAGGAAGCAAAAAAAAAAATGGCCACAATTATGTCGGTACGTCATCCCACTGAAGGTAGAGATCTCACTAAAACGCATGAAATAGCAGAGGCCTTTACTATACACCCCAGAATATGCCGCTTCCCCGCAGCAAGTAGCAGAATTTCTGCCATCTATCACCCTCCCGAGGCTGACAGAGGACCAGAACCATGCTCTGACCTCCCCGATAACGGAGGGAGAACTATTGATGGCCATCGCGAAGGCCAGGGCACAGAAGTCACCTGGGCCGGATGGATATGGGGCGGAATCCTACAAAGCGGTAGAGGCTCAGATTCGCCCCAACCTGCTTACTGTATTTAACGCAGTACTGGAGGGAGACCCCCCGTCGTGGTCCTATGCCACGATATCAGTAATCCCTAAGCCAGGTAAAAACCCACAATTATGTGCCTCTTACAGACCCATATCGGTACTCAACCAAGACTATAAGCTATTTATGGCAATACTGGCCCGTCGTATAGATCAGGTACTCCCTTTGTTAATCCACAAGGACCAGACCGGATTTGTCCGGTCCCGTAACACCACGGACAATATTAGACGAACCCTACATGTGGTGCATCGGATGCAAACCGGAGGGACACCATCTGTACTTGTAAGCCTGGACGCCGAAAAGGCGTTTGACAGGGTGGCTCAGTCTTTTCTTTATGCAACCCTACATAAGTTTGGCTTCTCCTCCTCTTTAATAAAGGTTCTACAAAATATTTACACCTCCCCGCAGGCGAGTGTTAAGGTGAATGGTCACCACTCATCATATTTTCCCCTGCACAGAGGGACAAGGCAGGGTTGCCCCCTCTCCCCTCTTTTGTTTGCAGCCTTCATAGAACCACTGGCCCAAAAGATTAGGGAGGCGCCGGGAGTGGAAGGGTAGAATTGAGCGATGGGGACCACTGGATAGCCCTATACGCGGATGACGTTCTCCTGTATCTGCAGAATCCAGAAAAATCACTCCCTACGATTAAGCGAATACTAGACTCCTTTGGTTTGGTGTCGGGGTACAAACTGAACCTAACGAAAACAGAGATGCTCACCTTTCATTACTCCCCAACACAAAACGTCCGGAGAGATATCCCGGGAAGATGGGATCTGGGGAAGCTAAGATATCTGGGAGTACATATCCTTAAATCCCCCCAAGAATTCTATAAATACAACTATGCTCCCTTTATGACACAACTCAAAGCGGATTTAGCCTCCTGGGCGGTTCTCCCCTTGGGGCTGGCACGGAGGATTGACCTAATAAGAATGGTGGTCCTACCTAGAGCATTATACTTATTCCAAAATATACCTATACACCTTCCCATAACAACATTTAAGGAAATAAACTGCCACATTACCAAGTTTATTTGCAACAATAAGAGGCCCCAGGTACACTTAAAAATCCTTACTCTGCCCCGGGATGAGGGGGGTATGGGACTCCCAGATCTGAAACTCTATCAGCAAGCGGTAACTATGACAAGTCTGATGGCTAGACAAACCAAAACAAATAACCCGCACTGGTTGGACATTGAACTAGGCCTGTTAGATGATCACGCTTATTATGAGAACCTGTACCAGCACAATGACAACGGTTCCCTAGATGAGCTTACAAATCCCTGGTTGAGGGCCTCCATGAGAGAATGGCGGAACATAAAACGAAACTATCAGTTGACCTCTTTCTTGCCACTTATTTGCCAAATTTCGAGCCTGAGTGACTTTCCCCCAAACAATCTAGACAGTGGCTTCAGGCAATGGGACAGGAATGGACTGAGATATTTGGGACAAATAATGACACAGGACACAATGTGGTCCTATGCGGAAATTCAAGGGAAGTTCAACCTACCAAATAGGGACTTTTATAAGTATCTGCAGCTTAGACACTACGTAAGTTGCCTGCCCTCCATGATCTGGGATCGAGAGCGGTGGCCACTGCTACTGCAGACCCAGATTGTCCTTAATAAAGCATTAAAGCAAGACCACCTAATATCACTGTATTATCGAGAACAAAATCTCTCATGTATAGACAACATCCGTCTACAATGGAGCCAAGAATCCGGCTACCCAATATCACCTGAGGAGTGGCAAAGAGCTTGGAAATGCTCAGCCAGGGTGACCAGCTCACACATGTGGAGAGAATACACATGGAAATGTCTAATTCGGTACTTCAGAACCCCGGTCATTACCATTCACTATAAACCAGAGCTTCAGGTGGCTTGCTGGCACCTTTGTGGCAATAAGCAGGCAAACCATACCCACATAATGTGGGAATGCCCACTTCTGAGGCCTTACCTAATGCTCCTGCAAACCCACTTTCATGAGATATTTGACCCCCACTTTCACATGACAGTGGAGGTGTTTCTGTTCTCAGTGCTGCCTCGAGGCCTACGAGGCACAATTACCTCCCATCTACTTCTTATTCTAATAGCAGAGGCAAATAAATCCATTACAAAGAAGTGGTTGACACCTAAGATACCCACAATACAAGAATGGAGGGACATTACCAGACAAATATACACTATGGAGAAAATAACACATGGCCTAAATAACCAAGAAGAAAAGTTTACTACTAGGTGGGCCTGGTGGCAGATATACTATATGTTAAGGGACCCTGCCTTTGTGCCGTGAGGGAGGGGGAGGAGCCCGATGTGGGTGTCTCTCTTGCTATCATCCCCCTGTTGGGGGGGAGAGGAGATGAGGGGCTGTCGACCCTGGGGGCCCCTGGTCTGCCGCTCGGGGGGGTACTCTAGAGGGGCTCTTGGGGTATGCTATAGGGGGATGGACCCCCAAGGTGTGAGTTTGAAACAGGTGGGAAAGGGTGCTCAGAAATGTAGCCGAGAGGAAACACCTACTGAATGTCTATTTTAAGAAGACTCTAAAATGGTCAAAGGTTCTGGAAACCCAATAATTTTTCTGTTGATCAGTAAGCCAGGATAGATTGCTTATGATTGCCTCCCACTGGAACTGAGATTAACCTGGACTTTTAATCCTTAGAATTTATACCTGCCTCTAACTTGAAATGAGTTACCTACACTGTAATAATTAATGTATATCCATATGAAGTTATCCTTGCTGATCTGGATGACATGTATGTATACAAGTTATGAAAAGACAATAAAGAAGATAATTACAAAAAAGAACTTCAACAACTGGTTGGAGGGCTGGTGCAGGGAGAAGGGCTTTGACTACACTGGAGACTGAGGAACCACCTGGAGTGATGCGCGCCTGTACAAGCGTGATGGTCTGCATCCTTCCAGTGTGGGAACTACAGTCCTCAATGAACGGTTTAAATGCTTCCTTAGTGAACATTTAAACTAGCGGGGGGGGGAGACACCAGGTTCAGGGAAACTCAGACAGCCCACCCTCACAGGTTACAGGAGACCAAGCAGAGGACCAGGAAGGAATGTATTTGGCAGACACACCTAGTATAATGATAATGGACAAAGTAGGAATGGGAAATCAATGCTTCAAAGACACTAGAGCTAAAGGAAAGAGACTAGAGCACAAACACACAAACAGGAGCATGGGTGGCAGCAATACATGGAAAATCATGCACGCAAATGCCCCCAGTCTGGGAAATAAAGTCCCAGACATGGAAACATAGAAACACAGACTTTCATGGCAGATAAGAACCGCTTGGCCCATCCAGTCTGCCCATTTCCCTACCTACCTACTGGATAAGCTACAGATCCTAGTTAGCCAACAGCCTACTTTCTCCTACCTCCCACTAGAACTGCCTTATGTTTGTCCCTTGCATTTTTGAATTCCCCCACTGTTTTTGACCCCATGACCTTCTCAGGAAGACAGCTCCATCTGTCCACCACCCTCTCCGTGAAAAAAATATTAACTTATGTTGCCCCTGGGCCATCCCCCTCTATCTTCAAATTGTTCCATCTTGTTCTCTTTTCCTGAAATATGCTACCCTCTTGGACTTTGTTGATTCCCTTGAGGTACTTGAAAGTTTCTATCATGTCACCCCTCTCCCTCCTTTCCTCGAGGGTTTACATATTAAGCTCCTTTAGTCTCTCTTCATATGGCTTCTGGTGCAGACCCTGCACCATTTCAGTTGCCCTCCTCTGGACTGCCTCCATCCTGTCTATGTTATTGCGGAGATGGGGTCTCCAAAACTGCACAAAGTACTCCAGATGGGGTCTCACCAACTGTCTGTACATAAGGATAACAACTTCATGTTTTCTACTGGTGATGCCTCTCCCTATGCATCCCAGTATGCCCCCAACCCTTACTGCCTTCTCACATTGCTTGCTTACCTTTAGGTCATCTGATATGACTACCCCCAGGTCCCTTTCCATTATGTTGTCGTTAGTACCTCCCCCCACATTGTGTACTCTTTCCCTGGGTTTCTGTTTCCCAGGTTCATTACTTTACACTTCTTTGCACTGAATCTAAGATGTCATACTTTTGACCATTCCTCCAACCTTGCCAAGTCCCTTCTCATCCTTTCCACCCCCATGTGTATCAACCCTGTTGCAGATCTTTGTGTCGTCTGCAAAGAAGCATACTTTTCCTTCAAGTCCCTCCGTAATGCCACTTATAAAGACATTAAAGAGAACCGGTCCCGGTACTGAACCCAGCAGTACCACACTAGTAACCCCCCTTTCTTCGGAGTGGACTCCCAGACTGCCTAACTTGTTTATTAATCTTTTGTGTGGGACTGTGTCAAATGCCTTGCTAAAGTCTAGATAGACCATGTCCACAGCTCCTCCCTAGTCTACTACTTTGGTCACCCAGTCAGAGAGATCTATGAGATTCGTCTGGCATGACATTCCCGCTGTCAATCCATGCTGCCTTGGGTCTGTCAAGACACAGGTCAGGAAACATAGGAAAACCAGGAGCAGTTGTAGACTTCACCAAAAATATTTATTTACACTAGTAGTAACATAAAAAAATAAACTTGTTCAGCATAACTATTTACAAAGGCAAAATAAAAGAGAACATCCATTAGAGTTTTCCTTCAATCTCTGTGTCCTTTTTTTCTCTTTTAAGCAACTGAAGCTCAGCTCTCTTATAAGTCCTTCCAACCCCCACTTTTAACAAGCATCTTGTTCTTGTAAGTTTCAGGCAGATGCTATAAAAACACAGTGTGCCTGAGCTGAGGCCCCTTCTCCACAGCTCTTCTGCAAAAAGCTTAAAAAAATGCACTCAGGTAACCTCTCAAGTTTTCAATAGCTTTCTCCAACCATCTCAAACCACAATTATATATATTTCAAAAATGAACAATATATAATTTCTAAACAGAGGGATCCCAATATCAGTTACATTTCCACATGATTTACATATATTTTTATACTAGCAGTTATGCAAAGGAGGAAAAAACAGACAGCAAGTGAAAACTGAGAAACAGTGAGAGGCAAACAATTGTGAGAATGTTGGGGTGATCAAATCCTTGGTCTCACAGGAAAATTTGGCTGTGCAACCAGACAGAGAAGAGACAGGAAAGGAATAGAACAGAACAGATCCCTGCATTCAAACTCTTTCCATGACAACTGGGACAGGGTCCTATTCAAACCGGTCACATACATCCCCCTTCTTAAGAGAGAACCTGTTTTATCAAACGGGTTTCCAAAACTTTCCATCAATTCTCTACTAATATTAGCTTCTAACTTTTAGAAATTAAGCACATGCACATTAACCATTTTTTCTATGACAGTACAGCAAATGCTAAAATTTAAATTCATACATTTGTTTTTCAACCTTCAGAACCCTCAATTCCTGATCCATATCTTGACAGAAAATCAGCATTGCTATTCTCTTTACCAGATTTGTGTAGCACATGAATTTAAATGGCTGTAGTGCCAGATACCATCTTGTGATTCTGGAATTTTTATCTTTCATTTGGTTAAGACAACAGAGGGGACTGTGATCTGTTACAAGAACAAAGTCAGTTCCTAGAAAATAAAACTTAAGGGACTCCATGGCCTACTTTGCTGCTAAACATTCCTTTTCAATAGTAGAGTACTTTTTCTCTCTGTCATGCAACTTCCTACTTACATACAGAATAGGATGTTCCGTCCCATCTATAGTTTGACTCAGTATTGCAGCTAGGCCTACCTCTGATGCATCTGTTTGTAACAAAAATGATTTTTCAAAGTCTGGACTTCTTAAAACAGGGGCTGAACATAATGCAGCCTTAATGGCTTGAAACGCTTCATAGCACTCTGGGATCGATTTCACATTATTTGGGTACCGTTTTTTTCCGTGACTTCAGTGAGGGGAGTAGCTAACTCAGTAAAGTTGGGAACAAATCTCCGATAATAACCAGCCAGCCCTAAAAATGACCTCACATGACCCAGCCCGGTGGTGCTGAGGGTTGAGGCGCTGGACGCCACACCGGCGACCCAAGTTCGGGAGCAAGCTCGGGTGCCGGGGATCGGCAGGGGAGGGACTGGATTGAGTGCCTGCAGGGCTGCTCTCCAGTCCCGGGGGGAGAGTGTTGGGGAGCTCGGTGCTCCAGCGGCCCCTGGTGGAGACTGGGGGTGCCGCAGTAGCATGGGCTGCAGTAACAATAGCATGCCTGACGCTGGTAGGGTTGCCGTGCGCCAAGTGTCAGGAGCATGCACACACTGGGGAGTGGGGCAGAACTGAACACAGGAAAACTTCGGCTCGTGGGGCAGGTGACGGCACTGATCCCCCATGCCCCCCACCAGGTTTCGCCTCGGATGGCCTTCCAGTATCCTCCCCCTGGTGCCTACCTGCAGTTGGAGTCTGTGTCGCAAGGAGCCCAAGAGGCGTAGGATTATCCCTCCCCGGGCAGGTTAAACTGGGGGTGCCAGCTGCAGGTGGGGGGGAGAGGAGGTACAGTCTGGAGCGGACCTCAGGCGGGCAGGACAAGGACCAGTTGCCTGAGAGAGGTCCTCACGAGCCGCGACCAGAGCGAAAGAAAGTTAAAAAAAAAAAAAAAATGACCTCACATGTTTCTTTGTTTTAGGTACAGGGCTGTTAGCTACAGCTTCTATTTTAGAAATTTCTGGCTTAACTTCTCCATTTCCCAACACAAAGCCCAAATATCTGGTTTCCTACATGCCCAAAGCACATATGGTAGGTTTAACAGTTAGACCTGCATTTTTGATAGCTTGGATAACTGCTTGTAGGTGTTTCATTTGGCTTTTCCAGTCTGAACTGTACACTACGACATCATCCGGGTATGCAGCACAATAACCAGTGTGAGGGGATAAAATGACATCCATGTACCGTTGGAATGTAATGGGTATGCCATGTAAATCGAATGGCATGATGGTGAACTGATAGAATCCTATGGGGTGACAAATTCAGTTTTGTCTCTGGATTCTTTAACTAAAGGTATTTGCCAGTAATCCTTGGTTACATCGAGGGTACTGATATACTTCGCACTCCCCAGTCTGTTCACCACCACATCATCTATTCTAGGCATAGGATAACTGTCAAATTCTGACATTTCATTAAGTTTCCTGAAATCAAGGCAGATTCTAACACCCCCTTCTTTTTTGTTTACAATTACCATTGGAGATGACCAAGCACTCCTCTGATACAAAAAAATGAAAGAACTGGGTATTTCCTTAACCACGTCAGCACTTTTTATTTATTTAATTTTTATTTATGACTTTGATAACCGGGTAGGTGCACTGATCCCAGGGACTGTTTTCAGGCACGACCCGGGCCATAACAAATGGCACAGATAACATAGTACAGAAAAACATAAAAGCAAAAAAAAAACAGTAATAAACTGTGATACAGGTTACAAATAACACAAGATTGGATACAAGAGTCAAATAAAACAAGATCGGATAACATTAAGTCAGTTATTACATATACATAAATAATTTTACATAAATACATTTGACAGGTAGACAGGATGAGTACATTACCTGCAATCAAAGCAAAAAAAAAAAATGCATTTGGTAGTGAGTGGATGAAGAGGGAAAAACAGGGAAAAAACCAAGGGGAGGGTGGCACACGAGACTCAGCGGGTGAGTGGACAAAATTTGGCAAAAAGGTGGCCTACCCAGGGGAACAGTGACAGGAGGAATTTGCTAGGAGCCAACTTTTGAGGCGGGATTTGAAACTACAGTGTGTGTCAGTGGAGCGGAGTACAGGTGGCAGTATGTTCCAGAGTAGGGGCTGCTGCCGACACAGCTCTACCACTGATATTCGTGTGTACCCTAGGAACTGCTAGAGTGGGTGTGCTATTTGAGCAGAGGCAACGGCGGGGAGTTTGGGTCTTGAGGAGAGCTGCAAGGGGGGATTCCTGACCAGGACGGATTACAGTATCTGTCAGGCAGCAGAGGGCGAGGTCAAAGCGACCTTGCAGTGACTTAAGCGCTCTGGCATCCTGTATGTCTTTTGCCTAATAGGACGAGCATTCCTTGTCCCTATAACATGCTCAACCCCTTCTGTTCGACCTGGTACTGTGGTACAGGTACTGTTAAATGTCTTTAGTACATTACAAATGTCTGCAGTTTGTTCTGAGGTTAAGGAAACATTCACCTTTACAGCATCAGCAGTTACAGTTTGTTCCAGTCTATCATAAGCTACAGCAGTATCTTCTTTATCAGTTTCTGGTAAAACTAGCACAGCAGTTTTTGGTGTTTTTTCAACCCATTTCTTGAGGAGGTTAGCATGGCATATTTTAGTAGGATTTTTCCTGTCAGGGGTTTCAATCTCATAGTTAATGGTGCCAGTACATCTAAGCACTTTAAAAGACCCTTGCCACTTCATTAACAGATTATTTTCTGTTGTGGGTAACAGTAGCAAAATCTCTTCACCTGGCTCAAAAACTTTTTCTTTTACCCCATGGTCATAAAATACCTTCTGCTGGTTTGGGGACTCTTCCTGTTCACTACGGGCAATTTCAACATATTTTGCCAGCTTCATTATGTACAGCAGTTATAGATTGTTTCTGAGTGGGGTTATCTTCCCACGTTTCTTTTATCACATCCAGTGGCCCTCTTGGCTGCCTATCATACAGCATTTCAAAGGGCGAAAACCCTGTTGATGCCTGCAGTACTTCTCCATAAGCAAAAAGTAAGTAGTGCAAGTACTGGTCCCAATCTTTCCCTTCCCCTTTTACAAACCTTTTTAACATGTGTTTTAGGGTTTGGTTAAAATGCTCAACAAGACCGTCTGAGGATGATGGGGGAGGTTCTTATGGCAGTGATACCTAGTTGTCAGTACAGCTCCTTAAGTAATGCAGCACCAAAATTACTATAATGATCAGTAATAATCCCTTTAGATATGCCCACTCTGCTGAAAATGTTGGCACTATTGTTCCTCTCTTCTTCAACACTAGTCCCAGCTGTTTCTCCAAATCAGCCCTTGCCTCTACTACTCCCCCCTCCTCTGCCCCACTTGCCCTTAGCACCCTCTGCATCCCTCTTAGTCACCACCCCTTTCTGACGCATTTACCTAAGGTTTACACACAGTTATGCGCACCTCCATAGCTTAGGAATTTCCATCCAGGCCTGTAAAGTGTTTCTGCTGGACAGTGTAGTGATAGTATAATATGTTGATTATTGTCACTCCATTTTGTATGCTATTTCATGTAATGTATGTCATTTTATACTCCATTTTGTATTGTGTGACTCCATTTTACATGCTGCTTCATTTAATTGGTGTTTTGCTCTTTAGATAGCCTCATTATTATGTTTTGCTTCAGACAGTGTATTTTGCTGACTTGAAGGTCATATTATCAGGCAACCTGTTTTTGTAGTTTTGTTTAAACTTCTGCTTAGCTCATAGTGTTCTAGGCACCGGCCAGTGTTTGGAGCACAGTGACCTAGCAGGTGTGGGGAATTCTGAGCAGTCCTTATCGTGTGAATTTGCAACATCCTGGAAGCCCGGCCAGCTTCTAGAATGTGGGAAAATAACACAATGAAGGCTGCACGGTTATTTTTAGCATAGAATAAGATATAAATGTAGCTTTCTCAATGCCTGGTTTGAAGCCTCTCCTGCAGGGTGGACGCATTGCTGTGGGGCCAGTTCCGTTCGAGAGACTCTAGCCAGGCTGATAAGGGCTTCCAGCCATTGGAAGAGGGCTTGGATGATGCTTTATTGAATCGGTGATGTATCATGTTTTGCTTAATTGAAGTATATATTAATGCTGATAGTAATATTGCTAATAAATGAATGCTAAAGTGTAATCATTAATGCTGATAGTGAAGTATAATTATCTTTTGCTTGCAATAAATTGTGCTGATGTGTGAATGCCAAGTGTGATTATTCCTTTGTGACTCTTCGATTAGGCAAGACAATTTTGGCGTAGTCGGCAGGATTCGAAAATAAAATGTCTATTTTTAGGAAAAAGGATGAGTTCTTTTTTTTTTAAAGGTGTATTAAGGCTTAAACAAGCAAGGGCAACTGCCCTTTGTACTTGTAATTTGTGCTTGCTGCAAGTATATACTGTTAGAGCCAATGATGGCTTTCAGGTTCAGGCTGCTTTTAGGAGAAAAGCAGCGGCTGGTTAAGTAAAGTTAGATAAGCAACATCTAGAAAAAGGAAAATAAACTACTGTGGATGTACGCACAGTAGGTGACTACAGATGGGATGATTTGAAAATCCTCCCCCCCATGTTGCCTATCTGTGTAGTATCAAGTTTTTCTGTAAACATTTGATCCTAAACCCAAGTACTGGGGACCTCTACCAGATGGATCTCAACCTAGTACTGTTAGAGATTTTTGTTTGTTTTGTTTTTAAACTGCAAACCAGAGCTCTGGAAAAAGATTTGGTTTGGCAGGTTACTAAAATGGCCATAAAAAGAAAACCTTTCAAAGGGTTAAAACCTTTGAAAGAGTTAATAGCTGCAGCGTTTGAAATTATCACGAAGGTCCTCAGTGCAGTTTTCTTACTTAGACTAGTGTATCGGAAAAGAAGAAGAAAATACCTTGGCACCGGGTAAGTCTGAATTTTTTTATTCAAAGTTGTTTTATATCTGTGTTCTGTAATTATGTTCTGTTGTCAAGGTTACGAGATAGGATTGACTGCCTTCAGTGCACAACAGGTTACAGAGAAAAAAAAAAGAGAGGAAGCTTCTTTGCCTCATAGCTGACTGTTTTAATTGGCTTTGTTTTTAATGGAACATTTGTGCTGCCTAGATAGGGTCAGTGAAGAACTTTTGTTTGGTGGAGCAGGTACTGTTGATGGTGAAGAATTATGACGTCATATAGATTGCAATGTGCAGAAAGAGTTGTAGTTTGCAAGCAACGTGCCAAGCCACTGCTAGGTGAAAATGTAATGTGTTAACAGCTATAAATGGCTTTATCATACTTCTAGTTAAAACCAGAAACTTTTTGCAAAATGGCAGAGTGCCATATTTTAGTTATGTGCCAAAAGGTGTAATCATGTTATACGAGATGTGTTCACTTACAGATGATGTGTTTAAACAGTGTTTTGTTCTGGAAAGATTTGGCATGGCAATATGTATAAATGTGTTGGTTTAAAAATTGTCAGTGTTACAAGACAGGCAGGAGGCAGCACATATATCTAAACCACGTACAGTTTTCTAATGGAACTATGGGCATTACCTCAGCAAATTGGTGTGAAACAATGTCAGTCTTATTTTGTGTTAAGTATTTCTTTTGTGTGTGTAGTGTGTGTACTGTCTTGACCAGCAGTTTTATTGTGTAAAGATATTTTAATATTGGTGGTGTTCAAGGACACTACAGGAATGGCTGGGTTTGAATGACCCTTATGCACACTTGTGACCTTTTGCACGTTATTTGACCTTCTTGTGTTTCAACATTTTATGTTACTACCAGTTCAAACTTGATGTGTATTCCATGCCTAAAGCACAACTTTTCACACAAAATGTATGTTTTCATGAAAGCACACCAAGAGTGAACCATGTAATTTGACTTTTATTGCAAAACTAGTATTCTAGTGAAGAGGAACAAACTTTTACAATTTTGAAAAAGGACTATTACAGCTGTTTTTGAGAGTTTACCATCTACAGATGCATTATGCGGTATTACCATCAATCTGGACATTTTGTCATGCTTAGGATAAGGGAACCCAGGGACGCTTGGCTTCTTTTATCCTATGGAAATAATCTTGTTTTATTTTTAAACTGATGAGTGTTTGTTTTTGTTGTTTGTCTGTGTTTCACAGCTAACCTTTTATTGCTACAGTATTCGAGCTGTCTCTTGCACCTCGAGCTGTGTCTTCCACCAGTAGGAGCTTGGAGGGAGGGGTGCTTACCCTCCTCCCTTCCAGTGTAATACCCACAAAGGTTGCAAGGTACATGTCATATTTATACTGATTCATGGTCTGTAGCCAATGGTTTAACAACCTGGCTGCCCACTTGGGCTAAGGATGAGTGGAAAATTTATTCGAAAGAAATATGGGGAAAAGAACTGTGGCAGGAAATATGGACTATGGTGCAAAATACTCAGACCACTGTATTTCATGTTGATGCTCATTGTGCTTCAGATACACTAGAACGATGGTATAATTCTATTGCAGATGAAAAAGCTAAGATTCTTTCAGTGGATATTGAAGAAACTCAAAGTCAGCAGTTATCAGGGCTGGCAAAATGGGCACATCAAAAATGTGGACATTTGGGAGAGAAAGCCACTTACAGGTGTGCATATAGTAGGGGTGTACCCCTAACATTGGATTTGGTTAAAACTGTTATTGCTCAGTGTCCTATATGCCAACATGGGCAACAAAGACCAATCCTCATATTGTGAAAGGACAATTGGGGGAGCCTACTAATGGAAAGAGAATTTGCATGAAGCATTACAAATTCCACCGAGACATTTTGGTTGGATAGCACCTAAATCAGAACTAGCCCTCAAGGGAATACAAATTTTGGGAGGGGTGATTGTGATTACCAAGGAGAAGTGAAAGTAATTTTGTTGAATAGTAGAGAACAAAATCTGTTAATTCAACAGTATGACAGAGTGGCTCAATTGTTAATTATTCCAGTTAACAAAGTGACCCCTATAAAGGGACAAGCCCCACACTCTTAACAGCAAGGGGGATAAGGTTTTAGATCTACAGGAGGTTTTAACAATGGTGCCAAAATATGGGTTACAAACCCAAATGGCCCTCCTGAACCAGCTGAGGTGATAGCCACGGACGAGACAACACAGTGTTAATTATCAGATCAGGGAAAGAAAAATGGGAATACGTGCCTGCACATAAATGTCATCTTCGAGAATAATGAAATTTGTGTCTTTCTAGGTCCAGCAATGGATTTTAAAAGGAATGCTGGTGTGTCTTATGGTCCATTTGGCAGAGCTAGTTACCCCTGGAGGAAGGATTCAAAGGGTTAACTGTAATGACACTGGTTGTAAAGGAACCTGGAGTTGGAAAATGATACCAAAGATAGAACCCAGGGGAACTTTAGCTGCCCATCCGGACAGAAGTGTGTGGTACTGAACATGACATTTTCACCAGGGGTCAATCTCTGGATGACAACTGGTGGCTCAGGACAATATGACTACGAAACAGATGAAATCTCTTTGCAGAATAAGACTGCTATTAAATGCTGCAACTTACCAAATAGTTGCATGGTGACGGTACAACATAGACTTGATTGCTGCATGAATCAAACAGACATTTTCAATGCAAGTATTACTTTGATTGACATAGACATGTTATTCTGCATGAATGCTACTGCAATAACTAATAGAACTACTTGGGCAGATCACATTACAGTGTTGAAAAATCATCCTGTAATTAGCAATGATAGTATAGTTAAGGTTCCATCCACATGTACATCAGTAGCGCAGTGATATCAGAAAAATGTAATCCATTTTAACACAACGTTTACATTTAGTAGAAAATGCAAATATAAAAGAGCTTGGTATGATATGCTATTAGGTGGAGCAGGGGCAGGCATGGGAATTTTAAATAGTGTATATAGAAACACTGACTAACAGGCTTCAGGCAGTAGGAATTGATGTATTTAGCTTAATTAACTTACAAGCTCAATGGATGCCAACTGTTTTCTTATCCCAAAGATTAACTTTGAATTATGATTTTGAGTTCTTGCAGTTATTTAATGCTTCACAGGTATGGGGAATGGGAGTAGCAGAAAATATTTCGCGATTTATTAATTGGACAGAATGCACAATGCGACATATGTATTCTATAATGCAAAGAAATAAGGCCCAGAGTGATTTAATGAGTAATAATGAATATGTGTGGAGGACCGTGTTACAGGATGGTCTCCATCAGCTACAAAAGTGTTAAATATTCTGATAATCATTGCTGTAGTGACAATTATCTTGCTTATTTGGACTTGTTACTTATGTTATATTCGTAGTAATTTTGCTATGGTACCAATATCATACAAATCGTATTCACAATAATCAAAGGACCGAATGTAGTGATAGTATAATATGTTGATTATTGTCACTCCATTTTGTATGCTATTTCATGTAATGTATGTCATTTTATACTCCATTTTGTATTGTGTGACTCCATTTTACATGCTGCTTCATTTAATTGGTGTTTTGCTCTTTAGATAGCTTCATTATTATGTTTTGCTTCAGACAGTGTATTTTGCTGACTTGAAGGTCGCATATTATCAGGCAACCTGTTTTTGTAGTTTTGTTTAAACTTCTGCTTAGCTCATAGTGTTCTAGGCACCCGGCCAGTGTTTGGAGCACAGTGACCTAGCAGGTGTGGGGAATTCTGAGCAGTCCTTATCGTGTGAATTTGCAACATCCTGGAAGCCCGGCCAGCTTCTAGAATGTGGGGAAATAACACAATGAAGGCTGCACGGTTATTTTTAGCATAGAATAAGATATAAATGTAGCTTTCTCAATGCCTGGTTTGAAGCCTCTCCTGCAGGGTGGACGCATTGCTGTGGGGCCAGTTCCCGGTTTGAGAGACTCCTAGCCAGGCTGACAAGGGGGCTTCCCAGCCATTGGAAGAGGGCTTGGATGATGCTTTATTGAATCGGTGATGTATCATGTTTTGCTTAATTGAAGTATATATTAATGCTGATAGTAATATTGCTAATAAATGAATGCTAAAGTGTAATCATTAATGCTGATAGTGAAGTATAATTATCTTTTGCTTGCAATAAATTGTGCTGATGTGTGAATGCCAAGTGTGATTATTCCTTTGTGACTCTTCGATTAGGCAAGACAGACAGGAATATAAATAATCTTTCTTTTTTTCTTCTAAGGTTTTTATATGACATCCATACATATCCTGCTCCTGTGGGAACTATATATTACGTTAGGGTTGTGTTATGTATATCCATCTTGTACATGTGACTTGGAATGTAAATACTCTGCTCCTATCAGTATTGTAAACATGTTGTTCCTTTTGTGTTATGTATATTTATATGTAACTGTACAATTTTCCCTGCCAACAGCAGGTCCACCTTGTAAATGAGTTTGCTCAATGATGATCGCCTGGATAAATAAAGATTTGACTGATTGATTTTAAAGCTGTAACAGTACACATTGGAACTGCTCCTGGGTATCGAGCAGCATAGTCGCATACTACCAGGATAAATCTATTGCCCTTTTTACTTTTGTCTAAAGGACCAACCACATCCATTGCAATTCTCTCAAAAGACACATCTATCAAGGGTAGGGGCACCTTGTCATTTCTAGTGACTGGGGCTACTTTCTGACACTCAACACAGGAATTATAATAGGTAGCAACATCTTCATGAATTCCAGGACAGTAAAATCTATACAGCAATCTTACAAGGGTGTGATCCCTCCCTGAGTGACCAGCCATAGGACTATCATGTGCTATCTGTAACAACTCTGTTCTATACTTCTGTGGTACAACCAATTGTTCTGTCTGTTCCTGTGTCTGAGGTTTTACCAAAACTCTGTACAGTAACCCATTACATTATTTCTTTGGTTTATTAATTTTTAGGCTATTCATGAATATCCTTCTTTCCCTTTATCCGATTCTTCTGTACGCTCTGTTCCTTCAATGCTTAGATCATCAAATGAATTTTTGCTTGATACTGTTTGTAAATGTAAGTCAGGGCTCCATGCTTTTAGTAATTTAGCTCCATGTTACTGGAATAGTTTACCTGTTGCTATTCGCTCGATTACTTGTAAATCGCATTTTAAAACTGTATTTTAGTCTTTTCTACTTGACAAATCATGTTGTATTTGCAACATATGAAATTCTGTATGTGTAGTTATATTTGTCTTGTATTTTTTTGTTATGTGTATTTTTACTTATGGCCCAGGTTCGACCTGAAAAAAGGCCTTTAGTCCGTTTCCTTACCCGGTTAACAAATGAAAAATAAAATTTTTTTAAACATTGGTCCTTCCTGTTTTGGTTTTACCCCCAGCTGCTTAAAATAACTATGGAGAGAAACATTGTTAGCTTGCTCTGAAAGAAAATCACAATCAGTTATCAATTTAGTTTCAGAATTTTCATATGTTAACCCTTTATGTCCTTCAGTCATTTATTGCCACAGTTTTTCAGGCATCGTCTTTCTTTCCTGGATTTTTGGATCCTGGAGCTGTGCTCAAACATGTCTGAATCAAAATCACTGAAAGGAAAAAGTGTCCCCACCATCTGAAATTTTCTTTACCTGAGCTCTTGTCGCCACTGCTGCTGAAACATCAGGATTTACTCCCTCTTTGATTAACTCAGTAAATCCTGGAAAGTCATTTCCAACAATCACAGGTAACATACAAACTAACATACTAGATGCCAGCAGAGTAGGCCTATTGGTCTATCAAGTCTGCTCGTGCTTAAGCACCCTGATTGAGTACCGTAGCCCATTATCTGTCTCCTTCCACTGTTACTCCACCCCCTAGTCCTGCCCCCCCAGGCAAATCAGCCTCTGCTTCACCCCTTAACTATACCTGTCCCACCCTCTCTTGAATCCCTCCACCGCAGCTGCCTGTACCAGCTCCTTGGGCAGCGCATTCTACAGTTCCACTACTCTCTCTGTGAAGTACCTCCTCCTCCTTTCCCCCCTAATCCTACCACCCTCAGTCTTCCAACTGTGTCCTCTGGTGATTCCACCCTCCTTCAGTCGAAAGATCCTATCTCGGCTTACCTTACTTACTCCCCTGAGGTACTTGAAGACATCAGTTATGTCCCCCCAGTCCCTCCTCTCCCCACCAGCGAGAATAGGTTGAGCTCCCCTAGTCGTTCCTCATATGTCATATCCCCCAGGCCCCAGATCATTCTGGTTGCTCTCCTCTGAACCCTCTCCAGGAGTTGGATGTCCCTCCTTATGTGCAGCCCCCAGAACTGCACACAATACTCAAGATGTGGTCTAACCAGGCTGATGTACAGTGGCAAAATCACCTCCCTGTTCCTTGAGGTAATCCCCCTAGCAATGCATCCCAGCATCCTATTTGCCCTGACCGCAGCCCTCCTGCACTGCCCTGAATTATTCATGTTAACATCCAACAAGACTCCTAGGTCTCTTTCCCCTGCCGTGGCCTGCAACTCATCCCTCCCCCCCCGGGTGTACATATAGTTGGGGTTTTCCCACCCTAGGTGTAGCACCTTGCACTTGGAGTTAAATTTCAATTTCCAGGTGCAGGACCACCTATCCAGAGTATCCAGGTCCTCTTGCAGGGCCAATCTCCCCTCCTCCCCCTCCATCACCGTCCCCAGCCTACAGTCACCCGCTAAGAGACTCATTTCACATTAGATACCTTCCCTGACATAGGAGATGTAGGCGTTAAACAGGAATAGCCCCAGAACTGATCCCTGTGGGACCCCACTTATGACCTCCCTAGGAGATGAGACCTCCCCTCTGACCACTACCCGCTGAGTGCGACCTGAAAGTCAATTTCCAATCCACCTAACCATCAATGGGCCTACCTCTATACCCCCAGTTTCTTCCTTAGGCCAATGTGAGGGACCGAATCAAATGCCTTGCTGAAGTCCAGGAACAGTACATCCACTGGTCTCCCCCTGTCGAGTGCTGATGTCACCCACTCAAAGAACTCTACAAGGTTTGTTTGACACAATATACCTGGCACAAACCCATGCTGCCAGTCATCCAGGTAACCCATCTCCTCCAAGAAACCTCCCAGCCTTTGCTTAAGTATGCTCTCCATTACCTTCCCCAACACGAACGTCAAACTGACAGGTCTATAGTTTCCTGGCTCTTCTCTCGATCCCCCTTTATGGATGGGCACAACATGTGCCAACTTCCAATCCCTTGGCACCCTCCCTGTCTGGAGCGACAAGTTAAAGAGATCCGCCAATGGCGTAGCCAAAACATCCGCCAACTCCCTCAGTACTCTGGGATGAACAGCATCAGGCCCCGGAGATTTATCCTGTTTTAGGGACTGGAGGGCTTCCCAACCCCCCATTCAGCAGAACCAGTCTGATATCTCACCCCTGGCCTACCTCCCCCAGCGGCTTGTTCTTCAGCAGGTATCCCAATGCTCAGGTCTGCTGCGCCTTCTGTGTCCTACAACCCCTACCCCAATGGTACAGATAACTTAGGTACTACCCTCACTTTCATTTGGTGCGACACACCCTTAATGATCAGAGTCACTTGGGTGGTGGGATAGTATCGAGCATCCCCGTGGATGCAGATGACACCAGTACTTGGTCCCTTTGCACAGTGTTTTCCCAGCACTTCAACATCCACTAGGGTCTGTCTGCTTCCTGAATCAATGAGTCCCTTTACAGTCTTATCCCCCAACTTCACATCTGTTAAGTACTTGCCCCACTTTGACAAGGACAAATCTGCTCCAGCGCCACTCTCCTTATGACAGTTTCTTGCAATATGGCCTGGCTTATTACAATTATAGCAAATAACGTCTTTGGGCACAGATTTATTACCCCCACCAGAGTTTTTTTCAGGCTTGGAGTTTAAATGGGAAAAAGTGCATCTTGCATGGCTGTTACCTCGCTGCTGTGGCGTCTGTCTGGCCATTTGGTAGTCCTTGGCCAAAGAAACAGCCTTTTCCCCAATCTCTGGTCGGTGTTCCTTTACCCAAAGCTGCACATCTATAGGCAAGATGTTTATGAATTGCTCCATGGAAAATGTGTCGATCTGTGGGACTGTTTTGCTCTCTGGTTGGAGCCATTTTATCAGAAGTTCTCTGAGTCGGGTGAAGGCTTCTCAAGGATTGTCAACCATGTTGTACCTCAGAGATCAAAATCTCTGCCTGTAGGTCTCTCCAGAGATGTCATACCTTTTTAGGATTTCGCTTTTCACCAGGTCATAGTTTTCTGACTGTGCAGTGTCCATATTGTTGTAAGCAAGTTGGGCTTTCCCTGTCAGGTAGGGTATCAGTATGATTGTCCGTTGCTGCTTTGGCCATTGGCAGGCTGTGGCAACTCTTTCAAAATGTTGTGAGGTATGCCTAAATATCATCCGAGGGACACAACTTTGTAAATTTAATGGCTTTTAAGTTTCTTGTGTTTTGTTGCTCGTCTGGATCTGTGCCATATCCTCTGTCTTTGATAGCTTGCAAGGCATCCAGTCATCGCTGCTCCTGTCACTGCATCTCTTCTCTCCTCTGCTACTTCTGTCACTGCAACTCTTCTCTCCTCTGTGCTTCTAAACATTGAACCTCTTTCTCTCTGCGTTTCAGTCTCTTTTTGTTGTATAGCCCACCATTTGAAAAAGTCCATCATGCTTTTAGGTTCTGTCACTGCCTGTTCTTTTTCCATAACTTGTGTTGGATGTACAATCTCAGCTTGGACTTCTGTCTCTGCTAGTTTGGCTGCCATTCTCCTGGTAACCATTCCTGGACTTGCTGCTGCAGAATCCATACCTTTCTCTGTACTTCCCTGGTACTAGGTCCAGTACCCATGCACAAAACTCCTGTGTTAGGGTACGCACAGCGTAAGTCCCACTTAGGCTGACACCATCTGTCGTCGAGGCACAGGTCAGGAAGCACAGGAAAACCAGGAGCAGTTGTAGAATTCACCAAAAATATTTATTTACACTAGTAGTAACATAAAAAAATAAACTTGTTCGGTATAACTATTTAAAGGCAAAATAAAAGAGAGGACATCCATTAGAGTTTTCCTTCAATCTGTGTCCTTTTTTTCTCTTTTAAGCAATTGCAGCTCAGCTCTCTTATAAGTCCTTCCAACCCCCATTCTTAACAAGCATCCTGTTCTTGCAAGTTTCAGGCAGGTGCTGTAAGAACACAGTGTGCCGGAGCTGAGGCCCCTTCTCCACAGCTCTTCTGCAAAAGGCTTAAAAAATTGCACTCAGGTAACCTCTCAAGTTTTCAATAGCTTTCTGCAATCATCTCAAACCACAATTAAATACATTTCAAAAATTAACACTATATACTTTCTAAACAGAGAGATCCCAATAGCAGTTACATTTCCATATAAGGATTTACATATATGTTTATACTAGCAGCTATGCAAAGGAGGAAAAGACACAGCAAGTGAAAACTGAGAGACAGTGAGAGACAAACAATTGCGAGACTGTCGGGGTGATCAAATCCTAGGTCTCACAGGAAAATCTGGCTGCGCAACCAGAGAATAGACAGAAAAGGAACAGAATAGAACAGATCCCTGCATTCAAACTCTTTCCATAACAACTGGGACAGGGTCCTATTCAACCCTGTCACTGGGTCCTGTGTCCCGCTGGCCTCTAGGTACTCAGCAATTCTTTCTTTCAGAAGTGATTCCATCACTTTCCCTACCACTGAGATCAAACTAACAGGTCAGTAATGTCCAGACCTAGTGGCTGTAATGACGGAGGAGGATCTGGATGTAGTAGCCATAACCGAGACATGGCTCACAAGTAACCACAACTGGGAGGAGAACATACAAGGTTATGCACTATTCAGCAGGGCCAGAATAGGCAAGAAGAGAGACCGTATATGGCAAGGAGGACATCAAAACAACAGCAATACAGGACAAACATGAGGAGGCAGCAGAATTATGTCACCCTCAAGACAGGAAAGAGAACAGCGACTCGGGCAGGGGTGATCTACAGACCCCCAGTATGGGGAGGAAGTAGACAAGATATTGGTAGAGAGTATACATGAAATGACAGCAAAGGGGGAGGTTCTGCTGATAGGGGACTTTAACATTCTAGACGCGGACTGGTCCACCCCAACAGGGTCCTCGGCCAGGACCCAAGACATTGGGGACTCACTACAGGGGGTGGGCCTCAGACAACTGGTGCAGGAGACAACCAGGGAAGGGGTACTCCTGGAGCTGGTGTTGATCAATGGGGACAGAACAGAGGATCTCCACGTGGAGGAGCACCTGGGGACCAGTGACCACCACATGGTACAGTTCAAATTCAACACAGGGATACAGTCAAGCCATACAAAGGCAAAGATCTTAGATTTCAGGGAAGCTGACTTCTGCAAGATGGGAAAAAGTGTTAAACAAATCCTGGAACACAGAAAGGCAGGAGGGAGTGTGGGCAGTGGGCATATATTAAAGAAACCATTATTGGGGTCACAGAACAATGTGTTATGATGAGAAGCAAAAAGAAGAAGGAGGAGGAAACCACTTTGGTTCTCCAAGGCTGTGGCAGAAAAGGTAAGAGTGAAGAAGGTGGCCTTCAGAAAATACAAGGAGACACAAAGGGATGAAGATAGGGACGAGTACCAAAAGTGTTTGAGAGAGGCAGAAAAAGCTGTAAGGAGCACAAAAGCACAAACTGAAGAAAGATTAGCTCAATCAGTGAAGGCAGGGGATAAGGCATTCTACAAGTACATTAGTGAGGGTAGAAAGTCCTGGGGGAGGAAATTGCTAAGGCCAGAAGGGACAATGGAGACAGCACAGAGGGTGATCAGGATAAGGCGTCAATCCGAAATATTTATGCTCAGTCTTCACAGTGGAAGGGGAGGGACAGGGACATCTTAGACACTGAGGGGAGGGAGGGGACACCAGTCCTTTTACAGAGGAGAGGGTGCTGAAGGAGCTTACAAAGCTAAAAGTGGACAAATCTATGGGTCCAGATGGCATACACCCCAAGATCCTGAAGGAACTAAGGAGGGAGCCGGCAGCCCCACTGGCAGTCCTCTTCACTGATTCCCTAAATACAGGCAAGGTCCCAGAAGACTGGAGAAGGGCACATGTGGTCCCTCTGCACAACAGTGGCAACAAAGAGGAAGCAGGGAACTACAGGCCAGTAAGCCTCACATCAGTAGTGGGTAAGATCGTGGAGACACTCCATAAGGAACGGATTGTGGAACACCATCGACAGGGTGGAGACGGTGCAGAGAAGAGCGATTAAGATGGTGCAGGGTTTACAGCATAAGTCGTACAAGGAACGGTTGAAGGACCTCAGTATGTACATAGTGGAGGAGAGGAGGGAATGGGGGGATATGATTGAGACATTCAAGTACCTCAACGGTATAAATAAGATGAGAGGGGAAAACATCTTAGTCAAAAAAAAGAGTACTAGAACAAGGGGGCATGACATGAGATTGGAGGAGAGCCCTATAAGGGGAAATGGCATAAAATTCTATTTCATTGAGAAGGTGGCGGATGCATGGTATGGACTGCCCCAGGAAGTGGTGGGGGCATGCACTGTGGCAGGATTCAAACATGCATGGGATATGAATAAGGGAACCACAGTGATGGGAAGCAATAACTAAGAGAAGGAATAGCTAAGCCAATGACCAACTAGAGTCATAGGCCGCTATTACAGCATAGGGCAAATGGGTAGACTAGATGGGCCTGGCGGTCCTTTTCTGCCGACAACTTCTATGTTTCTATACTCCAACTGTGGGTGGACCAGGGAGCTATACAGTGGCAGGATTACCTCCCTCTTTCTGCTAGTGATCCCTCTCTGTAGGCAGCCCAGCATCCAATCTGCGTTACCCACAACTCTACTACATCCTACCAATGCCTTCATGTTATCCATCATTAACACCCCCCGGTCCCTTTTTTCTGATGTGCACTCTACTACCACCCCACCCACCCATCCTATACTCCATTCTCAGGTTCTAGGCCACTATGTGCATTACCTTGCACCTTTCCATGTTAAATTTCAGCATGCACGCCTTCAACCACCTCTAGGTTTTCCAGACCTTTCTTCTTGGCCCTTGGCCCCTCCTCAGTGTCCACTCTTCCAAAGATCTTGGTGTTGTTTGTGAAGAGGCATATTTTTCACCAGCCCGGTGGCACTAAGGGCTGAGGCACTGGATGTCTTACTTTGTGCTATGCCAGCGACCGGGATCGGGAACTACCTCGGGCATCGGACAGCTGGCACAACAGGAGGGAGGGAGCAGGACTGAGCAGCCGGAAGGCAGCTCTCCTCTCCTGGGGTGGTCGTCGCCCCCCCCCCGGTAGTTCCACTCCCACTGAGTGGAGGCCCTATTGAGTAGCATAGGCAGGAGGGGGCAGCAGAATAGCAGGAGGGTGCCCCGAGGCATGGTGTGCAGGTGCCTCACATGCATGCGCGCAAGTCTGGGGCACGGAGGATTGGGAGAGAAAAAAAAAAACAGGGAAAAAACTAATAAAAATAATAATAATAAAAAAAAAGAGACACATTTTTCCCTGAACCCCCTCCACTGTATCACCAATAAGTATGCTAAAGATAACTGATCCTAGAGCCAATCCCTTGTGCACCCACTTGAGACCTCCTTTACCCCCAGGAGTTATCCATTTAGGACTACTCCATGGGTCCTCCTCCTCAGCCAGTTTTCACCCGCCTTGTAATTTTGTCCCCTGTCCCCAAGTCACCCAACTTCTTTACCAACCTCATGTGTGGGATGGAGTCAGAAGCTTTGCTGAAATCTAGGTAAAAAAACATCAATTGCTTAACCCCTATCAATAGCCACTGTCATTCAAGCAAAGATTTCAGTCAGGTTCACCAAACACGACCTCCCACTGGTAAATCCATGCTGCCTGGAATCCTGCAGGCCACTGGTCTCCAGGAACTCACTATCCATTACTAATTAAGACTCCAGTAGTTTCCTTACTACATACATCAGATGGACTGGTCTATAGTTACCTGGTTCATCTCAGTTCCCACTTTTGTGTAACAGCACCACATTTACTGTTCTCCAATCCTCTGGCACTACCCCACCCCCCCTTCCAGAGAGCACTGAAAAGAACTGCCAGTAGTCCAGCCAGGACCTGACCCATCTCCCATCCAGGCCCATCGATTAACTTACCTTCAGCACCAGTAAGCCCTTCAACGCCCTCTCCTCTGTGATGGGCTCTGTGTTGGCACCTGCCAGTGATCCTCTGTTCCTGCTAAAGGCCAACAGCAAGCTCTTATCCACCATCGTGAACAATGAAGACAAGTAATCATTCAGCATGTTCGCTTTATCCACCATCCATCCTTCCCCCATCTTTAGCCGAGCCATGTCTTCCTTAGTTTTGCATTGTTCCCATTTATGATGAAAGAATGCCTTGTCACCTTCTTTGACCCCTCTGCTAGCCTGAAATCAGCCTCCACTTCTGCCTGCTTCATCACCCTCTTTGCTAGCTCATCATTTCCTGGTATGCCTCCTGTTTGACTTGATATGTATCAGTAAACCCCCTTCCTTTTTTCCTCCCTCACCACCTCTGCTGCCTCCTCATGGTTTCTTCTCCCTTTTGCCCTTCTCCACCATTCTTACACAGATACCTGCCACCTCCAGTATTCCCTTTTAATTAGGTCCCATTTGCTGGCTGCTACTACTGTTGCTGTCACCTCCCTCAACATCTCTCTCATCTTCTCACAATTAGCCCTTCTGAAATCCAGAACCTTTGTCCTGGAGCGGATCATATTGGTTTTTAGTTTAATCTTGACCCACATGGTTCTGTAGTCACTTGACCCCAATGGTTCGCATACTCAAACATCACCCACACTGTCCCAGCTAGTCAGGATCACATCCAGTATGGTCCCTTCCCTAGTGGGATCCATAACCCACTTGCTCAGAAATGCCTCCTGCACACTTTCAACCAGTGACTGGCTCTTTATGCTTACTGCTGCTGGGATGTAGAAGTCCACGACGGGCAAATTAAAATTCTCCAAATCAGTACCTCCCCGAGTTATCCTTTTGATCTCTTCTCCCAACTTGTTGTCTATGTTTTCCTTCAGTGCCAGAGGCCTGTAAACAGCTCTGACCCTTCCATGACAGGAACTTCAAGTCACAGAAGGTCGCTGGCTCAAAAGATGAGTTAGTGAAAGATTCAAGTTCTCCATTATTACCAAATTATTATCACTGAGAAGGACTCTACTAACTCCAAGAACTTGCAGAGGTTCTTTTTAAAGAATCCTCTTCATCCAGAGTAAAATTCAAAGTCTCCTGGATCTACCTGGTCACCGTCATTTGACAGCGATCTGGGCTTGTAGAAGATCGTGTCTTCGCTGCCAGAGGACACTGTGGATCCAGTCAACTTTTCCCTTTAAAAAGAAGGAAACGCTCCTCTTCCTAACCACAGTCTGCCTAGAGAAAGTCTGGGTTGTACCCCTCCTCAAAAGGAAGGGGATCAGACAGACAGTCTACAGGCAGCATTGATGGCAGCGGTGTCACAGGAGGCACCAACTCCGCTTAAGACAATGACGCCTTTAGTCTCCTTATCACGTCAGAGAACACAAGCAATACAACGCTGGTGACCAATGTCACTACACCCCTTACTGCAGACAACACCACAGTCTCAAACATCACTGTCATAGTGCAAGATGAGGCTGGAGTACCTTGCTATTTGGATCGGAGCCTGCTCCAAGTCTTGGTTCAGTCATTACATGAGTTGAATCAGACTGCTTTGCTGTAGAGTCGGCTTTTGAGACTTTATCTTCCTGTATGGGTAGTGGGGATTTAAAACACTGCCAATCCACTCAAAGTCACTGACACACTGATGACGAACACTCTGCCTCCCACTGACTTTAGTGGATCTCTGTTAATGACAAAGACTCTGACCGAGACACAGGTTTTGCAAGTGACTACAGTGTCAACCTCTTCAGTGATTTTGGCAGCGCAGCCATCTCCATCTGCAATTTCGGTGTCAGCAGCACTTTGAGAAAGGTACTGGATGCTGCAGGGTCTTTACCAATTTTCTGTGTTTCAAACAAAATACTCTCAATGGCAGGGAACAAAAAATACTGATGTGGATGAGGCCCACCCATATTATATACAGGGAGAAAATATACGTAAAAAAGATTAACAAATCACTCAATATTAAAATTGAATGCCTTAACAATATTCAAAAACTTTGAAAAAGTTACTTACCAAGAAAAACATCCACATTTGGGTCATACCCCTCCAGTCCTTTCTTCTCCAGAAATGGTTTCAAGTGCAGTTTATGTAGGACATCCTCTGGCAAAGCATCATGATCTTGATCTATGACTTCTGATCTTCTGACCTCACTGCAAACATACTCGGACAGGGCCTGCTTAAAAGATATCCTGTCGTGACTGGATGATGCATAAGGTGCTGATGGCCAATTAACTCTCAACTGCTGCAGGACACTCCTTAACTCATCACTGATGGCGGTGGGTGTCAGGAGAACCTTAAATCTGAAAGAATAAAAAAATGCAGTGCTGGATCAACCCTGTATGATAAACTTTTTTTTTTTGGCCCCACCATAGCCACAAGCAGGTCACTCCTTTCAGCACGCCAATACCCCTTCACCTGACTTGACATGCCCCAAGATACTCCATTTCATACTTCCAGCACCTCCACTGGCAGAGGCCTCACAATTATCTCAGTGTAGTCCACCCGCAGCTACCACCAGGGAGAAGCAGTGTTCTTTGGTTTGACAGAGGCTACGTAAGGGGAACCAGGGTGTCATAAGCCCTACAACCGGAGGAGGAGGGACTTTTTTCTACCACGCCCCTCTCCTGCAGTGTGCTGTGCTCTACCTCTGGCAACAGATTTTTCTACCACGCCCCTCGCTTGCAGTGTGCTGTGCACTACCTCTGTCAACAGGTTCTGTTAATTACTTCCAGATGTTCAGATACCAGCAAAAATATAAGGAGTAAAGTTTGGGCGCTGATATACAATGAGCTTGTGTTTCCATCGAGGGGTTGAAATACCAGCATATGGACCCTGAGAGCGAAGCTCAAGAGGTCCACGCTGGTATCTCAACCCCAAGATGGGAATCTTGGGCTAGTCATATATCAGCGCCCATACTTTATTTTTATTGTATATGGTTGTCCCTGAATTTAAAAAAAAAAGTTATTTTTCTGACGGGTTTGAGGTTAACAAGGTTTAGTACCTTATTTTCGTGGTCCCTGTTGTTTTGGGCAGCACTGTGTGCTGCGAAGTTCATCGGTGCTGTTGTGTCTCGCCCCTGACCCTCCAAACATTAGTGGCAGCACTTGATTAAGAAAAAAAAAACACAAAAGAGAAAAAACTTTCAAATGATGACAGTTTGGAAACTTGGAGCCGAGTACAGCGCTCTTTGTCCAAACGGTCTTGCTGAAGCATTCACTAAGCAGCACCGCCAGGTTTGCTGCGTTGAACAGTGCTGTTTGCTAATCAGGTGGCGAGGAGCACAGCGCTTAATGAATATTAATGACGGAATGCGCACAAAGTTTTAGAACGTGCACAACTTTTAGAACATGCACAATAACTTTCAGAATGTGCACAACAATTTTTAAGTAGCCACCGAATTCCATATATAAATCAGACTAAACCATTTACTATAAATTCATTCAAGGCAGCTTATGAGTAATGCCTATTTCATTAACTTGGGTTCTGATTGTGATAACTTACTAATCTGTCCACTTGCCTGGCCCACTGGCATAGTGGTAGTGTTGCTGCTTTCGAAGCCGGCACCACGGGTTCAGGGACGAACCTAGTGGCATCAACGGCTAGCCTGGAGGAGGAGGAGGACTGAATGCCCCATCAAACACTCTCCTTCTCTGAGAAGGAAAGATTCCAGCTCCACTGCAATAGTGACCCCAGTTGGGAACACGGTTGGAGCAGCAGATGGGATGGATGACACGGACTGCATCACAGCGCATGCACACTATGTGTCTGCGTGCTCTCCATGATACACTGAATGCCAGTGTCCAGGGAAGGAGCAAAGATGGAAAATCCCAGCAGACTACAGTATAATACTATCGCCCCTCAGGCCCTGCCGGCCCAACTAGCCACTCCCTTATATTAGATGGACAAGATGGGGACTGTACAATACCCTGACAGAACCCACCGCAGAAGCTGCGTCATGGACTCTCTTGGAGGCAAGAAGTAAGAGCTGGAGAAGGTAAGGACCTGGGCAGGGAGGAGTTAAGCAGAGTGGGGCTGCACCAGTGTGTGGAGGGGCTGTGGGATAATAAATGAACCAGACACCAAACTTCAGGTTCAACACACAATCTCTGTGTGATGTTTATTCAAAATACAAGAAATAACCTTCTGCAATGGCATATTTCTTCTTCAGTACATTAGTTTGGAGCAACAGACTATGAATGTCTTCTCCACACTTAACCAGCACCTACTGACACTGCTCTCTGATCTAACTTACCAGCTGAGATGCAACCGCCACCCCATGCGGGCCCTGTTTGCTTGGGTAGTGGGGGCCCAAAAACAAAACAAAAAACAAAACAAGCTATAGACAAAGAACCTCAATGCAGAATCACTGAAAGAAAGGTTACCCCAAAGGGCACTGGCAACAAATCAAGTTTCAAAGAAATACATCACCACATCTACTTCCATAATGCAAAACATCATGGGGTATATACAAATCACCATGACATTTAGACTTGTTCACTTTATAGCCATTTACATGCATTTTAAACAGCTTAACTAACTTAATTTCTGTAATAGTCACCTAGTACTTTTTACCATTATCAAAAACACCTAGTGCCATGGTATTTTCAACATTTACAGGTTTCATAAACATAAGGTATATACATCAAGGTATTTTACGACATAGTGCTATTACATACCAAATCCAACAATAAACAACCTGATTTGCATACACTTGGAGGTCACCACAATAACCTCCCTGTACGAGGACCTGAGAGAGAGAAAGGGAAAATTAAAGAGGACACCACAGCATAGTCAAAAAAGGGGAGGAAGGTGGCCAACCTTATGGACTAGAAACAGTAAAGGACAGAATAGTCTAAGAAATAGAAGAACTGTTGCAACAGATTTAAGAAAAGGTCGGTCCTCAAGAGTGGCAGGAGCTCCCTGTCACATATCCCCCACCTTAAGAGGGAAGCAGTTATTGCAGACTGCTTACCACCTTCCTGTCCCAGGAAGGGATGAAGCTTCCACCCATCCGTCTTCAGAAGTTCTGTCTTTGGGTCCCTATTAACGATAAACATTCCATTTTAAACATATCGGATATTATCATTCTTTACCCTGAGGCATTAACACATTTCTCAACAGAGACTAACGGTACCTTCCCTGAACTATCTCCTTTTCGGGAACGTACGTCATATTTCTTAGCCAAAAAATCTGGATGGCTGTAAAGTCCAGTACCACAGAAACAATTTCTCTTGGATGAGTAATTACCTGCTCCAATCCCACCAGATATGTCAGTTTTAAGCAAGGGCCCAGTCCTAGGTTCAACCACTCTACATAAACCCACTATGTCTCTTGATTCATTCATTTGCTACAGATATAGACACCTGATGGCAAACACGCTAGGTGTTACCCCAACACAGGTTCCAATCTATTTTCCACCCACCTTCTCATTTGTAGGTTTTTCATTAAAAAACAAACAAAAAAAAAAAAAAAACACATGTACCACCTCCTTGATCTTAACATACTGTAACATTTTAGAAACATTAGCATCTTTAGCCTGTAGTATACCCCAGTCAATACTGTTAACAGATTTAGCTGCATTAATACAAGAAAAAGTCCCTTCAGCCTCATAGGCTAATTCTTGCTTGCTTGGAGTCTTCAACCCCAGCACAATATTAGCAGGCACAGTCTTACCTGGGGTCTCACATTCAAGTTCCATACTTGCATGCATTTCCGACCTCCAACAGGTAACATCCTGGGAACACAGGAAACAAAGGAATATCCTGCTCAGTCAGGGGGTCCTCCTCAAACTGAGCCCATGAAAAGTCCTCCTCTGACTCTTTATCCAAACTCTCCAGCAGGAACCTCTTGAGTACCTGGCACCAGTATTCAGCCTCTCTACATAGTCGGTCTGCCACCAGCCATTGCCCACTCATCCAGTGGATCATCCTCATCAGAGTCTCCACCTTCGGGGTGTTGTCTTTGCACCTCTGATCTGCCATGACCCCGCGGTAGTTCTTCATCCCTTTGCATCTCTTCATTGTCTTCAGGCTTGGCCTTCCTCCAAGCTCCCAGGTCCAGCCCAGGCAGCAGCTTCTCTCCGTCTGTCAACCATAGTTCTGGGCAGAACTCCACAGATTTTCTTCTCCGGGTTCTCCTCTGGCAACTCCTGGTGCATCGGTCCACCTGGGATATCTGGGCGATATCCACCAGAAAACGTCCCTCTTTGGCCAGTCCAGATGCTTCCAGGAAGTTATCCCACTGCTAACACCAAGTCTATGGAGGGGTTGTGGGATAACAGATGAACCAGACACTGAACTTCAGGTTCAACACACAATCTCTGTGTGATTTTATTCAAAATACACGAAATAACTTTCTGCAATGGCATATTTCTTCTTCAGTACATCAGTTTGCAGCAACAGACTATGAATGTCCTTTCTCTGCACTTAGCCAGCACCTACTGACACTGATCTCTGATCTAACTTACCAGCTGAGATGCACCCTCCACCCCATGCGGGCCCCGTTTGCTTGGGTAGTGGGGGCCCAAAAAAAAAAACAAAAAACAAAACAAGCTATAGACAAAGAAACTCATTGCAGAATCACTGAAAGAAATGTTACCCCAAAGGGCACTGGCAACAAATCAAGTTTCAAAGAAATACAACATCATACATACTTCCATGATGCAAAGCATCATGGGATATATGCAAATCACCATGGTATTTAGACTTGTTCAGTTTACAGCAATTTACATGCATTTTAAAAAGCACAACTAACTTAATTTCTGTAATAGTCATCTAGTACTTTTTACCATTATCAAAAACACCTAGTGCCATGGTATTTTCAATATTTACAGGTTTCATAAACATAAAGTATATACATAAAGGTATTTTATGACATAGTGCTATTACATACTAAATTCAACAACAATAAACAACCTGTTTTACATACACTTGGAGGTCAACACAATAACCTCACCTCCCTGTACGAGGACCTGAGAGGGAAAAGGAAAATTAAAGAGGACACCATAGCATAGTCAAGAAAGCGAAGGGGGTGCCCTCAGGTGGCCAACCTTATGGACTAGAAATAGTAAAGGATAGAATAGACTAAGAAATAGAAGAACTGCTGCAACAGATTTAAGAAAAGGTCGGTCCTCAAGAGTGGCAGGAGCTCCCTGTCATATGGTGATGTGAGCTAAACAATATGGGGAAAAAAATCTATCTGCTCAATCTCTGCAAACAATAAAACACTTTTTGTACCCTGTTGTACCAAGGGAGCCCAAGACAATGGGAGACTGTACATTATCTGTAGTCGATGTAAGAGCAGGGAAGAAAGGAGGAGCGATAGCATTATACATCAGAGGTCAACTACAGGTTCTTGAAATAAATTGCCTAAATGCAGACAAAATCAAAACACTCTGGCCAAGAGTATCAAATGAAAGGAAAGACAAGTTGTGACTGGGTTTTGTGACTAAATAGCAGATTAGAGCAATAACCGGACCTAAAATTATACCAAGAGATTAGGAAAGCACCGGTAATGAAAAACATGCTATTATTGGGGTACTTCTACAACCCAGTTATAGAATGTAAGCATGGCCAAGTCCAGGTGTAGTAAGTAATGTATGGATCTTATTGATAGTGTTTCAAGGTAACCACCTGAAAATCGAGCAACATTAGACCAGATTCTTAGCAACAAGGAGGACCTGGTCATAGAAGATGAGGTATGCTGCTCCCTCGACTATCAATCACCCTTGCTAGCTGCCTGCTTCTTCTCCTGTACTAATCATCCTCCACGTTATTTCACTCAGTTATCAACCCTCAGTATCCACCATCTGTCACAGTCACAGTGGCACATTATCATTTCCCCTTAGGTTACTACAACCCAGGTGTGAATAAACCATTAACATATTATTCTTACCATCCTGTGTTGAGGCAGGCAATCAGTAAACATCTTGCTGTCACAGAGACTAAAAACAATAAGGTGGAAGAAAGGTACAAATTTCCAAATTCACCTAAATGGAGTACTAGCTACAACATTCTTCTGTGAATGGTAGGGTAGATTTTTCCTTGCACACATGCTTTAATTCTGAATTAAATTTGATTCAGATATCAAATATCTGAAGATCTGGGATATCTCTGCTTATTATAAACCTGAATGTGCTTTTGAGGGAGTTGGTTATAGTCATCCCTCACTTCACAATCCATCATCTAGAAGTTCATGTACCGACACTACGATAAAAATTCTTGTACTGTTCCTGGAAACAAGCTGGTAAAACAAGTAAAATGTACCTGACATTTCTTTATTTAGTGTTTTTTGATCAGGTAGGTGCATTAAACAAGAAAATCCCTATTTTCAGGCACAACCCATGAGGTTAAAAAAAGGCAACTGAAATTACAAAAAGCAGCAATGCCATAGAATAACAAAAGAGCAGAACAACAACAAAACACACAGTCTGTGTCCTGTAACACAGTCAGTCACACTGAGCAGGGAAGGATCAACAAAGTACAGAATAAAGCAACAATGAGAAACAGTGCAAAAACATGATTTACCCTCAAATAAAATCATTGCAGCCAATGGAAAATTAAGGTGCATCACAGACTACTGTATGGTGTACAGAAATGATATTGGTAAAATGTCACAGTTTTGATATGTTATTTTAACATTATTATACATACAGTAAACATTAAAAAAAACATAATCTCATATACAGACTACATTTGACCCTAATGTCTCTCAGCATCCCTATGCATGTAGTATAATGAAGACCTAAAAAGTATGTGGAGGAGTTAGGCTAGACGCTTGGCTGTGACTGATGGACCACTTTTCTATCTCCTTATTTCCTAGCAACAGTTAATGCTTTTCTCTTTGCTCTTCTTCTTTTTCACCCCTACCCTAAGTTTGCCACCCAGTGTAGCTCTTTACTGTCCCTACTAAACTTCCTACTAGTTCTCTCTTTTCATTCTTTTTCCATTTCCATCCATTCGGTCCCTGGAATGATGCCAAACACCGGGAGGGGTGTTGTGTAAAGTGCATAAGTGCATTTTGTGTACAAAAAGCATGAAGATTATTTTAAATAGGGATGAATAGAGTTAATAAAGCCTTTTAAAAGAAAAAGGATTCAGAAGTCACATAAAACAATAATAATGGCACGATTAGTACAGTTATAAGAAATCCTTAAGGTATTTTCATAAATTCACACTATAGACCTGTTACTGCATACGGTTCTATGTATGAGAATGTGGTATACTTTATGAAAGTGCTTAGACACTGTGGATCAGAGATATAGAGAGTCAGTATCTGTGGAGATATACACTGTACCTTTAACTGAACCAGGAACTCCCCTGAAACAAAACACCCCCCCTTTTTTTTTTACATGCTTATTTATCCTCCTGTGGCCACCTCTCTACCCCAGCTGTTCTTTTTGCATCCCATCAGCTGGGATCTGGCCGCCGTCCATCTCGCCCAGGAACGCTGGCACCCCTACACCCCCTGCGACTTACCGCCCCCCCCGCAGCGGGGTGGCAGGCAGCCCCCTAACTCCCCACCCAGATGGATCCAGCTCAGGTGCCAGCATCCTGACAAACACTCGCGGACGGCCATCAAGCCGTAGGAGGCGCCACTTTTCCCCTGTTCAGAGATTCCCCGAGTCAGTGGGTGTGCAATGACGCCAGCAGTCATGAGCATGCACACGTCTGCATGCGCCCCCATCCAGGCGTCTGCCCACCGACTCCTCCCCTAGGTACAGGGTGCATCTGCCACCTCCCAGTCTCCGCCAGGGGGCAGTCGGGCACTGACCGTCGTGGACCCCCCTCCTCGGAGATGGAGAGCAGTCCTTCAGACGCTCAATCCATCTCTTCCCCTGCCAGCCCCCGGCACCCCGGGCTCACTCCCGAACCCAGGTCGCCGGCATGGTGCGAGGTGCTGCGACCAGTGCCTCTGCCCTCAGCGCCACCGGGCCGCCCCCCCCCCCCCAGTTTTTAAACATGTTCAGACATGAAACAGCATGTCCAGACTTGTAAATAGAAAAGGGCTCAGTCAGGTGACCCCACCAAAAGATATAAAAACCTCTTCACTGAGTTCATTTCAGTCAGTCCAGTGGGGCTCAGCCCTGAAAGAGGAGAAGAGAGGATCTGCTGCTACTTCAGACAAGCTGTTGAATGCAGATGAGAAGGGTCTTAGTAGTTCTAAGATCCAGGACTGCATTATGGGAGAAACTACTGATGTTAAGCAATGATTTTCTTTGCAATTTCTTTATTTTTATGTATTATTTTTTGAACTTTTGAAAAATAAATATCATACCATGGTGTGTTTGAAACCTGTAAATTTGCCTCATCTGAAGTTTATTCCCACACGCTGTGACACAGTAATAGACTTTGTCTGAATGTAATGTTCATTCATACACTATAAAATAGCAATCCTTGATTATTATTGAATTTATTTCTAGTGATCCGTAATGCACGTCTCTATATTTATTTTTTTTATTTATTGTAAGCATCGGAATTACAACCCTTTGAATCAGGGACTCGTTTCCAAAGGCTCCACATCATAATTACAGAAAGTACAAGCAAGTGTACATGAGCACAGTTACATACAGATGCAATACAAGGAACTAATATACAAGGTACAATTTACAATATGAGCACAGCAGGACACAGTCAGAAATTATATACTGGGCACCTACAATAATTCTATGCAGGTGAAAATGCGGACTTATACATTGAGGTAGCTAAGGTAATTAGTCTAATCTAACCATCCGTGTTCTGGAATTGAGCTAATTAAAGGCAGTCTGGATAGACTTTGTCACCCGGAGAGGACCAAGTACAGTGGTGTAGCTTTGGTGATTATGCAAGTTGAGCCGGCTTGATCCAAGAATAGACTAAACAGACTGGGTAATGCTGGCTAGATCGCCATTGTCATTGGCTTGGGCCTAGAGCAGACGGTAGCAAGAAGGAGGAAGGCCCTGCGGGGCTGGGAATTCACCTCAAGGTACATGTGCATGAGAGAGTGGAGAAGATGTGGTTCCTGAGGGCCTCTTTAAACTGTCCTAACTTAGGAAAACTGGTTATTGAGGTAGGTAGGGAGCTGAACCTTGTTGGGCCCCTACAGCGGAAGGTCCTTTGGGCTAGGGAGGTTCTGACCCTTGGGACTACAAGAGAGGACTTGGAGGCACTGCGATTGTGGACTGAGGGGGTGGCTGGGTGAACAGCAGAGGCAACTCCTGGGGGGGTAAGACCGAGGAGTATTTTTTGGCCATGAGGCAGGACTAGTATTTGAGCCTCTCTTCAAAATTAAGCACATTTGCAAAGAAATAAAGTGCATAGGTGTGGGTGCGCCAATCAGCACCAGTCAAGAGCCTACAGGCCTTATTAATGGACAATTTAATTTTTCTGAGAGCGGTACTTTCAGCTGCACCGTAGACGAGCAGGCCATAGTCGACTAAGGAAAGGCCCAATGAGGGTGATGGCCAGTCTAAGCGCTTTGGGCAGAAGACAGTCTTTGTGCCGATAGAGGAGGCCAATATGTGTGCTGGTGGCAGTTGAGGGGGCACTGATGTGGGAGTGGAATGTGAGGGCAGAGTCAAAGTGGATGCCCAGGATTTATAGGAGGATACTTGTTCCAGGGGATGGAGAGAGCTAGAGAGGACCTGCGGGGGAGGGGGGTCTTTAAGTTTGTTTTGGTGGGCAAAGAGCATGGACTTGTTTTTATAAGGTTTATGACCAGTCTTCTGTCCGTGAACCAGCTCTCAGCCTGATTGAAAGTGTTGGAGGGAAGACTGGAGGATGGTGGGGCTTGGGAATGAGGCAAAGAGGACCGCGTCGTTGGCATAGAGAAGAACCTTACCAGGGCAGGAGCTGGGTAGGGAGCCGAGATAAAGGCTGACAAGAAGAGGTCCATGAATGGAGCCCTGTGGGACTTCAGAGTAGACAGGGTGGCTGCTGGAGAAGGTGCTCTTTATTATGATGCATTGGGACCTGGAAGTTAGGTAGCTGGTGAACCAGGCAATGTAGGAGGGTATCCAGCAGGAGTGAGTGGTTGACCGTGTCAAAGGCCTTTGACAAGTCGATGAAGATGGCGTCTGCTAGGTGACCTTTGTCAAGGGCAGAATGGAGGAGAGCAGAAGTTGTGCTACGGCCCACCTGAAGCCATGCTGCTCCTGGCAGAGTAAGTCATAGGCGGCAAGGTAGTCGGTAAGTTGGTCTGCCACTATTTTTTCCACGGCTTTAGAAATAGGGGGGAAATGGAAATTGGTCAATAATTACTAGGGGAGGAACTACCACTTTTTAGAATGGGAGTAATGACTGCTGTTTTCCAGGCTTGGGGAAATTGGCCAAGGCATAGGAAGTGATTGAGCAGGTCTGTGAGTGGTGGTAGGACTGCATCAAGGGCCAGGTGAAGAAGCGTTAGGTCAAGCGGGTTGTTACTGGGGCTGGTGCCATTCAGGGCTTTAATCAGGTACAGCCGGGCTTCCTGCAGAGGGATGGTGCGAAGGCAGAAGGGGGGGTGGGGTCGAGGGAAGGTGGGTAGCAGGGAGACAGCTATCGTGTCAAAGAAGTTGCTGGGTAGAACTGTGCTGAGGTCAGGGAAAGCTGCATTGAGGCAGTCAGCGATGCACTGAGGGTCTGTGGAGATAGTGCCGTTGATGTTAAGTTGAGATGGTGGGGGGGGGGGTACAAGACTTCCCATTTAGTTCTTTAATGCTATCCTAGAAATTACAGGGACAGGCCCCCAGGAGGAGGCAAGTGTTGATCTAGAGTGGTGAGCCTTGGTCTTACGAATGGCCCAGGTGCATTTGTTGCGCTCGGCTTGTTGTATCTTTGTACTGTAAACTTTTCATAAATCGATCCACAAAAAATAAATAAAAATAACCAATAGTTTTTTTTTTTCTAGACCTTAATTATCTGACAATTTTTTCTTTCACCAAACCCGGTGGATAAACAAGAGGGTACTATACCAGATATAATTAAAGTACATTTCCGATATAAGGGAGCCACTCACATATTGTGGTAGCTGCCCTCAGTGGTATTTATTTTAGCTAGGTTTTAACCATTAATAGTATCCCATATCTTAGTTACAGCGCTCTTAACTTTTTAATTTGCTTAGTAGCCTGATTCTTTCCAAGTGCCCTGGTGATGCTGACACATCCCCCACGTTCAAGCACATAATGACGTGTGACCAGGGAGAGCGCTGGGGCACGCCCCACTGAAATGAATGGGGCTCGATTTCTCTTTCATTTTTAAGCTAAAAAATTTCAACTTAGAAATAAACGAAGGTCAATGATCAACTAACAAGGGCCTTGATAGTCGATCAGTGACCTTCACTAATCTCTAAGTGGCCATTCTTGAGCTTAAAAACAAAAGAGAAATCAAGCCCCATTCATTTCAATGGCGCACACCCCCGCACTCTCCCTGGTCAAACGGCATTATCTCCTTGAGCACTGGGGGGGGTGGTGTCAGCATCACCAGGGCACTTGGAAAGGACCGGGCTACCAGGCAAAATAAAAAGTTACAAGCAATATAACTAAGGTATGAGATACTATCGATAGTTAAAACTTGGCTAAAATAACTATCGCTGAGGGCACCTACCACAATATGTGAGTGGTAGCTGCTCTCGTCTAGGTCAGAAAATCTCTTTATGGAAAAAAGGAGGCCTACGAGAGGTACAAACTGCATGACATGTGAAAACAGGCAGCTTTCCATACCCAAACTACAAGGAAGAAAAACAAACAGTACCAGACTAGATAGCACTGGAAGTCATATTTACTAACATGTTTTCCAGATATGTGGATGAGAAAAAAAGTGAAACACAGAAACCTGTTGGATTTCTGAAGAATCGAGAAAACAGTGACATAGTAACAAAGGACTAGATTGCAGACTACCTAAATAATGTTTTTTTTTCTCTCACGTCAATATGCAGAGGAAGAGGATGGGACAGCAATAGATGTTTGATAGTGAAATGTCATTCAAAGGAGCACAGGAAAATGCACTACAGGACATACAAGCCAAAGGGGTTGAGAGAATGCTTAAGCCAGGTAACACAAGGAAGGCAATGTGCCCAGATGGAATGCACCCAATAATCCTAAGGGGGTTGGCCAAAGAACTCTCTGTCCCACTGGCAATATTTATTACAAAATGGACTTTAAAATATACTGAATCGCCACACCAGCGACCCAGGTTCGGGAATGACCTCAGGTCGTTGGGCTGCCGGCATGGAGGGGGGGGGAGCAGGATCGACAGTCTAACAGCAGCTCTCCTCTCCTGGGGTGTTCGCCACCCCCCTTCCCTGTAGTTCCGCTGCCACCGGGTGGAGGTCCTGTAGCATCGCAGGCGGGAGGGGGCAGCAAGTCCGGAGGGCATCTCGGAATGCGTGCACGTCCAGGACTGGGGGCAGGTGAAAAAGGGGAAAAAAACAAAACAGAAAAAAATAAATATACTAAATCTGACTAGCTGCTAGGGGTACATTAACTTAAGTTAGAGCCCTGTAAAAAACAAGTATCATGTGTGCCAAACCCATCACTGGTATCATGGTGCCAGTTAGAATTTTCAAACTCGATGAGCCGCCATATTTTTTACCTCACTTAGCAGGCGAGTTATCAGTCATGGGATTGGCACACCTGCCATTTTTATTTTCAGGGCTCTAGCTTACTAAAACTAGAAACATATTAGAAAAGCAAAAGGAAGCCGTCAGTGTGATCGGCTTCACGTAACCAGTGATCGACACTGTGGTTTTCAAAAGGGCAGTCACGTGCATGTTCATACCTTATCTCACAAGTGTAGCCTTCCCTCGCTGTTTGCCATACATGCTCAAACACAGCAAAGTAACCAAAGCCACATCTCTGAACTGCTCACTATTCCTTCTGCACAAAAACCTTCTACTAATGAAAGCAACTCTCCAGGAGTTGAGTGCCGTGCGCATGCTGCACAGTCCACCTCGCTGACACATTCAAGCCGTTAGTGCTCTGTTCCTTCCCGCACAATCACCGCTAGTCATTCAGAAATGAACCCTTTCATTTCTGCAGTTCCAACAGTACTTTGAGCTTTTTTTTTTTTTTTTTTTATATCTTACACTGTGATTGATCATTGATGCCACTACAACGATTCAGCTTGGGTCTTCCTCTCTGCTCCTGATGGCTGCCTGACTGTGACCTGCCTCATCACGAGCAGCGTGTCATATGTCTATTCACGGACCACAGCAGCTCCTCACTACGGTCCTGGCTTCCAACTACAAACTGCAACGGTTTCCTCCAGTGTCATCACTCTTACCCCACTACCACATCCCCTCTTAAGATAAAACAAAAAACAAGGAGAGAATGAGACAGAAAAACAAGAGAACCAGGCAGAAAATCTAAAGGTACACACAAAGAAAGGACCTATCAAGCACATAAAGGTACATAAAAAAAAGTGTATTTAAAAACAAAAGTGCCCTCTACTGGCAGCTGTATCAGCAGCTGAGGGACTACTTTACAATAACATATAGTCTATTAATTTATACTACTTTTCTAAGTAAATTTGTGGCATTTTTAAATTATTTTATACATAAATGTCACAAATAGCCTATTTTCTAAGCGAAATAATACCCTCCACAGTGGGTGGTATGGGCAATAACAGATCTTCCAGGGGCTATAAGGCCCTCTGCCTGCAGCGCTGGGCCTCATTACACTCCAGGTGGTCGGGTATTGCTCAATACTGCCCACCCTGGAGGGTATTATTGCTTGCATGAATCAGTCAGATCTACAGATGTAGCGGAGGATTTGAGCATGGTACCAATATTCAAATGGTCTCTAAAGCTGAGCCATGGAGCTACAGTTCAGCAAGTTTAACAGTGATATAATGGAGGCTACTGGAAACAAATCAATAAGATATGGAACTGTGATACAATAAACTGAGGGGCTGGGAGGAAGGATATACAAACCTAGAAACTATGTTGGAAATGGGCGCACACGACATGTAAATGTGCACGGTAACCTCATTAAAAGTGATTCATAGCTGGTTCCGTGGCGCTGAGTGAAGGGGTTCACTCAGTACGCTGGTGACCCGGGTTTGCACCCTGAGCCCGGGTACCAGGAGCGGAGACCACTAGGGAGGAGTTTCACAAGCGTCAACTGAATGCTTCCTTTCCTAGGGGGTGGGACAAGCCCTGGCTCCTGTAGGTGGATTGGTGGACGAGCTTGGACAGCGTTTCGCCTCGATTGTTCCTCCTGCAAGTCCCCACCTCAGGATGCTGTCCTTACGGCTAGAACATGGGGCAGGACAAAAAAAGCAGAAAAACAGGCTCCCTGCTGACTGAATGACGAGCGCCCAGCCTGCACCATCACAAAACCCCGGACTAGCCTGGATTGACCCTGCGGTAGCTTACCGGGATACGGAGTTTGCCTGAAGACACTTCCCCTTGGAGGAGAGCAACCCTCCCGAAACAGGGAAATGTCGGGTTACCCGAGGTAAGGCTGCAATTAAAGGATCTGGAGAATGGTGGTGCGGGGCCGAGGTGGAGGTGTGGTGGGCCTTGGTGCTCCGAAGGAGTGGCTGGCAGGGGTGCCATGGGGAAGGAGGATAAATAGATAATACAAAACAAAAAGTGATTCACAGTTGGCAGCACATGCCCAAATCCCTGCAGGATCTAGGGAGGGAGAGGGGGTGGAGCGTAATCACTCAAGATTCTGGTGCTGCAGGCAACCAGATACATGTATCAATAATTTTTTCCATTTCAATGTTTTCAATTTTTATTTATGGGAAAGAGCCACTGTGCAAAAGCTCCTTTACAATGTGTCAAGGTACAGGTCAGGAAGCATAGGAAGATCAGAAGCAGGTATAAAATTTGCATTCTTCCAATAAAAGTAAAATAAAAATATTCAATATAACTATTTAAAAGGGAAGCACAAACAGAGAAAACAAAGTCCTTCATCTGAGGGTATCTCTAATTCCAAGTTTCAGTTTCTCAGTCTCTCTCTAGCAAAAGTGTTGCTACTCTTTTTTATAAGTCTTTGCCTGGGAACTCGTTAAGAGAACACTCCGTTTCTCAGAAAATGTTCTTGTCGGTTTCCTTCCTTGCAGATGCAACAAAACAATACATGGTGTCCCAGAACTGACCTCTTGTTGACAACTCTGCAAAAGAGTTTGTGCTACATGTCAAGGTTAGCCTCCTAAATTAAAAATAGCTTTCTGCAATCATTTCAACAGTATAACTACATACAGTTTCAAACTAAGGGATCCCAGTATCACTTACAATTTCACACAAAAATTCAAATATATTTTTATAAACGCAAATACAAAGGGGGAAAGAAAAGATAGAAACAGCAAGTGAAGGCAGAGAGACAGCAAAAGGCAGAGAATCGCGAGAGCATCAGAGTGATCAGTTCCTAGGTCTCACAAGAACATTTGGTTGGCCAACTAGACAGACCAGAGACAGAAAAAGAGCGGACAGAACAGATCCTTGCATGTTAACTCTTTCTGCGTAACAAATGGGATGGGTCTTATTCAACCCTGTCACATACACCCCCTCTCTAAAAGGAAACCTGTTTTAAAAACAGGTTTCTTAAACTTTCTATTAATACTCTTCTAACATTAGCTTATAACCTTTACAGTTCAGTGCACATGCAGTATAGCAAACAGTGAAGTTTAAACTCAAACATTTATTTTCAACCTTCTGAATTCTCAATTCCTGATCCATAACTTGTCAGAAAATCAACACTGCCATTCTCTTTTCCAGATTTGTGTATCACCTTGAATTTAAATGGCTGTAGTGCCAGTTACCACCTTGTGATTCTGGAATTTTTATCTTTCATTTGGCTAAGCCAACAGAAATGATTATGATCAGTTAGAAGTACAGTCAGCTCCTAGCAAATAAAACTTAAGGGACTCCATGGCCCACTTTGCCGCAAGCCATTCCTTTTCAATGGTGGAGTAACTTTTCTGTCGTGCAACTTCTTACTGATATACAGAGTGGGATATTCCATCCCATCTATATTTTGACACAAGAACACATCTAGGCCAATCTCTGATGCATCTGTCTGTAACAAAAATTGTTTCTCAAAGTCTGGGTTTTGTAAAACAAGAGCTGAACATAATAATAATAACAAATGTTATTTAACATAAACACCTTTCAAATACCAAGATGCTGCACAAATAAGTAAAATTCAGAAAATACAATAAATACCAATAAAATCAGAGAAATTCAGGATAGGCTTTACCCCATAAAAAGGTCTTCAATGCCTGCTTAAAGCACCTCACTGTCCTGCACTCCCCTAGCTGACAGGGCAGAGAATTCCAGAGGGTAGGGGCAACAAACCAAAAGGCACGGGCCCCAGATGACTTTAGACTAACCCTCGGAATCTCCTGCAACCCCTCGTCAGCCGAGCAGAGCTGTCGCAAAGGGGTGTAGGGAACCAGGAGCTCTTTCAAGTAGTTGTGACCCTGTCCGTGTAGGGCTTTGTAAGTTAATAAACCTACCTTAAAGGTGATCCGCCACTGAACAGGCAGCCAGTGCAGATCGCGCAGCACTTAGGTAATCTGAGATCTCCTAGATACCCCAGTCAACAAATGTGCAGCAGCATTCTGCACTAGCTGTAGGCGGCATATGTCAACCCCAGGAAGCCCTAAGTAAAGGGAGTTATAGAACTCAAGGCGCGAGGTCACAAAGGCATGGACCAACACAGGCAGCTCGCTAGACGGAACGAGATGCTTGATCCTAGCAATGTTCCTAAGATGGTAAAAGGCCAGCTTGACAACTGCCGTCACCTGATGACGAAGGGTCAGCCCATCAGCAAGCATCACTCCCAGGTCACACACCCGCTCAGAGGTAAGGATCTCAGCCCCCCAGGACTAAACCAGAGGAGAGATCAGTCCTCAACCCCTCTGTCCTGCGACCCGGGTCCACCACCAAAACCTGTCTTTCCTGCGTTCAACTTTAAACCGCTAGAACTCATCCAATCTTGGATTTCCATGAGGCAGCAGTTCAATACCGAGATAGCACTAACCTGGTGGGGGGCCAAAGACAGGTAGATCTGGGTATCATCAGCGTAGCAGTGAAACCTCAGCCCATACCGTCTTACAATGTCTCCGAGGGGCAGCATGTACACTGCAAATAACATGGGAGACAGCACCGAGCCCTGAGGTACCCCGCAAGGCCGAGAGAAAGACTCTGAAGAAAATATTCCTGAGACAACTCTCTGAGTTCTACCGGCGAGGAAAGATGAAAACCATCTGAGTACTGTCCCCAACAGCCCACAGATGAGCCTCAGGCGCTCGAGCAGAACCCCATGATCCACAGTGTCAAAGGCTGATGACAAATCAAGGAGTACCAAGATGGAACGGTTTCTCCAATCTCTCACCATCAGGAGATCATTGAGCACCCGAACCAGAGCAGTCTCAGTACTATGCCTCTTATGAAAACCCGATTGGAGAGGTTCGTATAAATTATGGATGGTTAAATGGTTCTCCAGTTGAGCTGCCACAACTTTCTCAATAACCTTTCCCACAAAAGGAAGGTTAGAGATAGGTCTATAGTTCTCTAGATTCTCCAGGTCCAAAGAAGCTTTCTTCAGGAGAGTTGTCACCACCGCCTCCTTCAGGGAGCTAGGGAACTCACTCAATTCCAAAGAGCACCGGACAATCCGAGCTGAGACCGGGCCGATGATGTCATTACAACCCAAAATCAGGGAAGTAGGGCCCGGATCTAAACTACAGCATGTGGGACACATCCCCTGGACAATCCTCATAATATCAACAAACTCCGGCAGATCAAAGGTACTCCAGGAAACTCCGGACTCTGTGACTAAGCACCGACCAACAGCATCCCCATAGAGCGAGTCTGACAGAACTCCTGCCTGATATCGGCCACCTTATTTGCAAAGAATCGAGCGATCTCATCACACTCTATTTGTGTAAAAGCGCGACGGAACTGCAGACAGGCTGGGTTGCACAACCTGTCCACAGTTCAGAAGAGTTGAGCCGGTCTGTTGCGTGCAACAGCGATTTCCCTGGACAGGAATTTTGCCTTCTTACGAGAAATCTCTGATTGATATAGTTTATAATGCTCTAACAAAATAAGGTGGTCGGCATCCAAGGCAGACCTCTGCCAATGACGCTCTAACCTATGCCCCAACCTCCGCAATTCCCTCAGAGACCCATCACACCATGGGGCCACGGGGCGAACGCGGACAGGAGCAATCAGATCGAGAGCTGAGGAAATGGCCATGTTATAGGCCATGACTAACAGCTCAGGATCTGTGCTAATCTCACCAAACACCAAGAGGTAAATGCAGCCTTGATGGCCCAAAAAGCTTCATTACACTCTGGGGACCATTTCACATTATTCAGGAACCATTTCTTCGTGAGTTCAGTGAAGGGAGTAGTTAAATGGGCAAAGTTGGGAACAAATCTCCAATAGTAACCCGCTAGCCCTAAAAATGACCTGACATCAGGGTTTTAAATAATTGATTACCAGTTTTTTCTTGGGACAATGCTAACTGTACAGAAAGTAATTATATAGATTTTCTAGAAGTGTTATGTTTGTTAAACACAGTGAGGCAAGTGCTATGCATTTTCACAATGTTTTATCACTTTTATGAGCAAAACGCTAATCAATTTTTGGAGTTAAATAAATCCCTGTAACATGCTTCTTTCTTTTAGGGATAGGACTGTTAGCTACAGCTTCTGTCTTAGAAATCCCTGGCTTTACTTCTACATTTCCCAAAACATATCCCAAATATCTAGTTTCCTGCATGCCCAATGCACATCTGGTAGGATTCATGGTCAGACCTGCATTTTTGATAGCTTGGATGACGGCTCATAAGTGTTCCAGGTGGCTTTTCCAGTCTGGACTGAACACCACGACATCATCCAGATACACAGCATAATAGCCAGTGTGAGGGGATAAAATTACATCCATGTAACGCTGGAATGTAGCGGGTGCACCATGTAAACCAAATGGTATGGTGGTGAACTGATAGAATCCAACAGGGGTGTGGCAAATGCATTTTTTTTTTTTTTTTTTTTAATATTATTTTCATTAGCATTTTTGTTTAACACACACGAGTAGGTAATTTACACATCTTATGCACCAGCAATATGATTCACAATACAAGTTCACATCAGGGTTAATTATCCTCGTTTATCATAAGTTTCACCATTTTTCTTACTGATAGTTAGGAAGGCGATATTACATATCACTTTTTCAAGGACAAAATTCAGGATCAGTTTCTGTTTGGCGGAGTAGCCGCCTGCACCACTTCGTAGTAAACGTCTGGGACTGATTTTTAAGATAAGCAATCAAGCTCTCCATATGGTATACATTAGACATGATGATTCTCCAATCATTTATTGTACGTATATTTGATGTCATCCATTTCCTAGTTATGGATTTCTTGGCTGCTACCATGTATATAGGAAGTAAAGTTTTTGCCGGGGGGGGGGGAATGGTCCGGATAGATGGCCAGAGAACTACTTCTGCTGTTAGCTCAATTGGTTCACCTAAGCAAAATGAAAGCTTGTCCTGCAACGTGATCCAAAAAGGCATAAGATGGGGACATTGCCACATAACGTGGGCAAGATCTGCCACAAGACGTCCACAACTTCTCTAACAGTGGCCAAATCTTTCTGGCAGGTATTTTGTCAGAATAGCCGGAGGGCGGAAGTATCTGGATCTGCATTTCCAGGAGAATTCTCTCCAGATATGGGAAGAGGTAATCTTTACTGCCTGGAGTGCTGAATCCAACTATTGGTCTTTTGAAATTTCCATGCCTAAGTCCCTATTACAACTTTCTAGTACTGAGTCGGTGGAGCTTTTGGTCAAGTCCCTTAAACGTTTATACAGAGATCCGATGAGGTGATTCCAGTGATTCCTAAGTATATGATCTAAGAAACTTTTCAATAGGATGGGGGTAGGCAGATGTAGTTTGGCTTGAATCATGAGGTTTCTAAGGATGTGGTTTCTTACTTGGAAATATCTAAAGAGGTCATTTTTCTGAAGATTGTATTTTTCTAGCAATTCTTCAAACATAAGAACCTCTGACTGACCCAAAAACTGAAAGACATGCTCCAAACCCTTGTGTCTCCATCTGGAAAAGTCAGATCAGTCTGGGCCACGAAAAATAATTGATTCTCCGATATTAGTATGCAATACTCAAAGATTATCTTGAGATCTCCTTTCCTCCTCATCCCAAACCAAATTCTCAACACCTGTGAGGTGATATTCGTAAATTCTTTTAGTGGCAGTGTTCTGTTTTCCGAGGAAAATATGATTTTTTTTTATATTGTACACATCATTTAAATGGATTTCTAATGTTTTCCAAGGGGTTTTATAGCTGTCCACAAGCCATAAAAGGAGGATATGCAGAAAAGCCGCTTTGGCGTATAGCTTGAGATCTGGAAGATTTGTTCCTCCCTGGGTTAGGGACGGTTTTAAAATGGAAAGCCATATTCTGGGGCGGTTATTTACCCATATAAATTTGGAAATCAAGTTATCCCACGATCTGAAATAGTACGGGGATGGGAAGAAAGGAATATTGCGAAATAGGTACAACAGACGAGGTAATATGTTCATACGGATAATCTCTAGCCTTTGAAAACATGTGAAAGGAAGGTTTCGCCATTTATCTAGATCTGTTTGTATTGAAATTGACAGTGGTTCATAATTTATTAACTCCATTACCGTTAGGTTGAGAGGCATGTGGATGCCTAGGTATTTCATTTTAGATGTATGCCATTTTAGAGGGTATCGCTGTCTTAAAGGTCTGGGAGGAGAACAGTTGAATATTAAAACTTCCGTCTTGGTTATATTTAATTTAAGACCAGCTATTTTTTCAAAAAGTACTAATTTATTCCAGACTTCTGGAATCAAGGCAGTTGGGGATAGAAGGGACAACAAGATGTCGTCTGTGAATAAACTGACTTTATGTTCACACTGATTTAAAGGGACACCCTCAATACCAGGGGCGGTTCTGAGGGCTGTCGCCAAGGGTTCAATATAAAGGGTGAAAAGTAGAGGAGATAGCGGGCAGCCTTGGCATGTTACTTGTTGTAATAAAATCAGGGAGGACATTCCCCCATTGATTCGAACATAGGTCTTCGGAGAGGAGTAGGGATGTTTTAGCCATGAAAGAAATCCGGGAAATCTAAACTCTAGCAAAGTATCCCATAAAAAAGCCCAGGACACCTTATCAAAGGCCTTCTCGGCATCTAGGCTGAGAAAGCTTGATACTATCCTGCAGGTCTGAATGTGTTCTATTAGGATGAAGGTTTTTCGAATATTGTCTGTTGTATTCCTTTCTTCTAAGAACCCCGCTTGATCTGGGTGTATTATAGAAGGGAGGATGTTTTTAAGTCTGATTGTCCAAATGGCCATGTATATTTTATAGTCTATGTTCAAGACAGAGATTGGACGGAAGGATGCCGGATTTGTTATTCCTCTGTTAGGTTTGGGGAGTGCGGTCAGCACAGCATAGTCCCAAGAAGGGGGAGGAGAATTTCCTTCTGCCACTTCCTTAAAGAGATGGTATAGTTTAGGGGATAGTTTGTTCTGTAGTACTTTGTACCATTCCGCAGGTAGACCATCAGGGCCAGGGCAACAGTCAGTGGAAAGGTTTTTAATGACCACTTTTATTTCTTCTAACTGGGGCTTCTAATTTTTTTAACTACTTGTTCTGTTAATTTTGGCAGGTTTAAATTTTTAAGAAAGTCTTGTCTCTGTTCAGGGGTGACTTCTGTGTTTTTGTATAGATTTTGATAATATTCTGAAAAAAATGTGTCTTCCTTATGGGTCAATTGTCCCGTTTTATGATTTTTGATTTTAAGTACTGTCCCTGTGTTCTTGCGGGCTCTCAATCTTTGTGCCAATTTATGCCTTCCCTTTGAGCCCCCTTAATAACTTGTTTGTTTTAAATATACTAGGGTTTGCTGGACTTTATTGTCTGGTATTTTTTATACTGCTGCCTTCGTTTCCCTGATTTTCTTTTGGAGTTCTGTGTCCCCCTCTCTATAAAGCAACTGGTAGTTTTGTAAGAGGTTTATAAGTTCTCAGAACTTAGCCTCTCTCTCTTTTGTTTTCTCTGTGGCATAGGCTACTGCCTCTCCTCCGAGTATTGCTTTCATGGCATCCCAGAGCATGGCTTCTGAGATGGTAGGGGATGAATTTTCTGTTAAAAATTGAGGGATTCTTTGTTTTACTGACTGTTACCCCAATATTGGAGACTGAAGTATCTGCCTACTGTGGCCTCCTGGATTAAGTCTCTGATGGCATGCATGAAATTGGATCAAACTGAGAAATCTGAGGTGTGGCTCCCTTTGGAGGAGGCCATCCAGCAGGAGTGGTTCCCCACATTTTGGTGCTCCCATAGATATTTAATCCAGAATTACTATCAGCACATTGCCTTGCAATTATGTATCACCTATGCTTAATCTACTTTCTTATTTGCTACTACTTTCAAATATATGATGTATATCTGTTATCCTACAGACAAACAGAAGAAATGTAATATTTTTCTTTTTCTCTTGTTTAATGGTGATATGCATAAAAATATAATGTAAACAAGCTCTTTGATGAAAATTAAGTTTACAAAACAAAAAAAAGTGTTTGACTCAGTGTTCAGATGGGGCGCACCAGAGGTGAATCTCTCTGCATCCCAAGAGAATCATCATCTGTCCCTCTTTTGCTGCAGACCACCAGCCAAGGGAACAATCCCACTGGATTCTCTGGCTCTGGAACATTTGGCTCTGGCCATCAGGAAATGGAGGGTAATGAGTACCAATGCCCATAGTCTGGGCAACAAGCTCCCTGAGCTGGTGGCCTTGATGGAAGAGGGATGCCTGGATATCGTAGCAGTCACAGAAACATGGTACACAGAGAACCATGACTGGGATGTTAACATACCAGGGTACATAACCTACAGGAGAGACAGGCAGGGGAGAAGAGGGGGAGGAGTAGCTCTCTATGTAAAGGAAAGGATAAAAGCAATTGAACAAAAGAGTAAACAGGGAGCAGAGGAGGCACTGTGGGCCACCTTGGAGACTGGAAAGGGCACCACAATCCGCACAGGGGTTGTATACAGACCCCCATGTCAGGGGGAAAGAATGGACAAGGATATGATAGAAGGCATTCTTAGAATGGCAGAGAAAGGGGAGATACTGTTGATGGGAGACCTGAATATGCCAGATGTTAACTGGAGCACATTTGCTGCAGCCACATCCAAGAGCAGGGCCATTCTTGTTGCCCTACAGGTGGCAGGCATTAGACAGCTAGTTGGAACCCACTCGTGAGGAGCAATCTCAGACCTCGACTCTCAAGCGGAGGCAGTGAGAGGATCTCAGATCTAGAAGTGGGTTGCCATCTGGGGACAAGTGACCATCAAACAGTGTGGTTCACATTAAACTCACTACAGAGTCAAGCCATACCAAAGTGAGGGTACTGGACTTTAGGAGGCTGACTTTGGCAAGATGGGAGAGTGCCTCAGAAAGAACTAGCAAACAGGCTAGAAGGAGGTGTGGAGCTACAATGGGAATTATCAAAACTGCCATCACAGAGGCAACAAGCCTTTGTGTGAAGCAAATAAACAAATCAAAACGAAATAAAAAGCCACTATGGTTCTCAAAAGAGGTGGCTGTGAAAGTCAGGAAGAAAAAGATAGCATTCGAAGTATAAGGAAACATAGAAGGAGCAGGACAGAGAGCTGTACCAGTTAAGGCAGAAGGAAGCAGGGAGGGAAGTCAGAATAGCAAAGGCCCAAACTGAGGAAAAGATAGCCAACTCAGTTAAGAAGGGGGATAAAACCTTTTATAGGTACATCAGCGAGCGTAGAAATACAAATGGAGGGATAGTGAGGCTGAATAGAATGAACGGTGGGCAGAGGCAGAGGGGGACAGTGAAAAAGCAGGAATACTGAACGAATATTTCTGCTCAGTATTCACAAAGAGGAGGGGGAAGTGCCTAATCCAATTAACAGAAGCACTCTTGATAGGGGGGGTCGATCCCAGTCCTTTCACAGAAGAAAGGGTTCTGCAAGAACTCCTAAAGCTGAAGGTGGACAAAGCAATGGGTCCTGATGGAATTCACCCCAGAATTCTAAAAGAATTAAGGGAGGAACTAGTGAAACCACTGGCTACTCTTTTTAATAAATCATGGGAGGATGGTGTGGTACCCGAGGACTGGAGGAAGGCGGATGTGATTCCCTTCACAAAAGTGGGACCAAGACAGAGGCAGGAAACTACAGACCTGTCAGTCTGACCTCTGTGGTAGGGAAAGTGATGGAGTCACTTCTGAAGGAAAGAATAGTTGAGTACCTAGAGGCCAGTGGAGCACAGGATCCAAGCAGCATGGGTTCATGCAGCGGGAAGGTCATGTCAGACAAATCTAATAGATTTCTTTGACTGGGTGACCAAAGTAGTAGACCAGGGAAGGGCTGTGGACATGGCCTACCTAGACTTTAGCAAGGCATCTGACACAGTCCCACACAAAAGATTAATAGTCAAATTAACCAGCCTGGGAGTGGGTCCCAGGGTGGTAGCCTGGGTAAAACATTGGCTGGACAACAGGACACAGAAGGTAATTGTAAATGGAGTCCACTCTGAAGAAAGGGGTGTTACTAGTGGGGTACCACAGGGTTCAGTATTGGGTCCAGTCCTTTTTAATGTCTTCATCAGTGACATTGCAGAGGGACTGGAAGGAAAAGTATGCCTTTTTGCAGATGACACAAAGATCTGCAACAGGGTTGATACACAAGGAGGCGTGGAAAGGATGAAAAGGGATTTGGCAAGGTTGGAGGAATGGTCAGAAGTATGGCAGCTAGGATTCAATACAAAGAAGTGCAAAATAATGCACCTGGGAAACAAGAAACCAGGGGAAGAATACACAATGGGTGGGGAGGTAGTAACAACAACAAAAAAGGAAAGGGACCTGGGGGTAATTATATCGGATGACCTTAAAGTTAGCAAGCAATGTGAGAAGGCAGTAGGGAGAGCTGGGGGTATACTGGGATGTATAGGGAGAGGCATCATCAGCAGAAAACAGGAAGTTGTTATCCCTCTGTACAGACAGTTGGTGAGACCCCATCTGGAGTACTGTGTCCAGTTCTGGAGACCCCATCTCTGCAAGGACATAGACAGGATAGAGGCAGTCCAGAGGAGGGCAACTAAAATGGTGCAGGGTCTGCAAAAGAAGCCATATGAGGAGAGACTAAAGGAGCTTAATATGTATACCCTTGAGGAAAGAAGGGAGAGGGGGACATGACAGAAACTTTTAAGTACCTCAGTGGAATCAACAAAGTCCAAGAGGGTAGCATCTTCAGAAAAAGAGACGGCAAGAACAAGGGACACAATTTAAAGATAGAAGGAGGGCGGTTCAGGTGCAATGTGAGGAAGTATTATTTCAGAGAGGTGGTGGATGCATGGAACAGCCTTCCTGAGGAGGTTATGGGGTCTAAAACTGTGGGAGAATTCAGAATGCATGGGACAGACATAAGGCAATTCTTGTGGGGGTAGGAAGAAATAGGCTGTTGGTTAACTAGGATCTGTGGCCTATCCTGTAGGTAGGGAAATGGGCAGACTAGATGGGCCTAGCGGTCCTTATCTGCCGTCACAGTCTATGTTTCTATGTTTCTATGGAACAGTCAGGGAGAAGTCTGCATGCTTTTCCTCCCTTCCCTCTCACTTTCAGAGTCCTGATCAAATTCAGGTCACAATCTGCATCAGTGATACTGATAGCACCAGACTGGGCCAGGCAGACATGGTACCTCATGCTACTCTCCGTGTCTGTAGCCAAACCAATACACTTACCCAGGAGGCACAATCTGTTGACCTCTCACCAGGGCAAGATTCCCTACCCAAATCTCAGGTCTCTCAGACTCAAGGCACGGCTCTTGAGGACTTAGAATATGCAAACTTAAATCTCTCTCAAACAATTCTGGATACTTTGAAGGGACATAGAAAGCCTTCAACTTAAGAAAACCTTAGCTTCAAAATGGAAGAGGTTTTCTACTTGGTGTGGGTCCAAAGAGATTTCTCCTACTCTAGTGGAGATTCTAGCTGTCCTAGATTACCTCACCTACCTCCACCCTCAGGGGTTGAAACATACATCTCTGAAAGTGCATCTAGCATCAATCTCTGCCTACATTTCTGCTGGGAGAGGAACCTCCCAGGCATCAAATCCCATTTTCAAAAATAATAATAATAATAAATTTATTTATATAGCACAATATTAGAAACTATCAAAGCGCTATACAATTTATAAAACAAACATCTGCAATTAAATAAAACAGTTAAAATAATTAAAATATACAGTTATAACTCCTAAAAATCACGAAAAACACATTTAAATAAATATGTTTTTAACAAAGTTTTGACGCTTTCCACTGTCTGAAACTCTTGTTCCCGATGCGGTAGAGAATTCCACAGGGAGGGAGCAGCAAATGCACAACCCCAAGCCCCCGAGGTCTTCAAACACAACCTGGGAATCTCTAGCAATCCCTCGTCGGTTGAGCGGAGCGGTCTGAGGAGGCAGTAGGGATTCAAAAGCACTTATAGGTAACTCAGACCCAGACCGTGTAGGGCTCTAAAAGTCAGCAAGCCAATTTTAAAGGTGATCCGCCAATGAATAGGCAGCCAGTGCAGAGCGCGCAGCACAGGTGAAATATGACTGGTTCGTCTTAACCCAGACAATAACCTGGCCGCAGCATTCTGCACTAGCTGCAAGCGGCGGATATCAACCGCTGGAAGCACTAGGTATAGACAGTTACAGTAGTCAAGGAGCGAGGTCACAAAAGCATAGACCAGAGTTGGAAGGTCGTCAGACGGAACAAGGTGTTTAATCCATGCAATGTTCCTCAGATGATAAAAAGAGGATTTGACCACAGCCGACACCTGAGAGCGAAGTGTCAGCCCATCATCAAATATCACCCCCAGATTACGCACCCATTCAGAGGTCAGAAGTTGTGAGCCCCCAAGCCAAAGTCCAGATGGCCGCCCAGCAACTGACCCCTCTATCTGGCGGGCCGGGTCCACGACTTACACCTCTGTCCTGTCGGGATTCAACTTCAGCCAACTGGAATTCATTCAGTCTTGGATTTCAACAAGACAGAAAAAACTGAGAGCGCACTATCCTGGTCAGGCACACAAAGACAGGTACAGCTGTGTATCATCTGCATAGCAGTGAAAACTCAGTCCGTAACGTCTTAAAAAGTTCTTTAAAGGTCTGTGCCATTTGCACCCACCTATTACAGAACCAGTACCAGTATGGGACCTGCACATATGCATTGCTCAGCTCATGAAACCTCCTTTTGAGCCTATGTCCTCAGCACAATTAAAATATGTTATCTGGAAAACTGTTTTTCTGGTTGCAATTACTTCAACTAGAAGAACTGGTGAACTTCAATCCCTGTGTGTTGAGAGGAACTACCTTTCCTTCCATAACAACAAAGTGGTGCTAAGAACCAATAAGAAATTCCTCCCCAAGGTTCTTTCTGATTTTCACTTAAACCAGTCCATTACATTACCAGTTTTCTTCACTGAACATACTAGTTCAGGTGAGTGCAGACTCCATAGTCTGGATGTCAAAAGGGCATTAAGTTACTGCATGACCCACACCAGGGATCACAGACATGACAAACAACAACTATTCCTTACCTATGGGGATGTAGATAAGGGCACCCCAGCTTCTAAGAGGTCAACCTCTTGCCGGATAGTCCATTGCATTCAGTTTTGCTATTTGAAAGTTGGCAAGGAACCCCCAGCAGGGCGGAGAGCTCATTCAACTAAGGGCACAGCTGCTACTATAGCAGCATCCAGAGATATTCCCTTAGTGGAAATCTGTAAAGCAGCAACCTGGAGGACAGTGCACACATTTACTAAACACTACAATCTGGACACACAGTCCAGAAGTGACGCCAGGTTTAGCATGGTAGTCCTGCAGATCCTCTTTCCTAAATAGGTTCTCTGCCCATCTCCAAAGGTACTACTTTGAAGTCTGCAGAGAGTTAAGAATATAGAAGGATACCTGAAGTTAGAAGAAAAAAATAAGTCACCACAGTAATCTTGTTTGTTCCAAGGTATTCTTCTACATTCATAACTCTCCCACCCTGCCTCCCCTTCCAGAACAAGAGCCTCTGCACTCCTGACCGAGTATTTTAATGTAAAGTCCCAACATTGGCATGCAGAGTTTTTAACCCTAGTGGGAAATATTTAATTCCCTTCTTTTTCCAGGGGATTCTGGCATTCATGGGAGTTCAGTATTACAATAATAAGCAGGGTGGTTCATGCTGTCATGGACAGTTTAGTTGTATTGCATTTAGATAAGCATATTTAGATAGTCTTAGTTTAGGTTGCCTTGTAGGCTCCTTAGAAATCTGATACATTGGTGAAATGTTGCAGCTGATAAGGGCAGTAGTTTGAACAAGTTGCACAAGCCAATGATAAGTTCTATCATTAGCATACAGTTCCATTTTCTCCTGGCAGCTCTGCTTAGGAGGCTGACTGCATAGAATTATGAATATAAAAGAATAGTTTGGAAAAAACAAGATTACTATGGCAAGTATTTTTTTTCTTCTTTGCTGAACTAAAAAAAAAAAGAAGAAACTGAACCTATAGAAAAACAACTTTAATCCAAGATCATATCACATTTTGGAGAACATGACCCAATACAGAAAGACCCATAGATGTTGTGTATCTGGACTCCAGCAAACTATTTAATGCAACCATATGCAAGCTTGCTCACAAAATGGAAAGCATAGGTATAAGTGGTCAAACAATACAGTGGGGTCAGAAGTTGCCTGCAAGATAAAAAGCAGACAGTTATAACTGATGGCAATCTGTCAATAAGAAAACAAGTGATCAGTGGCGTTCCACCGGGGTCTGTAGTCGGACCAACAATGTTCAATTTATTTATAAGTGATTTGGAGGTGGGTACCACTAACTGGGTTGCCAATTTTGCCAATGATGCTAAAAATTGGAAGAGCAGCTGCATCACAGTAGGACATAAAGGAGATGCAGAGAGACCTGGACAAGCTGGGTGAGTGGGCAGAGAGATGGCAGATGAACTTCAGTGTAAAGAAAGGCAAATTCATGCACTTAAGAAAGAATGTAAAAGCAAAATTATACCTAAACAGTTCAGATATTTCCAAAAGCCAGCAGAAAAAAACTGCGACCAGGGAAATAGATCAGTAGAGGGCAGTGGACATGGCCTTAAAATCTGTGACCAGAGAAGTAGATCAGTGGTGGGACAGTGCACATGGGCTTATCTGGACTTTAATAAGGCCTTTGACACTGTGCCACATGGGAGACCGATTAAGAAACTGAACAGCCTAGGGGTGGGATCCAAAGTAGTAAATTAGGTTAGAAACAGGTTAAGGAGCCAGCCCGTGGGTGCAGCAATAGCACTATGGTGACCCAGGTTGAAGCAAACTCTGGGCGTTGGAGGGTTGGCCGAGGGGGGATCGAGCATCCAGAGGACTGCTCTTCTCCTTTGGGGGGGGGGGGGGCTTGCTGAGGCCGGTGTTTGCCTGGGAAGAAGCAAGGGGAAAGGCATCTGGGACAACCTAGACAGGTAGGAGGGGTGGTGCTGATGCCAACGTGCGCGACAGCACATGGCATGTGACATGGCATCAATGCATGCCACGCCACTCAGGGAAAAACCAGTGAAAGATGGAGATGGGGAAATTTAGGAGGGAGTGAGGAAGTACTATTTCCCTGAAAAAGTGCTTGACGCCTGGAACTGACTGCCAGAAGAAGTGGTGGAGGCAAAAATGTAGGAAGCTTCAAGCATGCATGGGACAGACATAGAATATTAGGAAATGGGCATGGAGGAGGGAGGGTCGCCAGAGACCAGTTAGGGTCTGTGGAGAAAGACTAGACAAGGACCATCTGGGCAGACAGGGTGGGCCAAGCGGTCCTTTTCTGTGGACAAATTCTATGTTCCTACATATTTCAAATGTACAGTATTGTGACAGAAAGTCTTAAAAGGCCATACAATGTATACCAATCACAAATCACTGAAACTGCCTTTTAAAGAAATGATCTAGTAAGTTACAGATGTCACCAGACATATTTAGCTTCTGGTCACCTCCGCAAGCCCCTGTCTGTGTTAGTGCAGGCAAATACTAACCCTTGCCGCTGGAGAACTTCAGACATGTGATCGGTCACCAAAATGGCTCTAAGATGACTCAGTGACAGCTCCTCCAGCTTTCTGCATCCTTGCAGTGGGACACAATTTAGTACAACGCTACGCTCACTCACTAACACAGTGTCCACAGGCTTTGTGTAAAGAGGTATGTTACTCAAGACATGCTCGAGTACCATGGGCCTTTCAACCTGAACCTGAAGTCCGGCTTCAGTTTGCTCACAGTTCCTCAAAGGAAGTACTCCTCGGATCTTCAATGATGTCACTTCCTCTAAAATATCTTTAGGAACCTGTATGAATGCAACAAGACAAGATTTAAGAAGGATTAGATGGTTACAAATGAAAACATTCAGTTTTGAAACCATATTCAAACTGCATTTTTCGTGACACTATCATGAAATAAAGAGGAATGTAGTGTGCAGAGTCCCTCAAAATCCAAAAGACCACAAAAAGCACATTTATAAACAAGGTACTGGGGCTACCTGTAAGTGTTAGCAGTCCAGAGATATCCCTGTCTAAACTGGTCCTATCTTAACTCAAAGCAGCAGCCGTTTCATGAAACAGAGACAAAAAGTGACATCACAATTGGGAAGACTGTGCTTAACATACAGCTTGCCAACCTGTGACCTCACTTTCTGTCTTAAGGGTCCATGAAATGACTGCTGCCTTGATGTATCACAGAGCTGACAGACAAGGATATATCCAGACTACTGACACCTACAGGCAAGCCCAATACCTCATTCAGAAGAGTTTTTTCAGGACCACCCGATGGGCAATGAACTGCTGTGCCAGCAACACAGGTTTGGGAGCAGACCTGGGACATGTGGGTGGGAGACTGGGCTGGGAGATAGTGCTGCCAACTGCAGCACTTACCAGCCTTGGGAGTGCACTTTTCTGGCATCAGTGTGACAAGGAGACTGGGCTTAAGCTTATTCACCTGGATCACAAAATTCCCCCTGCCAATAAAACCCTGAATACTTTGCACACCTTGGCCTCTGCAGATCCAGCTGCTCACATTCCCCACAAGACTGAGCTGCACATAAGCCAAGGGTGGTGTTATAGTGGCCAGCAGTATCGTTAGGGTGAAGAAGACCCTCTTTTATTTTACTTTTTAATTATTCATTTTACAATTGTACAGTACTTCAGTGAGATAAAACATAATTTATTTATTTTGTTTTTATTTACCAGGTAAGTGCACTAGACAAAAGCATTGCCTATTTTCAGGCATGACCCGAGAGAGTTACAAACAAAGGAACAGGAATTACAAATGATGCAGCAATACAACGTAAAACAGTGGATTAGACAAAAACCTTGAGTATCATAAAACAAATGTTAAATGAATATAATAATTCATTTCCATATGGGTTAAACTATACAATGAATCGATCCGACTGGTTAGTAATATTTTTGGAAGAGTATAGAAACATAGAAACATAGAAGTTGACGGCAGATAAGGACCGCAAGGCCCATCCAGTCTGCCCATTAAATTGTCAGTATGGGCAAGCATTGCAGCTAATATTTTTTCCAAATAAGTCAGTGTAAATCCAATTATGGGGTGACTCTCTGCATCGAATCTCAATGCATCCACCACAACTCATTTTGCCATAAGGATATACCTCATTGCAGGGCAACCCTCCGCATCGGGCAACAGTGCACCCACCACAGACCCCTGTGGCTCATGGTCCATCCACTGGGCAGCATAGGAAGCGCAGCTATTTTTGTTAGTATCCTTTATTCAATAATTCTTGTCAGACCAGCCTGATAGTCTTTTCTGATTAAGTTTCGAGGGTCTTAGATAAGGGTAATACCATGAGTTTACTGTACTTCGATTTCGGCAAGGTTTTCGACTCTGTGCCTCACATAAGACTGCTTAACAAGCTGGAGGGTCTGGGTCCGCTAAGGACATAGTCTGATGGCTATGGAACTGGCTGAAGGAAAGACAGCAGAAGGTGGTGGTAAATAGGGTCAAATCGGAAGACAGAGAGGTCACAAGTGGGGCACTGCAGCCCACGGGGATCTGTCCTGGGTCCTGTCCTCTTCAACATGTTCTTCAGTAACACTGGGGAAGGCATCCAGGGCAAGCTGTGTCTCTCTGCAGATGACATTAAGCTCTGTGGTAGGGTAGGCAGCAAAGAAGGGATCAGTGAAGTAGAAGTAGAAGGGGTCTTATTTCAGGTGAAAGGAAAGAAAGTCAGTGTGTGTTCTGTGCTGGGAAGGGTATTGTATCAGCTGACTTTGCTAAACCAGTAGGAGGAAAGAGAGCTTAATTGGGGGTGTGGCTTAGACACTATAAAAGCAGGTGAGTCAAATTACAACTTCCTGTTGCTAGCCTTTTTTTCTTACTAATTGCCCTCCATTCCACCCCTCCACCCACCCAGCCTAAGCCAGTTCTACTTTTATAGCCACTGGATCTGACTGCCAACAGGAACTTCCTGTTTGGCAGTAGGAAGGGAAGGATCATAGAGAAACACTGGTTTTGTCAACCCTAAAGGAAAAAAGTAGCTCACTGTTCCCCCCTAGCTGCTGGTGGTCTGACATTGAGCAAGGAAGAAGAAGGCTACTAAAGAAGATAGGAAGTTGCTGTCCCAGAACAGGAAGGGTGAGAGTTGTAAGGAGAGGAGAGAGTAAGCATACAGAGAAACAGGAGAGGGGAAACAAAATAAGACATGATAGGAGTAGTGCAGTGCAATGGCTGTGGGCGGCAGTGTTCGGGACACATTCTGGAGGCTGCGATGCTGCCCCTGTTGCAGGCACCTCTCTGGTCTGAGAGAGGAGGTTGCCCGTCTCCAGGCTGACCTGGCTAGGATTGAGAGCTCCTCCCCACCCAGGGACCACCAGGCCAATGCCACTACCTCAGAGGTTGCCAAGAAAGAGAGAGGCTGGACCAGGGTGGGCTCAGGGAGGGAGAGGTGGTGGAACAGAGTTGCATCCCTCCAGCTGTACCTCTCCACAATTCATTCACTCTTCTGGTGGACAGTGGTTCCTCTGAGGAGGCACCTGTAGTGGAGACCAAGGAGGATGCTGGGAACCTTCACAAAGGAGACCCACAGGAGGTGGCATGGGACCCCACAGGAAGGAAACAACTCTGCTGGGACTCAATCATTAGGGGGCAGAAATGGGGAGAGGGAGGTGGTGCCTTCCTGGCACCACGGCTTGGAGGGACAGGAAGCGACTCAGGGTCGTGGGAGGAGCTGCACGAGGAGGAGTTGGATGTCATTGTCCACCTAGGGACAAATGACCTGGCTAGGAATGGATCAGAGCAGTGTAAGAGGAGTTTGTAGAGTTGGGGAGGGGCTTTAGACAAGTAGCGACACGGTAACCTTCTCGGAGGTGCTGCCTGTCTATGGCAAGGGTGATGCTGGGCACTCCTCACAGGGAATTCAATGAGTGGTTGAAAACTGGTGTGGGCTCAGGGTTTTGGCTTCATTGGGGACTGGGGAGCCACTGGAGGATGCAGACCTATACTGGTGCGATGGTCTGCATCTGTCCAGGAGGGAACCAGGATCCTAGGTGAGAGGTTTAAATGCTTCATTGGCAAGCATTTAAACAGCCAAGGGGAGGCACTTGAAAAGGAGCAGAGAATCCCAGCCTCCCCCCACAAAACATGGTAATTAGTGAGGTAAACACCAAGGTAGAGAAGTTATTAGGGAACAGGACAGAGGTAAATGTAAAAAAGGCAAAGGCAGTAAGGACAGGAATGGTGCTAAAAGGGGTAAGGCTATCAAAAAGTGGAGGGTGATGAGTACCAATGCCCATAGTCTGTGTAGCAAGCTCCCTGAACTAGTGGCCTTGATGGAAGAGGGTTGCCTGGATATTGTGGCAGTCACAGAAACATGGTACACAGAGAACCATGACTGGGATGTCAACATACCAGGATACACAATCTACAGGAGGAACAGGGAGGGTAAAAGAGGAGGAGGAGTAGCTCTCATGTAAAGGAAGGAATCAAAGCAACAGAACTAAAGAGTAAACAGGGAGCAGATGAGGCACTTGGGTCACCCTGGAGACAGGAAGTGGCACTCACAATCCGCACGTGGGTTGTATACAGACCCATCTCAGGGGAGGGAATGGACAATGAAATGATAGAAGGCTTCCTTAGAATGGCAGAAAAAGGGGAGATATTGTTGATGGGGGACCTGAATATGCCAGATGTTAACTGGAGCACCTTTGCTGCAGGCACATCCAAGAGCAGAGTCATTCTTGATGCCCTACAGGGGGCATGCCTCAGACAGCTAGTATTGGAACCCACTCGGAGGGAGCAATCTTAGACCTGGTACTCTCAAATGGGGACGGAGAAAGAATCTCAGATTTAGAGGTGGGTAGCCATCTGGGAACAAGCGACCACCAAACAGTGTGGTTCACGATAAACACAGCCATACAACTGCCATACAAAAGCAAGAGTATTGGACTTTAGGAGGGCTGACTTTGGGAAATGAGAGGTGCTTAGAAAGCACTAGCAAACAGGCAAGAAGGAGGGTGGAGGAATAATGGGGAGTAATCAAAACAGCCATCACAGAGGCAACAAGCCTTTGTGTAAAGCAAATCAATAAAACACAGCTAAGGAAAAACCACTATGGTTCTCAAAAGAGGTGGCAGGGAAGGTTAAGGAGAAAAGGATAGCATTCAGGAAATAAGGAAACACAGAAGGAACAGGACAGAGAACTTTATCAGTTAAAGCAGAAAGAGGCTGGGAAGGCAGTCAGAATAGCAAAGGCCCAAACCGAGGAAAGGATAGCCAATTCTGTTAAGAAGGGGATAAGACCTTTATAGGTACATTAGGGGCGAAGAAAGACCAAAGGAGGGATACTGAGGCTTAATAAAGGGAGGAATGTGGGGGACAGTGAAAAGCAGGGATACTGAACAATATTTCTGCTCGGTATTCACAAAGGAAGAGGAGGGAGGTACCTAAACCAAACAAGAGAAACACTCTGAAGATGGGGGTCGATACCAGTCCATTTACAGAAGAAATGGTTCTGAAAGAACTAATAAAATTGAAGGTGGACAAAGCAATGGGGCCTGATGGCATTCACCCAAGAATTCTAAAAGAAATAAGGGTAGAACTAGTGACACCGCTGACTACTCTCTTTAACAAACCATGGAAGGATGGGTTGGTACCTGAGGACTGGAGGAGGGCAGATGTGATTCCTCTTCACAAAAGTGGGAGCAGGACAGAGGCAGGAAACTACAGACCAGTTAGTTTGACCTCAGTGGTAGGGAAAATGATGGAATCACTTCTGAAGGAAAGAACTGTTGAGTACCTAGAGGCCATTGGGGCACAGGACCCAAGGCAGCATGGATTCACAATGGGAAGGTTGTGTCAGACGAATCTAATAGATTTCTTTGACTGGGTGACCAAAGTAGTAGACCAGGTAGGAGCTGTGGACATGGCCTACCTAGATTTTAGCAAGGCATTTGATACAGTCCCACACAAAAGATTAATACACAAGTTAGCCAGCCTTGGAGTAGGCCCCAAGGTGGTAGCCTGGATAAAAATTGACAGACAACAGGACGCAAGGGTAGTAGTAAATGGAGTGCACAGTGAAGAAAGGAGGGTTACTAGTGGGTACCGCATGGTTCAGTACTGGGACCGTCCTTTTAATGTCTTTATAAGTGACATTGCAGAGGAACTGAAGGAAAAGTATGTCTCTTTGCAGACGACACAAAGATCTGCAACAGGGTTGATACACAAGATGGAGTGGAAAGGATGAGAAGGGACTTGGCAAGGTTGGAGGAATGGTCAAATGTATGGCAGCTCAGATTCAATGCAAAGAAGTGCAAGGTAATGCACATAGAAACATAGAATTTGACGGCAGATAAGGACCGCTTGGCCCACCCAGTCTGCCCATTTCCCTGCCTACTGGATAAGTCCACAGCTCCTACAAGAGACAGGGCTATCCTAGATCTAGTACTGACTAACAAAGAAGGGATCACAGATCTCCAGGTAGAAGGTCACCTGGGGGACAGTGACCATCACATGTTATGGTTCAATTTGGCTACTACATCTAAATCATCCCATTCCAAGGCAAAAATATGGGACTTCAGAGGAGCTGACTTTGATAAGATGGCCAACAGAGTTAAGCTAGCCCTGGCAAAAAGAAACACAGGTGAGGAGGTACAGGCAAAATGGGCAAGCATTAAGGATACAATACTTGAAGCAACATCCCATTGTGTTAGACAGAAAAGGAAGTGCAAAAGAAGAAGGAAACCACTTTGGTTCTCAAATACAGTAGCAGGAAAGGTCAGAGCCAAAAGGCTGGCCTTCAGGAAATATAAGGGAACACAGCGGGATGAAGATAGGGAGGCATACCAAACTGCCCTAAGGGAAGCAGGGAAGGCAGTAAGGCAGGCAAAGTCCCAAACTGAGGAAACACTAGCACGAACAGTAAAGAAGGTGACAAGACTTTCTATAGATACATTAGTGAAAGGAGAAAGTCCAGAGGGGTATTGCTAAGCTAATGGAGAAAAGGAGCATGTGAGGAGGAGGACCCGTAAAGGCATCTATCCTAAATAGATACTTTTGCTCAGTATTTACTGAAAAGAAGGTAGGGCAGGGCCCACAGCGCAGCATCTTGGACACAGGGGAGGGAGGTGAGCACTACTCCTTCACAAAGAAAGGGTCCTACAAGAGCTTGCTAAGCTCAGGTGGATAAGGCAATGGGACCTGATGGCATACATCCCAGGGTACTTAAGGAGCTAAAGGAGGAACTAGCAGAGCCATTAGCAGAATTATTTAGTGAGTCTCTGAGCACAGAAGAGTCCCAGAAGACTGGAGAAGGGTTTATGTGATCCCGCCCACAAGAGTGGTAGCAGGGAGGAGGCGGGAACTACAGACCAGTCAGTCTTACCTCAGTAGTGGGCAAGATTATGGAGGCACTCTTAAGGAAAGGATAGTGCAACACCTGGAATCCATAGGGCACAGGATCCAAGACAGCATGGGTTTACAAAGGAAGGTCCTGTCAAACTAATCTCATAGATTTCTTGACTGGGTAACCAGAGTGGTGGACCAGGGGAGCAGTTGATGTCGCCACCTTGACTTCAGCAAAGCTTTGACACTGTTCCACATAGAAGATTGATAAATAAGCTAGGTAGGCTCGGGGTCGGTAGTTGGTCAACTGGGTGGCAAACTGGTTGACTGGCAGAAAACAGAGAGTGGTGGTAAATGGTATACAGTCAGAAGAGATGCAAGTCACAAGTGGGGTACCTCAGGGATCAGTCCTGGGGCCAGTCCTATTCAACAACATCTTCATTAGTGACCTCGCAGATGGACTAGAGGGTAAGACTTGTCTGTTTGCAGATGACACCAAGATCTGCAACAGAGTAGATGATCCAGATGGGGTGGGCAGAAGAGAAGAGATCTGGATAAACTAGCAAAATGGTCAGAAGAGTGGCAACTGGGATTTAATGCAAAGAAGTGCAAAATCATGCACATAGGGAAGAGAAACCCTGAAGCCACTTATAGGCTGGGAGGGAGTTGCTAGCAGTCACAAAGGAAGAAAGAGACTTGGGCATCATCATCACTGATGACCTAAAATCATCCAAGCAGACCTCTAAAGCAGTAGGTAAGGCTAGGGGGTGTTAGGGTGTATTAGTAGGGTATCACAAGTCGTAAGAGGAGGTAATAATCCTCTGTACAAGACATTGGTTAGGCCTCATCTGGAGTACTGAGTACAGTATTGGAGGCCACACCTTCACAGGACATTAACCAAATTGAGGCAGTCCAGAGAAGGGCAACCAAAATGGTGCAGGGACTGCATCAGACATATGAGGACAGATTAACGGAGCTCAATATGTATACCCTTGAGCAAAGGAGGAGAGAGGTGATATGATCGAGACATTTAAACACCTTAGGGCATAAACAAGGTGAAAAGAGTCTAACATGTTTAAATATAAGAAAAATAGCAGGACAAGAGGACACAGCATGAGATTAGAGGGAGGCCGATTAAGGGGAATGTGAGAAATTCTTTTCACAGAAAGGGTGGTAGATGCATGGAATAGCTTACCACAAGAAGTGGTGGCTATGAATACAGTGCAGGGCTTCAAACAGGCATGGGATAGGCATAAGGGAGCAATACAAATGACTATGAATAGATAGGTCACTGACAGAGCAAAGGCCGATGGCACATTTATAAGGTAGAAAAAGAAATGGGCAGACTGGATGGGCCTTGCGGTCCTTATCTGCCGTCAACTTCTATGTTTCTATGTTTCTATGTAAGCTGCAGATCCTAGTTAACCAGCAGCCTATTTTTCCTACCCCATCCCTAGAATTGCCTATGACTGTCCCATGCATGCTTGAATTCCACCACTGTTTTTGACTCCACGACCTCCTCCGGAAGGCTGTTCCATGCATCCACAACCCTCTCTGTGAAAAATACTTCCTTAAATTACCTCTGAGCCGCCCTCTATCTTCAAATTGTGCCCCTTGTTCTTGCACACCCTTTTTGAAAGATGCTACCCTCTTGGACTTTGTTGATTCCCTTGAGGTACTTGAAAGTTTCTATCATGTCCCCCTCCTCCTTTCCTCGAGGCTATACATATTGCTTCTTTAGTCTCTCTTCATATGTCTTCTGGTCAGACCCTGCACCATTTTAGTTGCCCTCCTCTGGACAGCTTCCATCCTGTCTATGTCTTTGCGAAGACTGGTCTCAGAACTGCACGCAGTACTCAGATGGGGTCTGACCAGCTGTCTGTACAGAGGGAATAACTTCCTGTTTTCTACTGGTGATGCCTCTCCCTATGCATCCCAATATCCCCCCAGCCCTCATTGCTGCCCTCTCACATTGCTTGCCCACCTTTAGGTCATCTGATATGACTACCCCCAGGTCCCTTTCCATTTTTGTTGTTGTTAGTATCTCACCCCCCATTGTGTACTCTTCCCCTGGGTTTTTGTTTCCCAGGTGCATTACCTTGCACTTCTTAGCATTGAATCTAAGCTGCCATGCATTTGACCATTCTTCTAACCTTGCCAAGTCCCTTTTCATCCTTTCCACCCCACCTTGTGCATCAACTCTGTTGCAGATCTTTGTGTCATCTGCAAAGAGACATACTTTTCCTTCCAGTCCCTCTGCAATGTCACTTATAAAGACACTGAAGAGGACTGGCCTAATACTGAACCCTGTTGTACCCCACTAGTAACCCACCTTTATCAGAGTGGACTCCATTTACTATTACTCTGTGTCCTATTTTCCAGGCAATTTTTTACCCAGGCTGTCATCTTGGGACCCACTCCAGGCTAGCTAACTTGTATATTAATCTTTGTGTGGGACTGTGTCAAATGCCTTGCTAAAGTCTAGGTAGGCCATGTCCACAGCCCCTCCCTGATCTACTACTTTGGTCACCCAGTCAAAGAAATCTATCAGATTTGTCTGGCATGACCTTCCTGCTGTGAATCCATGCTGCCTTGGGTCCTGTGCCCCTCTGGCCTCTAGATACTTGACAGTTCTTTCCTTCAGAAGTGATTCCATCATTTCCATCACATGGGAAGCAAAAACCCAGGGGAAGAGTACACAATGGGGGGTGAGATACTGACAACAGTAAAAATGGAAAGGAACCTGTGGGTAATTATATCAGATGACCTAAAGGTGGGCAAGCAATGTGAGAAGGCAGTAAGGAAGGCTGGGGGGATACTGGGATGCACAGGAAGAGGCATCAATAGTAGAAAACAGGAAGTTGTTATCTCTCTGTACAGACAGTTGTTGAGACCCCATCTGGAGTACTGTGTGCAGTTCTGGAGACCCCATCTCCGCAAAGACATAGACAGAGTGGAGGCTGTCCAGAGGAGGGCAACCAAAATGGTGCAGGGTCTGCACCAGAAGACATACGAAGAAAGACTAAAGGAGCTTAATATGTATAACCATGAGGAAAGAATGGAGAGAGGGGGACATGATAGAAACTTTCAAGTACCTCAAGGGAATCAACAAAGTCCAAGAGGGTAGCATCTTTCAAAAAAAGAGATGTGCAAGTACAAGGGGGCACAATTTGAAGATAGAGGGGGGGACGGTTCAGAGGTAATGTGAGAAAGTATTTCTTCATGGAGAGGGTTGTGGATGCACGGAACAGCCTCCCTGAGGAGGTCGTGGAGTCAAGAACAGTGGGGGAATTCAAGAATGCATGGGACAGACATAAGGCAGTCCTAGTGGGGGTAGGAGGAAGTAAGTTGTTGGTTAACTAGGATCTGCAGCTTATCTGATCATGATTTAAATCTCTCAACACGCTGGCAAGAATACTACCTAGCTAACACAGTGGAAAAAGCGCATGAAGTATTGAACGACATAATCACAGATGCACTTAATATCCATGCCCCAATTTCTATGGTACGCACAAAAAAAACAAATCCTGTCGATGGTTCACATCTGAGCTCAAATCCGTTCTTCTTGACAGAGATAGATTATTGATAAAGGCACGTAAAACTAAGAGTCCGACTGACTGGATCCTGTTCAAAAGAGCTAGAAATAGCTGTACCAGGAAAGTGCGGGATGCTAAAGCTGCATATTATATGTCCGAACTTAACTCCTCCTACCATAATCCTGCCAAATTCTGGAATACCATAAAGGACATAACAGGTCAAGACCCTAGCACTACACTCCCAGTCAAAATTCACTATAATAATGGACCAGTCTCTGATAGATTGGAAATACTGGAATCGTTTAATAATCATTTTGCAACTGCTGGCCTAGCATTCGACATCTCTCCGGCTAGCCATCTACGCTCTCAGCTAGGCATGAAGAGTCCTGATGTTCGGATTACTGAATCTACCTTCTCCTTCAAATCAGCCACCTTGAAACAAGTCGAAGACCTAATTTCTCAACTGGACATCAAAAAAAGTGCAGGTGCAGACTCCCTTGATCCTTATTTTTTAAAAATTGCCATGCAAGCACTAGCAGTTCCAATAACACACCTATTTAATCTCTCATTAAAAACAGGCTCTATTCCCTCAATCTGGAAAACAGCTCAAGTCATCCCCCTACTGAAAGCAGGGGACCCTCTGGACTCAATAACTACAGACCAATTTCTATCCTACCGGTGTTATCCAAGCTGCTTGGAAAAATAGTGAGTACTCAATTGAGAGGATATCTTGAAGAGGCTAATCTGCTAAACCCTGCACAATCAGGATTTAGAACCAAACACAGCACTATCTCAGCCCTGGCCAAAGTAACAAATGATTGGCAAAGTGAATTGGATAAAAAAAACTGTGTATGTGCTGTATTCCTAGACCTGAGTAAGGCTTTCGACATGGTCGACCATGATCTACTCCTCTCTTCCTTGTATTCCATAGGCCTAGATGCATCTTCCCTTAAATGGTTTAATAGCTACCTTACGGGAAGGACCCAACAAGTGAAATCTGAAGGAGACCTATCTCCACTTAAGCCTCTGCAAAGAGGAGTTCCTCAAGGATCCATCCTAGGCCCAATCCTATTTGCCATCTACATCAATAACATCGATATTAATCTCACCAAAGCCACTGTACATCTGTTTGCAGATGACACCGTCTTATACGTCAGTAACCCCCTCTCCTGTCTCAGCATGTGAAGAGCTACAAGCAGAATTCAATATACTTCAACATCAGTTACTGGAAAAAAAACTTCTAAACACAAAAAAAAACAAAGGCAATGTTGTTCTCCCCCCAAAATCAAACCGGCAACTCCTCTCTAAGCATTCTCCCCCAACTCTCCACTGTTATGGGTGAAAATCTTGAAAAAGTTCAAATATTTGGGGGTGTGGCTAGACTATAGACTCGACTATCTAACTCACCTGGAAGAACTACAGAAAAAGCTCCGGCAGAAGCTTGGCCTCTTTCACAGAATAAAGCATTTTTTAAATAGGGATGCAAAAAAGAAGTTGGTCCAGGCCACATTTCTCTGTTTTGGACTATGCAGACTTCCTATACGGTCGCTGCCCTAACTCTTATCTGCATAAACTGGACACACTTTACCACAGAGCTTTAAGGTTCATTACAGATCTTCCCTTCAGCACTCATCACTGCTCACTCTATGCTGCAGTTGGATGGTCTTCACTCCATTTCAGAAGAAATAAGAATGCCATACTTTGGACATACAGGGCCTTATCTAAAAAGCTCCCAAACTATATTTCAGATTGCTTCACACAGGTCACAGCAAGTAAATATGCCTTAAGAAGCCTCAACTTCATCATGCTTAAAGTGCCCAATTTCAACACTCGGTATGGGAGAACTACTATCAGCTACATACTATCTACTTTATGGAATATGACACAGAAGACCCTGAAATTGAGCAGTCACATTACAGTTACATCCTTCAAACATCTGTATACAAGGCTTATCCAAGAAAAATGTAACTGTTTCCACTAGTACTAGTGTAATTTAATACTAGTGCTAATCTTATCCTTCCCCTCCTCAGTCAGCCAGTCCATGGAATGATTCCACGCTTATCAAGTGCCTCTACCCATAGATGTATTATACCCCACCCTTCATCCAGCTCCCATCTCTTCCTTAACCTCTTCATAGCCCTATACCCCTGTCATTCTACCGCCATTACAGGCCCCAGCCCATCCATCCACCTTATAATTAATATCATCTTCCACGTTCCCCGCCAACTTGCATCCCACTCCTGCTCCCCCCTCCCCTTGTCCCCACTATCTATGTTATTTATCGAATTATTGAACATTTTGCTTAGAATGTATGTTAGACAATGTGATTTATTTTCAAATTTTGTATATAATTGACCTTTGTAAGTGTTGTCATCTGTTATATCTATGTAAGTTGAACCTTGACCTTACCAGGTCCATCTTACAAATGAGCTGTGCTCAATGATGTTCACCTGGATAAATAAAGATTTGATTGATTGATTGATTTGATCTGTTAGGTAGGAAAATGGGCACACTAGGTGGGCCAAGCGGTCCTTACCTGCCGTCAAATTCTATGTTTCTATGTAGTGAGATACAGAGGATCTACAAAGGCTTGATAGATGGTCTAGGGTTTGGCAGTTGAAATGCAATGCCATAAAGAGTAAGGTGATGCACCTAGGGAACAAGAACTCCAGGACAGAGTACTGAATGGGCGGGGTAAAACACAGCATTACGACAGAGGAAGGGGACCTGGGAGTCATCATTAGTGAGTTCCTTAAACAATCTAGCCAGTGTAACAAGGTCCACAGTAAGGCAAATAGAATGCTGGGGTGTACAGGAAGGGGTACTGACAGCAGGAAGGAGGAGGTATTACTACTTCTCTATAGGTCAGTGGTGCTGGCTATACCACTGATATTATTAGAACTGGCAAGTTTGGTAACACACATGCCTCTCAAGCCTACCCCTAAAGGTCTACTGATACAGTATGTCTCTACTGGCTGTCTCAAAATGTTCTAAGATGGGTGAACAGGCCTTCTCAGTTTTTGCTCTCAAACTATGCTTCTAAGATGTTCGCAGTCTCACTGGGTTTTTAAGAGAGAACTTTGTAAGTTTTTTTTGTTTGTTTTTTTTAGTCTTTGGTAACCGGGTAAGGCCCACTAGGCATAAGTGCCTGTTTTCAGGGGCGACCTGGGAGCACTTGGCGGTTAAGTGACTTGCTCAGAGTCACACATTATGCAAGTTGAGGTTGTGAGAATCAAACTCAGGTCTGGTCTGCTGGATGTATCAAGCTTGTTCACACCTCGTTCCTCTAAGCTATACTGCCAGCCCTGTCAAGCGATACGTGTAAATGACCCATCATAGTCATACTTGACTTACATTTCAACCACATGACAATTTTGGCACTTACTATAGTTGCATTTTCACATATCCCTGAGTGTCTCACGGTTTTCTAGCTTTTCTGTTTTTACCACACCACGCTGAGGTATGTTCCTATTTTCTATCAACTTTTGTACTACTGCTTGCTGTCTCATTTTATGTCTGTAACTCTCAATTGCTGTACTACTGAAACTGCTGTTTCATTTTATGTCTGTAACTCTCCCGGATCGTACCTGAAAATAGGCAATGCTTTTGTCTAGTGCACCCACCCGGCCAACAAAAACTAAATAAACACTGTGCCCAGTTCTGGAGTCTTCACCTAAGGAAGGACAAAGACAGGCTTGAGACAGTGCAGTGCAGGGGACTAAGATGATCCAGGGCCAGCAGGGCAGATTGCACAAGGATCAACTCAAGGCACTGAACATGTACTCACTGGAGACCAGGTTGGTGGGGGGGTATGATAGAGACCTTCAACTTTCTGAACAGAATAAACAAGGTTAACTGCAAGGAATAATTTAGCAGGAGCAAAGACTCAAGAACTCGAGGTTATTAGTAGAAGCTGTCGGGAGGGAGAAACATAGAAACACAGACTTTGACGGCAGATAAGGACCGTTTGGCCCACCTAGTCTGCCCATTTCCCTACCTAGAGGATAAGCTACAGATCCTATTTAACCAATAGCCTATTTCTACCTACTCCCCACAAAAATTGCCTTATGTCTGTCCCATGCATTCTTGAATTCTCCCACAGTTTTAGACCCCAGAACCTCCTCAGGAAGTCTGTTCCCTGCGTCCACCACCCTCTCTGCGAAACAATACTTCCTCACATTGCCCCTGAGCCGTCCCCCCCGCTATCTTCAAATTGTGTTCCCTTGTTCTTGCACATCTCTTTTTCTGAAAAATGCTACCCTCTTGGACTTTGTTGATTCCACTGAGGTACTTAAACGTTTCTATCATGTCCACCCCTCTTTCCTCAAGGGTATACATATTAAGCTCCTTTAGCCTCTCCTCGTATGGCTTCTCTTGCAGACCCTGCACCATTTTAGTAGCCCTCCTCTGAACTGCCTCCATCCTGTCTATGTCCTTGCGGAGATGGGGTCTCCAGAACTGGACGCAGTGCTCCAGATGGGGTCTCACCAACAGTCTGTACAGGGGGATAACAACTTCCTGTTTTCTGCTGGTGATGCCTCTCCCTATACATCCCAGTATCCCCCCAGCCCTCCCTACCGCCTTCTCACATTGCTTGCCAACCTTAAGGTCATCTGATATGATTACCCCTAGGTCCCTTTACATTTTTGTTGTTATTACCTCCCATTGTGTAATCTTCCCTGGGTTTTGTTTCACAGGTACATTACTTTGCACTTCTTTGCGTTGAATCCAAGCTGCCATACTTCTGACCATTCCTCCAACCTTGCCAAGTCCTTCTCATCCTTTCCACGCTCCTTATGTATCAACCTGTTGCAGATCTTTGTGTCATCTGCAAAGAGGCATACTTTTCCTTTCAGTCCCTCTGCAATGTCACTTATAAAGACATTAAAAGGACTGGACCCAGTACTGAACCCTGCGGTACCCCACTAGTAACCCCTCTTTCTTCAGAGTGGACTCCATTTACAATTACCTTGTGTCCTGTTGTTCAGCCAATGTTTTACCCAGGCTACCACCCTGGGACCCACTCCAAGGCTGGTTAATTTGACTACTAATCTTTTGTGTGGGACTGTGTCAAATGCCTTGTTAAAGTCTAGGCAGACCACGTCCACAGCCCCTCCCTGGTCTACTACTTTGGCTACCCAGTCAAATAAATCAATTAGATTCGTCTGACATGACCTTCCCGCTGAGAACCCATGCTGCCTTGGGTCCTGTGCCCCACTGGCCTCTAAGGTACTCAACAATGCTTTCCTTCAGAAGTGATTCCATCACTTTCCCTACCACAGAGGTCAAACTGACAGGTCTGTAGTTTCCTGCCTCTGTCTTGCTCCCACTGTTGTGAAGGGGAATCACATCAGCCTTCTTTCAGTCCTCAGGTACCACACCATCCTCCCATGATTTGTTATAAAGGGTAGTCAGTGGTGTCACTAGTTCTCTGCTTAATTATTTTAGAATTCTGGTGTGAATTCCATCTGGCCCCATTGCTTTGTCCACCTTCAGATTTAGGAGTTCTTTCAGAACACTTTCTTCTGTGAAAGGACTGGGATCGACCGCCCTCTCCAGAGTGCTTCTGTTAATTGGATTAGGCACCTCCCCCACTTCCTCTTTTGTGAATACTGAACAGAAGTATTCATTCAGTATCCCTGCTTTTTCACTGTCACTCTCTGCCCACCCACCATCCATTCTATTCAGCCTCACTATCCCTCCCTTTGTCTTTCTATGCTCCCTGATATACCTATAAAAGGTTTTATCCCCTTTCTTAACCGAGTTGGCTATCTTTTCCTCAGTTTGTGCCTTTGCTATTCTGACTACCCTCCCTGCTTCCTTCTGCCTTAACTGGTACAGTTCTCTGTCCTGCTCCTTCTGTGTTTCCTTATACTTCCTAAATGCTATCTTTTTCTCCCTAACCTTCACCACCACTTCTTTTGAGAACCATAGTGGCTTTTTCTTTTGTTTTGGTTTGTTTATTTGCTTTACAGAAAGGCTTGTTGCCTCTGTGATGGCAGTTTTGATATTTCCCCATTGTTGCCCCACCCCTCCTTCTAGCCTGTTTGCTAGTGCTTTTCTAAGGCACTCTCCCATTTTGCCAAAGTCAGCCCTCAAGTCCAGAACCCTCACTTTTGTATGGCTTGACTCTGTAGCTGAGTTTATCATGAACCACACTGTTTGGCGGTCACTTGTTCCCAAATGGCTACCCACTTCTAGATCTGAGATCCTCTCACTGTCCCATTTGAGAGTCTGAGGTCTAGATTGCTCCCCTCCTGATCACGTTCCAAAACTAGCTGTCTGAGGCATGCCACTTGAAGGGCATCAAGAATGGCCTGCTTTTGGATGAGGCTGCAGCAAAGGTGCTCCAGTTAACATCTGGCATTAAGGTCCCCATCAACAGTATCTCCCTTTCTCTGCCATCCTAAGTACGCCTTCTATCATATCCTTGTCCATTCCCTTCCCCTGACATGGGGGTCTGTATACAACCCCTGTGCAGATTGTGGTGCCATTTCCAATCTCTAAGGTGACCCACAGTGCCTCCTCTCCTCCGTTTACTCTTTTGTTCAGTTGCTTTTATCCCTTCCCTTACATAGAGAGCTACTCCCCCCCTTCTGCCCTCCCTGTCTCTCCTGTAGGTTGTGTACCCTGGTATGTTAACATCCCAGTCATGGTTCTCTGTGTACCATGTTTCTGTGACTGCTACGATATCCAGGCATCCCTCTTCCATCAAGGCCACCAGTTCAGGGAGATTGTTGCCCAGAATACGGGCGTTGGTACTCATTACCCTCCATTTCTTGATGGCCTTACCCCTTTTTGCCCCATCCCTGTCCTTATTGCATTTGTCACTTTTTCCATTTACCCCCGCGCTTCTCCCTATTGACATCTCTATGTTGGTGTCTACCTCACTTAGTACCCTGATTTTTTTGGGGGCTAGGATTTCCCTGCTCCTTTCAAGTGCCTCCCCCCTTGGCTAGTTTAAATGCTTGCCAATGAATAATTTAAACCTATATCACCTAGGATCCTGGTGCCCCTCCTGAACAGATGCAGACCATCATGCCAGTATAGGCCTGCATCCATCCAGGTGGACCCCCAGTCCCCAATGAAGCCAAATCCCTGAGCTCTGCACCAGTTTTTCAACCACTGATTGAATTCCATGGTGTGGAGCACCCTAGCCTCATCCATGCCATAGACAGGCAGCACCTCCGAGAAGGTTACCGTGTGTGCTATTTGTCTAAGGCCCCTCCCCATCTCCACAAACGCTTCTTGCACTGCTCTGATCCCTTTCTTAGCCAGGTCATTTGTCCCTAGGTGGACAATGACATCCAGCTCCCTCCCCTGTGCAGCTGCTCCTGTGATCCTGAGGATTCGCTCCCTGTCGCTCCAAGCCATGGCGCCAAGAAGGCACCTTACCTCCCTCTCCCCTTCCTCCCCCAGTTCTACCTTCTTAACAATGGAGTCTCCAACCAGGAGTTGTTTCCTTCCCCTGTGGGGTCCCATGCCACCCTCCTGTGGGTCTCCTTTGTGGAGGTTCCCAGCATCCTCCTTGGTCTCCACTGTGGGTACCTCCATAGAGAAATCACACTTTTCCAGAACAGCATAGAAATTGTGGAGAGGTACAACTGGAGGGATGTGCCTCTGTTCCACCACCCTCACCCTCCCCGAGCCCACTGTGGTCCAACCGCTCCTCTTTCTTGGCAACCTCTGAGGCAACGGCAGTGACCCTGGTGGTCCCTGGGTGGGAGAGGAGGTCCCACAAATCCTGGCCAACTCAGCCTGGAGATGAGCAACCTCCTCCCTCAGCTCAGAGAGGTGCCTGCAGATGGGACAACACTGCATCCTCCAGAACGTCTCCCGGAAGACTGCTGCTCCACAGCCACTGCACTGCACCACTCCCATCACTTCTTTTTTCTGGCCCTCTAACTGTTGTTTGGAATACTTACTCTTTCCTCTGTTTATTTTCTTTTTTTTTTCCTTTTTTCTTCCCCTACTTACTTACTGCCTCTGTGCCCTTTTAAGTCCGGATCTTCCTGCTCTAAGACAAGAAGTTCCTATATTTCTCAGTAGTCTCCTTACTTGCTCAGAGTCAGACCTCCAGCAGCTAGGGTGGGACAGACAGCTACTCTTGCCCTTCTAGGATGGTGAGTCTTTGGTGGCTCTGTGATCATTCACTTCCTGCTCCCAAACAGGAAGTTCCTGTTGTCAGTTAAATCCTGTGCCTATAAAAGTAGAACTGGTTTAGGGTGGGGGGTGGAGGACAATATAGTCCCAGTAGAGAAGTTTTAGTTATACCAGTAGCTCCTTCCTCCTGGTGTTCTGTCTGTTTTCTGGCAGAAGCTATCTAGGGCAGTGCTTAAATCTTGTTTTAACCTGGCTCCTTCTAGCTAAGCCACTCCCCCTACTTTGCAAATCTTTCTATACTTAGTTAATTTCACAGATAACAATTCCCTTCTGACACCTGTGACAAGCACCTAGATAAGTACACAGATAACAGATAACAATTTACTTCAACTACCACTGACAAACACACAAACTCTTTTTTTTTTTTACCCTAAATTGAAAGTCCTAGTACAAGATTTCTAGTTCTTAGTCCCAATAGAGAAGTTTTAGTTATAACAGTAGCTCCTTCCTCCTGGTGTTCTGTCTGGAGGGAGGTCTACGAGAGATGTGAGAACGTCTATTTTACAAAAAAAGGTAGTAGCACAGCGCAGCTGCAAACAGGCAAATATGACAGCATATAAAAAAAAGGCTACAGTGCACACCAAAGGATGCTGTAAACAGGAGTAGACCTTATTTATGAAAAAACACCACACCAACTTCAAGCTACCCCTGGCGCTTCCAGGTGCTCTGCCTCTTCTTCAGGGGGCATCTTCTGGTGTGTGCTGCACCCTTTTTTCGCATGCCATGGAACAGTCTGCCTGCAGATGTGGTGGGTGCTAATATACCAGTATTTATTTAACACTGGTAACCAGCAAAGGCACACTGAGCCAAGGCTCGTTTCCAGGTGTGACCCACGAGAAAGGAAAGAGGAAAAAAAAAACACATGTACAACAGAATAAATGTTTGCAAACGATGTGCAAACAACTGTAGTGCAATTTGGCAAAGGTGTGAAATATACAAGATAAGGTAGCAGGAGCAAGAAACGCACTCTACAATCTGAAACAATCAAGCAGCTGGTAGGAAAATCAAAGTGCAGAGAAATGAAAGGAATACAACCGTCCCAATAGAGAAGGCATGAATTGGGGAGGGAGGATTGAAAGGCTGGTCAGAAAGGGAGCTGACAGAAGCGGCGGGTGGTGGAAGGAGTTTCAGCTGGTGCTTAAGGGAGGTTGGGGAGGTGAGAGACAAGAGTGTAAAAAGGAGGAGGTTCGGGGGGGGGTGAAAGGAGAAAGCTGACTGCCAAGCGGAGGGGGGTGGAGAAGGGAGAAAGTGCGGGGATCTCCAGGATGAAGGGAGTATGAAGCAGATGGGATGAGAGAGGAAAAGTACAAGGGCATTTTCCTCAAACCAGTATTTAGCGATGAAGGGGGCACAGTGCTGCATACAGGCAATGGACGGGAAGAAGGACGATGGATAATAAGGGGCTACATGATGGGCAGCTATGTGATAGCCGACATATCAGCATGAGTGGCAAGTGAGCTCAGGGTTATCATGAGTGGCTCCGCGTAGTGGAGTCGCAAGTGATTTAACCCTGAGCTCAGCTGCCACGAATGCTGATATTTCAGCTATCACATAGCTGCCCAGCATGTATCCATTTTATACAACAGGTGTGTGTTTTGTGCTGTTTTTTTTGTTTGATAGGGTCATCACACTGTAATGATGTAATCAGAGTGCGATAACCTGGAATAATCACAGTGTGATATCTGAAGTTGTCACTCTGCAGTGAGAATACCTGTTTTTATCTAATGGGTTATCTGCTCTCTCCTATGTATAAGAAAGAGTAATGTGTGCAATGACAGGCATGACGACGGAAGAATTTTTGGCAAAATGACACAAAGCGTTACAAAGGTGTCCAGTCTGACAAGGGAAGAGGAGGGAGCAGTACTGTATACCACATCAGCATAATCAAAGACTGGTAGCACTACTTTCACACCTGGAAACAAGCTCCAGCTTAGCGTGCCTTTCCTGGTTAAACAATTTCCCCCTTCCCTTCCATTTTGGTAACCAGTTCCTGGTGGACATAAGGGAACAAGCAGTTTTTATTATGGTACAGGGCTCAGAGTCTGGGGCAGAGTTTAGCGTGAATGGCATCAATGGGAGCACAGAGGTCAAGCCCGCTATCAAGCCACACACCCAAGTACTTAAAGGAATGGACCACTTCAATGGGAGACCCATTCAAGCTGGTGAAGGAGGGGAGAGAGGAGAGCCTGGATAGTTTCTGGTTGAAGCCAAAGGTCATGGACACAGTTTACTTTGAGTTGTCCTGAAATTGGTTTGCCTGAAACCAGTGCAGGATGCTGTAGAAATCTTTCGGGAGCGTGACTTCAACAGCGTAGGAGGCAATATAGCGCAATGGTTTAAGGCTCTGAGCTGCAAACCTGGAGACCTGGGTTTGAATCTCACAGCCCCCCACTTGCATACTGTGTGACCCTGAGCAAGTCACTTAACTTCCTTGTGCTCCCAGGTCGCACCTGGAAACAAGCTTCGACTTAGTGTGCCTCTTCTGGTTAAAAAATGTCTTCCTCCCACCCTTCAGTTGATGGGCCTGAAGTGTAGAGAATAGAGTCATCAGCATACATGTGAATATGCAAATTGACACAGGCCAAGAGGAGGTCATTGAGAAAAATGGAGAAGAGGACGGGACCCCAGCCTGGATGGGGAGTGGAGGGGACAGGACACCAGCTACCTGCACGGACTGCTGATGGCCCAAAAGGTAGGGAAACCACCCAACTGTAAAGTCTGATAGGCCGGCAGAACTCAGTTTGTCCAGATGAGGCAGATGGGTCATGAAATCAAATGCTTTGGCTGGATCAATGAAAACAGACGCCATACTGTGCCCCATATCCACCCCAGAGAGAATGGAATCAGTGACCCGTAGGAGAGAGGAGACAGTGGAATGGTGTTTCCGAAAACCAGATTGGAATGGAGAGAATAAGTTGGAGGAGTGGAGAAAGTCAGACAGCCGAGAGTTGACCAACTTCTCTTGTAACTTCACAAGTGCAGGGAGGAGAGAGAGAAGGGATGGCAGTTTACAGGGAAGGAGGGATCACCATTTCTGTGGTGAGGGAGAACTTTGGCCAGCTTCCAAGCCTACAGGACAGCAATTAGGGTGAAGGAGTGGTTAAGGAGAGGAGTGAGATGGAGGCAATGGCTAGAGCCAAGAGACGTAGGAATTTGGGATCCCGACTATCAGGACTAGTTCTGGATGGGTCAAGTGAACGAAGAGCAAGCAGGTTTCCTGCACAGATACAGGAGGGAAATGAAACCTCATGGAGGGGGAAAACAGAGTGGAGTGTGGAGACAATGGGGTGAGAGGTGAATTGGGAGAGGGTGAGGAGGGGAAGCACAAGTGGTAAAAAAACTCACTGAGGTGAGTAGCAACAGAGGAAGGGACCATAACTGGCTTCAGCCACTGCTGGGACAGAGCGATGGGCTTGGCAGTTACTCAGGTTGGTAGGGAGGGGAGCGGGGGGAGACCAAGAGGGACAGAACCATGCCTGTATAGACACTAGGTCCCAGGGCACCTAGGGTACTGCTGGCAGAACAGATGGACCTTTGGTCTTTTTTCTGCTGTCATCGTCTGTTTCTATGTTAAAAGTTATCAAACGCTCATTCCCCATATCAGAATACCAGACATACAGGGCATCATTAATTATAAACTCAGAAAATGAGAATTATTCAAGTACTATAATACAGAAGCACTTATTTCATCAGGTTTCCACCATTTACAGAGAGTAGGCCACTATTCCAATAAACAAGACAAAACCATAATTACAATTTATCTGTATCAAGTCAGTGAACTTTTATTTCATAAATGAGATTGAACGTACTACATATTAGGCTTTGGCTGCACTATAGTTCCTAAAATGGTGACCAGTTCTTTTGATTTTTATAACCTGGGATTACCCCCCAATAAACTAGCACTTAGGAGACTGTCACATTTCTATGTTTTAGGTTGAAGTATGCTTCTGATGTACTTGTGATTCTATGCATTTGGTACTTTCTGTACTGTACTGAACAAAATTTATAAATAAAAAGTTAAAAAAAGTATTTGTATCCCCTTAAATTCCTTTCATTCTGTTAAAAGTGCTTCAACGGGCTGTCTCCATGGCACCAAGCAAAGGGTTTCACTTGGCATGCTGGCAACCCGGGTTCGCGCCACGAGCCTGCGTACCAGGAGCGAAGACCGGCAGAGAGGGGGTACAAGTGTCTATTCAGACGCTTCCCTCCCAGGGGGTGGGAGGACCTCTGGCACCTGGTTGGTGGTTTGGGAGCCGTACTAAGCGGTGTGCTGCCTCGACACGCTGTCGTACGTCCCCACCCCAGGTTGCCATGGTATAGATCCATTTTGGGAGGTGCGAGGTATACAAAAAGAGAAGAAGATGGCCACCCATGCCACTCAGATGACAGCAGTCAGTCCTCCTGCCACCGGGAAGCCAGTTAGCCCCATGCTGCGCCCTCAATGCTCCAGCAAGGACAGCAGAATGAGCCTCCGGGCACATGACAGTCTCCCCTACTGGTACCAGGCACAGGAGTGGGACCCCCACCCGGCGAAGGGATATGTCGGGTTGGCCAGGAAGTGACACTGAGGGACAGCAGACAGTGACCGGAGGACATGGGGCGGCACAGCTTGGCCGCCTGATGGAGTGGGCAGCTGGGTTAATGGGGACGGTAAAGAGCATCAAACAAACAAAAAAAAACTTCAACATTTTTACACCTCAGTACAACTAGCGAAGTTCACCTCCACACTCACCCCTTCCTGCTGGAAAAAATGTGGAGCATCCAGAGCAACCCATGCACATATTTGTTGGTACTGCCCGGAAGGCTTAAACCCTCCACCAACTTTCTGCACCAAGATTATAACAAGCATTTGTCAATCCCGAATGTTTGCTTGCTAGCATTAGCAGTGGAAGTGCAGGAGTTAGACAGATGCAGTATAGGAATGGCAGTGAAGTACTGAACGGATGCCAACTCCACCCCCTCCCTGCAGAGATGGACAGGCATTGTGGTGTGGCTTTGGGTCGTCGCCCATGACAGTCATGACATTTCACCTCACCCTACCCTGCAGACACTGACAAGTGTCAAGGTGTGTCTTGGGGTGTTTGGGCTATACATTCACCTCATTCTATCAGGAAACATGCTGAAATGGGTGCAGTATAGAAGAATGGGGTGAACTACGGGGCCAAAGGGTCCGAGGCACACCTCAATGCATGTCACTGGCTGCAGGATGGGGGTGGGGGTGGAATGGCATGAGCATTACTGTCAACAATCCCAAGTCACACCCATGACGCCTGTCAGTCCCTACAGGGTAGGGTGTTATGGTAAAAAACCCTAACACCCAGGGCGTTTCTTCATATTTTCACTCCAAGTTTTCAACATGGGCTTTTTGTGACCCCACCGCATGAACAGTGACACTATCAGTTCGTTAGCCGGAAGGTGATTTTGCATAGCGACCGCACCATTTGACGTCACAGGTGCGAAAACACATTTCAAACAGGATGTGAAAAATGACAGCTGTACTATTCATGAGGAGGTGTAAAAAATGGCAATGCTGAAAATCTGGAATGAAAATATAAAAAAAATGGTGAACACACGAGCGTGCGTAGATACTGCGCAACGCACACCCGTAATGTAATTAGTTTGAGGATTTTTTTATAGCAGATTTTCAACATGGGCATTCTGGGACCTCTGCTCATGAACAGTGTCACTGTGATTTTCTTAATGTGTCCCAAACACTGATTTCCCACAGCAACCGCGATATTCAGCACCAGAAGAGCGAAAACACATTTGGCCAGGGTGTGAAAAATGACAGCTGTACTGCTCATAAGGAGGTGTGGAAAATGGCGGGTTTTTTTTTTGCCCTTTATCCTGGCTGGACCACCGTCTGCTTCTCCGCCCTGGTCGGGCCCCGGAGACCTCTACCACCGCCTATAGCTGCAGAGGACCCTCGGTCACCCCCGGCTTACCCCCCGGAGGGTGGGGCCGCAGGCCACCTTCGTGACCCCGGAACTGTGACTGGTTGGGGTCCCGCAGCGGCGGTGGCGATGCGAGGATCTCCGGGGAGGGCTTCATCCTACGGTGGTCCTGCCCGCCTTTTTCCGTTTTTCTCCCCAGAGGAGGCGGGGACGTGCAATGACGCCAGCGTCTGCCCCGCCTCCCCACGTCAAGCGTCGGCTGCGTGAGAACTCCCGGCCACCGCCAGGAGTCCCCAGCGCTCCGAGCGCTACCACACCCTCCCGGAGAAGGAGAGCTGTCCATCAGACGCTCGATCCTACTCCCCCCGGCCGGCCCTCCGACGATCCGGATCCGTTCCCGAACCCGGGTCACCGGCGTCGCAAGCGGAAATCCCACCGCTGTGCCGATGGGCCGGCGAAAATGCCAATGTTGAAACTCTGGTCTGAAAATACTACAAATTCGTGGTACGAGGGTGCGTGGAAACTGCGCAATGTACATTCGTAACACAGTCATTTTATGGGCTTTTGTCACCAAATTTTCAACACAGCCATTTTAAGACCTCTGCTCATGAACAGCATCACTGTGATTTTCTTAATCTGTCCTGAACATTGATTTCACACACCGACCGTGCCATTGCGCGCTACATGTGCAAAAACACATTTTGGGCGAGATGTGAACAATGACAGCTGTACTGGTCTCATAAGGAGGTGTGGCAAAATGGCAATGTTGAAAATCTGGAGTGAAAATATTAAAAATTCTCGAAATTAAGAGCGTGCGTAGGAACTGCAAAACGCATGCTCGTAAAAGTCATTTTTGGGAATTTTTTCACCAAATTTTCAAAGTAGGGTTTTTGGGGGCCTACCTCATGAACTGTAACACTGTCTTTTCGTTAATCGGTCCTGAAAGGTGGTTCCACGCAGTGACCTCGAAATCACCTTTCAGGACTGAATAACCAGATGACAGTGAGCCTATTTATGCTATTATACAACTTACCGGCATTTGTTCAGTTCCCGGTCGGCTTTGAAGAGTGCAGATGTGTTCCCGGTCCACGAAGATCGTTGCACCGGGCTCCGGAGGAAGTATGGGGTGTGGGTGCGCAGAAGGTGGGGGCGGGTTGGGGGACAAGAGTCAACGAGGGACCGCTTTTCATTGTTACAGGGTTGCTTTTTTTTTTTTTTAAAAGATGATGCAGAACTTTTTCCATGCTAGGGTGGGCTCCCAGCGTGGCATCTGGAAGTTTGTTTGGGGGGCAGTGGAGCCAACGGGGGATTGGGCATCCCCGTTGGCCATACAGTGTGCGGGGGAGCACATGACAATGGGACTTTTACCATGCTGGGGTGGGCTCCCAGTGTGGCGCTTGAAGTTTGCTTGTTGGGGGAGCACTGGAGCCGACAGGGATTAGGCACCCGTTGGACACACAAGTAGCAGGGGAGGGTGTGCATGTGCCAAGGGGATTGGGCACCCTCAGCACACAAACAAATGGGGCGATCCTGCTGGGAGATGCAGCAGCATACAGCTGAAAGAGAATGCCTGCTAAGGTGGTGACGTGTAGACAATTTGCATAATGCTGATGGCACGGCAGTATGCAAATTGCCTACATGTTACCACCGCTGATTGTAGCGATCTTTCTCTTCCAACTGTACGCCACTGCATTTGAACTGCTGTCACAGAGAGCTGAGACATTCATTGATGCCCTGCTGCCGCGTCTGCAGAAACGATCAGGGCATTGGAAGTGGGGGTGCCACACCTACAAAAACCAATATGGTGGCACTATGTTTCTTGTGCAAGCAAACATAAAAAGGACATTCACTGTAACATATGCTACTAAATGAGCAGTAAGCTTTATGAACACAGTGGCATTAATTTGCATAGGGGTCAGAGTTTCTCTTTAAGAATTAGTTACATGTCCATATTTTGAGACAGCAAAGTCCTGTGATTAAGCAGGGGTACATTTAAGGATAGCCAGGGGTTGCAGTTGAGACCCCTATGATTTCTTTTCAACCCCCACGATGTCCATTGCAACCCCTAAAAACCACCAGAACAAGGGTTTCCTAGCAGTTATTCACACAAATGTGGTCGGAAGAGCTTTGCAACCACTAAACTTCTGTGAAATGACACTATTGGTGGTTAGGCGTACAGGCTTTGAAAACAAGCAACCCAAGTGCAGTTATCACCAGAGCCATTGCCCCTGCACGCTGGCACTTATCCCAGTTACTTTTCCTATTCTTAGATATCTTATTTGGGCGAGGGTACCAAGAAATATACTAGCAACTGAATCACACCGTTTTTAACCAGTGCAGCAGGAAAATGCTTTCTAGTGGCTCCCCCTCCTTACCTGCCCGCCAGGGAAGAAGTTGTGCAGCAGCCCGCGGGGGGCTAGAAACTCCCTGGTCCTCAGGTTTTTGGGACTGCTTTCCTTGAACCAGCCCGAGAGGAGACAGCTTCTGCGGGTTACGTGGGAGGCGGGGGAAGCTGACTGGTGCCTCATGAAGACTGTATTCAGTGCGGTAAGTGTGACAGACAGCGAATACAGCCCAGACCCTCCATCACCAGCCACAGACGCCCCTTTGGGCTCCATGTTTCTGGTGACTGCTTGCTAATCGCAACGGAGAACTTGAGCCCTGAGATCGGCTAGGGAACAGATAAGAGTGAGTCCACAGAACTTTACACTACTTAGACCTCAATGTTTACATTATCATCTGCCAAGACACGTGCTCCTCGTTGAACCCGCAAAACAACTTCTAGGTTAGACGCCGGGTTATGACATCAATCGCCGTGACGAGCAAGACCAGTTTGGTGACGTACATACTAGTACCCCCGCCCCCGCGCTCCAACGCTCCCTGATTGGTCCGTATGCTTCAGCATCTGATTGGCTAATTCCCTTCGTTACTGTCGGACCGCGATTGGCCGATTCCGTTTGTTCCTCTCAGCCCGTGACTGGCTGATTCGGTGTCTGCTTTCATTGGCTACAACACCCAGACAATCCCCCTGCATCAGGTCGCGCAAAACAGAACGCAATACTTCAAATCGTAATAGTTGTCAGCAGGTGGCGGCATAGCATACGGGTGTTTCCAGAAATAGTTTTTACATTATTGAGAACGTCATCAGTAAACCGTCACAGAGCAAGGGTAAATACCCGATGGTGGCACTCAAAATGTAAAGTGGCAGCCATGCTGATCTGCATACCTCTCAGCATTCAAACTCAGAGCACTTTCCTTCAGAAATCATAGCAAAGGGTCAAAATGTGTAACACTTTCTTATTTTGAGCAATAGTATGTCTACATATAGTCGGTCCCATACAGTTAGTGATAATGAATGTTTATAGCAACTTAATTCAATAATTTAATAGTTTGTGTGTCCAGAAATAGCTCTAACATTATGAGGAACATCAGTAAACCTATGCAGAGCAAGGGTAAATTTAAGTGTAAAAATCATGGCCCTGTGCACAATTCATAGCAGTTGAGAGGTGTGCTGATCTGCACTTTTTGAAAATTAGTACCCCCCTATTATTTCTTATTTTCTATTTATTCCATACTGCCACTATAACCAGATCCCGTGTAACTTTTGGTCACAGCCTCTTGTGTTGTGAGCTCAAGCAAGGTTGAGGGGCCTGGGCTCTTTTCAGGTCTGAAGGGGGGGGCTTTCCCAATAAAGGTTGATTAGCGTGGTGCCTCCGCACAGATAAATTACAGTGGGTCAAGTGTCTTAATGATAAAACTCCCTAGGATGCGGTACCTGCCTACCTTACCTTGCAGTCACTCCACAAGTGGATTACCAGAAACCAGTACAACGTTTCACTAAGCATGCACATTCAGTTATTGACTTTAATAATATGCTCATGAGACAGGTTAACAATAACCAATGTATTAAACAAGGGGTATAGGGAAAGATGAACAGTGCCCAACCCCAGCAGCATACAACCACTAAACCTACTTCCCCACTGGTACCAGTGCCCCCTAATGTCCCATCTGGGTACCCAGCTAAGGACTCGGTGCAGGCCTGTTTAGTTGCAGCTAGTTTGTTGGCATTGGTGCACTGTTAAATAAAGCAGAAACTGTGTTGGTAAACTACACTTCCCCCAAATATAGGGCAACCCCTGCATTGACTCACGGTTCTGAAGATTCAGGATACAGGGTCTGTGCAGCAACTGTTCTACTCAAGGAAACTTTGGGGTGCTTCAAACAAAGTGCAGCTTGCAAGTGTAACCCAGCCCCCACCGGCCCCCCTTGTTCAACTAGCAGGGCTGCTACTCTCACACATAGCACAATCGAGAGGGATGGGGGTTGTCACTACAGTTGTGTTTAAAAATACTTCTGCTTCGGAGCCTGCCATCCTCAGACAGGCAAACCAAGTGTGGCAACTACCTGGCTGACACCTGGGGGGACCATTTACCATGGCCATCAACCTGGGTCCCTGAGAGAAAATATTTGCTCACAATTATGCTAGGTTTGTACTTCTGTTCAGGGGCATCCAGGTAAATCCAGACACAACGGAAACAGTAACAGTACTGTTCAAACCAGTCTGGGATTCTAGAGTGTGACTGTTATTCACATACACAAAGAATAATCACAAAGCAAAGATGGACCCCCTCAGGGCTACTCCTACTGGTAATGCAGATTACTGAGGTACAGAGAACACACACAGTGAACCCTCAGGTTCTGAAATGGAAACAGCGAACACTCTGGTTCTGAATGGGAATTGGCACACATGGCCAGAACTGGTACACTTTCCTTGACTAGGCCTCCTCGGCCAGTACTAGGAAACTTTCCCATATTTCATGAGGAATTACTGGTGGCACCCTCGACCACCGAAGAGCACATACAGGCTCACAGAGAATCCAACCCATGTCTGGGTAAACTATTTTCTTCAGGCACTGGCCAAATGCACTGAGAGAAAACAAAGGTGCCCAAACTGAACCCAGAGAGGTAAACCAGTTGCTGCAGATGGGGGGTCTCCCACCTTTTGTTTCCAAATTTATACTCTGCCATTCATCTGGTTAATAACACCCTCACAGAAAACTTGTAGATGCTATAATTGAAATGTCTTTCACATTTAACATACTCTCACACCTCTGCGGTGTCATGAAGTTAAAAGTTCTGTAATTGGCAATGTCTCTTCACTAGACCCCAACTTTAGCAGGCACTTTTAAATCAGACACGCACTAAAAGTTCTGTACTTGGCAAGTCTCCCTCTGGACCCCATAGTAGGCAGACACTTTTAAACAGAAAACAATCTAGGTGACAGAGTCCCTTTGTCAGAGAAAAACTCACCACAGGAATGCAGGTGCCCCAGGCTTTTCCCGCACAAAAGTCTCAGGTGCTCACAGAGCAGATGAATCTCAGGCAACTGCAACACAGTCCAGGCATGGAGCAGGGGATTGCCCCTGAATCCTGGAATCCCCTCCTCTCGGGGATGGGGCACCGGAAAACCATCTTGGAGCGGTTTCCACCACGTCACTCTCTGTCTTCTATGTTCTTCTTCTAGGGTGAGAACAAACTACCCAAACCACAGAGGTAGCTGTCTGTCAGAGCTAAAAAATTGAGGAGCTGCCTACTGCAGCCTCCCCCTGGAACTGCACTCTACAGACTACCAAACTCTAACTCAACTGTCTCACTCCCCAAGCTAGCATTCCAAAGTGACTTATTCTGCTGTGACAATTATAAAGTGACATCATCACCCCAGCTCAGCTGAGACTGAAAAACAGAGTGTGACACTGTGAAATCCATTTCACTGGCTGCCTGTCCCTGCCTGCCACTGATTCTAACTGGGATTCTAGTAACCCCTGGGAACAAGGGGGTTACACCCACCCTGGTGGAACAGAGGCGCATCCCTCCAGTTGTACCGCTCCACAATTCCTATGCCATTCTGGCAAAGTGTGGTTCCTCTATGGAGGCACCCACAGTGGAGACCAAGGAGGATGCTGGGAACCTCCACAAAGGAGACCCACAGGAGGGTGGCAGGGGACTCTGCAGGGGAAGGAAACAACTCCTGGTGGGGGACTCCATTGTTAGGAAGGTAGAACTGGGCAAGGAAGGGGAGAGGGAGGTAAGGTGCCTGCCTGGCGCCATGGCTTGGAGGGACAGGGAGCGAATCCTCAGGATTGCCGGAGCAGCTGCACAGGGGAGGGAGCTGGATGTCATTGTCCACCTAGGGACAAATGACCTGGCTAAGAAAGGGATTAGAGAAGTGCAGGAAGAGTTTGTGGAATTGGGAGGGGCCTTGGTCAAGTAGCATGCACGGTAACCTTCTTGGAGGTGCTACCCATCTATGGCATAGGAGAGGCTAGGGTGTTCCGTACCATGGGATTCAATCAGTGGTTGAAAAACTGGTGTGGAGCTCAGGGATTTGGCTTCATTGGGGACTGGGGGTCCACCTGGAGAGATGCAAGCCTATACTGGCATGATGGGCTGCATCTGTCCGGGAGGGGAACCAGGATCCTAGGTGATAGGTTTAAATGCTTCATTGGCAAGCTTTTAAACTAGCCAAGGGGGGAGGCACTGGAAAGGAGCAGGAAAATCCTAGCCCCCAAACAATCACGGTAGTAAGTGTGGCAAACACCAACATGGAGGTGTCGATAGGGAGAAGGCAGGGGTAAATGGAGAAAGTGACAAAGGCAAGAAGGACAGGGATGGAGCAAAGGGGGTAGCCATCAGGAAATGGAGGGTAATGAGTACCAATGCCCGTAGTCTGGGCAACAAGCTCCCTGAGCTGGTGGCCTTAATGGAAGAGGATGCCTGGATATCGTAGCAGTCACAGAAACATGGTACACAGAGAACCATGACTGGGATGTTAACATACCAGGGTACATAACCTACAGGAGAGACAGACAGGGGAGAAGAGGGGGAGGAGTAGCTCTCTATGTAAAGGAAGGGATAAAAGCAACTGAACAAAAGAGTAAACAGGGAGGAGAGGAGGCAATGTGGGTCACCTTGGAGACTGGAAAGGGCACCACAATGCGCACAGGGGTTGTGTACAGACCCCCATGTCAGGGGGAAGGAATGGACAAGGATATGATGGAAGGCATTCTTAGAATGGCAGAGAAAGGGGAGATACTGTTGACGGGAGACCTGAATATGCCAGATGTTAACTGGAGCACATTTGCTGCAGCCACATCCAAGAGCAGGGCCATTCTTGATGCCCTACAGGTGGCAGGCATTAGACAGCTAGTTTCAGAACCCATCGTGAGGAGCAATCTTAGACCTCGTGCTCTCAAGCAGGGGCAGTGAGAGGATCTCAGATCTAGAAGTGGGTTGCCATCTGGGGACAAGTGACCATCAAACAGTGTGGTTCACGTTAAACTCAGCTACAGAGTCAAGCCATACAAAAGTGAGGGTACTGGACTTTAGGAGAGCTGACTTTGGCAAGATGGGAGAGTGTCTCAGAAAAGCACTAGCAAACAGACTAGAAGGAGGTGTGGAGCAACAATGGGGAATTATCAAAACTGCCATCACAGAGGCAACAAGCCTTTGTGTGAAGCAAATAAACAAATCAAAACGAAAGAAAAAGCCACTATGGTTCTCAAAAGAGGTGGCTGTGAAAGTCATGAAGAAAAAGATAGCATTCCGGAAGTATAAGGAAACACAGAAGGAGCAGGACAGAGAGCTGTACCAGTTAAGGCAGAAAGAAGCAGGGAGGGAAGTCAGAATAGCAAAGGCCCAAACTGAGGAAAAGATAGCCAACTCAGTTAAGAAGGGATAAAACCTTTTATAGGTACATCAGCAGTAGAAAGACAAAGGGAGGATAGTGAGGCTGAATAGAATGAGCGGTGGGTGGGCAGAGGGGACAGTGAAAAAGCAGGAATACTGAATGAATATTTCTGCTCAGTATTCACAAAGAGGAGGGGAAGTGCCTAATCAATTAACAGAAGCACTCTTGATAGGGGGCTTGATCCCAGTCCTTTCACAGAAGAAAGGGTTCTGCAAGAACCCCAAAACTGAAGGTGGACAAAGCAATGGGTCCTGATGGAATTCACCCCATAATTCTAAAAGAATTAAGGAAGGAACTAGTGAAACCACTGGCTACTCTTTTTAATAACTCATGGGAGGATGGTGGTACCCGAGGACTGGAGGAAGGCGGATGTGATTCCCTTCACAAAAGTGGGACCAAGACAGAGGCAGGAAACTACAGACCTATCAGTCTGACCTCTGTGGTAGGGAAAGTGATGGAGTCACTTCTGAAGGAAGAATAGTTGAGTACCTAGAGGTCAGTGGAGCACAGGATCCAAGGCAGCATGGGTTCACAGCGGAAGGTCATGTCAGACGAATCTAATAGATTTCTTTGACTGGGTGACAAAGTAGTAGACCAGGAGGGGGCTGTGGACATGCCTACCTAGACTTTAGCAAGGCATTTGACACAGTCCCACAAAGATTATTAGTCAAATTAACCAGCCTGGGAGTGGGTCCCAGGGTGGTAGCCTAGGTAAAACATTGGCTGGACAACAGGACATAGAAGGTAATTGTAAATGGAGTCCACTCTGAAGAAAGGCGGTTACTAGTGGGGTACCGTGAGGGTTCAGTATTGGGTCCAGTCCTTTTAATGTCTTCATCAGTGACATTGCAGAGGACTGGAAGGAAAAGTATGCCTTTTGCAGATGACACAAAGATCTGCAACAGGGTTGATACACAAGGAGGCGTGGAAAGGATGAGAAGGGACTTGGCAAGGTTGGAGGAATGGTCAGGCGATGGCAGCTAGGATTCAATGCAAAAAGTGCAAAATAATGCACCTGGGAAACAAGAACCCAGGGAAGAATACACAATGGGTGGGAGGTAGTAACAACAACAAAACAGGAAAGGGACCTGGGGTAATCATATCAGATGACCTTAAGGTTAGCAAGCAATGTGAGAAGGCAGTAGGGAGGCCGGGGTATACTGGGATGTATAGGGAGGCATCAGCAGCAGAAAACAGGAAGTTGTTATCCTCTGTACAGACAGTTGGTAAGACCCCATCTGGAATACTGTGTCCAGTTCTGGAGACCCCATCTCTGCAAGGACATAGACAGGATAGAGGCAGTCCAGAGGAGGGCAACTAAAATGGTGCAGGGTCTGCAAGAGAAGCCGTATGAGGAGAGACTAAAGGAGCTTAATATGTATACCCTTGAGGAAAGAAGGAGGGGGACATGATGAAACTTTCAGTACCTCAAGGGAATCAACAAAGTCCAAGAAGGTAGCATCTTTCAGAAAAGAGACTTGCAAGAACAAGGGACACAATTTAAAGATAGAAGGAGGCGATTCAGGGGCAATGTGAGGAAATATTATTTCACAGAGAGGGTAGTGGATGCATGGAACAGCCTTCCTGAGGAAGTTGTGGGGTCTAAAACTGTGGGAGAATTCAAGAATGCATGGGACAGACATAAGGCAATTCTTGTGGGGGGGGCAGGAAGATATAGGCTGTTGGTTAACTAGGATCTGCGGCCTATCCTGTAGATAGGGAAATGGGCAGACTAGATGGGCCTAGCGGTCCTTATCTGCCGTCAAAGTCTATGTTTCTATGTTTCTGTGTCCCCAGTCATTGCCTACCCGGCACTAGGCCATCCTACCCTATGTGCTACCTATGAAGAGGGGTGATCAAGCCCTCTCCTACCATGTGCCAAGCACAGTCAGGCAGCACTAAAGGCCCAGAGGCCATTGGCTGATGCATCCGCTCCTACACTACAATCTTACTACGGAAATCAGTGACCCTGGAAGAACTGTCCAGAGCACAGCCCTACTAGACCAGCACTGCGGCCCCTACTGCAGGTCAGAACCACAGTCTATCTGTCTGTCCCCCTAGCCTTCTTAGGAAAACCTATCTAGTCAAAACAAACCTACCCAAAACAGGGGAACCTCCCCTCATCCCTGGACACCTGCAAACCAAACACCAGAGCTAACACTATACACAAGCATTACACTCCCTCACCCTTCCACAACTACACCTGTGGAAGGAAAAAGGTTAACACATGTGAACTACACAGTACTTTAAAAACAACACTTTAAAGCACAGAGGAACTCCGATGAGTCCCTCCAGTCCTCTTCTGGTCTTCTCTTCTTTCTTCATCAGGATCCACCTGAAAGAGAAAAGACAAAAACACTCCCCAAATCTACAAACACAGTATACAACCATAACCATTACCATCAAAACACTGGAGAATCCCAAAAAATAGTTTTCTTAGAAAAAAGGTAGAAAAGTACAAAACAGTAGAAAATATCAACATTATGAACAATGCACCTTTTGAAAGGCCGTAAATGTCCTAACTAGTGACAAACAGTGCCCGAAGGCAGGGCCCATGAAAGAGTCTCTCCTGGGCCAGAGCCCGGTGCAGCACAGTTCTTGACATACTGTAGTCCCCAAAGGGGAGAGTCTTTGTGGACAGTTCAAACAGTAGGCCAGTAGGGAACGAAAGGGTGTTTATATTTGGGGATTCCATAATTAAAGGCATTCACCGGGGAAGAAAGAGGGACCAAAGGAACAGAAAGGTGGTTGTTTGTGTACTGGGGATCGGGGAGGGCAGAACCTAGGATTAGGAAAGTGGAAGGGGGGGTAAGTGGTAAACCTCACTTGATCATCACCTGGGAACCAGTGATGTAGCAGGAAAAGAGGTGAGGTGGTGCAGAGCAGGTTAAAAGAGTTAGCAAAAGAATTGCAGGGACTTGGTGAGCTCTATAGCCTTTTCACAGGTAATCCCAGTCCCCAGGGCTAGCACAGTTAGAAATAAGAGAATTGAGGAATTTAATGATCTGCTAAGGATCTGGTGCAAGGTAAAAGGATTCATTAGTTTCGGAGGTTGGGGTGACGTGGTCAGACAAGAGGTTATAGTCGACAGATAGGCTGCACCTTAATTATGAGGGTTCGAAAGTACTTGGGGACAAGTTGTGGGAATACATAGGAAAAGGCCTGAGATTAAACTGCTGAGGGGGGAGTAGTGGGCCAGAGAGCACAGATGCCTAGTGCCTTCAGTGGACTCCCCCCCCCCAGCAGAAAACAGGATGAAGGGAGTATGAACAATGAAGGGCATTTGGGGGAGGGGGGAGTATAGTGGGCCAGAAGATCAAGAAAGACACAGAATCTAGGCAGAGAAGCACTGAATCAAAGCGGAGGGTGGTGTCACTAAATGCTCGCAGTTTGGTAACAAGATAGCAGACATGCAGGCCCTCTTGGCGGAGGGGAAGATAGGTGTGGCAGTAGTTACTGAGACCTGGGCTACAGCACACCATGACTGGGACCTTTCTATCCCTGAGTACAAGCTGTACAGAAGGGACGGATTTATAGGCAAGGGGAAAGGGTGGCAGTATACATCAGGAAGGGGATAACATGCACTAGAGAGGAGAAAGTTCAGAGGAATGTGGAACCACTATGGATCCAGCTTCAGACCAATATGAGGAGGAAATTAAGGTTGGGAGTGGTCTACAGACTACCCAACAGCAATAGAGGGACATTGAACTATGTAAAGAATTGCTAGAAGCAGTGGATAAAAGGGAGGTGGTAGTGGTGGGAGACTTTAATCTACCTAAGGTGGACTGGGATACACTAGCCACATCCTGTACCAGGAGTCAAATGTTTCTGGATGTGATACGGGGAGGGGGGTGTGGGTTTCATGACTTAGGGAGTTACAGAACCCACCAGGGAGTGGGCCATCCTTGACCTAGTGTTCACAAATGAGGAGTACATGCAGGAGATAATGGTCAAAGAACCCCTGAGTAGTAGTGACCAGAGTTCAGTGTGGTTCATTTGGATATGGGAAAGGATAGTTCCTACATCAAAACTAAAACCCTGGACTTTAGAAGAGCAGACTTTCAGAAAATATGGGAGGTACCAAGGAAGAAGTTAGATGGCATCAAGGCAGACATGGGGGCAGACAGACTTTAGGCCATTATCAGGGCTGCAGTAATAGCAGCAACAGTGGACTGTGCTTAGTTCAGGAGGAAGATCTCAAAGGCCAGATCACCCACATGGTTCAACTCTAAGGTTGCCAGGGTGGTGAGAGACGAGAGTGGCCTATAAGGGATATAAGAGGACAGGAAGTGAAGAGGATAAGGAAGAATATCTGAGGTTAGCTAAGGTGGCGGGCAAGGTGGTGTAGCACACAAAGGCACAAAAGGAATTGCAAATAGCAGAGGGAATTAAGAATGGGGGGAACTTCTAGTGTTATATAAGCGAAAAGAGAGTCAGGAGGAATGGTACAGTCAAGCTGAGAAAGGGGGGTGGATGGGTGGAGGAAGAAGTAAACAAGGCCGAGGTGCTCAATGAGTACTTCTGCTCTGTCTTTACTAAAGAAAAAGATGGTCCGATACCTACTGGGAGTTGGGAGGGGGCAACAGTCTTGGTAATAGACGTGAATAGGGTGAGAGAGGGTCTTCTGGCATTAAAAGTAAACAAGTTCCCAGGACCGGAGGCATCCACCCAAAGGTACTGAAGGAGCTAGTTGGGAGTGGTGCCACTGAACTGGAGATCTGCACATGTGGTGCCTCTCCACAAGAACGGACTTGTGGATGACCCAGGAACTATGGGCTGGTTAGTCTGACATTGGTCGTGTGCAAACTCCTGGAAACAATACTCAAAGAGAGATCGGTATTACATGGAGGAAATTGGTCTCCAGGATGAGAGGCAGTATGGGTTTGTAGGTGGAAGGTCTTGTCAGACGAACATGATTGATTTTTTCGACTGGGTCACCAGGGTGGTGGATGGGGCCAAGGCAGTAGAAGTCATTTACCTTTCGAATCTGTGCTGCATAGCAGGCTAATCAGTAAATTGTAGGATCTTTGAGTCGGAGAATAATGACAGAATTGGTAGAAAAATGGTTAAGTAACAGAACCTGGAGAGTGGTGAGTAGTACAGTGCCAGGGAGGTTACCAGCGGAGTACCTAAGGGATCAGTGCTGGGGTCAGTGTTGTTCAATATCTTCATAAACAACATTGGAGAGGGCATGAAGGGCAAGATGTGCCTGTTTGTAGACAACACCAAAATCGGTGGAAGGGTGGACACAATTGAAGGAATACAGGACCTACGGGAAGACCTCAAGAAACTTGAGAGATTGTTGGGGATCTAGCAGCTTAGTTTCAGTGCCAAGAATTGCAAAGTGATGCACATTGGGGCCAAAAATCCTAGGACCGAAAAGTACCTGACACGCGTCCAGATAGCGACAACAGAGGAGGAAAGAGATTTGGGAGTGGTGATTACCAGAGACCTGAAACACCACACAATGTAAAAAGGCAGCAGCAAAAGCAAACAAGATGTTGGCATGTATAGCAAGGGGATTCAGCATAGGCGGAGTGAGGTCATACTGCCTTTGTACAGATCACAGGTTAGACTGCAGTTAGAATATGGGGTAGGTTCTGGAGCCCATATTATAAGAAGGACATCAGCTTGTTAGAGAGGATACAGAGGAGGGCAACCAAGATGATTAGGGAACAGCAAGGGAGATCTTACAAAGAGTGTCTGAGAGCCGTAAGAATATATTCCATGGAAGAGAGAATAGAGAGGGGGGGATATGATAGAGACCTTTAAATATACAATGAGAGTAAATAAAGTGGATAAGGAATGTCTCTTCAAACTGAGTGACAATAGAACTACAAGGGGGCACAGTCTGAAGTTGGGGGGGCAGATATTTAGGAGGGATGTAAGGAAATATTTTTTCACAGAGCGGGAGGTGGATACATAGAACACACTGCTAGATGAGGTGGTATCACATAAAATGGTGAGTGGCTTTAAGAGGGCCTGGGATAGCATAAAGGGAATATGAGAGACCGTGTGAGGAGAGTTGAGGATAGATTAAAAGGGGATGAGGGTACACAGTCAATGGCATAAGCCAGGGACACTTCATTACTAATGAGAAAACTCGATAGACCAAGTTGGCCTCCTTCTGCTGGCTATTTTGTATGTTTGTACATAAACACAGTTCTGGATATCCTACCAGGCTGTGAGTAGGAATCAGTCTCTCAGCTTCAGACTCTTAAATGCTGAGGCTTTGAAATCACAACAGTTTTCTCCTCACTGGCTTTCCAGATATTGGAACTGTCAGGCTTTCCCTGGGCGGTTGGCTGTGAAAGCCCCAGGTAGGCCTCCAAACTTTCTCAGAACGCATAGTAGAGCCTCCTGCTCAGTCTTCACTATAGAAGACAGTGGCAAGCGTCCAGTATTAAATAACAAGGAGCAAGACAAGGGTGAGATAAACTCGAGCCTCTTCACAAGAGAAAGAGTCCTAGAAGAGCTAAATAAGTTAAAAATAGATACAGCAATGGGACCAGATGGGATCCACCTGAGAATCCTAAAAGAACTCAAGGAACAGATTGCCGCTCCACTGGTTGAATTGTTCAGTAAGTCACTAGAAAGTGGTGTAGTACCAGAAGACTGGAAAAGGGCAACAGTGGTACCCTTGCACAAGAGTGGAAGCAGGGAGGATCCAGGGATTTATCGCTCTGTCAGCTTAACCTCAGTGGTGGGTAAAATTATGAAGACATTGCTCAAAGAGAGGATAGTAGAATACCTAAAGGATAACGGGAGACTCGACCCAAAGCAACACGGCCGTTCATGTCTAACAAATATGGTAGACTTCTTCAATTGGATAAGCAAAACAGTAGACCGGGGGGTGCAGTGGACGTGATTTATTTAGATTTTAGCAAAGCCTTTGACACTGTCCCCTACAGGAGATTAGCAAACAAGCTAGAGAACACAGGCACAGATGATAAAATAGTCACATGGATTAGGAACTGGCTTCAGGGAAGGTCACAAAAGGTCCTGGTCAACGGGGCATTAGCAGAGGAGGGCAGAGTTACCAACAGCATTCCACAGGAGTCAGTACTTGGCCCAGTCTTCTTCAACATATTCATCAGCGACGTTGCTGAGGGACTTGAGGGGAAGGTCTGCCTGTTCGCAGACCATGCAAAGCTCTGCAACAGGGTAGACACAGGGGTGGGTGCCTCTAGGATGGAAGCTGACCTCAGGAAGCTGGAAAACTGGTCAGGAACATGGCAGCTGAAATTCAATGTGATGTAATGTACATGGGTAAACATAACCCAAGTAAAACATACACTGTGAATGGGCATCAACTCAAACAAACCAGCATGGAGTGGGACCTGGGAATTAGTGTTACTGAAAATCTAAAAGTAGGGAAACAGTATGAAAAAGGAGCTCAGAAGGTCAGTAGCATCCTAGGTTGTATAAGGAGGGGGATTACAAGTAGGAAGTGCAAGATAATTATCCCACTGTACAGGTCCTTGGTCAGACCACACCTGGAGTACTGCATGCAGTTCTGGAGACCACACCTAAGAAAGGACAAAGACCGCTTGGAGAGGGTTCAGAGGAGGGCCACCAAGATGGTCCAGGGTCTGCATCAGGAACAGTATGAAACAAGACTCATCAAGTTAAATTTATATTGACTGGAACAGAGAAGAAATAGGGGGACATGATAGAGACATTCAAATACGTAACAGAAATAAACACCGGCCAGACGGGAAACCTATTCCAGGAGAACAAAACACATACTAGGGGACACAAGCTGTGCCTAGTGGGAGTCAGATTTAAAACTAATGTAAGAAAATACTTTTTTGCAGAGAGGGTGGTCGAACCATGGAAAAACCTGCCCCCAGAGGTGGGCATCAAAGACAGTATGAGAATTCAAGCTGACGTGGAACAGACAATGTGGACATTTAAGAGGTAATAAAAATGGGTGGGGGGTAGAAATGTCTTGGGCAGACTGGATGGATCATGTGGTCCCCATCTGCCGTCTACGTCTTTGGTTCTCTCACTCTGAATGCTCCCAGACAACTGCCCCCCCCCCAGGTCTCAGGAGATCAGATCAAGTCCCAGTTTGTCAATCAGGGTGTCAATCCATCTAATCAGTATGCATAGTGTTCCTTTAATGGCTGATTGGTTAGGGAAAAGGGGCCAAGTCACAGTCCTCTCCTACTCCTCGGAGCCCCCTTCTTGTAGTCCTTTGGGCTCCTTAACTCCCATTGGCTGTTTGACAGGTCAAATGTAGCAAATGTAGCTGCTACAAAACAGTTTATGCAAAGTCCGATCTTTATGCTCTGTTTCTAGGGCTTCTGAATTATTTTAGTATTTCAATACCCCCAAGGTCTGTGGTCGACACTCTGCCCTGGTGGCAGAGTGGGGCTTTGCAGGGCCTCCCCCTACCTGATGTGAGCACCGTAATGCTCTTCCCCTAGGCGGCATGCAGGGCTATTCATTACATAGCAGCTTAGGCTATGCGTAAAGCTTGTGCCCTTGAGTTTCCCCCAACTGGGCATCAGCGCTCCCTGATTGGACCGCATTCTTTAGCATCTGATTGGCCAAGTTCCTCCGTTACATTTGGCCCGCAATTGGCCGATTCTGTTCGTTCCTCTCATCCTGTGATTGGCTGATTTGGTATCTGCTCTCACTGGCTGCAGCACCCAGACAAGGAAAAGACGCGCTGTTCAGTCACGGTCTGTCTGCATATGGTATGCCTTTCCACCATTTGGCGAATGGTATCCTGCACTCTTCACATCTATTTTTTTACATCTGCTTGGACCTGTTAGGTAAAAAACAATTATGCATCACATTCTGTAAAAGGAATCCAAATTGTGGATATTAACAGGTGCATATTAACATGCTGCAGAAGGCATCTGAAGTAGTAGGGATAGCAAGGGCACTGTGAATTTGCATAAGACTTCTACAATGTGCTATGTGCATATTAAAAATTATTGTAACATGCCGTAGAATGCATCAACGTTGTTAATAATTGTTTTTTTCTTTAGTGTTTTAAGCCTGACTCAGTGGCATTTTCTCTGGAACTGCTTATAATGTCATTTTGTGACTGTGTATTTTACCTGCAACCCTTGTCAATATGCACTTGTGTTGTAAGGTAATCTCCAAAACTTTAAATAAAATAAAGAAATGTATGAAGTATGGCTTAGAAAGGGGAACTTTAAAATCCATCTTGTGGGAGTGTCCTAAAACAGTTTAATTCTGGCAAACAATACAAGTCCACTTAGACCACCTGTCAGATCTACAGGGGTCCCTCCCCCAAACAGACACATCAGGCCAGTGGTTCTCAAATGGTGAGGCCAGTCTCCCAAGGGAGGCCCCATACTGTTCCAGGGGAGGCCTAATCACGTCTGATAATGTATAGTATTTACATTTTAAGTTTTAGATGTTTTGTGTAAAGGGATGAAGCAAACTAAATATGGATAATGGCAGGTAAATTTCTTTACTTATGCACAAATTGGTGACCAGGAAAGTCCCTGAGCCAAAGCTTGTTTATACTTTAGGTGTATATTTATATGTAAATTGATGACTAAGAAGGCACACCAAGTCAAGGATTGTTTCTACAGTAGGTATTTATTATGTTTGCTTGCATGCATGTGCAAGAAACATAGTGCCATCATCTAAGTTTTCGGAGGTGTGGCAGCCCTCTTCCAATTCAGTCAGTGTGTTTGCAGGTGCGGTCACAGTTCTCCAATCAACGCTGCAGCTATCTATAACAGCAGTTGAAAATGCAGTGCCGTACAGTTGAAAGGGAGCGCTCCGCTTCAGTGAGCAGCACTCCCCCCCTCCACATGCACACACGCCGCCAAAATGCGTGCTCATGCGCCTCCCCACGCACATACCAGAAGGGTCGACAGGGTGCCCAATCCTCGCCGGCTCCAGGCCCCCCCAAACAGTTTTCCAGCTGCCACACTGGGAGCCCACCCCAGCATGGCAAATGTCGCATCATCAGCTGTCAGGTGCCATGCTGAGCCCACCAGCATGGCAAAAGTGGTTATGGCCTTGGTGCCCAATCCCCGTCGGCTCAGGCCCCCAAACAGCCTTTACAGCTGCGCTGAGAGCCCACCCCATCATGGCAAACATCCGCATTTTCCAATAAAAAACAAAACCTGTAAAGAAAAAACATTCCTCGGTGGTAGCCTGCCCACCCGTTGCCCTACCTCGCACCTGCCTCCCCACACCCCACCTCACCCCATACTTACCTGCGGAGCTCCGCGCAATGATCTTCGGTGGACCGGGAACATGTTTGCACTCTTCAAAGCTGACCACAAACTGAGGAAATGCCGGTAAGCTGTATAATGCAATAAATAGGGTTTTTCCAACTTTAATGCATATCTCGGGTATTTGTTGGAATTTTTGCACCAAACTTTCAACATGGGGTTTTTGGGACCACTCTACATGAATTCTGTCACTGTCATGGCAGTAATTGGTCCCGAAGGGTGATTTCGCAGTCACTGCGTGAAATCACCTTTTGGGACTGATTAACAAAATGACAGTGCCAGTGTTCATAAGGTGGGCTCTCAAAAGCCATGTTGCAATTACAATGAAAAATTCCTAAAAATAAACTGTTTTCTGATGGGTGCGCCCGGTTCCATGCGCACTCGAGATACCTCAACATTGCCATTTTACCACACCTCCTTATGAGCAGTACAGCTGTCATTTTTCACATCTTGCCCAAAATGTGCTTCCGCGCATGTAGCGCACAATGGAGCAGTCGGTGTGCGCAATCAATGTTTGGGACAGATTAAGAAAATCACAGTGACACTGTTCATGAGCAGAGGTCTTAAAATGGCTATGTTGAAAATTTGGTGACAAAGTCCATAAAATGACTGTGTTACGAGTGAGCATTGCGCAGTTTCCACGCACCCTTGTAAGTTCATGAATTTGTGATATTTTCAGTCAAGATTTTCACCAGTGGCATTTTTCCACACTTCCTTATGAACAGTACAGCTGTCATTTTTCACAACATGGCTGAAATGTGTTTTCACACTTTCAGTGCAGAAATGCATGGTCACTGTGGGAAATCATTGTTCAGGACAGATAAAGAAAATCACAGTGTCACTGTTCATGTTCGGAGGTCCCCAAATGCCTGTGTCGACAATCTGCTGTAAAAAATCCCCAAACTAATTACATTACAGGTGCACGTTGCACAATTTCTATGCGCACTCGTGACTTCACTAGTTTTTTTAATATTTTCACTACAGATTTTTAACATTACCATTTTGTACACCTCCCCATGAACAGTACAGCTGTCATTTTTCACATCCTGTTCAGAATGTGTTTTTGCACCTGTGTTGCTAAATGCTGTAGTCGCTGTGCAAAAGCAGCTTTCCGCTAACAAACTGATATTGCCACTGTTCATGAAGTGGGGGTCACACAAAAAACATGTTGAAAATTTGGAGTAAAAATACCAACGAATGCCAGAAGTGTTAAGGTTTCCGACCATAACACCCCACCATGTAGAGAATGACAGGCATCAGGGGTGTGACTTGGGATTCTCGCCTGTAATGCTCATACCATTCCACACCCTGCAGCCAATGAGAGGCATCGAGGTGTGCCTTGGACTCTTCGGCCCCAAAGTTCACTCCATTCTCCTATACCACATCCATCTCACCGTATTTCCTGATGGATGGGGTGCGCATAAGGGCCAAAGACCCCAAGGCACACCGTGACACTTGTCGGTGTCTGCAGGGTAGGGTGTGGTGAAATGGCATGGCCGTTATGCCTGACGACCCAAAGGCACACCCCAATGCCTGTCAGTCTCTGCAGGGTGGTGGTGGGGTGGGCTTCAGTTGAATACTTCACTGCCATTCCTATTATGCGGCTCTCTAACTCCTACACTACCAATGCCAGCAAGCAAACATTCGGCATTGACAAATGCTTGTTTAAATGTAAATTGGTATCTGGAAAAGGCAAACTAAGCCAGTGCATGTTTCAGGTGTGACCTCGGTAAAGGTACAAGAAGTTGCTTAACAGAATACGAGGGGGAGAGATGATGTGTGGCTAGGTTAATTGTTCCAGATAGAGAGGAAGTAAGGGTCCAAGAGTCAGAATAGTGAAGTGACAAGGATAACCTGGGGTGTGGGGTTGAGAACAGTAAGTCGAATAAAAAGAGAATATACTCCATCAACATTATTAGTCCCATGGCGGAGCCAAGTTTGGGAGCATTTGGGAGTCGGGGGGGGCATTCAGTCGATCACAGGCTCCACAACGGGCACTAAACAGTGAATAAAGATGGTGGTGGGGTACCACTACTCACACTGGGGCAGCCAGGAGGGGAGACCACCCCCAAACTCCCCCCCATCTACGCCACTGACCTGTCCCACTTGATTCCTGGTGTACTGTGCAAAAGTATGATTTTTTCTTTCAACATGGAGGCCCAAGATTTTTTCCAAATTTGAGGGAGGCTCAGAATCTGTTCCATGACTTGGGGGAGGCTCACTATCACAAAGTGAGAGAACTAATGCATTAGACTTTGGAGTCAAAAAGCTAATGGACAAGAAGAAATGTCACTTTTATCTGATATCAGTGGTTGCAAGGTCCAAGATTGTTACATTGGAAAGGCTGCTTGATGTTAAAGATGCATTGTGGTGGGGTGGGGGGAGGAGGGATGTGTGTGTCTTAAATGCCATTTATCAACTTTACAATGTACTGAAGAGATATGTGTTGTACAGTTACAGTATATGTTTTTTTGAAAATCTAATACCACTGATTTATGGTGACCAGATGAGGGCCAAGGACAGAGTCTTTTTTGTTTCCCCCAACTTAGCGGCAGATTGCTGCTGTCCTCTGCCACCCTTACCTGCCTTTGGGTCTTTAGGGATTATCCATGCGCTATGTGCGTCCCGGCGGAACTCCTGAGCCAGCTGGGAGGTGTCATCATACGACGACCCCCGATTTTCCACCTGTGCCCCCCCCAATTTTACCCGGGGCCCCAGAAGTAGCGTCACGTGTGTGGAGGCGCACATGCACGCCGCAGCTATAGACCAGCCCCATCCACCCTCCCTGTGGTGTAGCATCGAGCTTTTCGGAATGGCACTGCCACCCAGCCTCCACTGGGTGGCAGCCAAGCATTGAGAGGCCCTCTTACACCATCCCGAGGAGGAGAGCTGTCTGCCGGCAGCCCACTCAACATCCCCCCCCACGACCCCCAGTGACCCAGACTCATTCCCAAACCTGGGTTGGGAGGGGCGCCAGGTTCAGGCTGTTTCCTCCAGTCCGGCAGCCCAGTTCAGCAGTGGAGAGTCCCATCTGGAGGTGCGGCGGGTCCAGGCCTACCCCTCCAGTATCATTTATTTATTTATTTATTTCATAATTCGGAAATAACCTTTGAGTACAAGACTCTTTTACAAATGTTCCATGTCATGGATACAGCGAGGACAGTACAGATGAACAATTAACACAGGAATATTGGGATTAAACAGAAAGATTATACGTAGTTTTGCATAACAACAAAAAGATAGTGAAACATGAAGCTAAGTAGACTACAATTCAGTTCAGATTTAGAGCAGCACTGTGGCCTTGTCGAGACAGTGTCAATGGAAAGCAGCCCTAGGGCCTAGTCAGTGTATTAAGCATAGAAGAGGTGTATATTAAGTTAGTGTATTGGGATCAGGGTCGCAGAGGGGAGTTCATAGTAGGAGAGGGTGTAAGGAGGAGGGGTGAAGGGGGAGGTGACCAAAAGTAGTGCGCTCCTAACATAAGGATGGGTAGGGAATGGTGAAGGGTATTGGATGTGAGGGCTCAGTTTATTTCCAGCCTGGGATGAAATAATGGGGATATTAGCAGTTCAGAAAGTGAATGGGTGGAGAGGTAGTGAAGAGACGGGAAAAGGTGAGATGCAAGATGGTTGCAGATTGTAGCTGCGGGGGTATAGGGGCGGGAGAGTGAAATGTAATTATCATGGGTACCTGGCTCAGAGCCTGCACTCACACTTGCTCCTTTTCATGAGATATTGCAAAAGCTCACTTTTAAAGAGGACAGGAAATCATTTCTAATTGGCTGCTGTTTATGAAGTACTTATTACCAAAAATGATGTGCATTCACCTAAAGTATCCATATTTAATTGTATCTAAATAAAAAGTGATAAGAAAAACTGCATTTTACATTGTTTTGTTTTTATGGGCAACATTCTATTACAATTCTCTTCATAGAACCAATAATTTGGAGTTATAACTATGTCACAGTTTGTGCATAGAACCCTTAACACAATCCTGATAGGTCAACAGTTCATAATTAGCATTCTGTACACAAACCATGACACAGTAAAAACTCCAAATTATTGATTCCATTAACAGAACTGTAGCAGAATGCTGCCCATAAAAACAAAACAATGCAAAATACAGTTTTTCCTATCACTTTTTATTCAGCTACAGGTAAGTATGGATACTTCGGAGGAATGCATATCATTTCTGAGAATAAGAACTATATAAACAAGCTGCCAATTAGCACACATTTCCTGTCCCCTTTAAAGGCCCGAGGATTAGCAGAGCTTAGAGCAGTTGCTGGGATCTCATTGAGCGAAAGAGGTACACGGTAGGCAAAGGAGCGTTGTCCCAACGCTGTCCTACAGAAAGGGACACATAGTGGGATCAAGGCTATGCTCCTGGTGCTGTACCTTGAGTTTCCAGCCTTGACCAGATCAGAGATGCAAGTTGGGGTCTTACCAAGCATGGCCTTCCAACCTAGGAGGCAGGTTTGGTACCTGATTCTGTTTCTGAGGGGGAGAATGCTGGACTGCTGGTACAGTGAGCATGTGTGCATGAGGCGGTCAGTGTTTGTCAACAGTCTGCATGCCTTATTGAGGGCTGTTATAACCCTTTTGAGGGCAGAATCAGTGGCAGCACCATAAACCACAAGCCCGTAATCCAGTATCGATAGTATGGAGCTGGAGCTGGAGAGCCAGAGTGCATTGGGAGCTAGGCTTTTCCTATACCTATATAGGACTCCTGATTTTGAGTTCATGACCTTCACCACTTGATCGATGTGCTGCACAAATTAAAGGGTGTCGTTGATCAGTACTTCTGTGTATTTGAAAGAGTGCACCTTTTCTAGTGGGGCAGACTTGTTGTTCAAGATTGCCAGATCGGGATACCTTCTTTTTAATTGGGGGCTCGATAGGAACATTGTTTTGGTTTTCTTATAGGTAAGGAGTAACCTATAAGAGCTGAACCAGTATTCCAATTGATTGAAAGTGCTTTGTAGCTTGGCTTGGAGATTCTCAAGGCTCATGTGACTGCTAAGGATTACAGCATCATCTGCGTATAATATAATTTTGCTGGGGCAGGCGTCAGGTAGGTTGTTCAGGAATAAACTAAATAGCAGGGGTCCCAGGATGGACCCCTGAGGAGCTCCAATAGAGACTTCCTAAGAGTTGGATACAATATGTCCAATTTTAACGCTTTTAGAGCTAGGTGTTAGGTGGTCCTGGAACCAGTGGATGACACAAGGGGACACCCCCCAAGGAAAGTAATTGGTTAAAGAGGAGCGGGTGGCGTATTTGTCAAATGCCTTGGTTAAATCAATGAAGATTGAATCAACCAGTTTACCCTCATCCAGGGAATTATGGACAAAGTTTGTGAAGTCCACCAGAGCAGTGGCAGTACTATGTTTTTTTCAAAAACCATGCTGCTGAGGACATCGTAGATTGTATTTGTGGATATGTTCAGTGAATTGATCAGCCACGATCCTCTCCAGGGCTTTGGCAAGGGGTGATAGTATTGATATGGGTCTATATTTATTTATTTAGCTTTTGTTAACCAGGTAAGTACAATAGACAAGACAATTGCCTGTTTTCAGGTACGACCCGGGAGAGTACAGGAATAACAGATTTAAGTACATAAAACAACATTGTACAAATCAGACATGTTACAGTTCATGTGAGGACAGTATGATTACAGGTTCAAAACAGCATACAAAACGTAGTAAGGCATAGATTTATACAGTATGTACACAACAAAATAAACCCCTTGTAGCAACTAAGAGCAGTACCGGAGGTACAGTTAAGAGATACTTCGGATATGACACTATATACAGCTTAGCGACCTCATGGAGTTAGGTCTTTTGTCCAGGAAGACCTCCAAGGCAGAGGAGTGATGTGATGAATCAGTTTATGGGGGTTTGGGGCACCCACAAGCTGAAGAAAGTTTAAGGTGGTTCCATAGGGTGGAGCGAAGGCACACCTGTGAGTGTGAGGAACGGACCTGGGCAGGGAAAGTGTTCCACAGTCTGGGAGAGCACGCAGCAAAATCCTGACTACCAATTAGAGTCAGTGTAGCCGGTATCTTAAGGAGGGCCTGTCCCTGGGACTTGAGGGAGTAAGAAGACGAGGCAGCCAGAACGAGGAATTTTGCCAGCCCTGGAGGGGGTGCCAGTGCCGAGGACCTTTCCGGTGAAGCACCCTAGGACAAAGTCTATGTGGTTTGAGGGTGAGAGCCAGTTTAGCATGCTATAGAGGTTGCAATGGTGAGTGAGACGGGGGGCAGCCAGCATGAAGCGGCATACATTGTTATAGGCAGTAGACCACCTAGAGAGGTGGGCTTTGGATGAGCGGGCAAACAAGAGGAGCCCATAGCAGAGCGAAGGGAGGAGCACCCCTCTGCCAAGTGCAGTCTGCGCTGTTGGAGTAAGATTGCTTTTGGCTCTATAGGCCAGACCCAGTTTGCAGTTAACAGTCTTGCAAGTATTTTGAATGTGGCAGCCAAGGTCAAGCTGCGGGTCCAGCGTCACCCCAATGTATTTCAAGTTGTCAGTAACTGGGATCGGGACCCCGTCAACACCAGAAACACATAATGGAGCAGGGGTGGCCTTAATCTTGGCCTGAGACCCAAAGAGCATGGCCTGGGTTTTTCTGAGATTTAGAACCAACTTGTGGGACAATATCCAGGATTGGATGTTTCTGATGTCTTCACTCAGGTGGTGATTTATGACCCCTATCTCTGGGGAATGGGTCAGGATGACCAGGCCATCTGCATACAGGATAGGCTTGCAGTGGACAGCGGCAGCCGGGAGTTTGTTCACGAATATGGAGAAAAGCAGGGGCCCTAAGACCGAGCCTTGTGGGACACCCATGGTAACAGGGATAGTGCCCGAGAGCTCCTTCCCATACTTAACAAGTTGCTTTCTGCCATTTAAATAGTTGGAGAACCAGTTGAGCACCTCAGGTGATAGACCATAGGAACTGAGCTGGGTGGAGAGCATGGTGTGATCGACAAGATCGAAGGCCTTAGAGAGATCTATAAAGACAGCTCCAGAGAGTTTGCCTTGGTCCATAGCCACCCTGATCCAAGATGAGACCGTGTCAAGGGCAGATGTGCGGTGCTCTTTCCTAAAGCCATGCTGCACTGGGGACAACAGGTCATGAGACTACAAGTACTCCAAGAGTTGCCCTGCCACGACCTTCTCGAGAAGTTTGCTGACCGCTGACAATATGGATATTGGACGGTAGTTTTCTAAGAGTTTGGGGTTCCCCTGTTTAAGTATCGGGACCACCCTGGCAACTTTCCATATTTCCGGAATGACACCCGACAACAGGGACAGATTGAAGATATGGGTTACCATGGGGGCAATCTTACTGACACCAAGACTCAGGAGTTTTGGCTTCAGTCCATCATGGCCAGCACTCAAGAAGTGGGAGAGGCCAGAGAGCAATCTCTGCACCTCTTGTACCATCACCACCTTAAAAAGAAAGGGTGGGTAAGATGGGGTCTGTGCGACCCATTGTTCACCATTTTCCCCTCCCCCATGGGGGAATGACGAGGTAAAAGCAGATAGGTCCGAAAAGTATTTGTTGAATGCATTTGCGATGGTCAGAGAGTTGTTGCAATTGGCACCATCGATGATCATATCAGAGGTCTCATTGCTCGGAGTCCCACTGACTATATTCTTAATGTTTCTCCAGAACCTCCTGGGGTCCCTGGCTGTGCGCAGCAGCACAGTTTTGCAAAATTCACCTTTAGCAGCCCTGATAGCCTTCTTGCACTGATTTCTGAGTTTCCTGTACTGGAAGAAATACAGCCTGTTCCACCATGGCCATGAAATTTGCCCAGCACTTATCTCTGTAATTCATGGAGGCTAGCAGACTACCTTGTAGCCACTTTGTCGACGAGCCCCTGACCCTCCGTCTAATGAGGGAGGCACGTTTATCCTGAAGCATCCTGAATGTACTGAGGAAGTGACTGACTGCAGATGGGGAGTCCTGGGCATTCCATACTGCTGACCAGTCGGTGTGCTGGAGATCATCATGGTAGGAGCCAAGATCAAACCTGGAGTAGTCTCGGACCTGGATGATTTTATGTGGGATTTTCAGAGAAGGGATCTTCCACATCCCGTACACAGGGGAGTGGTCCGAGATGGAGTCAGGGAGGATGCCCGATGAGCTGATCCTCTCTGGTCTGTTTGTCATGATCCAGTCCAGAAGAGAGCTCCCTCCACCATTAGGTGGGCACCAGGTAGGATCCTTGATCAGTTGCGACAAGGAGAGACCAGCAAGGAGTGGTTCATATGCTTTGGTGTTGCTACCAAGCCAGTTTAGGTTGAGATCACCTAGGATAATTAGCTCATTATGTCGGGTCACAGCACCTACTGTGTCAAGGAGGATGGACAACCCCTCTAGGCCGCCCTTAGGCGGATTGTAGGTGAATACGACATGTATCTTTTTGGTCATCATGAGCAACAACACCATGTGCAGGAACTCGCAGGGGGGCTGCACTGGTTGTAGACAGGGTAACACTGACAGGTTAAGGTGGCTTCTGTAATAGACCAGGATGCCACCCCCCCCCCTTTTTTCCTGGGCAATCAAGCCTGAGGAGGTCATAGTCCGGGAGGGCACACGCAGAATTTGGAATGGTGGGTTTAAGCCCAGTTTCTGTTATTCCAAGGATGTCAGGGGTGTGGAGGGTGACCCAAGCAAGTAGTTCCTCCAGATTGGGCAGGATGTCACAGATATTGAGATGGGCTATTTTCAGCCATTTGACCGCCATCCAGCCCAAAGTAGCAGGGGCTGTTTGGCAGGGCGGGCCCGGGTTAAGCTCGATGTCACCTGATAGCGCTAGGGTCAACAGAAGCAGCCATAGGAGATGTTTTAAGGGAGGGGAGCCATCCCTGGCATGCACCCTGTGGCCATATCTCCTGACCAGATGTGCAGGGCACAGAAAGCACTTCAGGTCAAGACTGCAGAGAACCCAGGGAGGGGGTCTGCCTTCCGCAAATAGGTTGGAGAATGTGAAGTCAGTTTCCACCAGCTGGGTGCAAGTGCCCCATGGTTCTCCTGCTCTAGGGACACCTGCAACAGTATACCAGGGGATGCCAAGGACAGTGAGGAGACCACAGGCGAGTGTGCACACGAGTGGATGCAGTGGTATTAACTTAAATAGATGCTGAGGGTTCCCCATGTCCATACCAGTGGTAGACTGACAGAGGGGGATGGTACAGATCAGTGCTGATCACTGGCTTCCAGTCCGCAGCCAGTGGTGATTCCCACACCACGACCAAACACCAGATACCGCCCGGTTATCAGCAATTACCACCTACTATTACCACACAATTCTGAGCTCATACATTCACAAGAGCACAAACTAAGCCCCTAGGTTTGTGAGCACCCATGCTGTGCTTATGTTGCAGGACCCAATTCCTAATTCAGATTGCCCCAGGAGGCTTAGTCAACAATGCAAATCAGAAGTGTGTTTTCTATAATTTAAAAAAGAACAGACAATGAAGAATGTTGTATTGGCTGAGGTAGATAGCAGTAAACAGCAAAGAACAAAACTTTCATATTCTTATCACCACAGGAATGCCTCTCTATCAAAAGCCGAAACTGGCACTAGTTAAATGCTGGTATTTTTTTTTTTTTTTTTTATATCAGGCTAGATTTTTCTTTAACTAGCTCTCAGGGCTTGTCCTGGAAAAGTTAACACTTTAGTAAGAACACAAACTGGGCCAGTGGAAAAGTCTGTGGGGATAGTGGATTTTCAGTCACTAGCCCTGCTGGCTAGTAGCAGCAGAACAATTTCAAACCATGTTCATTACAACCTGCAGGATTCAACAGCATGAGACACTAATGTGTATAACTGGAACAGGCCTATAATTGATTACACCAAGGACTCTGGCCTACCTACATCAATACTGTTTACAGAAAAAAGTGCTAGCACTATCATGGTCAAAACAAAGTAGTCACAGTCTGCTGGTTAATGAACATTTACTACGTGGATAACAGAACTTATCGGAACCGTAGGGGATACATGCACACTGCTTTCTGGAAAGCCACAAAACATTTTTCTCAAAGTATCCTGAAAGATACCGCAAAAACAAAGAGTGGAAGTGAAACTCAAAGCTCTGCCAAGCACACACGAGGAAACAAAGTGCAAAGTCATCATCCTTAGTAGAACTTGCGAATACAAAAGCTACTTGGCTCTTAAAAACCTCATTCTCATATTCACAATGGGACAGTCTACCTATTTTAAAATGAAAGCATGTCGCAATCACGATTAGTCAATGAACTGGTAAATGTGTTGCGCATGCTCATAATGCGTGAACGGCGACACAATGAACTAGTTAACTTTACAGTTTCCAGATTTCTCCCAGGAATAACAATCAGTTAATTTCTGCAAGCGAAATAAGCTTATAGTTAGACGTACCAGTTCTGTCCCCACTCTTATGGCTCAGGGTCACCATGGCTTGTTTCCAGATTGAGGGGAATTTAGCAAGCATGAGTGATTTATTGAAAATCTTAGATATGGGAACTATTAGCTCGTCGATGGCCAGAGCTAGCAGCTTCATGTTGATGTTATCACTGCCCAACCTAGTATCATAGCAGCAGAAGGTTCCTTTGGAGGGGTGGCGGGCACAGACGAAGGCCATCCCCTCCAACAACAGGTCAACAGCAGCAGTTCTCCCAGACGGATGGTGGGAGGAGATGGGTCAAGGCCTCTCCACCCAGTGCAGCAGCAGCAGTCCCATCCCCGAGGTCCATGAGGGTGGCAGGGCGAGAGGTGGCAACACCACGTTGGGGTGCTGGCCACCAGAGACAGTATTTTTAATTAAATAATAAATGGTGGGTCTCTTCCAGGTGCTGGCATCAGTTGTTGGGCCATGCAAGTCCCCGAAACTGGACCGCCCACGGGTCAGAGTTACAAAAGGTTCCGTAGAGCCAGAGAAATGTGGGGGCATGTAATGCCCCATCAAGAACTGCCCACAGGGTATAGTAAAAGACAGGGCTCCATTGAGCCAAATGACTGTGGGGGCAGGCCCCATCCATAGATTACCCATGGGGCAGAGTTAAGAAAGTAAAGGGCCCTGTTGACATTAAAAGAGGGGGATGAAACTAAATGGTTTCCTAAATATGATTGACTGCCTGACAAAAAGGTTTAAAGGGGCAACGAGTGTTGTAATGGTCATGGGAGCCACTGACAACAATCGCTTTCAAAACGGCCTGGTCACGGGTCATGGCACAAGTCCATCCTAGCTACCACTTGGATGAAATACTGAATGTAAGCCAACCATCCAAAGATGGATTTTTATTAAAGTGATGCCCGGCCAGCAGGTGTTGGGAAATTTAGGGGAAGGAGGCCCAAGTCTGATAATGCTAGCTGGAAAAACACCAGGAGAGACATGAATCTGACTTGAATGCAAAACAAGGCCAGATTTATTAAACATATTAACCAAGAACAGTACAATAATTATCTAAACTGTATAGAGCTATAACATTAATAAACTGTTGTATGACATCCCTAAATCCTAAACTGTAAAAGACTAAATATCTACACAGTACTAAGTTATTACACTACATTCTGTACTGTATAAGGTAACCGATGTATTCCACCGACTTCATGGTACCGTCTTGTAAGCCAGTCACACCTGAGTGTCCAACAGAGAAGTGAAGGGTACAGTATGCAGAACCAGCGGTCTAGGTAAGAAAAGAACACAGGACAGGATAGGGGACTCTTCCGAGGCAGTGGATCTACAGCTACAGGTCTCCATGGACCGCTGGGACAGATCACACTTCCAGGAACGGTTCCGAACATCAACCAGATACAGCCCCCCCCCCCCCATGGACTGCCAGGACACCAGTACGTACAGGAACCTGGGAGAATAGAAGGGGACAAGATCACTGGTTTGGGGGAAACAGGGTTGGGTCACCTTGGATAGCACACAGCAAAATGTTGGCGGTACAATAAAACATTTAATTGCTAAACATTGTGTTGCTGTCTTTATTACTATACAACATTACTCAGACTGGGCTCGCTAGCCAGTGAAACAGTTTGTGTACAGTAAATAAAATAACCAATTGCACAGTCTCTTGTCTACTGTCCTTGGCTGTCAGTCATTAATCCACATTTATGCCAACAGTTTTTTATTTAGTTCCATGGCTCAACGGAGCCTCACACTTGCTCCTACCCCTTTAAATCCATCACATGCCAGTTTACATCCCATCCTGAGGCATGCATGCGTATTACTGTCCCAATGTACAGTTCATGCCCCTTTCAAACCTGAGGTGCCTGATGTTGCTTCTTTAATTGGTGGGCCTTTAGTTGCCCCTTTTTAATGTCTTTGTAAGGCAGTTAATAATACAAAAAAAATGAGTTCCAGCCCCCTGTCTTGCTATTAAGGGGGCACTTTACTGATACTAGCTACACCCTGTGGGCAGTCCAACGGTGGGGTTTGCTCACCCCACAGTCACTTAGCTCAAGGGAGCCCTTGCTTATACTCCGCCCCATGGGCGGTTCTTGCTGGGGGATTACCCACCCTCGCATTTTCCTTGCTCTATGGAGGCTTCTCAAACTCCACTCTGTGGGCGGTCCAGTTGCAGGGCCTATGCCTGCCCCACAGTCATTGCCGGCGCCAGAAGCGCCTGATAGTTTTATTAATTTTTTTGTTATTTAAAACTAACAAGTCCTCCTTTAAAGGTAAGGCGTTCAGCACTCGGACCATGTGCTGCCACCACTCACCCTACCACCTGCATGGATATCTGGGCCAATGCTGCTGCTGGTATCTATGGGAAGGCCAGGACCCACCGGCCTCCTGGAACTACTGCTGCTGCTACTGGTGGAGGGATGGCCTTGTGCTGCTGCTGCTACTACTCAAAAAGAACCACCTGCTGGCTAACTGAAGCTGGAGGGCCTGGACTTGACCTGCCACCCCTCTCAACATACATCTGCTGGACTGCAGGGGTTAGCCAGGACCTGCCATCACTCACGATGAAGTTAGAAGGTTGCTGGGTGCTGGAGGGGCTGGCTTACATCTTCTGCCCTTCCTGACAGGATGTTCTGGCAATGCCATGGCACCAGACTGCTGCCGCCATCAAAGGAGAGGGAGCAATTCACTTCAGACCGTCTGGAACATCAGGAGTGACCCCAGGACATTAAATAGGTCCCTTCCCTTTGGCGGTAGTGATAAAGTGGGGGCTGTAACGCTAACTGCGGGGTTGATGTTATGCAGGGACAGAAACTACAAGTGCTGTACATCTACATAAGCACACTAGTCATGTTTGTTGCATCAAATGTTTATTTCTTTAACAGAAAAAACAAGCATTTGTCAATGCCGAATGTTCACTGCTGGTAATCCTGCTTGTACACATTTTTACTATATATTTACCTAGGATAGGGCAGCTGAGACTGAGAGGCAATATCTACTTTTAAATGGGCTCCCACATTTTGACCCCAAGTGTCCAACAGTCTTTTTATAACCTGACGTTATAATCAAGACAGGTGGAATTTTTTAAATCCTATCTGAAAGGTGATTTTGCTGTGCAACTGTAGAAACAAGGTTTAGAGAAGATTTGAAAAATGACACCTGCCATGTTCAGGGGGTGGGGTAACACAAGAGATATGTTGAACATTAGGGGCCAAAATCTGCAAAAAATGAAGTTATGAGTAAATGTTGGAACAATTCATTTCCTCATGACTTAGTTGATTTTTCTCATTTTTACCCAAAATTTTCCACATAATCTTTTTATGACCACTCCTTCTGAACATGACAGGTGTCATTTATAAAACAAACTCTGGCCAGAGCTGATAGGGTTGTGAAGAGCTACCAAATGACCAAAGTCATTTTCTTGTTGGTGCCATATAGTGCTGTTTGGTCACAATCATCACAGTGCTCCCAGAGCCAAAAAACATTTTCTTGTAACAAGCCCTCATTTTTCCTGTATTTTCCCTGTAGAGGCAGCATCAAATCCCTGTATAAATCCCTGTAGATTTTTCCATAAGCCACTAATTCCTAATTTGTGATTGTGTTATTTAAATGTAATATGTTGGCAGGAAAAAGGCTCTGATTTGCTGTTAGATATTAAAATTATATGTCAAGATGGCCTTGGAATGATTTGGATTTATATGGAATCCATAAGGCATAATGGGGGAATTTATATTCATTGAATTTTGTTGACTGGGTAGGCCCACTAAGACTAGAAGTCCCTTTTTCGGCGGGGGGGGGGCATGTTGGACTGCCAGCGGACCGAGGGTTCATCCCCGACCTCAGCTGCAGTGCTATAAAGGGATGTTTTTTCTAATTTTGCTCAGGATTCAGGTGCTAGTGATATGCAGGGGTGAACCCTTGCAGCGGGAGCAGAGGAAGTAAGTTCTTTAAATGCACTACCCGATACAACTGACCCGAAGATATCCCAGGAGAAAGCACACACATTTTCTAGCAGAGAATCAGCTGAGTCTCAGCTGAATGTGGAGAGCAAGTCGACAAGTGCGTGCTGGAGTGGTGACGTGGAAGAAGCAAGAATGCGGAAGAACAATGTGACTGATGCAGCGCAATCTGACAGCCGCTGGTAGAAAGAACAAGCGCTATTGAACGCTGGGTGGGTTTGTTTGGACGGCAAGTGGGTTCTAAACTCTGAACAGATTTCTTTTTCTACACAACTGGACACTCCAGAGATCTCCAATGAATGTGTAGGGCAAGTAGACATTTTATCTGCTAAAGGAGGGGGTACTGGGGAGCGTGTCAATTTTGCTGAGGTCCCTAATATTGAAACTGAACCTCTGCATGCATCTTCTGCCGATTCCCCACCCCACTCCACACCCCATGCAGAGATCAAAGGAGGACTGGTCCTAGGTTTTCTGATCTATTTCATCACAACATCCTGGAGCAAGCACCACGGTGCAAGGTAGTTTGTCTCTGCTATCGAGGCGGCTTGCATGAACATCCAGACAGGCTTTACATGACCAGAAAACTATTAAAAGACTTAATGAATTTTTTAGCATCTGAAGTGTATGCCTTAACTAAGGTGAGGGGGAGGATAATTTTGATGTAAGTTTTAAAACTTTTGCCAGCCTGGATGAATTCTGGGTAAAGTATGAAACTTGCAAAACTACACTTTTGTGGACCCCCTTTTGGGCAATCCCACTCACTAAACCCCTGTTTAAAACCATACATGTCATGTTTCAGAATGAGGGAGTAAATGTGAGGGATATTTAGTTTTGGCTGGAACAAAAATGTAATGTTTTGGGGCCCCCAGAGCCCATCATTGATGATGAAGGTATCTGGATGGGCAGTTGGAAATTTAAGGTAAAGTTAAACATTATCGGGAATGAGGATCAGCATGTTCCAAACAGTTTCTTTTTGGGCAAGGATAGAGGGGTTTGCTCCTACCTTGGCCAGCCCAAGGCTTGCTATAAATGTGGGAGTAGGAAGCACCTCAGTAGTGTGTGCAATAAGATGAAATGTGCTCCCTGTGGGAATTTCGACCATGATAGTGGAACATGTAGAAATGTTTTCTGGTGCAACCTGTGTGATGAACAGAGACGTGTCGATCATCAGTGCCCCTGGGCAGGGCAGAACAGTCAGGGTGGGTCGGATGATGAAGATCTGATTAATCCACACATGAATGGTAAAGGCCCAGTTTTTCCAGCAGGGACCCACCCCCAACAGGGCCTACCACTTCAGAAGCAGACCATACAACCCCAGAGCACAACACTCCCACAGAACAGTCAGAAACGCTGAAGGATCAGCAGGACCCAGCTCAGGGGGCCCATCTACTCTGAAAATGAGTGTGCAGGTAATGCACCCCCAACTTCTCTAGAATTCAAAACCCCACACCCCAAAAGAGTTACAAGAGCTTCTAGTAGGCAAAAACAAACCCTACTGGACTTCCTACCCAAAATGCATTTTCAGTATTACAGGATCAGGAAGGTGACTCTGAATCTGATGTTTCCTCCATTTCTGGGGCACTTTCTGAAATGGAATGTGATGGGGGGAGCAGAAATTTTGGATACAAAAAAAAAGAAAGAAAAAGGAAAAAAGATAAATTTAAAAATCTGTAATGGATACTTTGAAACTGGTTTCCTTGAATACCTGTAGCATGAAACACTATAAGAAAAGGTGGGAATGTTTACATTTTTGCAGGACCTTAACCGTAGACATCTTATTCCCACAGGAAACTAGGTTTAATACATTACAGGATGTGGCACAAGCAAAAAAAACTGGGATTTCTGGTCCTTCATTTTTGTCTTATGGCAGATGGCTTGGGAATTTTGTTTGAGCACATTCAGGTTCAGGTGGTGAGAGTGGTAGATTTAATACCTGGACTGTATTTATAAAGGTTTTCCCTCTGGTTAATTAATACTTATGCTGCACAAGTTAAGACTGCTCTTATAGATCTTTTTAATGCAGTACAGCCTTACTTATTCACAAATAAGCATGTCATTTGGGGTGGGGAATTTAATTGTAGTTTGGATTATAAAGTTAGAGACCAGATCCAAAGGAAGATTTATTGTGATACACATGCATTACAGGGCATTCTGAGTACCTCAAAGTCAAAAGATGCATATAGGGAACTTTTTTCTGATCCAGGGCACACATATAAAAGGTGTATTTTATTACTCAAGATTAGATTATTTTTTCTTTCTAAGTATTTAATTCCAAATACCTTTTCTTTAACATTTTGTGAGGTTTCAGATCATAAGGCTTTGATATGTAGCGTAGGCCTCTCATCTGTTCCCCCTATGTTTCCATCTCTAAGCAACAGATGGAAATTAAATTCCATTCTATGAGAGCAGGCAAAAATAAGGATGAAGTTGCTTGATGTCATCAATGCCAGAAAATCAGTAACTGAACTATATGATGATTGGGTAACATGGTGGGAAGACACTAAGTTAGAGATAAAGATTTTTTTTATGAACTTAGGAGAAACCAGGAGTAATGAAGATTACATATGGTATCTGGAGTATAGGAATCGATACTATCAGCTCATGTCTTTACCAAATAGTTCAGTTTCACAGATTCAAGAACAAATACTTAGAATTAAAGAGAAAATGAAGTTTTATCGGTATGATAGAGCAGCTTCCTTACAGGCTGAAATGAAATTCGGATAAAAAAAAATGCCTTATGCAGACCCTCTCTCTGCTTGTAAACAAGGCTAAGAAAAAAAACTCATGGAAGGCTTATGGGATGAGATGGGACAAGTTAAATTTTCTGATGTGGAAATGTTGGAGATTGCATCTTGTAGTTTGATGACACAACATGGGGTAGGCTATACCACAGATAAAGGGTGTGATGACTTTGCAACTTTTCCAGTACCTGTCACACCAGAGGACCAAAAAAAGGATTTAGAAAATCCTATCACTATTGAGGAGGTCAGGAAGGTCTTTTCACAACTTAAATTAGGAGTTTCACCAGGGAATGATGGAATTACTAATGAATTTTATAAACACTTCCCAGAAGAAATTAGTGAGATTCTATGTAGTCTATAAAATAAAATATTAGATACGGGAAATATTTCAAAAACCTTTTCTGATGCCATTATTATTTTTTTTTAATAAAAAAAGGACAAAAATATGATCTGGGTAATTGGAGACCTATCAGTCTCCTTAATATGGACTATACAATTTTAGCTACTACTTTATGCCACAGATTTCAAAAAATAGCTGAATCAGTGATACTGCCTATTCAAACCTGCTCTATATCAGATAGGAACATACAGCAAAATTTGCTTTTCCTTAGAAACATGTGTGAGTGTGGAAGACAAAATAAATGGCTATTTAATAACCCTAGATCAAACTAAAGCTTTTGATAAAGTGTCTCACAATTTTTTATACACAGTCTTACAAAAATATGGGATTTCAAAAAGATTTAGGACATGGTTACAGGTTTTATATAAGAAAGCAGTAATTTATCCGACCATTAATGGATTACTGGGTAGTGGGTTACCTTTTAAGAGGGGAGTGAGGCACAGATGCCTGCTAAGTCCTTTATTATATATGTTTGTACTAGACCCTATAATTAGGTTGATTTCACAGGATATGGGAATATGGGGAATTTTGCCAGCTTTAAATATAGCACCCCAGAAGTTGGCTGTTTATGCTGACAATATTTGCCTAGCTGTGCAGAACAGAGAATCTGTAGTTAAAACTATGCAGGTGTTACAGGAGTATGCAGAAACAGCTGGAGCAGAAGTAAATTATAATAAAAGCCTAGGAGTTTATATAGGGAATGGCATTTTTACTCCCACCATAGGCCCATTACAGATTTCTAATACTTCCATTAAAATATTAGGTTGTTATTTTGGCAGTGGGGATCTGGCTTACTTAAACTGGGAAGAAAAATTAAAACGGGGAGAAACTAAGGTGCAACAATCAAAATCATGGGGCCGGATTCAGAGAAGCCAACGTAGGATGCAAGGCAACTTGCATCAGAAAATAAGGTGCAAGTTGCACTTGCACCTGCGTTCGTCAGCGGAATTCATAGGCAGCCTGTGACATGCGGCCAGGCTGCCTGCGCTCATTACCTATCCGCCTGAAACCCCCTTGCGACATGGCGGAAGAGGGTTTCTGGCAGCATTTGCACCCTATTCAGGTACTGTGGCCACTATGTCCACTGATGGGATTCAGAGATAACCACCAGTGAACATCTGTAAGAGACCAGTTAGGCCAACAAAAAAGTGGTCTAACTGGTCTTTGCTGTTCACTGAAAGTTGCCACTGTGCCCCAGCCCCACAACCCCTGTGGGTTATGGACCCCCCCATGGGCTACGGGTCCCAGGCATGGCACACAAGGTGCTATGCACGGTGTGTGGTGCACCCCCAATGCTCAGACCGCCACACACACACATTGCGAGCCCCCCCATGCCCTGGGGCATGATCCCCCACCATCCCTGTAAACCCTGCTAGTCTAGTGGCCCCCCAACCCCCCAATACCCTGCCAGTGACTGGCACAGCCCTTCCTCACCACCAGGGCCAGTCGCCAATGCACCCGCCGGATGTGTCTGTTGGGGGATGGGGGACCACTGGGCCACCAGGGCAGGTATGGGTCCATGTTCTTGGGGGGTCCATGGCAAGGGGCTTGGGGCTGTCACACCATACGGGGCCTCGGAGGTGGTAGCAAGGCCAAGTGGTGGCCCTCGCCCGTCGCAACTGCTGTTCTGCAGCCTGCGGCATTCCCGGTGCTGTGCCCTACCTTGCGCAGCTACTGCAAGTCACAGGACACAGATCGCTGCACCTGCTCCGATCCTAAATTGGGTGCATGGGCCAGGGCGCAGGGCAGGTTGCTGCAAGCCACCATTGCCGCAGCTTGCAGCGGACCTCTCTGAATCCAGCCCTTGGTCTCTGTCCAAACAAAAAAGGGTAATGATTATTAAGAAATTTCTGCTTCCTAATATTTTGTACATCAGTTCTAGTTTTCCAGTCCCTATACAATTGGAAACAAGATTACTGAGTGTGTTTTTTCAGATGGTGTGGGGGAGCCGCCTGAAGCCAGTGAAAAGAGAGTTTACATATTTAAAATTAAAACAGGGAGGATTAGGAATGATCCATCCAGTGGTGTTTTATCTTACTTTCTTCTTGAAAATGAATTTTGGGATTGGAGAGGTAAACAACAGACACCCCTGGGAGGTTTGGACTTTAGATTTGTTTAAATGTTTTATTCAGAAATGGAAGGTTCCGGTTCCTCGGCTTACAGCTACCCTAGTGGTTCCAGAGTTTGCTAAGCCAGCAATTAGAAAACTTAGTATATGGGGGATTACAAAAACACACACATACAAAATTCTCAAAGAAAAGCTTTATATACTGGGATAATGGCACAGAATTTTGCAGGCCAGGTAGATTTTCCAAAATGTATCCCTTCAAAACTGGGGTTTGCTTTAAAAATACTGACTGATAGATGAATTCCGGTTATGATGTGGGACATACAGTGGTTGAGCTGCCATGGCAGGCTGGGAGTTAAGGGTAATTTAAAACATAAACCTATACTCGAAAGACAATGCAAAGGACCAGAATGTATAGGGGAGGAAGAAACAATGGATCATTTCTCATTGAATTGTGTATGTACTAAAAACATTTGGGAATTTCTGGCCACTTGATGGCAGTGGAGGTCTGTTCAATATATAACTTATGTTATACTAGTTTTAGGGGATTATACAGGGTTACTTCCCAGATACAATCCTAATACCTTAAATTTGAGTTTTGCTTCCATTAAGTACTATCTGTGGCAGGCATGATGCAGGTTTTCATTGCAACATACTGACACACCAATCTTAACTTTAATAAAACAAATTGAAGCTGCCATTCTTAAAGATCATGTGCAATGGGTTTTTACATATTTTTGATAAAAGCTTGAAAAGCTGAAATTCAAGTCCTTATGTCATGATTAGTGTTTCCTGAGAATTTCATGCCATTTGGTTTTGTGGTTTTCTTTAAATCAGCATTTGTTAACTTGCTCTACAGTAGCTGAAAACAGTGGAGTTATTTCTGTCCTCTCAGTCAAACTTAAGAGTGCAATGAAATCATTTTGTAGTAGCTTGCTGTTTCAGATTCCCAATCAGAGCAGTAGTTTGTAGAGTTAATGGTTTGCTGAGCTCTCCAAGTTTCTTACAAACACAGTCTCTGGCTTCTGTTTAGATAGATCAGTTTAAAATATAACATTATCTTCTCATAAAAAGCTGATCATTTTAATTTCAAGGCTGAATTGAAGTAGTGGAAACCTTTCTCTTAGAAATTAGCTTGTCTGTATCACAGCTCTCAGTTCTTTCTAATAAAAACTCAGATTGTTTTTCTAGCTATATAACACGGCTATTAAATGTATATAAAAATAAATCTAAATTGTGTTCATTCACATAAACAGTTTGTCTTTGATAAATAGATTTCATGTAAGAACATTTTCTTTTCATGTCAGATTGACAAACAGTACATGTGCTTGAAATACTGTAGCAGAGTGTGACAGGCACCTGTCAGAACTCACAAATGTCAGTTCTTTGGTGGTTTCTGTGTGAAAAAACATTGTTAGGTGTAACTAGAAACATTATGTGGCATCTTGATGCACCATGTCTCTGCCTCAAAGCTGAGGCAGCTGCAGCCTACTGCCACCTGTCCCTGCCCCACAAGCCCCCCTTCCTTCTGCTCCACATTTGAAGCTGCTGCATCCTGCTTTCCACCATCTTCTCCCACACAGTCAAGGATTGTGCATCCTGCTGCCTCCATCCCCTGCCTAAAGAATCAGGGCTGCTGTACCCTGCCTCACCCTGCCCAAACAATTAGGGTTGCTGCATCCTGTTGCTCTCCCCCCCCACCCTCACAGTTAATGAAGCTGAACCTGTTGCCCCTTGTTCCTGTCTCCACAGTCAGGGGCTGCTGTACTGTGCTATGCTGTGCTAAGCCCTAGAGTGCCAGGTTCCCTGCCTCCACAGCTGGGACTACTGTACCATGCTGCCCTAGCCACCAGAGGTGGGGCTTTTGCTACACCCTGCTATTCACTTCCATTGCCCCAAATGGTCAGGGCTGCTGCACCACGTGTACCCCATCTCACAAGCAGGGCTGCTATACCCTGATGCCCCCTGTGTTCTGCACCACAGTCAAGGCTTCTGCACCATGCTGTTCTCTATCCCCTGTCACCAGAGATAGGGCTGCTGCACGATGCTCCTTTCTACACAGTTGGGGTTGCTATGGCCTGCTGTGCTCTAGAGACCCATGCCTCTGCAATTAGGGCTGCTGCACCATGCTGCCACTTGCCACAAGATTCAGGGCATTTGCTGCACCCTGTTGCATACCTCCACAGTTGAGGCAGCTGCACCCTGCTGTCCCCCCACCACCAGAGTCAAATCTTTTGCTACACCCTGCTTCCCACATCCCTTGTCCCAAACAGGCATGACTGCTGCACCCTGTCCCACAATTTGGGCTGCTGTATCCTGTTGCCACCCTTATCTTCTGCCTGAACATTCAAGGCTGCTGCACCGTGCTGCCCTCTGTCCCCACACTCACAGTCAGGGCCATGGCACCCTGTTGCCCCCAGTTCCTATCTCTACAGTCAGGGCTGCTGTGCTGTGCTACACCCTAGAGTCTCATGCTGCCTTCATCCACAGTTGGGGCTGTTGAACCGTGTTACGCACTTCCATTGCCCCAAATGGTCTGGGCTGCTGAACAATGTGCACCCTGTGTTATTGTCAGGGCTGCTGTACCCTAATGCACACCTGTGTCCTGCCCCATAGTCAGGGCTTCTGCCCCATGCTGTCCTTTGTCCCCTGCAACCATTGTGCCTTGCTGCACCACAGAGTCCCTTGCCTCGACAGGCAGGGGACAGGGTGCAGTAAATGCCCTTAATCTTGTGCTGCACCCTTCCTGAACAGCTGGGGTTGCTGCACCTTGCTACCCTCTCTCTCTTACCCTCACAATCAGGGATACTGCACATGTTGCCCCCTGTTCCTGTCTCAGCAGGGTGTAGCAAAGGATCTGACTCTGGTGGCAGGGAGCCAGCAGGGTGCAACTGCCTCAACTGTGGAAGTATGCAACAGGGTGCAGCAAATAGAAACATAGAAACATAGAATTTGACAGCAGATAAGGACCGCTTGGCCCACCCAGTCTGCCCATTTCCCTGCCTACTGGATAAGCTGCAGATCCTAGTTAACCAGCAGCCTACTTCTTTCTACCCCCACCCCCTAGAATTGCCTTATGACTGTCCCATGCATGCTTGAATTCCACCAGTTTTTGACTCCACAACCTTCCTCCGGAAGGCCGCTTCCATGCATCCACAACCCTTTCTGTGAAAAAATACTTCCTTAAATTACCTCTGAGCCGCCCCCATCTTCAAATTGTGCCCCCTTGTTCTTGCACACCTCTTTTTTTGAAAGATGCTACCCTCTTGGACTTTGTTGATTCCCTTGAGGTACTTGAAAGTTTCTATCATGTCCCCCCTCTCCCTCCTTTCCTCAAGGCTATACATATTAAGCTCCTTAAGTCTCTCTCTTCATATGTCTTTCGGTGCAGACCCTGCACCATTTTAGTTGCCCTCCTCTGGACAGCTTCCATCCTGTCTATGTCTTTGCGAAGACTGGGTCTCCAGAACTGCACACAGTACTCCAGATGGGGTCTGACCAGCTGTCTTTACAGAGGGATAATAACTTCCTGTTTTCTACTGGTGATGCCTCTCCCTATGCATCCCAGTATTCCCCAACCCTCCTTGTTGCCCTCTCACATTGCTTTCCCACCTTTAGGTCATCTGATATGACTACCCCCAGGTCCCTTTCCATTTTGTTGTTGTTAGTATCTCACCCCCATTGTGTACTCTGTCCCCTGGGTTTTGTTTCCCAGGTGCATTACCTTGCACTTCTTAGCATTGAATCTAAGCTGCCATACATTTGACCATTCCTCTAACCTTGCCAAGTCCCTTTTCATCCTTTCCACCCCACCTTGTGCATCAACTCTGTTGCAGATCTTTGTGTCATCTGCAAAGAGACATACTTTTCCTTCCAGTCCCTCTGCAATGTCGCTTATAAAGACATTGAAGAGGACCGGTCCTAATACTGAACCCTGTGGTACCCTACTAGTAACCCCCCCTTTCTTCACAGTGGACTCCATTTACTATTACTCTCTGTGTCCTATTCTCCAGCCAATTTTTTACCCAGGCTGTCATCTTGGGACCCACTCCCAGGCTAGCTAACTTGTATATTAATCTTTTGTGTGGGACTGTGTCAAATGCCTTGCTAAAGTCTAGGTAGGCCATGTCCATAGCCCCTCCCTGATCTACTACTTTGGTCACCCAGTCAAAGAAATCTATCAGATTTGTCTGGCATGACCTTCCCGCTGTGAATCCATGCTGCCTTGGGTCCTGTGCCCCTCTGGCCTCTAGATACTGAAATTCTTTCCTTCAGAAGTGATTCCATCATTTTCCCTACCACTGAGGTTAAACTAACAGGTCTGTAGTTTCCTGCTTCTGCATTGCTCCCACTTTTGTGAAGGGGAATCACATCTGCCCTCCTCCAGTCCTCGGGTACCACCCCATCCTCCCATGATTTGTTAAACAGGGTAGTCAGTGGTGTCACTAATTCCACCCTTAGTTCTTTTAGAATTCTGGGATGAATCCCATCAGACCCATTGTTTTGTCCACCTTCAGTTTTAAGAGTTCTTTCAGAACCCTTTCTTCTGTAAATGGGCTGGTATCAACTTCTGTATCCAGAGTGTTTCTACTGTTTGTTTTAGGTACCTCCCTCTTCCTTTGTAAATACAGAGCAAAAATATTTGTTTAGTATCTCTGCCTTTTCACAGTCACCCTCTGCCCACCTCCCCTTTATTAAGCCTCACTATCCCTCCCTTGGTCTTCCTTCGCTCCCTGATGTACCTATAAAAGGTTTTATCCCCTTCTTAACTGAGTTGGCTATCTTTTCCTCAGTTTGGGCCTTTGCTGTTCTGACTGCCTTCCCAGCTTCCTTTTTTAACTGATACAGTTCTCTGTCCTGCTCCTTCTGTGATTCCTTGTAGTTCCTGAAAGCTTTCTTTTTCTCTTGAACCTTCACTGCCACTTCCTTAGAGAACCATAGTGGTTTCTTACATCGTTTAGTTTTGTTTATTTGCTTCACACAAAGGCTAGTTACCTCTGTGATGGCAGTTTTTATTATTCCCCATTGTTCTTCCACCCCCTCCTTCCTGCCCATTTGCTAGTGCATTCCTTAGGCACTCACCCATTTTGGCAAAGTCAGCCCTCCTAAAGTCCAGTACCTTTGCCTTTGTATGGCTTGACTCTATTGCTGTGTTTATTGCCCTGAATCTTGTGGCAAGTGGCAGCATGGTGCAGCAGCCCTAACTGCAGAGGCATGGGGCTCTAGGGTACAGCAGGCCACAGCAATCCCAACTGTGTAGAAAGGAACAGGGTCCAGCAGCCCTGTCAGTGGTGACGGATAGAAGACAGCATGGTGCCCTGATCATTTGGGGCAAAGGAAGTGGGTAGCAGAGTGCATCAAAAGCCCCACCTCTGGTATTAGGGCAGCATGGTGCAGCAGCCCCAGCTGTGAAGGCAAGAAATATGGCACTCTAGGGCTTAGCACAGCACTGCAACCCTGACTGTGGAGACAGGAATGGGGCAACAGGTGCAGCATCCCTAACTGTGAGGGTGGGGGAGAGAGGGCAGCAGGGTGGGAGGGTGCAGTAGTCCTGATTCTTTAGGCAAGGGATGGAGGCAGCAGGGTGCACAATCTCTGATGGTGAGGGAGAAGACAGTGGGCAGCAGGGTGCAGCAACCTTGAATGTGGAGTAGAAGGCAGAGGGCTTTGTGGAGCAGGGGACTGGTGGCAGTAGACTGCAGCTGCCTCAACTGTGGGGCAGAGACATGGTGCATCGAGAAGTCACATAGTGTTTTTAGTTATACACATACATGATGTATTTTCACACAGAAACCACCGAAGAACTGAAATTTGTGAGTTCTGACAGGACATGTGCTTGAAATATTGAAGCAGAATGTGACAAGCACCTGTTTGTTAATCTGACATGAAAAAAAAATGTTCTTACATGATTACATTTATAAAGGCTACGTCAAAAACAAACCTTCTGTGAATGAACAACATTTAGATTTATTTTATATTCATTAAACAGCCCTGTGTTACGTAGTTAGAAAAAAAATTGAGGTTTGATTAGAAAGAACAGAGCTGTGATACAGACATGCTGATTTCTCACAGAAAAAGATTTCCACTACTTCAATTCAGCATTGAAACTAAAATTAACAGCTTTTTAAAGGAAGAGAATTATATATTTTAAGCTGATCTATCTAAACACAAACCAGAGACAGGGGTTGTAAGAAACCTGGAGAGCTCAGCAGACCATAAATTCTACAGAGTGCTGCTCTGATTGGAAATCTGAAACAGCAAGCTGCTCCAAAATGATGTCATCGCACTCTAAGTTTGACTGAGAGGACAGAAATAACTCCACTGTTTTCAGCCACTACAGAGCAAGTTAACAAATGCTGATTTAAAGAAAACCACAAAATCAAACAGTGTGAAATTTTCAGGAAACACTAATCATGACACAAGGACTTGAACTGCAACTTTTTAAGCTTTTATTAAAAATATGTAAAAACCGTTGCACATGATCTTTAAACAAAAAGAAAACGAAATAATACATTTTGAAGCTAGGAAATATCAAATGTTATGGCAGAACATTCCTTGGTTAAGCTTTAGCAATATAGGATGAAGTTATACCTTTTTCTTATTGCATTTGCATGTCTTTAATTTCCTCGTTGTGTTTTTTCCCTTTTTATGCCATTGTTAAACTAAGGAGAAAGAAGTGTCTTATAGAGTATGATGACACAAGATATGTGTATTTTTTTCTCTTTTTTTTCTTTTTGATGTATAATATTTATTTTTTTTGTGACCTGTACTGATGTTTTGTTTTCATCAATAAAAATTCCCCTACTCTTTTGAGAAGTGCCATAGGATCTTTATTTTTTTTCATACTTCAAGTTTATTAAGAATTTAAATCATTTCAAATATCCTTAAACAAATTACAGATCTGAACTGTTTCTGTATTGTACATTAAAGGCTAATAGCTGATCTCGCATTCACAGCAATACATTTTGAAACACCAGCCATCTGTCTATGCTTGTGCCTTGTGGCACCTCTCAAAAATCTCAACATGAACAGTTCCTTACGAGTTAGATAATGATTTCAGATATTATATCTAATCCTTGAACATTACATTTTCAGGCATATTATAAAAACAAAAGACAAAGAAAAATTAATGATAAATAACATTAAATAAAATTCTGTACCAGGATTTATATATGGAAAAGAGGGGAAAATAGAATTCTGCAGGTCTTATCTTCAATAGTACATGTCCCTCCCTAGCAGGTTTCCCAGGTACCCATCTATAAATAAAGTATATATGCTCCATCTGTTAGATCTAAACTCTACCTGTGCATGTTGCTCTTGGCAGGGGCTCAAGCTGGGCCCATCCTATCCCCCTATTCTAGCCACTATCTACTCTCATAAAGCAATCATCTTGTCCACCTATTTTGATACAGTGCTGCTTGTTGCCTAAGGTAGAAAGTAATTTTCTCCATCCTATGTAAGGTCTCCATTTGTTCGACCCAATCATTTAGGGTGAGGGGATCCCCTGAGACCCACCGCCTGGTTATTGATTTCAATGCTGCAGCTAACATAATTAGCCATAAATATCTCTCATCTTTATCTTTAAACTCTGTAGGAAAAAGACCCCAAATCATATGTTCTGGACCCAGAGGGGCCTGTACCTGAATTAATTGAGTCATTTGGTCTGCTATTTCTCTCCAGAATGGCCTGATCCTTGTACAGGACCAGAAAATGTGAGCCTTGGTGGCAAAGACCTCTCCACAACCCCACCAGCATAATGGAGTGGCTCCAGGCGTATAATGTGCTGCCTGTACTGGGACCAGGAAATGGCGTACTCTTAATCTCCAGCAAAAGTCTCTCCAAGTCAAAGACCCAGTCGTCGCCCAAGTGCTTTTCCAGATTAATGCCCATTGTTGTGCAGAGAGGTTAATATCTAGATCTTGTTCCCATTAACCCGGAGATATTGGGATGTATGACCCAGATCTGTGATATAATTTCATAAAGAACTGAGATTGCCTGCTGCACCCCATTTAAGCACCAAAATCTCTGAAATAGAGGCATTTCTATTTGCATTTCCTGTGTCCTAGTGAATTTATGCACATGTTTATAAAGATAGTCCCGTAACTGATAGTATCAAAACTGATCTGCATCGGAAAGGTCATAGGCCTGCTGAATGGCTGCAAAGAATAGGACAGATTGGCCCAAAAGCATTTGGTAGGGAGAATGAAACCCTCGTCCTGCTTGTTTTAAATACCACTTATCTAGTTGGGCCAACATAAAATTTTAATTGTATGCCCACCATCTGAATTTCCAGAGTTGTCTACTTGTGGATCCCCTCCTCATACCCTTTTTCCAGCCCTCAAGCACTGCCTGAGTGCCCGAGAAGCCTTGGATGTCCTTGAGGTCTCCTTCAGCAAATAGGAGCACCATGAGAGGAGGTTTTCTCTGCTCCGAGAGATCTATTTGTTTCCAATGTGTGTCATATCCTGGAGTGCCCCACAATAATGCTATTCACATTTGGGCCGCTACCCAATAACCCTGCAAATTGGGCATCGCCACTCCCCTCTCTGATTTAGGTAGGTACATTAAAGATCTCCATATTCTGGGTCTACCACCTCCCCACACAAAATGAAAGAACATGTTTTGCCAAACTGCTATTTGTGCTATCGTAACCTTACATGGAACACATTGGAATAGATATAGCATACGGGGTAGGGCATTCATCTTAAGGGCTTGCACTTTAGCATTTAGGGATAGTGGAAGCAGCGTCCATCTCTGAAAGTCACTCCTAAGTTGCCTTATTATTGGCGGATAATTAAGATCCCACAGAGAGATGTTGTCTAATCCTATGTAAATTCCTGAGTATTTCAGAAAGTTCAAGTCCCACTGCATAGGGTATAGGGCCCTTATTTCCTTAGTTGGTTTATAGTTAAGACACAACACTTCCATTTTGTTTTGGTTTAATTGAAAACCCACTAATGCTGAAAATCTTTTCACCTGCTGCATTATCCCAGGCAAAGAGACCTCTGGATCAGAGAGGTAAAGCAGCACATCGTCCGCATATATGGCTAATTTATACTTATTTCCCCCCAGTTCAATACCTTTAATTGTTGGGTCTTGCTGTATACTTTGGGCCAAGGGTTCGATATATAGGGCAAACAGCAATGGAGACAGGGGGCAACCCTGCCTTGTACCCCTCCCCAACCCTAAGCCTGTGGAGAGGTGACCATTGGCTCTAACATATGCCCGAGGGGAGTCATAGAGTTGAAAAAGAATCTTAATGAATATCTGCAGGAACCCAAGCCGGGAAAGGAGACCCCCCCAAGAAAAGCCACGCTACTCTGTCGAATGCTTTTTCTGCATCCAAGCTCATGATTAAGGACGGAATCTTCCATTTATTTATATGATCGATTATATGGGTGGTTCTCTTAAGGTTATCCTGGGCCTGCCTACCTGGGATAAATCCTGATTGATCTAAATTTACTAAGGAGGGGAGATATTGTTTTAAACGGTCAGCCAGAATGGAAGCAAATATTTTATAATCTGTGTTTAGTAAGGAAATCAGGCGATATGAAGTACACTTGGTGGGATCCTTCCACGGCTTGGGCACCACAGTGATTATCGCTGTATCTTCTCCTTGCCCCTCTTCATCTCTGCAAAGACCTGGGCTAATAAAGATTGGAAATGATTTCCCATTATTTTATAGAATTCCGACGGTAAACCGTCTGAGCCTGGGCATTTCCCCACTTTCAGCTTTCCTGTTGTTACCTTTATCTCTTCTGTTGTGATGGGATTCAGGAGATGCTCTCCCTGCTCCTCAGTCAACCCCGGGAGTGTCAACCCCTTCAGATACTCCTTGATCTCCCCCTCTTGAGGGCATATCTCCTCTGTGTATATTTTAGTATAATAAGTCTTAAAGGCATCCACTAGCTCATGAACTCCCCAAAGCAACTTCCCAGTTTGTGGGTGCCAAATATTGGTTATCGTGGCCCTAGCTCTCTGTGCACACAGCCTGCTGGCTAAAAGCCATAATGAGCGCGGGCCTCCCTCATGGAAACTTTGACACAAAAATAACAATTTCTGCTCTACTTGGTAGTCCAAGATACCCTCTAATTCTCTTTTTAGTGTCAGAAGTTGTTTCATCCTCCCCCACTCTACTTTCTCCTTCTGAAGTCATTCTAGTTCTTGAATGTCACCTAATAGTCTCTCTCTGTGGGCCTCTCGTTCCCTTTTTTTTTTAGAAGCCAATTGTATAAATTTACCTCTGAGCACCGCTTTTGCAGTATCCCATAAAACTGAGTGTGTAACTTCTGGACCCTGATTATCTGCCAAAAATGCCCGGTACATCTGCAGGATAATCTCGTTGACGTTCTCATCCCTCAGTAAAGAGACATTTAAACACCAAAAAGTGTTTCTACTTATGTCCCCGAGGTTCACACTAAGGTATAGAGGCGCATGGTCCGATAATAAAAAATCCCCATTCCAAGAGTCATATACTCTCTGCATCTCATCCTTAGGCATAAAAAAATAGTCAAGCCTGGAGTACATGCCGTGAGCCGCTGAGAAAAAGGTATAGTCCCTTTTCTTCCCATGCCCATTTCTCCAGACATCGACCAATCCCAACTCCCCTATTAGTTTGTGCACTTTTCGTGCCACATGGTGCATTGTTCTAGAGGTCTGGGAAGATGAGTCCAACTGGGGTTAAACGTCAGGTTAAAATCTCCCCCGCAAATTATTACGCCTTCTCCCCATGCCTGTAATAATGTCAAGAAGGTACGGTATTCCTGATATGTGGAGCCTGGGGGAAATATACAGAGGCCAAAGTTATAGTGTTCCCCCTAAACTTCCCCTTTAAAAGCACATAGCTCCCTTCCTTGTCCACCTTAGAGGCAATGCTTTCAAAATGGGTTGTAGAGGGGACCAGAACCACCGCACCCCTCCTCCTACCTTTTTTATAAGAAGAAGCAGCCATGTCTGTGAAACCCAACTTCAAAAATTTGTCATGCTCTTGTTTGCCATAGGATCTTTAACATCCACCTGAACAGGCAGATGAAAAGACAGGAGCACCCCCCCATGCTGCACTACAGTGTCAGTATTGGGATTTAAAGAGCTAGTGGAGCCAAAACAGGAAAATAATATAAATTTTAAGAAGTAGTCGGTTATAAAATTTTATTTCTGAAGTATATTTCTTTTACCTTTTGCCCATCAGAGAATCTTCTGTGTCATAATGTTGTGGTGGATGTGTGGAACAGCTCTTAACATAGTAGCTGACATATCTAGCTCTACTGCCCCCTACTACATCATCAGCATTGTGATTTCACTGACAGTGAAATCACATGCGAATGACCTGGCAGTCACTGAATTGCTGTTCCTAGGTAGCAGTGATGTCACAGTCAGTGAGGTCACAATGCTGGTGATGTAGTGGGGGCTGTATAGCTAGCTATGTCAGCTGCCACACAGAGTGCTGTTCCACACATCACACATATTAATATCAGGTGAACAATCTTCTAATTAAACAAAGGGAAAATGTTGTGTTGTCTTATATGTGGGTCTAATTTAAAAATATTTGTTGTTGGATGTTTTTTATAATGTATGTTGTAATATAGATTTGTTTGTGTAAATCTACGTTATCTTTTTAAACCTAAGAATAACAGGTCCATCTTGAAAATGGGTCTATGACCCAATGATGTAAACTATTTCTACCTGTATAAAAATTAACTTTTTACTAATAAATAAAGTACCTCAAATATAAAAGGTAATGGTTGACTGCTTTTAAAATCTAATATTAGTTTTAAGTAGTACACAAGCTCTTTAACCCGCATGCGTAGTGTTGGGATAGAACCCATAGCCTTCTGATCTTCCAGTTTCAGAGGCCAGTGTGTATGCTATTTTTTGCATCTTTCATTTGTTAGTTTTTACACAAATTCTCAAAGACTTTTTTCAACCACCTGATGGAATCTTGAATGAGTTACATAAATATTATTTTCTTCAAGGCCCCGACCCTGCGACTAAGCACACACTCAGTACATCATATTATAAAATGAGAAAAAAGTCTTCTGTTTCCACAGCTTGCCTCCAGTCTGTCCTGTGGAAAGGAATGTCAGGCAGCTAGCAATCTGGATTCCACTGTATGTAATCTGACACTGGCTCTGACTTTTGTTTTCAGAAAAACCAAGAGGAAATGAGTCCCCTAGGTTGCTGAAAGAAATAGAACAAATCTGTTAGACTGAGCTGGACAGATGATAGAAACAGCAGTTTAAAAAAGTTTTTTTTCCTTAATATCCTGAAAAGTTCTAAGGTACAGTATAGTAGCATTCCCCTTCCCCTTCAGATATCTTTAACATAGAGCAACACATAGCAAATATCAGGGGGGAGTGCACTACTTTGCAGCTGTGGAGGAATACATACAAATGTCTAAAATGGAAGTTCCAAGAAAAGCCATTTTTAAGCTACAGATGACAGAAGGGCTGTAGACTATGCCCACAGCCCTAACAATGGCTGAAACGTCATTTTATGCCACAAGTGTTAAAACACATTCAAGGTAGGATTTGAGAAATGACAGATGTCATATTCATGAGGTGGTATGTAAAAAATGACTGTGTTGAAAAGTTGGGGTCAAAATATTGAAAATTACCACAGTTACGAGTGTGCGTTGAAAAATTGCAACATACACTCATATTTTTACCCCACATTTTCAAAATAGCCTTTTTTATGACCCCACATAGCCTTCTTATAAGCTCACCTCATGAACAAGGGCAGAGAACATTTTCATATCCTGCCCAAAAGGTGATTTTGCGTCACAAGTATAAAAACGTATTTTGGCCAGTATTTGAAAAATGACAGCTATCACATTCATAAGATGCTGTGAAGAAATGGTTATGGTGAAAATCTGGGATCAAAATATTGAAAATTACCAAAATTATGAGCCTGCATCATAAATGTCAACGTTGGTTCATAACTTTGTTGTGTTTTAATATTTTTACCCCAAATTTTCAACATAGCCTTCTTGTGACTCCACCTCATAAACAAGGGCAGGGAAATTTTACAGCTCCTCCCCAAAAAGTGATTTTGTGCAGTGACCATGGAATCACCTTTCAGGATGCAAAAACACATTTTGGCCAGGATTTGAAAAATGACAGCTGTCACATTCATGAGGTTCTGTGAAAAAATGGCTATGTTGAGAATTTGGAGTCAAAGTATTGAAAATTACCAAAGTTACAAGCCTGCGTTCACAAATTTCAATGTAGGCTCACAACTTGTTCATTAACTCACTGAGTCCAGTAGATGCCATATGGTGTTGGAACCTCCATTACAGAACCTGACCCAAAATGGCCAACAGGAATCAATTAGTTAATACTTTTACTCCAGATTTTCAACATAGCCATCTTATGACCCCTCCTCATCATGAACAAGGGCAGAGAAAATTTTCAACTCTTGCCTGAAAGATGATTTTGTGCAGTGACTGCAAAAATCACCTTTTGGGACAGATTTGCCTAATTTCACTGCCACTGTTCAATAGATGGAGTCCTAGAAAATGCATGTTGAAACACTGGGGCAAAAATATTAAAAAATGGGCAAGTTATGCTACGAAGTTTAAAACCTCATTGAACTGCATACCTGAGTTCCTCAGTTCGTGGTCTGGCATTGAAGAGTGAAGACATGTCTGCAGTCTAGAGAGAATTATGGCCTTGGACCCCTGGTGGGTAAGTAAGGGGTTGGGGAAGGTGGTGGGTACTGAGTGGGGGGGGGACTAACGGGGCAACAGACATCAATGGATAGTTTTCTTTTTTACAGTGTTTAAAAAAAAGATGAGGGATGGTTTTCTTTATTTCAGGTGGTGACACTAGGGAATTGGGCACCCCCAGAGTCAGTGTTATGTTTGTGTTGGGCTTGGGGGGGATTGGCAGTTACGACAGTGGCTGCAACAGACATCAATGGACAATTTTCAATTTTGCAGGGTCTGTTTAAAATAAAACTTTGAGGGATGGTTTCCTTTATTTCAGGTGGCGACACTGGGGGATTGGGCACCCACACTGTCAGTGTTATGTTTGTGTTGGACTTGGGGGGGTGGCAGTTACGGCAGTGACTGCAACAGACATCGATGGACCATTTTCTCTTTTGCAGAGTCTATTAAAAAACTTTGAGAGATAGTTTATTTTAGGAGGCAACACTGGGGGACTGGGCACAATATCGGTGTTATGTTTGTGGAGTGGTGATGGATGCTGAGTGTGAGGGTCAGGTAGGGGGACAGTAAGGACAGGGCAGCAACAGACATCAATGGGCATTTTTCTTTGTTAGAGGGTGTAATTCCTCAGCAGGCTGATCATAACAGATCAACTGTTCTTGCTGGATGGCACAGATGAAAGGAAAGAGAAGACCTTTGATTGGATTGGCTCTTTCCTTTGAAATACACAAAGTTTCCATCCAGCAAGCCAGAATATTGTCATGATCAGCCTGGCCGATGATTGGTGTGACACTGATGAACCCCTTGCAGACCACTCTGCATTGGACTGGCAATGTCACACTCTTCAAAAGCCACTTTCCTAACAAAATGTTCACTGTGCATGTGTGCACTGCCAACATAAAAATTAATGCAGTACTGTATGGTGGCACTTCAGTTAGCATCTGCTTACCCCTGCTCTCAACTACTTTATAGCCTTCATGAACTCAGTGATTTTCTGCTGAGCCTTGGGCCTCTCTGCATAGTTTCTCCACATATTCTCTGTGGTGTACAGTATGGACCAATCCAGAACGATGTCTTTCCGCTGATACATTGCCTATCTCAGTGTTAGAAATGCTTTCCCTATATCGGCCTCTGTCACTGTTCCTGTTAGCCCATCATTTTCTTTCTCCTCATCCTTATCACCTTCATCGGTGTCAGTGGGAGCCGGTTGCATTTTTGTGACCACCTGTGCAATGTCATGGAGCTCTTCTACCACACCATCTCTAAGACGACAGAGTTCGCCAAATTCTTCAGCTGACAGTCCTTCTGGAGGCACCACATCAGGCTCAGCAGTAGGTTTAGGTTCAGGTTCATCTGCTGTTTCCGTGCAGAAGCAAACTTTGATGAAGCCATGCACTATGGTTTCCTGTGATACTGTGTCCCAAGCTTGTTTCATCACATGGACGGCATTCAGAACATTGATCTTCTTTACACACATGGCAGACATCAATTGTTCTGCAGAGTCAAGTTCCTTCTGCACCCTGGACTGCATCTCTCTCATGTAATGCTGTTCAAATGAATAGATGATGCCCTAGTCCAGTGGCTGGATTGCACAGGTTGTGTTTAGGCGGAGAAGTATGAGCCTGATGTTCCTGAGCCCCTGTACATTTGGATGGCCTGAAAAACTATCAATCAGAAAAATTATCGTTCTCCCACAGAGCTTGTGGTCCCACAAGTGGACCCTCTCATTGAATACATCAGCTGTCATCCAGGCACTGCTGTTTGACTGATAGTGTACTGGCAAGTTGTTCACCCCCCCCCTCGGAAACACCATGGGCTTGTTGATTTTCCAGTCATTACCAAGTCTGTTTTTTCTGTTCCTGCCATGTTGCAGCAACAGAGAATAGACAGGGGTTCCATTGCTTTTTTGTGTCCCAGCATTGCATCAGCCTTGAATGCCAGTGTATTGTAGCCGACACCAGTAAAACACCTCGGTCTCGTTGGTGTATCGTAGCTGACACCAGTAAAACACCTCGGTTTCGTTGGTGTTGAAAACATCCTGTGGGGCATATCCACAAAGCAAGGCTGGCAGCACATCTTTGAGCTATGTCTCAGCTCCCTGCATGTTGGTGTAAAGCTTTTCAACATACGCTCTCTTGTAGCCAATATTAAGGTGGTTTTTTCCTTCTTTGTAACCATCCCTTGGTTGGGTTAAATTCAGTGCAACCCAGCGCTGTAGCCAGTTGCTGTGCCTTCTGCATAAGAAGGGGACCACTGATGATTGCATCTCTCCCTCAGACATTGTCAGACTGTCTCAGTAGGGCCTCTTCAGCTTCACTATCTTTCCCTTCTCACTTATGTTCGTGAGAGGGATTTTGATAGGAGTGCCACTCCCACATAAGCTGTTTGAATATATTTGAATTCTGTTAACCAGGTAGATCAGGAATCTGCTCCTTAGATCTCAGTAGGTTGCTCCTCGTGAACTTAGGGATTCCAAAATGAGCTGCTAAATCTCGCAGGCTAAGCTTCCGCATATACTTTATTATATTTGGGTATCATACTTGGGTGCATAAGACAGCAGAAGGCTATTGCCCATATCAGCTGTCCCCACTACACAGTGGAAGTAACAGAATTACTAACCTCTATGTACCTATCCAGCCTGTTTTTAAAAACGTGTAAACTTGGTGCATTTACTACTTCTTCAGGTAATCGTTCCATAATTTAACCGATCTAGTCACAAAACTCTGTTTCCATGCCTCTGTTCGACACTTTTTTCAATAATTTGATATTTATGTCCTCTCACATTATATTTATAATCCTTCCTTACTAAATCTAAATCTCCCCTCAACTTATTGTCTTTCAAAATTCTATATAGTAAAAGTAAATCCCCTCTTTTTGGTCTTAAATCCAGTGGCCATAGATTCAAATATCTCAGTCTTTCCCTATATGTTTTACCTTTACAACCTATTAACTTTGTAAAAGAACTTTGTGGTCTTTCGATCAATCTTTTTATCCTTTTCTAAATATGGACTCCAGCTTGGTGTTCCATAGTCCAAAACTGGTCCTATGTAACTATTGTACACAGGCAATAACACTGTTTCATTTCTTGAGTAGAAACTTCTCTTGACACTATTCGTTATGTACATTGCTTTATTTGCTACATGTTTACAATGGGTTTCACATTTTAAATTATTTCTCACATATATGCCTAGATCCTTTTCACACGCTAATGTTTTTAGATTGGTCCCTTTGATATTATAATCCTGACATATATTATTTCTTCCCATGTGCAATATACTACACTTCTCCAGGTTCAGCTTCATCTCATTTTTTTCAGTCCAGTCAACCACAACGAGGATATCTTCACCAAACCTCAACCTGTTTTCAAATGTATCGACTCCTCCTCCAATTTTTACATCATCTGCAAATTTTGCTAGCTTATTTCCATTATTTAATTGGAGGTCAGCTATATATATACAAAAAAGTAAGGAGCCCAACACAGACCCCTGTGGTACCCTACTTTCAACCTCTACTTCTTGTGAAATAAACCCATGAATTCTTACAGACTGATTTCTGTTCATTAACGAATGTGCTGTCCATCTAATGATCATGATGTTTAGGTTTATCTCCGCCATCTTTAGAATTAGAGCCATATGAGGAATTGAATCAAAGGCTCTACTAAAATCCAACAATACCACATCCATTGGTGTTCCATGATCCAGATTCTCCCTTACATACCTATAAAAATGTATTAAATTGGTATTGCACGATCTGTTAGCTACAAATCCATGCTGTAACCCATCAATCTTATTGTTATCCTTCAACCTTCCTTTCATTTCTTCCACTATTAGACTTTTAATAATCTTCTCCACCATCGATGTCAAACTGACAGGTCTGTAGTTTGCTGGATCTGTCCTATTTCCCTTCTTAAAAATTGGGACAATCACAGCCTTCCTCCAATCCCTGGGAACATATCCCTCTTTTAATGATCTTATACCTATATCTGCTATTATTGGTGCCAGTTCATTCCTTAATTCCTTAAGTAACCTTGGGTGCAAGTTATCTGGGCCAGGGGGGTTGTTAACCTCAAGTTTTTCAAGTTTGTCAAGACTTTTAACTAGTGATAAATTTTGTGGGATCAGGATTTACATTTTCAAGTATACCATCCACATTTCTATCATCTGACTTGGCAAAGACCATACTAAAATATTCCTTAAAATCTCTTGCCATTTCCATTGGTTTAATATATGTTTTACCATTAATATTTAAAGGTCCTCTTGCTCTCGTCTGATTTTTTTTATCATTTATATATATATCTCCTGCAACATTTTAACTTTTTTACTAAGTGTTATGGCAGTCCGTTTTGGTGTTTGACACTGAGAGGTAGATGGCTTTGGGCTGACATTGTACAGGTAGAGGGTAGTATTGCTTGTAAAGAACAGGGAAAGCGCACCTTAATTACCACTGAGCAGCTGAGAATGGGCCAGTAATCATCAATTGTGAAACCAGCAGCCAGCTGTAATGATAAGTTGGAAAACATAGGGTTTACTTCACACCTCAGTGCTCTGGTGGCCGTTATTATGTGGCAACTACATTATAAGCACAAGGATTATTATAGGTTACGTGTGGAATAAGTTTGGGCAGCCAAGAAATGGGCAATACAAGTGGAGGTCCAACATAAGTGGGTACGTTATAAGTGGTGCCGACTGTAATTATGGGAATTGTAGTTACATCGTGAGATGGTAACCCACTGGGTCAATTATTTGTATGTAACTGTTCTTTGCTGCTGTCTCAGTGAAAGAAGGGAGCAGCCTGTTATAGGTGCCTCCAAGCTCATGCCTTAAAATCTGTGTAAAGCAGCATGTTAGTTGGGGAAGTACACCACACCATTTTTTGAGCAGTTGTATATTGATGATCCACTAAATAGCTACTGTGAAATATAGTAACCAAATACTAGATATAATGATGCTCCACAAACTAGTTTCTTGTCAATTCAACCATGTACTAAATGGATCTGTCAGTAGCTCTGTAATTAGTGTGGCTCTGCAATAAAGGTGACAGCCCCAGCAGTGTTTTGAAAATGTTCACTTAGTTCTGTGATCAGTTGTGAAAGCTTTATGCAGATATGTCTAGGTGGAGCAAGCACACAGTAACACAGGAATTGCACCTTTCCCACCTTCATAAGTAGGGACCAGTGTCCTTCTGCATATATTCGTATTAACGAAGACTATTCCTCTTCCACTGCTTTGCAACTGTGTACTTGGCAGGGTTATCCGATGTCTCCATTTTTATTTTTTTTTTTTCCCCTAGAACCACTAGCCATAGCTACATGTATTAGTGAACAGGTTGAATCAAATCAAATCAAATCAACTTTATTTATATAGCGCCTTTCAGAGCCAAGGCATTGTACATAAAAACATACACATATATATAGATTAAAACAACATTAAAATATGTCAGATTTAAAGGCATGAGCTTGGAGGCACCTATAACAGGCTGCTCCCTTCTTTTATTGACATGTTGAAGGTGTCCCGCTAGGTGGCACAGTCTATAAAACTGCATTATATACAGACGACATCCTTCTCACATTATTGGATGCGGATCATTCTATTCAAGGTATATGGTCTCTTATACAAACCTTTGCAGTTCTCTCACGGTTTAAACTCAACCTGCATAAGACAGAAACCTCACTTTATAGTTACTCTTCCCTCCCCCCAGGTCCATACGACCTTTCCTTGAATTTGGCATAAGACAAAACTCAAATGTCTCGGGATTACTATCCCCTTAGATTTGCTTAAGCTCAGCCTTTTAAATTATAAACCCCTTATAAAGCATATAAAAGAAGTTCTAGATTCTTGGGATAGATTAGTCCTTTTTTCCCTCTAAAATAGAAATTATTCATATGAACATTCTTCGCCGCTTATTATACTTATTTCAGCCTCTCCCAATTTTCCCCTAACCTTATTATTTTTCCTTTTGGACTAAACAGATTTCTGGATTCCTTGGGGGGGGGGGGTTAACGTCCATGGCTTCGTTTCTCTGTCCTTCAACTCCCCTTATCAAAAGGAGGCATGGATCTTCCGACTTTCCTCTACTATGCAAGAGCCGCTCATTTAAATATTATTTTCACTTGGATTCTTCCCCAAGCTACCCCTGCATGGAAAAAATATAGAACAGACCATAAATGACTTGTTTGATTTGGGTCCTATCCTTTTTTCTGCCTGGACCCTCACTCCCATCCTTACCCATTTTACTTTTTTACTGCTCAAACTCTGAAAGTCTGGTTTAGCATGAAGCATCATCCTTCTTTTGTCCTGATTTTTTTATTTTTGTAGAATCCTGGCAATGGATGAGGACTTCCTACTCTCAGCTATGGATCTTACATTTCGCAGTTGGAGACACAGTGGTCTCTCACACATATATCAATTTTTGGATGACCATGGGGTGGTTCCATCTGAAAAACTTCAAAAGACTTATGGTCTCACCAGTGGAGAACATCACCGATACTTGCAAGTACGCACATACCTATTACATAAATGTAAAGAATATACTAAACTTCCCACCGTATTCCCTGTACTATTGGCCATGATTATGGATTTCCAGAATAACCGCAGCTGGGAACACGTGCTCGGGAAAGTATATAAGGGATTGCAAGAATTCAATATTGAATCAACCTGTTTGATCTTGGACAAATGGAACCAAGAACTTCAAGTTTACAGAGATTACTCCCAATGAGAGAATTCGGCTATCACAGCCTACAAAATTACCTCTTCTCCCCTCTGGCACGAGTTTGCATGGAAGTGTCATTCACGGTATTTCCGCACCACTGCTATTCTTTGGCATTTTCTGCTGCATCACTTTGGGGAATATTGGTGGCTTTGTGGATAAAATCCAGCTGACCAAGCTCACTTTTTTTTGTCCCATCCTACACCCTTTCTGGTCATCAGTGGGGACTCAGATAGATCTGCTGACTGTCCAATCCTTTGAAGTGACTCCTGAATTTATTTTGATGTCAGTACCCCCTCCTAATCAACGTTTACCCTGTAAGTCTTTGAGTTGGATATACATATTGGCAGCTAACAAAGCAATTACTTGCTTATGGATAAAACCTGCTTCACCAACACTGCTATGTGGCATTCTATTATTTTAAAGATATACCTTGTGGAAAAAATTATAGCAGCCCAACAGAAATGCCAGGAGAATTTTGAGATACGTTGGAGGCCCTGGGTCTTTTATTATGCCTCTGTAGATGAAAATTGGGTTCCATAAGATCATGCAGATGTTCTGGCCCCATGTTTTGCTTTCTTTCTGAAGGGACCATATTATAATGGAACTGTTACTGCTCAGGGCTTTTTTTATTTTTTATTCTACTGGTTGGCTGCCCTGTGCCAGGATGCCCCCCCCCCATCCAATAGTGATATAATGTGTATATGTTTTTAGATTAAGGACTCTTTCTTTTTTTTTTCCAATTCTGTTTTTTCCTCCAGCCAGTGGAACTCTCTCAGGCATCCTGTAGTACCCCCTGACTCTACCTCCATGGCTGAGAGGCCTCCTGAAACCTGGCACCAGCCCGGCTATCCCTCCAGCTCTGAGCCCCCCGAGGTAGGGCTGCCCTATTCACCCAGGGTGCTCTATCTGCAAATTCAGGCTGGGCTAGGCTGGGCTTGGCCCAGGTAAGGAGTGCCCTCGGCGGTGGAGTGTCTTCCTGGTGGATACAGGTGCTGCCGCCTATCCACTTGGCTGGGTATTTTTGCTTTGTCCCCACCCCCCCTCGTTACTCTCTCCCTCTCCCTGATGGAGTCCGGCATGCAATGACACCAGGGAACGTCTTGCCGTAACTCCGCAACCCTCTATTTCTGGCCCTGCGTGTTGCGGTACCTCCGGTCTCCACCAGAGGTTGCCGCGGTGCCGGGTGGAGAATCCCTGGCCCCCGAGGAAGGAGAGCTGTCCTCTGGATGCTCAATCCTTCCCCCCCCAACGAACCCTGGTGACCTATGCTCGCTCCCGAACCTGGGTTGTCGGCGTGGCGTGAGGTGTGGCGTCCAGCGCCTCAACCCTCAGTGCCACTGGGCTGATGATTAAGGACTCTTTCAATCTAGCTAACTTTCACATGTTTATGTTTGGTACCTACAACGAGCCAAGGGCGATACACCCTATTATTTTTTTTCCCTTCTGATTCATCTTGTGTACCATATACCTGCTGTTTGCTGTTTGTTTTTTCATGTTCTCTGGAGTGGTAATAAAATATAAATATAAAAAAAAAGAATAGGTTACTGACTTGTAACTGTAGATCTTTCTTTGAGGAGAAGCTCTTGCAGCAGGTTACACATTGAGTACTGGTGCCACCTGGTGGCGGTTACGGCAATTTTTTCTCTAGTAGTACTGATGTGGGAACACCCCCTTGCCGACGTCGGCTCCACCCCCGACGTCGCCCTATATAAGGGAGGAGTTCCCCACGTACTCCGGTTCTTTCCAGCCGCACGGTCAGGGTTAGTTCAGCGTTTCGGCTAGTACTGATTGCTCTTCTCCACCGTATTAGTTTTTCCTCAGAATTAGATTTTTGACATCTATGTCCTTGCATTTAAACAAGTGCACTTGTGGGTGACAGATTCCCATGAAAGACGGACATTCTGCGTGTCTCTACTGCCTGGGGCCCGACCATCGCACCGATGCCTGCCCTCATTGCCAGGCCTTCAATTCGCGGACGTGAATCCGGCGCCAGAAATCCCTTGTGGCTTTTGTCGCAGAAACTTGCCACCATGGAACAGGCCTCTTCCTCAGGGTAATCTGACCCTCAATCCACCCAAAAGCACCACAAGCATCGGGAGCAGGACAGAGGGAAATCCACTCGAAACATTGGTCTTCGGGATCGAAGTCCAGGTAGTCGGGCCATGACTCCTGCCTCAAGACTGTAAAGCTTTCATCTGTGGGTACCACTCTTACTTCTCTCCAGCCTTTAAAGGTCTCTCAGCCCTCCGAGAAATCCAAGGGCTCAGGTAAGGGCTCCTCCCACTCAGCTTCCTCCTCAAAAGCCGACTCCCAGGAGTTGAGCAAGGCCTCAGGGTCTTCGGCCGGCAGGGCCTCCTCCTTGCCACCTAAAAACAAGGCCTTGGACCAATGCCAGCCTCCAGCTACTGACCGGCGTTCAGCCGAGAAAACCTCGAGCAACAAATCTGACCGTTGTCCGTCCCATGAAAAGGAACTATGTCCGTCGGGTCCCAAGGAGAAGCGGATGTTGGACCCTCATCTGCCCGCAACTCCCTTGGTCATGGTCCTGGTGAAGATTATTCCACTGCCGGTCATTGTTAAACTGACGCTGGTCTGCCCAATGCCGGTTCTGTCCCCGATGCCCGATGTCAGTTTGGACACCCCTTCTCCATGGTCGCCGGTCCACCTGACACTGGACAACGGCAGGTGGTGCTGACACTGCCCAATGTCCCCTTAGGCGGCGGCTGGTCAACAAGGTTCCGGACCTGGCCGCAGCCCCGGACGGTGGGGCTGGTGCGCGGTACGGCTTGGCGCTCCTCAGCCTACACCTGATTCACTGAAACTACACCTTTCTCAGGTTAAGGAGCTTTTTACCCACTGGTGGGAGACTGTTAAAAAAAGACCTACCAGTGGGTGCACCTCCACCCACTCCGGAGTCGGTTCCAGACCCTGTTGAACCGGATGGTGGGGGAGACGAGGTGCCTCCCCTAAAGAAGCACAAGAAAAAGTCCAAGAGGGACCAGTCCAGCAGTTCCTCTCGCTCTCCCTCTCCTCCCCCAGACAAGAGGCACAAAGGGAAGAGGCATAGCCCCTCACCCTCTTCTTCTACGGCCTCCTATGTGGACTCGGACTCTTCCTCCTCTGTCTACTCAGAGCCAGACCTAGGGGACATGGAGGGCCTCCCTAAATCCCCTCCAGATGACCCCAGCTTCATGGAGGTGATGAGGGACATCCAGGCCAACATGGGTTAGGACACCGAGGCCCTGGACCCTGAGCGACTGCGGCTGGCTAAATACCTCCGACAAAAAGACCCAAAGCTGGTGGTCATCCCTCTCATGGTCGACATCTTTCAGGATGTCACCCATGCAACCTGGAAGTGCCCTCACTCCTCCTCCGCTGTGCCAAAGGAGGCTCACCGGCTCTACCGGGTGCCTGCGGACTACCCCTTTTTAGCTAAACCACCTGCTGCAGACTCAGTGGTGATTTCAGTGGCTCGCAATCATTCGCAGATGCCCAAACATCTGAGCACCCAGCCGCCTGATAGGGAATCAAAGTAGTTAGATTCTATGGGCTGTAAGGTGTACTCTGCTGCCACCTGCAGCATCAGGAGCCTCAACTTCCTGACGCATATCGTCCAATTCCAGAACACCCTCAGGGAACAGGGATTGGACATTGTGCAAGGCTTGCCTGATTGTCCTCAGCAGACAGAGCTTGCCAAGTTGCTGCAGAGCGGCTCAGACATGGGCACCCACATTTTGCGGTCAGTCTACAACTCTGCGAACACCTCCTCCAGGGCGGCCACCACTGGCATTTGCCTCTGATGCTATGTGTGGCTTCAGGTCTCAGGGTTCGATCCAGACGTCCAAACCAACCTTCTGGATGCTCCCTTCAAAGGCTCTGTGCTTTTTGGCGAGGACACGGACGCATCATCACCAGGCTGCAGGACTCCAGAAAGGTTGTCCATTCCATGCAGTCCATGTACCGCCCGAAACAGGGCTGTGCACGAAAGCCTTGTTTTTGTGGCCATGGGGGACATCAGTCACAGCAACCTCACTTTCAGCAACAGGTGCAGCGAGAGGGCTTTGATCGTAAAGGCAGAGCCAGAGGCAATTCGGCCTCCGCCTCTAGACCACCCAGAGCAGCTGCAGCTGCCTTCCCTCTCCCACCCAATGCCTGACTATTCGGGTGACCCTTCTCCTCTGGTACCCCAACTAGGAGAGCCAGTTGGAGGCTGCTTTTCACTCTACACGGACGCGTGGGGCCAGGTGACCTCTGACCAATGGGTACTAGAGCTCGTGGAGTTCGGGCACTCCATAGAGTTTGAATCCATTCCTCTGGACAGACCACTGCCGCCATCCCAATACCAAAGGAAGCACAGAACTCTGATCCGGCTGGAGATCTCCTCCCTTCTGGACAAAAGGGACATCGAGCTGATTCCACCGGCTGAGTCAGGGAAAGGGTTCTTTTCCCACTTCTTCCTAGTACCGAAGAAGTTGGGATCTCTGACCCATTCTGGACCTCAGCGATCTAAATCAGTGGGTCTCCTACAAGAGATTCAGGATGATTTCTCTTCCTACTCTCCTTCCTCTCATAGTGGCAGGAGATTGGCTGGTGTCTCTGGACATGCAGGACGCTTACTTGAATATTCCCGTCGCCAGAAACCGTCGAAGGTTCCTAAGGTTCAGTATCAAAGATGAGGACTATCAATTCCAAGTCCTCCCCTTCGGTCTTTCTTCAGCCCCCAGGGTCTTCACCAAATGCCTGGCAGTCATGGCCGTGGCACTTCGAAGACGGGGCCACTTTGTGTTTCCTTACCTGGACGACTGGCTCTTCCTGGCCCCCTCCAGGTCTCGCCTGTCGGAAACTATCAGGGATTCCATCTCACTTTTCCAGAGTCTCGGAATCACCATAAACAGGGACAAGTCTCATCTGTCTCCTACTCAGATTCTCCAGTTCATCGGAACGCTTCTGGACACCACTCTCGGGAAGGTTTTTCTTCCCTCCGACAGAGCAGATCGCATTCAGATCATCTCGTCCCAGATCTCATCAGCCTCAAAGGTGCTGGCTCGACTTCTCCTCCAGCTGTTGGTGCACATGGCCACTGCCATTGTCTCAGTCCGTCTGGCGCATCTGCACATGAGGACCATTCAGTGGTCCCTGAGGGTCCAATGGGATCAAACTTCAGACAGCCTGGATGCCTTGATCAGAATATCAGAGCCAGTCCACCAAGAACTTCGCTGGTGGATGTCATCCGAAAATCTACTGGGGGCATACCCTTCCAATCCTCTTGCGCCATCCCAGTCTCTGATGACGGATGCCTTATCCCAGGGATGGGGCGCACACTTGGGGAACCATTGCACCCAGGGTTCCTGGTCTCCCTCGGAAGCGAATCTGCACATCAATGTCCTGGAAATGAGAGCTGTGCTTTATGCACTTCAAGCCCTGGCCTCAGTCTTGGTGCCGGACCATCTCTTGGTGCAGACAGACAACACTTCAGTGATGTTCTACACCAACAAACAGGGCGGCACACATTCCTATCACCTTTGCATGGAAGCCATGCAGGTTTGGGATTGGGCTCTGGAACATCGTCTGTTTTTGACAGCAGTACATGTTCCCGGGATTCGAGACGTGCTAGCCGACATGCTCAGCAGGACCAGGTCGCAAGCCCATGAATGGGAGTTGCTTCAAGAGGTCGCAGATCGCATCTTCCGTCTATGGGGGACGCCAGAGGTGGACCTTTTTGTGTCACAATCCAACGCAAAACTGCCCAGTTTTTGCTCACTAGGTCCAGAGCCTGGAGCATTTTGGCAAGACGAGGTATCCCTCTGCTGGAGCGGGAGGTTCCTGTATGCCTTCCCTCCCTTTCCCCTCCTTCAGAAGGTCCTCCTCAAGTCTCAGTCGGAACCTTCCACAATCATCTTGATTGCTCCACTTTGGCCTCATCAGATCTGGTTTCCTTTACTACAGCGTCTAGCGGCAGAGTCGCCAATGCCTCTTCCCCTCTCCTTGCATCTGCTTTCGCAGGACAAGGGGTCCCTGCTGCACCCAAACTTATGTTCTCTTCACCTGCATGCTTGGCTCCTCAGGACTTAGCTAAGGTCCATTTTGGAGTGTCTGATCAGGTTGCTCAGGTGTTGGCTGAGGCATGGGAACCTGCCACCAGGGCCACTTACGCTATGAAGTGGAAACGTTTTTGCATTTGGGCCACAGCCAAGCAAGTAGATCCACTCATCTGTCCGGTTAATACCATCCTAGAATACTTGCTTTCTCTCTACAAGAAAGGCCTCAGCTATTCCTCCATCAAGATACACCTGATTACCATCTCCGCTTACCATTTACCTGTGTTGGGTAAGACGGTGGCTCAGATGGAGGTTTCCAAAGCCTTTTTGCCCTGTATCCTCCACATCAGACCTCCCATCAGGGATTCTGTTCCTCCTTGGGATCTCCTGTTCATCCTGGAGAAGCTTTATTTTCCCCGTTCGAGCCGGCTATGAAATCGGAGCTTCGTTTCCTCTCTTGGAAAACGTTGCGTTTGGTAGCTATTACTTTGGCGAGGCGTATTTCAGAGCTTCAGGCTCTCATGTGTAAAGACCCTACCTTGTTTTCCACAAGGATAGGGTTGCTCTCTGCACCGATCTGAAGTTCTTACCGAAAGTGGTCTCGGAGCTCACTTTGAATCAGTCGGTTCAGTTCCCTGTCTACTACCCGGAGCACTCCAACAGGGGTGAGACCCTGCTTCATTCTTTGGACATGCACAGGGCTCTTATATGTTACCTAGCTAGAACCAAGGTGGATAGGAAGTCTGCTCAGCTCTTTGTGTCTTTTGATCAATGGTCCGTAGGTTGCCTGGTCAGCAAACAGACGCTTTCGCACTGGTTGGTACACTGCATTTCCTACTGCTATGAGAAGCATAATAGGTCGACAACAGGGTCGATCACAGCTCACTCTACCAGGGCTATTGCTACTTCCTTCACAGCATTAAAGAGGGTACTGATGGCAGAGATCTGTGCTGCCGCTACCTGGAGTTCTGTTCATACCTTCATCAGGCACTATAGCCTCGACATAATTTCCAGACGCAGAGCAGCGTTTGGCCTCATGGTTCTGCAAGGCCTGGTTTCCTCAGGGATCTTCCCTTCTCTTGCTGTCCTTTCATGTGTCTTCCCCCTCCCAGGGGTTGTTGTAAGTTTATACTGCTTGGGACTCAGTCCTCAATGTGTAACCTGCTGCAAGAGCTTCTCCTCGATGTAAGATAGTACAGTTATGTAAGAACTTACTGTAACAGCAGATCTTCGAGAGAAGCTCTTGCAGCAGGAATATTTCCCGCCCACCTTCCCCCAGGGATCTGGTCCTGTTCAGGCCAGTATTTTTTCCCTCTTTGAGGGGTTGTCCATTGACAACCAGTTTCTAACTTGCCTGTCGTTTTCTTGCCTGATGGGGCAGGGCGTTCAAGAACTGGAGCATGTGGGGAACTCCTCCCTTACATAGGGTGACGTCGGGGGTGGAGCCGACGTCGGCGGGGGGCATTCCCACGTCAGTACTACTAGAGAAAAAGCTGCAGGAACTGCCACCAGGTGGCGCCAGTCCTCAATGTGTAACCTGCTGCAAGAGCTTCTCTCGAAGATCTACTGTTACAGTAAGTTCTTATGTAACTGTACTTTCTACTACAGTACTAGAATGCACTTCATAGCTACACAGGTCACCCAACTGCCTCTTGCAAGGCTTGCTGTCAATGTCGGTTTCCAGTGTGCATGATCTGAGAGCAGTGGGGCGGAGCCAGCGAACCACATGATAGAAGGAGTCAAGCTTGAAGACCGTTTCCAGTGACAGCATGCTCATGGAAGACAGTATAGCAGTATAAGCAGGGAGGTAGTGTAGCATAGTGGTTAAGAGCACTGAGCTGCAAACCTCAAGGACTGGGTTTGAATCCCACAGCCACTACTTGTATACTGTGCACTTGCGAGCAAGTTATTCAACTTCCCTGAGCACACGGGATGCACCTTGTTGCATTGTGTCTTTCCTGGCCAAAAATTGTTAAAAAAAGTCTGCCTAAGTGTGGATGTGACTTGAATATTAATAGTAGAGCTACAGTTACAAATTTTATTTATTTGTGGTTTTTGACAAGTAACTTATTCCCGGCCATTCCTGTAAATGGAGCCTGTGCATCAGTGAACTTACCTGGTTAACAAAAATATATAGGGGATATGACACAGCCTGACCGAAGATATCATATTTATCTTCACAAGAGACCAATGATATCGTCACTGGTGAGATATCTTGATGTCATTGGCCTCGAGTGATGATAAATATGATATCTTCAGTCAGGCCATGTCATGTTCTGTTTATACAACATGTGTTTTGAGTCACTTGCAAAACACCTCCCCCAACACAATCCCCAACACACCACCAACTGAACAGATTACATGTTATTTGGAAAATATATATATATATGTATTTGGTTCATCCTCGCAGTTTAAAGTTATTTAAAGTAAGTTATGCGGTTGATCCTGCTTTTATTTTCATTGTAAGTAATGATTTTAAAAAGCTATCTGGTTGATCGAGCCACTCTCAGGTCCTGTAATCATAGCTTGACTTTCACTTTCCTGTTGAAATGTAGCGTGACTGAGCAGTATTAACACAGACTGTAAATGCTCTCCCAGCGCTTCACAGTAAAGTAGTCTGTTAGACAAAAGTTTGGAGACCCTTGTTTCATTAAGTTTAAGTGGTTTCATTCAGAAGAAGCTGCCGACTGTGCTGAGAAGAGAGCCAGCTAGTTGGCAGCTTCAGAACAATAGAAGGAAGTGTGTGTTGCTATAGTAACATACACTCGCGCTTCCTTCTGTTCTTCTGAAGGTGCCGACTAGCTTGCTGTTGTCTCAGCACAGTTGGCAGCTTCTTCTGAATAAAACCACTTAAACTTACTGAAACAAGAAGGATTTCCTTAGTATTATCATACAGTCTACTTTGCTCTGAAGGGCTGGGAGTGCGACTAAGTGTGTTAATAGCAACCTTCGATCGCATAAACTTTGGAGGAAAGTGAGAGTTAAGATATGATACAGATTTCGATGGCAGGATCAACATGATAAGCACTAAAAATGATTATTTATAGTAAAGATAAGGGCAGGATCAACCACATACAGGCATATATTTGTGGTGGTGCAGTGGGGTGGGGTTTGTGCAGGTCTTGGGAGACACAGGTGCGCAATGGAAAGTGAAACACTTTTACTTTCCATTGTATGACATTTAGGAATGTGAAGATATCAGAATGACGTATAGGAACATGGAAATATCAATGATATCTTCACTGGCTGATTTAGATATTACTGTTTATCCTTACAGTTATCTTAAAACACATGTTGTATAAATATAAATATATATATATATATATATATATAAATATATTCATTGCAAAAAACTTTGTTAATGCATCAGTTAGGGTTGACGCGACAAAAGTGTTTATTTATTTAGCTTTTGTTAGCCAGGAAAGCACACTAGACAAAGCAGATGCCTATTTTCAGGTGCGACCCAGGAGGTTACAAGGAAATAAGGAAGCAGATTACAAAACAGGTTGTACAGAGCTCAAGTAGATAAATATACAGATATTTCAAAGATGAGACAGGAGAGGCAAATTCAAAAGAAGCATACAGTAACATACACTGGAGCAGGTAACTTAATATACAGACATTTCAAACTGTGAACAGAGAGGCAAATTTCAAATACCATAGAGTACAAACATGAAGAACACTGTGGGCAGGTAGGGCTAGGAAGACAGCCAAGCGCAGCGTTCAGGAGGTGCCCCACAAAGAGGACCAAGGTATCCGGTGTCATTAGTTTAGGAGGGCCACTGGCATATTAAGTGCAACTGCAGGCCGGGGAGAGCAGCAAGTGATCCCAGAGGGAGTTACGGAAACAGGTAGGGGAAGGAGTAGTGCTAACATGGGCAGCAAGAGAATTCCATAATCTCAGAACATATGACGCAAATGCTCTGTCACCCATTTATGTTCGGGTATTGGGAACCTGGAATATCACAAGACCATGTGACCTTAGGGAGTAAGAGGAGGCGGCAGATTTGAGGAGCTCTGCCAGAACAGGAGGAGTGGCTGTGCTTACTACCTTGTCAGTGAAACAACCTAGGACAAGGCTTCAATACTGGCCTAGTGGAAGCCAAGTAAATTTATTGTAAAGGTCGCAGTGGTGGGTGAGATGCCGGGCTGCAAGGGTAAAGCAGCATATATTATTGTAGGCCACGTCCCACCTTGAGAGGTGAGTTTTAGCAGCATGAGCAAATGTGATGAGTCCACAGCAGAGTGTGGAAAGAAACACCCCACTCGCCAGGGCAATACGTGCAGTGGGGGTAAGACTGTGTTTTGCTCTGTAAGCCAGGCCCAACTTACTATTTACAGCTTGCATACAAGGTGAATATGCTGGGAGAGGTTAAGCTGAAGGTCGAGGGTAGCACCCAAGTATTTGACCGAGTTAGTGACCATCAAGCAGGAACCATCAGCCCCAGTAATATGCAAGGGCACGAGGGAGGTTTTTAACTTAGCCTGGGAACCAAAGAGCATGGCTTGAGTTTTCCTGAGATTGAGGATGAGTCTATTTTCTTTTAGCCAGGATTGTATATTGCTAAAGTCAACGTTAAGGTGCCGGTTGATGACACTAATGTCAGGGGAGTAAGTATGACCAGGTCATCTGCATATAAGATGGCACTGCAGTGGAATGGTACAGTGGGGAGATTGTTTATAAATAGGGAGAAAAGGATGGGCCCAAGGACAGACCCCTTGGGAATTCCAGATTTAACTGGGGTGAGCTTGGATAGGGCCTTGTTAAATTTTGTGAGTTGCTAACATCCTTGGAGGTAATGGGAAAACCACCCAAGGACGGGGGCAGATAAGCCAAGGGACTGGAGCTGCAAGCACAGAAGTGCCTGATCAACCAGGTCGAAGGCCTTGGAAAGGTCAATGAAGATGGCACCAGTGAGTTTGCCTTGATCCATGGCAACCCTGACATCAGAGGTAACCTTAGCAAGGGCAGAGGAAGTGCTGTAGCCCTTATGAAAGCCATGTTAAGCTGGGGTCAGCAACTCACATGACTGGATATATTCGGAAAGTTGGGAAGCAACAACTTTTTCGAGGAGTTTGCTTACGGCTGATAAGATGGCAATGGGCTGGTAGTTTTCAAGGGTTTTTAGTGTTACCTTGTTTGAGAACTGGGACCACCCTTGACACCTTCCAAAGGTCAGGGATATCCCCAGAGGAGAGCGACGAGTTAAAGAGATGGGAGTTGGGTAAGGCAATGAAGGGGGCACCAAGGTGGAGGAGTTTGGGCTCCAGGTTATCGTGCCCAGCACTAGAGTGAGGGAAAAGACCAGACAGTAGTCTCTGTGTCTCACACCTGGACACAACCTTGAAATAAAATGAGGGTCTAGGGACAGATTCTGGCTGGGAGCAGTGAGTCATGTCTTGCTTACCAGGATCCAGATGAGGAAACAGGGAGGTATACGCAGACAGGTCAGAGAAGTGAGAATTAAAGGCATTAGCAATTGTGAGTGGATTGTTGTAATTTGTACCACCTATAGTCATGTCTGAGACGTCCCCTTTTGAGGACCCACTATGTTTTTGTTATTTTGCCAAACATTCCTAGGGTCTCTGGCTGTGGATGGCAAAACAGATTTGCAGAAAGTACTCTTTGCTGACCTAATGGCTTTTTTGCACACATTTCCGAGACGTCTGTACAGTAGTAGCCACAGACATTGCCAGCTATTTCCAGATATGTAGTGAAATTTCTATAGAGTTTTTCTCTGCTGCCCCTACTGTGGAAATGCAGAAAGCAGGAGATTTCTCTAGAAATATCACAGAAATTTCGGGAAATAGCTGGCAATGTCTCTGGCTACTACTGTATTCCTGGTAAATAGATTATGTCGTTCGAGGCCTTGAAACTAGCCCAGCATTTATCCCTAGACTTCATAAGGGTGAGTAGGCTACCATGGAGCCATTTTGTAGCAGTACCCCTTACTCTCCTTTTTATAAGAGGGACATGCTTGTCTTGCAGAGCAGTAAAGATGGCAAGAAAATTGCTTAGGGCAGTAGACGTGTCAGGAGATTCCAGTACTGAGGACCAATCTCTATGTCCCAGGTCTGCGTGGAAGGATTCCAAGTTAAAGCTGGAGAAATCCCTCATAAGGAGGATTTTATGTGGAATCCTTGGTAGGGAGACCTTCCAGACACAGAAGATAGGGGTGTGATCCGAGACAGAGTCCAGGAATGTACCAGAGTAGGCCACCCTCTCTGGTTGGTTTGACATCACCCAATCAAGGAGAGTACCCCCCCCCCCGTTGTAGAAAGCCTAGTAGGCTCCTGGATGAGTTGAGAGAGGGAGAGCCCAGCCAGCAGGGACTCGTATTGTCTAGCATTGCCCCCTAACCAACTGAGGTTAAGGTCACCTAGTAGCAGCAACTCGTTCTCATGGACCATAGGAGTTATGAAATCAAGGAGGTATGTTAACCCTTGCACACCACCCTTGGGAGGATTGTATATGCAGACTAAATGCAGTTTTTTTATATTACCCAGCAGAAGAAGTACATGAGAGAACTCACACGAGGGCAAGGAGGGCAGCTGGTGGAGTATAGAGGATATATTTAGGTGATTTTTGTAATAGATTAGTATCCCACCCGCTTGTTTTTTACCAGCACGATCAGGCCAGATTTGGTTGAAACCAGGAAGAGCACATGCAGAGTTGAGGTAGTGAACTTCGGCCACGTTTCAGTAACATCAAGGATGTCAGGCTTATAAGGACCAATCCAGGCAGCAAGTTCAGTTAGGTTTGGCATGAGGCTACGAATGTTTAGGTGGGCCACTTTCAAGCCTTTGGTGGACAGTCAGCTGGGGGTGTGTGGAGAAGTTAGAGGAGACATGAGGAGATGGGGGTGCCAGTGTTAAGCTCTATGTCTCCTGTCAGGACAAGTAGCAATAATGGAAGCAATATGAGGCATGATAAGGAGTGACAACTCCTGGAGGGTCTAGTTTTGCCTAGGTAACGTTTGACAAGCTTAGTGGGGAACAAGATAGACTTAAAATTCATGCACCAGGTAGGCTAGAGTTGAAGGTCCGCAGTGGCAAGGTGGTTAGAGAATGTAAAATCATGGTCCAGGGACTTCTCTGGACAGCCCCTGGGGCCCACCTGGAGGGGAAAGTAATCAACAGTGAGTAATATCAAAAGTAGAGAGGTAATAATGCAAGTCAGGGGGCTACGAGCGGCATATGGGAGCACTGACCCTGTGTATTCACAGCTCAAAGAAGGCATGATTAGGAATACACCTAGGTAGCTGTTTGGAGTCAAAAATAGGACAAGGGAAAGAGCTAAGTTCGAATGTACTGGAGCAAGATTGGCTGAGACAACAGAGAATGGGCTAGGTAATAATAAAACAAACCTAGGTAAGCTTCAGTTTCAAGCTACTCGTGCCCAGTTTCCAGTTAGAAGTAATAACAAGACACCGCTGCTTTTGCTTGTGTACTTGACCCTTAGGTAACAGCACAAAACCTGACAGTTAAAAAAAAAAAAAAAACAATGCCACCAAAGCCCATCCCACTCTGTCTCTTATGGAAATGAGATGGAGTTGAGCCCCTAACCCCTCCACCCTACCACTGCTCCCCCCATCCTCTACACACCAACAGGCATCGAGGTGTGCCATGGGGTTGTTAGGCCTAACTCTCATCCCATTTCATGTGTAAACAGGCTGACATGGTATAGTATAGGAGAATGGGGTAAGAGTTAGGCCTAATGACCCCATGGCACACCCCAATGCCTGTGTGTGTGTGTGTGTGTGTGTGTGTGTGTGTGTGTGTGTGTGTACATATATGTATATATGTTCATTGCAAAAAAAACTTCATTAATGCATCAGTTAGGGTTCTTACTAAAGCAACAAAAGCAGGGAAATGTGGTGTTATAGTTTCCAGCTCTAACACCCCCAACCCCACCCTGCAGACACTGACAGGTGTTGGGGATGTGCCTTGGGGTTGTCAGCCCTAATACTCACCCCATTCCATAAGTAAATAAGCTGAGATGGGCACAGTATAGGAGAATGAGGTGAGCATTAGGGCCAACGACCCCAAGGCACACCCCCAACGGCTGTCAGTGTTTGCAGGGTGGGGGTTGGATGCTAGGACTAGAAACCCTAACACCACATTTCCCTGCTTTTGTTGCTTTAGTAAGAACCCTAACTGTTGCATTAATGAAGTTTTTTGCAATGAATTTCCTTACTTTTTCTGATAGTATAATCATATCCTTATTAGTCTGTGGGAGCGCAGGGCCCAATATGTATGTAGCCATGGAAGCACAGGGCCCTCCATTCATAGCACAACAGTGACCAAATTGTTAGCATAGCTATCTTTTTACCCCACATCATGCACCCTGGTGTAGAAAATGTTTGAATCCACAGCAAAAGTAATTCTGTGCAACTGTAACACTATTCCGCACCACAGGTGCGAAAACACATTTTGGGCTTGATTTGAAAAATCACAGCTGTTACATATATGAGGTCTTGTAATAAGAAGGCTATGTTGAACATCTGGGGTCAAAATAGTTAACATTTCCAAAGTTACAAGCAGGTGTAGCAAAATTGCAATGAATGGTCATAACTTGGGCACTTTTTCATATTTTGACCCCAAATGTTCAACATAGGTCTTCTTATGACCCCATCTCATAAACCCTATAGGTGAAACTTTTAAAATCCATGCCCAAACATCATTCCACACCACAGGTATGAAAACACATCTCAGGCAGGATGTGAAAAATGACAGCTGTACTGTTCATGAGGTGGTGTAGAAAAATAGCTTTGTTGAAAATTTGGTGGCAAAATATTGAAAATTACCAAAGTTATGCGCATGCGTAAAAAATGTCAACGACGCACGTAATTCAGCCATTTTTAAGAATTTTTTCATCAAATTTTCAAGATGGCCTTTTTGAGACCCTACCTCACGAACACTGATGGTGAAATTTTGGTATTCGGGCCAGACAGGTGATTTTGTGCAGCGATCGCGAAATCACCTTCCAGGCCCGATTAACGAAACGACAGTCACAGGCCCAAATAGGCCATGTTGAAAATTTGGTGCAAAAAGTCCAGAAAATGTCAAAGAGATCAACATAAGTTCAAAATGCCATTTAAATACTTTGTACAGCACTTACATTGATTCTTCAGTTTGCGGTTTGGCTTTGAAAAGTGTAGGCATGTCCCGGTCCACAGAAGATGAGAGCTGATGACCTCCAGTGGTAAGTATAAGGCAAGAGGGGTGTGTGGGGGTGGTAGGTGCTCAGTGGGAGGGATAGGTGACAGGGAGATGACAAGGGACCATTTTCTTTTCTTTAGGATTAAAAAAAGACATCAGGTGACTGTTTTCTTTTTTACAGGTACAAGTTAAAAAATATTTCGGGACACTGAGGGTGGGCTCCCCAGTGTCCCACACTGCTGGGGGTAGGACATATATTGGGACACTGGGAGTGGGCTTCCTAGTTTCCCACACTGGTGAGGGGAGGTCTTCTACTGCTGACATGGGGATTGGGCACCCCGATGTTGGTAATGATATTTTACTGAAGAATTGAAAAGTGTCACATAAGATAAATATTGCGGTCCAACCTCAACGGACATACTGGCAGCATTTAAACTTTGCAGTGGCAGCACTGCTTAAATAGAACACATTCTACTTCCTACAGTCCTACAGTAAAAGGTCACTGCAGTCAGCATGTTTGCTAATCTCCTGCACTTACACCTCACACCTCCCGGTCCACAGACATTTAGCACTTAGCACTGTAATTGACTAAGTTAACATACTGGACAGACCGTGCTGCAGTTCAGTCACCTGTAATTATCACCAGCTTCACTTACACCTGGCTGCCTTGTAACAGTTCTTCATTCCTGTGTTCTCGTTTCTGTGCTCTGCTGGTGAAAATGTCTTTAGCTCAATGGCTTCAGAGAGTCAAAGGAGTAAAGAGTTTTCTTTGGACCAAAGAAATCACCCCTGCAGCAGTTAGGGACACTATTGTGACCAAGTCTGTCTCTCTGTACTGTTTAGTTTTTTATCTGTTACCAGGGACACTGCCTTTTTTTTAAATACGTTAAATGAAGGGTCTAATAAACAAAGTGTGCTATTCTGTCAGTTCAGTCCTGAATACTGATCCAGCCCCAATTCAATGTCTGCCTGTGTGATGTTACAAGTGACTGATATTGTTTTTTTAAATACTTTAAAGGTTCTAATAAACAAAAAGTGCTGTAGGATTATTTTAGCGCTCGTATCTGAACCACAAACATAGCAAGAATAAAAAAACAAGTGAATATGTCGTGTTTTACAGCATATTAACATGCCTCAGCCCCCTTCCCCTTAGACGCAGTTAAAGGGGGCAAACAGGCTTGATTTAGGTAAACCTGTGTTTACCTAAATGGGGGCCGAGGAATCAGATTCTTTAGACAGTTTGGCCAAAAAATGGCCAGAAATGTTTTTATTTATTCAGCGGCTGATGTTATTTTTTTAAAAAGTAGCCTCACAAATTGCGGCAATTTTTGTGAAATAGTGCTGCAATTTGTGGCAGAACCCTCATAGTTTCACGGAATAGTGCCGCAATTTGTGATACTTTTGCAAAATTACTTTCGCAAGTTGGGGCAGTAGTGCTGCAATTTGCAAAAGCAAAAATGGAACAATTAAATTAAACATATTTCTGGGCACTTTTATGAAAAAAGAAGCACAGAATCTGATTTCTTGGCTCCTGATGAGGTAAACACAATTGTTGATGTTTACCTAGGGGCAGTATTTTCAAACTATTTAACTTTTTCTGCCTCGTTAACTAAAAACAAAATGGTGGAATCTCAACACTACATTCTGCATTTGATAAGCAACTACCGCTTTCACAGCAGCAAAAAGTGCTTTCACATAGCACATCTAATTTTTCCCATAGGAAATAATGGGAAAATTAAAAGTTTAATAACTTTTGAACGGATTAATATTTTTTCATCAAACCTTCAAAAGGCACATTTGTGACCCAAACCCCATACACCCTATACATTTCAGATCAAACCCCCAAGTCATTTTGGAGTAACAGTGTGACAAAGGATTTGCACCAAAATGGTAATTTTCAAATTTTTTGACACTCCGCAGCTGTGCACCTGACCAGAACGAAACTTGCCACATCAAGAGATCTATGGTCCCCGATGGCACATACAAAGATTCATGCAAACTGGTCAAACAGTTGCAAAGTTGTTAAAGTGCAAAATTTTGGATTTAACATAGAAGTGACCGTTGAACCCTAACTAAAGTGACACTACCATGCCACTATAATATATATATTTTGTTTTTGTTTTATTTTTTTAACCAGGAGAGATATATAAGCAGGGACCAGCAAGTATGCTGTGCAAACATGTAGTAGTGTCGGTAGTAAAGACCACATGCATAAATAGTGCCAGAAACATGATTAGTACCTGGTGTATCTTGGACTCCTATGTACAGGATATAACTGTTGGGGCTAGAAGCCCTGTTTTTAATGTTGCCCTGTTGCAGTGGCATTGTTGCATAATGTAATGTAAAATATAGAGATTTTCCACCCACCCTACTACCAAGGATACCCTGTCAGGTAAGGTTTTTTTTCACGTAACGTCCCATCCATATGGCTCAGAGCACTTCACAGTACTCATGACATTTGCATTAAATACGTACTGAATTTATTTATTTCAAAAGTTTCAGCAGGAAAGACGTACTGAGCTGGTAACAGCTCGTTTCCAGATGAGTCCTGGGGAAGGGGATAGGAAACATCATATGAAGCATTTACAAAGTAGGTATAGAAAATACAGTAATACAGTTTAAATGAAAAAATAATAACACTTTAAATACTAATCAGATTAACATATGCATAGGTGAGGGGAAAAACAGCCAGGGCAAAGCTAGTGAGAGGGAGAAGAAAGAGGGTCAAGGACAGATGCAGGAGGGAGAAAAAAAAAGACATGGAGGAGAGACTTTAAGGAGAAAGCAGAAGAGGCAGAGACAAGGGAAAGGTGGACCAAAGTTTAGGAAAATGATAAGAGAAGGCAAATTGACTCAGCATAGACTTTTTTTCCCGAACTTTATTTGTTCACCTTCCCCGGTGAACTCTCTCCAGCGACCTCCTGAACCCCCGGTCTCTACCTCCTGTCATGGCCACCTTCTCCGCACCCCCTAGCCTGGCACAACCCCAGGGTCTGAACTCTCTGGGGAAGGGATGCCCTACCTATCCAAGGTGCTCTATCTATAGGGTTGAGCTCCTGGGGGGGGCATCGGAGAGATGTGGACCAGAGGGGGAGGCGCTTTCACCTATCACCAGAGGAGGGGTATTTTTAACTTACAGAGTCCCACCCCTATTGGCTCGGTTGTGCAATGTGTCCCAGCATGGGCATGCTCACTTCTGTGCATGCCTACAGGGTTGCCACTGAAGCCAATCCCCGAAAGCTCCATATCTCAGGCTTCTTGAACCCCTAGCTTCTGCCAGGGGTCACTAGAGCCCGGGAATGAGATACCCTCCCACCCGGAACAGGAGAGCTGTCACTCCCTTGCCAACCTCTAATGACTCGGGCTCGCTCTTGAACCCGGGTCACCGGCGTGGCGCAAGGTGTGGCATCCACCGCCTCAACCCTCAGTGCCACCGGGCCGGAGACCAGGTATAGACTTCCTAGAAGGAATAGCGAAAGAATGAAAAGCAATATTACATAAAGGATAGGAGCAAGTTGAGGAAGAGGATAAGAGGGAAGTAAGGTAGGAAGGAAGTGAACCAAACCAGGATTTAGAAATGAAGGAACCACCGTGGGTAAGGCGCCTAGCATCAAGAGAGAGTAGTGAAAGAACAGAGTAGAGTGAACATTAGTGAGTACGTGGGGAACAATCTAAAGCAAAACAGCAAAAATAATTGAAAAGAGGGCCCAGTTTAGCAAGGATGAATTTGGGAGCTCCACTGTAGACTGTATTGCCATAGGCCATCTCATGGCATATAGAAAGCGGGGTACTCGCTTTGCTCCTGTAAAGTGCACCAAGTTTGGGGTGAAGCCTTTGGTGAATGGCATCAATCTGAGCAGAGAAATCAAGATGACGGTCAAGCCAGACACCAAGCGACTTAAAAGAGGAAGCATCCTCAATAATAGCACCATCAAGGGTGCGAAAAGAAGGGAAAGAGGCAAGCAGCAATAAAAATTAAGACATAGCTAACCTAAAACAGAATGTGTTAGTTCATCTCATTTGAATCAAACGCTAATCTAAATAAATGGGTTTTTAGCCCCTTTTAAAACCTTCACCGAGGTCGAACTCCTCAGTTGGTACAGCAAGGTGTTCCATAGGCAAGGGGCTGCTACCGCAAAGGCTGTTTCTCCTGATGTCTTTAAATGACCCCTCAGGATGACCAGAAACATACCCTCAGTGGAGCGAAGGAGTTGATCATGCGCATACCATACCCAAACTAAGATGTCTTTAAGGTAGTCAGGCCCCAATCTGTGTAGGGCTTTGTAGTAAACAACAAGCTCTTGAAGGTGGTACACCACCTAATTGGAAGATCCAGGGATCATCCTGGCTGCCACATTCTGCACCAGCTGTAGGTGATGCACCAGCCTTCCTGATAGTCCTAGGTAAAGAACATTCCAGTAGTCAAGTCATGAAGGCATGAACCAAGGTCACCAAGTCCTCAAGCTGTAGGCAAGGCTGGATCTGGGAGATATTCCTTAATTGGAAAAATCCACTGCAGATGACGGCAGACACATATGATGTTTGAGTGTCAAATCTGAGCCCAAAATGACTCCTAGATTCTTCACCCTATCCATAGTTCTAGAGGCACACCATTCAGTGAAGGAACCCTGACAGCTTCCTACCTACCTGCAATCCCATGAGGACTTAGCTCCACTAGTAACAGCTCCATCTTGGTTTTAGTTCAAGCTTATCCAGCATGAAACCATCCAGTCTGCAATCTCCTCAAGGTATTGCTCCAACACAGAGACTGCTTTCTGCTCATCAAGTGCAAAAGATGGGTACAGTGGTGTCAGTGGAGCATCATCAGCATAGCAGTGAAAACTCAAACCACATCATCTGGTGACCTATCCCAAAGGTAACGTATACAGCATGAATAACTTAGGGGACAGGGCAACCCCTGTGGGACCCCACAACTGACCATGTGATTCCCTTAGCAGAAATTTGCACAGGCTTACTTTGAAGGCAAGTTCACTGTTAGTAAATTGTTCCAGATGTTCACCGCCTCTGGGAGAACAAGTGCCTCCTAACTTTCCTGATGATCTTATCACCTTTGAGCTTCAGAACTGCCCTGCATCCTCCGCTGAAGCTGACCAGATTAGACATTTCTGTTCGACCTTGTCAATACCCTTCAGTATGTGGAAGACAGATCATGACCTCCCTCTGCCTTCGGCTTCCTTTTTGCCACAGTGAACATGTTAAGGACCTCCACTCTCTACTCATTGCTTTTGTCCTTCATACTCCTGATCATTTTGGTAGCCCTGCATTGCAGCTTCTGTACTGCCCCAATGTCCTTTTTGTAATGAGCCCAGAACTACATATAGTATTCCTAATGGGGTCTGACAAGGATCTTGTAAAATGGTAGAATTACTTCCCCTGACCTGCTGGTCACCCCCCTTTTATCGCACCCCAGCATTCTTCCAGCGCTCTTAACAGTGGCCGTGTACTGTTGTGATGCTTTAGCCCATCGTTTATTACAGTATGTCCCCAGATCCTTTTTCTCCTCCACTGTAACAAGTGAAGTCGAACGCAAATTGTAAGTCCTGCTGTACCTCTGTTTCTCCTCCCCAAGCATAGCACCTTGCATTTAGCTACATTGAATCTAATACTCAGGAAGTCTGGACTTCTGGTTTCACTTTCATCCCATGCAGTCCTAAGTTGGTTTGGCTGCCTCCTTAGGGTAGTGAAATCCATTGCAGTCAGTCCTGTTCCTGCTGTCAGAACCCCCAGATTAAAAAAACAGATGCTTACCAGTTGCAATGCCAGAAAAAAACACAAGTATAAAGCTACACCAGCGACTCTGCTGGTGACCAATAACAGTGACTCCAGATCATGCAGTCATTCTGCATCAATGACTTCAGAGCAAGCCAGCCTTCCAAGCACAGATTATGGGGCGGAACATTTTACGATCACCTTCAAAAGGCTGTTCTTTGAGCTCAAAAAGCTGGGCTTACCAATGGAAAGAATGGAAAAGACCATTGAGGAAAGAGCAAAAGGTCTGGCTGAGATCATTTAAAGGACAGGTCCCCTCAAGAAGGGCCTTACAGATGCCACGTCGACTCTTGATCAGCATGCCACCGTGCGGGACCGGAAGCTCACAGAGAAATTGGGTGATATGGAGCTCCACTCCCAGTGGGATAATATCCACATCCATGAACTTCCAGAAAGGACTGAGACTGCAGAGATGGGGCCATTTCTGGAATTCTTCTTGAGGGACCCTTTCCCCTGCAATCCCAAAGCCCAGCCACGTTCTATACTGCTCAAGTTTTTATAATGTGAGGCTAAAACAAAGGTACTACAGCTTGCATGAAACAGATAATACCTTGGTTGGGAAAAGCTCTTTTGAACATGACTTTACCCCCACCCCACCCTACAAGATGAGCACACTGTTAACTATAAAGAAGCATCTGAAGCAGAAAGACATTAAAATGTATATCTTTGCTCCAGCACAGTTTTTTTTTATTTTATTTATTTATGTCCTCGGCTGGGGGGTTGTGCCTTTGGTTCCCCCTTCAGCTAACCTTCACGGCTGCTGCCCAGGTCACGGCCAGAGGTCAGACCTTCCCGCCACAGCCCCCCGGCTGCATTGCAGTGGGTACTTACCCCACCACTTCGGAGACCTGGAGAGTGGGCCCAGAAGGGAGCTTTCATGCTGCCGAGGGATTTTCTCATGTTTCTCCCCTGTGAGGAGTGGCATGCAATGACGCCAGTGGAGGGAGTCCACACGCATCCACACGTGCTCCTCCAGTCGTCTGCCCTATACCGCCCCTCTTCTGCAGCATCGGCGCACTGCCCCCCAGTCTCCACTAGGGGCCAGTCAAGAACCGACCACTGATGTCCCCCCTTCCCAGAGAAGGACAGCAGTTCTTCAGATGCTCAATCCTTCTCCAACCCTGCCATCCCCTGGCGGCCCATGCTCGTTCCCATGCATGGGTCGCTGACATAGCACGAGGTAAGGCATCCAGTGCCACTGGGCTGGTTCTGCTCCATCGCAGTTTGAAATACATACAACAGAGGGTGCTCACTTCTTCAATACCCTGGAAGGGGCGAAACCATAATTAAGTAAGTTTGAAGTCCCTGCTGAAATGTTTTCTGCTCCGGACCCTGCCATGGAGTCCCTGCCTGAAACAGGTCTGGCACCAAGTTACTAGGGCCAGGAAGCACAGCTGCCAGCAATTAAAAATACACATTCACTCACGAAGCAAAGACCCAGGGAGGACCCTTCAGGCTTGCACCCAGGACCATCCACTTTGAATGGTGACTCTCGTTGAGCTAGACATAAGATTGCCAAGCTCATGGCATAGGGCTCAGAAGTTTAACTGACTTAAGGGCAGTAAGATCTATCAAGTTTGCCACTGGTAATCTGGAGGATCTCATTCTCTCCCTCCCACTGTGTAGTCTGCGGGAGAGGGAGTGAAGAGCCCTTCATGAACTATTTCTTTGCACTCCTCAAAAAGGACATTAACCTGCTGGAGAAGGTCCAGAGGAGGGCTACAAAGATGATAGTGTGTCCGCAGGGTAAGGCATAAGAGGAGAGGTTGAGAGCACTGAACATGTACTCCCTGGAAGACAGGAGAGAGTGGACATGATTGGGACCTTCAAATACTTGAAAGGGATAAATAAAGTTGATAAGGACAGTCTCTTTAAGCTGAGTGGCAACCATAACATGAGGGGGCACAGTCTTAAGCTGGAGGGTGGGAGATTAGGGAGCACTTCTTCACAGAAAAGGTGGTGGACATTTGGAATGCACTGCCAGAAGAAGTGATCTCATTGAAGACAGTGGGCAGCTTTAAGACAGGCTGAGATAGGCATAGGGGGAAGGTAAGGATCATGGGTAGGGAGGATGGGAAGAGTGGGGGTAGAGAGGGAAGGGACATTAGCGCAACCTGTGGACCCTGCAATACAGGCAGACTTAATACACCAAGCAGCCTTTGTCTGCTAGCTTCTCTGCATGTTCAAGAGTCCCCCTTCTCATGAACGTGCTTATCAAGGTGGGAGCGGTATCCTACCTAAACAAGAAATCTACGCATGTAGTATAATGTAATGTAAAGGTGCATAAAGTACATTGATGGGCACAGGCTAACTAGGCAGGGCAAGTTGATGTTTTATTGCAAGATCCAGAAACAATGGAGCTGATCCTGCAAACAAACTAGGCTATTTGATGAAGTGGGCATAAACATCATTGATAGCTCAATTCTGAATTGGAAACATCTGATAAAGGGAACAGCATAGAAATGTCGTTAAGCCTTTATGTCATGGGAAAAATTGAAGAAGAAACTGACATAAAACTATAAATATAGTAAAGGACCTTTTTGAGCAGATCCTTCACATTCCTGAGTTTACAAAAGAATCTGTGCAGACAGTTCAAGTTAACCAAGATGTAATATGTGATCAAGTCCTACTAATTATAAAATCTTTAGAAATCTACATAAATATGATGCAGAATATAAACTTATTAGACAGACTGGGACTGCATGTAGTTGAGAATGGAAAATTGGAAAAGTCTGCAGATTCTGTGAATGTCATGCATCCTGAAAATGAGATCACTAGGGGCAATATAAGTATGTCTGCTAATATTAATAACCACAACAATAATATAATATATAATGTTACAGTAGTGTAACAATAAAATGATTTTTAGTGTGTGGCCGCAACACAACCATTGTGACAAACTGCTTTCTCTTCTTCTTTCTTTATTATAAACCATAATGTAATCAAGTGTGCTGCTATATTTGCTACAAAATAAAATTGTGATAATACATGGTTTTAGATTATATGTTAAAAATACCCCAACGGGACTGCCCCACTGGCTGACATTTAACAAGCTAGTTTTAATAGGTATGAGGTAATTTCTCCATTTTGTGATTATAAGTGGAAAGTTAGGGTTTTTCCAATGTGTTGTGCAACCATTAGTCAAAAGGTCTTGTGACCTGTTTGCAATTGTCAGTCTAAATAGTAATAGAAAGCCAGCTTTTTTTTGCAAATGTTAGTCATTATAATACAATTCTGTTTTGCCCTCTCTCTACATATCAAATTTAATCTAAAGGTATAAAAACATACTTAGTACTCTGTGCTGTATTTTGACAACTGTACTCTAAGCTTTATAGTGCATAAATGTTGGTAGTTATATGTAGTTACATACACTAATACAGTAAACATAATAAATGCTGTAACTGAGTTAAATAAAACTAACAGGAAAGGTCAGTTAGTATATGTATGCCATAGGGAGCTATGACAACGTACAGATTATATGACCTTAAATCACCAGTTAGGTCATGAAGAGATATGGCAGTGTATGGGTTAAGAGACTCCCCAAGCTAAAAGCACTAGGGAGAGACCCGACACAGGTGTACATTTGTAACTGCCTATTCAAATGCTATCAAGTAAATAAGCTTCTGCTTTGTTAAATAAAGGCTACCAATGACTTTTTCTGTGTTTCCATAACAGCAGCAACTGTAAAAGATGCAAAAACACAACGCATAATAGAGTATGTGTTATTCTGTGTAACCAAAACACAAACTAGGCTATCAATCTATCAAAGATTTATTTATTGGTTACTGCATATCGTTATTTGCCACAAAAAGTTAAGCCATTGTATTTTAATCATTAGCTATACAATGCCACCATCTACTGGCCATTGAGAATATTGCAGTACATAGACAATATAAATGAAAAACTAGCTGTCAATGTATTAGATAGGAGGTATAACCTCACTAACTCTGTCTTAAGATAGCAACCATTGATATGTTTCGTACTAACAGTACTAATTGATTTTTCAAGATAAAAACTGTAAAACTGAGTTTATAAAAGCACTGTATGTAAGCTGAGTAGCTCAGCTCCAAACTAAGAACCACATGCTTGGGCAAAGTATAAGATAACAGCATGTTTAGGCATTAAGGGCAAGCCTTAAGTTGTTGTCTGTTGCTATAGTGTAAGTGAAACTCATTGTTTCACCTAGGTCAAATTGACCCACTGGTATATGTATAAAAAATATTGAGTAAAAAATGAAGTAAGCTGTGGAAAAGTACACCACACCTTGGTATCAACTTGTTATTCTGTTTTATGATTGGCTGGCTGTGAGATTTTCATTTAGTAGTGGCTAAATGTATATAAGTGGGTGCTATCAAGGTACTGAGAGAGAGAGATCTCCAACATCAATGTGTAATGCAAAGCAAGGCACTGATTAAATCTGCTAACTCTCCTGGCTGTGTCTGTGTCGCCTCTAACTAAATATATATATATATATATATTATGAATGTCGTAGCTGGGGTCTACCCACAACCCTAGGTTACGAGTAGAAAACATATTTTCAGGCTTGCTAGACTAGACAGCCTGACATGGGGGTAACAGTAAAGAAGAGGATGAGTCTACCATGACCATAGAACACACATGGCAAATACTTTTGTGGAATATAGCAGGTGTGAGCACAAGGTTTGATGACTCTGAATGGAATAGGTTTGTTCAAAGGCATCCTATTGTCTGCCTACAGGGACATGGCACCAAGTAGATTCAGAAATCTCACTGGATTCACCTGCTTTCATGTACCAAGAAATAAAATAATTAAAACAGGTAGACCCGGCCAGCCCGGTGGTGCTGAGGGTTGAGGCACTGGACGCCACACCTCGCTCCATGCCAGCGACCTGGGTTCGGAAGTGGACTCAGGTTGTTGGTGGGTTGGCCGGGGGGAGATAGGCTTGAGCATCCAATGACAGCTCACCTTCTCTGAGGAGGGTTGCAGCCACAACCGTGCACTTGTCTGAATCTGAGCAGAGGCTCGGAGTACTGCAAGCCCCCAATTATAGGGGAATGGGTGGTCGCCTCACAGTGTGGACGTTGGTCATAAGCGCCATGATGTTAGGGGTGACACACTGAAGGGGAGGGATGAAAATGGAAAAACAGCTGCTGGCTCTGGGAAGACAGGTTTCCCCGGAGTGTGCCTCCAATGTGCCCCACTCACTAGGACCACCACCTCGACCTGATGAGATGAAGGATTATGGTGTGAAAGTCCCCCGCCTCATCCCTGCTCAGGGGGGAAAACTGAAGCTCCATGGAGGAACAAGGGATGAGTCCTGCTGGATGCGTGGTAGGAGGATGACTCCTTGGATACCCTGAAGGGTCAGGGCCAGTGGGCAGTAGGGAGGGATTAAACAGAAGGGGAAAAAAACAGGTAGACCCTCTGGGGGCTTAATAACATGGGTAAAATAGACAAAGGTCTCACAGCACAAGAAATTGCTAACGCTACATTTGCCCTGGTATTTGAAATGAAAACTGCCAGCTTGTAGTACTGTTTGACAAATGTGTATATCCCCCCCCCCAATTAATTCTAAATATCACAAAACAAATATATGGGAGGAGCTATAAACATTTATCTTTAATAGCTGGCAGTAGTCATCCAGTAATGAGATACTAATGTGTGGAGATTGAAATGCAAGAATTGGTAGATATAATGGTAGGGATGATTGTGTGATTCAAAATTGTTCTGAGCAGGATTTAAATAACTACCTGAGGTCAACACTGGATCCTAAAATGAATTCTTCAGGTAAAAAAATGATTGAAGTGTTAATTACCTCCAAATTAGCTCCAATTAATGGATGCATAGAAGGGGATAAGGGGGTAACCTGACTCATTATAATGCAACATATGCATCTATCCTGGATTTTTACTTTTGGTCTGGTCCAATGGATGTTTGGACATCCTTGGAAATCCTTGTCAGAGCCGAATGTTATCACTGCTCACTTTTACTAAAATGGGGGCATAGTTTAGGGTCAAACTAAAATTACTTAATAGGGTTTGAAGTAAGAAATTGTACTAAAATTAAATGTGAAACAAAGAATGTAAATGCAATTCTTCCATTTTTACATAAAGCATATGAACAAATTATTGTTCTCTTATCAGGTGAACCCACTTGCACAATGTAACATGGAGTTCTTGTAGAATGTTGTAGCAATATTAGGGAACTTATGTGTCATGCAGTACCTATAGGTCAAAAGCAGAGAGATCTTGAAACTTGGTTTGATAAAGAATGCTGTAAGCAAAAAAGACTACTAACACAATTGGATAGAATTACAAAACAATAGAAGACTAAGGAGCTGCTGAAACTGTTAAACAAGGCAAGAAAAAAGTCTAAAAGTTTACTCAATTTAAAAAGGGAAGAATATCAGGGTAAATTGTGGGAGACTATGATGGAAACAATATCTAAAAACTATCAACAAAACTTTTGGCACTTGGTGGCCAAAGGTACTAAACAGTAAACATCAATTGGCCACATATATTACAATGGAACAGTGGATTGACTACTGTACATATTTGTTTTATGATCCTACTTTGGTTGGTGGTGAGGCAGAGTGGGACCATGAAACCAACAGAGATATTTTTGAACCTATAACACATGCTGAAATTTACTTCTCTATTAGCTCCCTAAAAAGGAAAAAAAGCACCTGGACCAGATCAGATTCCATCTGACATATATCTGGTATCACCCCAATTGTGGGCTAAAATGTTTGCCCCCTATTTTAACATCTTTATTAAACAAAAAGAGATTCCTGAGACATGGAAAGGTGCCATTATTGTATCTATATTTAAAAAGGGCAATAAAAGTAATCCTTAAATGTATAAACCAATTTCTCTGTTAGACATTAGTGGGAAGAGTCATTTTGAATAGACTGTTAAAGGAATTGATTAGATGTGTTAATCTTTCTGAATATCAAGTGGGGTTCTGCTCAGAATATAGTACCACAGATAACTGTTATATTTTGATGCATTTAATTGAAAAGTATGTTGTACTAAGAGGGCAAAAGTTATACGTGGCGTTCATTGACTTCAGTGCCACTTTTGATAACATTTCAAGATCCAAATTGTGGCTATTAATGCATGAAAAGGGAATTCAGCCATCACTGGTAAGCATTATAAGGGAATTATACAGAAATACTTGGGCACAAGTTAGAATGAGAGCCTCAGGACGATTAACTAATAAAATACATACCAATAAAGGAGTCAGACAGGGTTGCGTGATTGCATCCATATTATTTTGCATTTATATTTACCACCCCTTAAATCAATTAATACATGCTATTTCTCATTCTCCTATGATAGGTACGCAAATTTTCTCGGCACTGGCTTATGCCGATGATTTGGCTCTTATCTCTTTAAGACGATCTGGACTACAAAAAAAGCTGGATACTTTGAACAACTATGCAAATGCTCACAACTTAAAGATAAATGAAAGCAAAAGTCAGGTAATAACATTTGGGTAAAGTAAAATAAACAAAACACGGAAAGTAGGAATACAAAATTTAAAATCAGTACAATCTTATATTTATGTAGGTTTAATGTTATCTAATAATGGAAAGTGGAATAGTCATATTAAAAAGTTCACACAGACAGCTGAAGCCCTAAATAGGTTTAATTACCAGTATGGTGGTAATACCATTGCCCCCTTAATTAATGCAGCTGAGGCAAAATATTATCCATAAGCATTGTACCAAGCGGAGATATGGGGTTTTGGTAAAATTAATTCATTAGAGGTACCTCTGTGTAAATTATATCATACTGCCGTAGGAGTAGGAAAATCAATGCCTGCTGTTCTACTAAGAACAGAAATGGGATCCACGAGCCTAGGGGCCTTAGCAGAAGTTAGACTGCTAAATTACTGGATAAAAGTCACTAGAATTAATCCTGACCGATTGCCATATAAACATAGAAACATAGAAACATAGAAGTTGACGGCAGATAAGGACCGCAAGGCCCATCCAGTCTGCCCATTTCTTTTTCTACCTTATAAATGTGCCATCGGCCTTTGCTCTGTCAGTGACCTATCTATTCATAGTCATTTGTATTGCTTCCTTATGCCTATCCCATGCCTGTTTGAAGCCCTGCACTGTATTCATAGCCACCACTTCTTGTGGTAAGCCATTCCATGCATCTACCACCCTTTCTGTGAAAAAGAATTTCCTCACATTCCCCTTAATTGGCCTCCCTCTAATCTCATGCTGTGTCCTCTTGTCCTGCTATTTTCTTATATTTAAACATGTTAGACTCTTTCACCTTGTTTATGCCCTTAAGGTGTTTAAATGTCTCGATCATATCACCTCTCCCTCCTTTGCTCAAGGGTATACATATTGAGCTCCGTTAATCTGTCCTCATATGTCTTCTGATGCAGTCCCTGCACCATTTTGGTTGCCCTTCTCTGGACTGCCTCAATTTGGTTAATGTCCTTGTGAAGGTGTGGCCTCCAATACTGCACGCAGTACTCCAGATGTGGCCTAACCAGTGTCTTGTAAAGAGGGATTATTACCTCCCTCTTACGACTTGTGATACCCCTACTAATACACCCTAACACCCCTAGCCTTACCTACTGCTTTAGAGGTCTGCTTGGATGATTTTAGGTCATCAGTGATGATGATGCCCAAGTCTCTTTCTTCCTTTGTGACTGCTAGCAACTCCTCCCAGCCTATAAGTGGCTTCAGGGTTTCTCTTCCCTATGTGCATGATTTTGCACTTCTTTGCATTAAATCCCAGTTGCCCTCTTCTGACCATTCTGCTAGTTTATCCAGATCTCTTCTCATTCTGCCCACCCCATCTGGATCATCTACTCTGTTGCAGATCTTGGTGTCATCTGCAAACAGACAAGCCTTACCCTCTAGTCCATCTGCGAGGTCACTAATGAAGATGTTGAATAGGACTGGCCCCAGGACTGATCCGAGGTACCCACTTGTGACTTGCATCTCTTCTGACTGTATACCATTTACCACCACTCTCTGTTTTCTGCCAGTCAACCAGTTTGCCACCCAGTTGACCAACTTCTGACCCACCCGAGCCTACCTAGCTTATTTATCAATCTTCTATGTGGAACAGTGTCAAAGCTTTGCTGAAGTCAAGGTAAGCGACATCAACTGCTCCCCCTTGGTCCACCACTCTGGTTACCCAGTCAAAGAAATCTATGAGATTAGTTTGACAGGACCTTCCTTTGTAAACCCATGCTGTCTTGGATCCTGTGCCCTATGGATTCCAGGTGTTGTACTATCCTTTCCTTAAGGAGTGCCTCCATAATCTTGCCCACTACTGAGGTAAGACTGACGGTCTGTAGTTCCGCCTCCTCCTGCTACCACTCTTGTGGAGTGGGATCACATGAGCCCTTCTCCAGTCTTCTGGGACCTCTCCTGTGCTCAGAGACTCACTAAACAATTCTGCTAATGGCTCTGCTAGTTCCTCCTTTAGCTCCTTAAGTACCCTGGGATGTATGCCATCAGGTCCCATTGCCTTATCCACCCTGAGCTTAGCAAGCTCTTGTAGGACCCTTTCTTTGTGAAGGAGTAGTGCTCACCTCCCTCCCCCCTGTGTCCATGATGCTGAGCTGTGGGCCCTGCTCTACCTTCTCTTCAGTAAATACTGAGCAAAAGTATCTATTTAGGATAGATGCCTTTACAGGGTCCTCCTCCTCACATGCTCCCTTTTCTCCATTAAATTAGCAATACCCCCTCTGGACTTTCTCCTTTCACTATTGTACCTATAGAAAGTCTTGTCACCTTCTTTTACTGTTCGTGCTAGTGTTTCCTCAGTTTGGGACTTTGCCTGCCTTACTGCCTTACCTGCTTCCCTTAGGGCAGTTTGGTATGCCTCCCTATCTTCATCCGCTGTGTTCCCTTATATTTTCTGAAGGCCAGCCTTTTGGCTCTGACCTTTTCTGCTACTGTATTTGAGAACCAAAGTGGTTTCCTTCTTCTTTTGCACTTCCTTTTCTCTCTAACACAATGGGATGTTGCTTCAAGTATTGTATCCCTAATGCTTGCCCACTTTGCCTGTACCTCCTCACCTGTGTTTCTTTTTGCCAGGGCTAGCTTAACTCTGTTGGCCATCTTATCAAAGTCAGCTCCTCTGAAGTCCCATATTTTTGCCTTGGAATGGGATGATTTAGATGTAGTAGCCAAATTGAACCATACCATGTGATGGTCACTGGCCCCAGGTGACCTTCTACCTGGAGATCTGTGATCCCTTCTTTGTTAGTCAGTACTAGATCTAGGATAGCCCTGTCTCTTGTGGGTTGCTGTACCAGTTGTTTGAGGCCCTCCCCCTGCAGGGAATCCACTATGAGTCTAGTTCTGGCAGATGTTCCTGCTGGTATCTGGCATGTTGAAGTCTCCCATTATCAGAACCTCCCCTTTAGCTGTCATGTTTTGTATATCTTCTAACAGTAATGTGTCTATGTCCTCCCTCTGGTCTGGGGGCCTGTAGACAACCCCAGTTCTTATGGCTGTCCCATTTCCTGTTTCCAGGGTGACCCACAGTTCTTCTGGCTCCTTATGTGTATTCTGAATTTCTGTAGCTTTGATATTTTCATTAACATACAGGGCCACTCCTCCCCTTGCACCTCGGTCTCTTCTAGAACAATACATAGCCAGGTACTGAAGTCTCCCAAGTGTGGTTACTGGTAAACCACGTCTCACTAATTGCTACTATGTCAGCTTAGCCTCTGACATTAAGTGCAGGTCTGGGATCTTATTTCCCAGGCTGTGAGCATTTGTGTACATGATTTTCCATTGGCCAGATTTTGGTGTGTTAGTTGTTGGGTGAAGTTTGGCATTACCCTGTGCATCGTATGGGAGACAAACCTTTTTCTTACCTGGTGATGCAAATGAGCAGCAAACACGCTGAATTCCTGTTTGACCACTAGCTGAGGGGGAGGGGTGTTCTTTCCATTCGACGTATGGGTGCTGCACCCCTCTCCCCATTGCTAGTTTAAATATTCTGCAAGGCGTCAAACTTCTGCCCCAATGCACTGACTCCTCTTTAGTCAGATGCAGTCCATCAAATTAAAGAACTTTCGCTCCCAGAACTGTTGCCAGTTCCTACAAATCTGTGTCCTTTTTCTGGCACCAGTCCTTGAGCCACGTGTTTAGCTCCCTATCTCCCCTTCTCTGACCTTCCGTCCATCTGCTCCCTTCTCCCAGACTGGCAGGATCTCAGAGAAGGAGATGCCGACGAAATAGATGATAGTTTGTCACCCAGCCTAGTCAGGTGTTCCTTGGTCTCCACAACTGACCGGCTGGCTGAATCGTAGTCCTATGTACTAGGACATCAATGTTTTCTCCTGCTTTGTGAACAATTTTAGCAATGCAGTCAGTGTCTCTCCATGCTGATGTACCTGGGAGACATCTGACCATCACCCTGGCTGGAGATGGGCATCAACTCCCGAATCATGAGTCTCCTATGATCAGAAGTTTTTGGATTTCCTTTGTGCTTGTTTAGTTTGGTTCCTGATTTGGGTGAGTATTGTTGTGCTAGCTCCTGTGCGCAGTGTCCTGCTCTGCAGTGTCTTCTGCCTCTTTATTTGATTTCAGAGATAGAGGCAGATACCTGTTTGTAGTGTTTATATGGTTTCTGAGGTAATGTGTTGGAGGCAGAGAGTGATGGGGCACCTGATTTGCTCCTCCTAACCACCTGCCAACCTCCTGGACCAACTACCCTCTGCGGTCAAAGTTTTTCTGTTGGATGCTGGGGAAATGGCGGGTGGTTCTTATAATGTATTTCCTCTTCAATATGAAATTTGAGGCGTGCAATCTCTGCCCATGCTGCCCGGAGCTGAGACCTAAGATCTCCAAAGGCCCAGCATGTAGGACAGTGTCCTAAATCCTGTAAGACTGTCCTTCTGAAAATTGTTCCACAGTATCTGCAGTTAATGAAATCCATTCCAAATAAGTTGCTGGGTTTGTAGCCTAGTCAGAGTAATTAGAAGGAAAAAAAAAAAAAAAAAAAAGTGCAAGTAATGGTTTAATTGTGTTTTGTTTAACTTGTTATAACAAGTTAAATTACTAGTGCCCTGTAAATGAGATCACCTTGTGGAGGCCCCACTGATCCGCCCCTTCCTGCTCTGCCACAGGAAATGTCACAACTGTGGTACCCTATAAAGGAGTGTGGTGGGGTGGTTGGGGATGGGGTGGTGGCTGGGCCCTTCCTGCCTAAAAGAAGAACCACGGACGAAAGAACAAGGAGGTAAGAGCAGAAACAATCAGTCAACAACAAATGCAGTAACCCTGAAAGCTTATCCTAATGTTAGATAAAACTGTGAAACCTGTAAAGTACCACCTGTAATAATTTCAGAAGATATACCCTGTAAGAAACACTTTGCTCCAGAGAAAAATAAAGCAGTAACAGAAGATATACCTTGCAAAGACAATTTGAATCAGAAGATTACAGCAGTAATCTGTTAGCACACACCTGTAGGCACACCTTGTAATAATGCAGAAGAAGGTATACCAGCAACAACAATTTGAATCAGAGAAAAAATAAAGCAATGAAATGTTAGCAACAAACAGTAGCAATCCCTGTGAGTAAAAAATAAAAACACCACCACACAGTAAATCTGCTTAGCCAAACTAAGTCTTAATCCTTCTCCCTTGCTCTGGTAAGTTTCTCTACTCTGCCTTTCAAGCAGTCTTAGAAGGAAAGAGCTCAGGTGAAGCTAGGTGCCTTGGCCAGCAAACCAAGTCTTCTACCTCCTAAATGTCTAATGGAAAAAAATAAATGGCAACAGATTAAATGTAAGACTTTGAATTGGTGTAATGATTTGAATATGGTCTTGGACAAATATGACATGAGATATTAAAGAGGATAAGTGGAAAAGAATATAAAAATGTGTTTAAAGTATAAAGGCTATAGTACAAGGAAAATAATAAATTACAACAAAGTTGAAGCCTTAAAATAGATAACCAAATTAAAAACAAATCCGTGGTTGTCTATAAATGACAATGTTCATTGTTGCAGATATTATTTAGCTGTACTTACAGAGGAGTCCTTGAGAAAAAATTATGCAAAATTTACGATGAAACAATTCTCAAGTGATATTTTGAAAGCAAAATATATTAAATCAGTGGATCCTGATGCTAAATTATGTAACTGTGATAAATCGGAACCAGAAAATCTGAGCCATGTTATGCTTACCTGCAGCCGATATACTAAACAAAGATCTCTCTGGTTAGAGCCTCTATGGTCTGAAACAGCGTCAAAAGATAAGGGTATGCTTTTAAATATTATGCTTATGTCAGAGGATGAGCATATTATAAAAAAGGGGCTGAATATCGTACAGCAATTGCAAAAATATGCTTAAAATTTTACTAAAATTGCAAAGAATGAAATTAATACAATGTACTTTGTTTCTGCACTTTAGGGGATAAACTTTTAATATTTACCTTGTATTTATATTTTGTATGTCATGGAAATGTAAATTGTATGTGTATTTGTTTATATAAATATGTGTTAAATGCTTGTAAAGGCCATCAACTGAACAAATAAACTTTAAAACTTGAAACTTGTAGTACTAATGGGTTATGGTGGGATGGGTGAAGGGAAAGGTGCTGCAAAAGGGATGAAAGTGGAGAGTTATGCCAGTCCTTCCCACCAACATGAGACTGATTCTTCATAGGCAATAGGTAAATGCTATTTTTATTGCTGGGATTGGCAGTGGTAGCACAAGAACAATGTGTTTGACTGAAACTCGGGGTGGGGGGCCCAGTGAGGGAGGCTCTGTCAGATAAAGGCCTGATGCAACAACTCAGCTGGTGTATATTCCGCATGAGGAAGTCATATGGTAAGGGCTGAAAGAATAAGTGGGTGCCAAAACACTGCAGAACAACTGTACTCAAGGTGGCCTTTAGCCTGTAATATCTAGCACTGAACTAATCTTGGAATCAATATGGAGCCAAAGGCAGGCAGTGGAATGGGTGGCACTGGCATGGTGGCGGGAAGCAGCAGTGCGTGGCACAGCAGGATGGAGCTCATGTGCAATGGTGGTGTTCCCCCCCAAAGCTATACACCAGCTCTATAAATTTGGAGCAAGGAAACTTGGATCAAACCCTGTACAGCAGTGTGTCACTGGCTCTTTTTCATGAGAAGGTCGAACAGGGGGGTGGCTTGTAACCATGATGGGGAGTGCCTTGGCAGCTGTGTACCCCATGGGGCATTAAGCCCCGATAGTTCAGAAGATTTGCTTGGATGTTATGACCTATGAATGCTTTACTGATCTTCTGAAGTCAGCAGTAGAGCATGGTGGAGCTCGGGAGCTGTATGGGAAAACCTTATATAGCTCAGGAACTGTGCCGGTACTTCTACCATTAATCACTTACTTTTATGCTGTAGCAGTCTGGGAGCATCCCTGGAACAAGACAGGGGAGATTGCCAAATGTACAGATACCTTCTTGTTTGTGACCTTGAGGGCTGACTACCGGGGGGTCCCAGGGCAGTGGGGTTGGTCTGCTTAGACTGGGATTTCTGTGCTCCTGACGGCTACGGAGGGGGTGTCTACTGACATATATTGGAACTGTTTTTGCACTTGAGAAGCTTAGAAGTTTTGCTCAAGCTGCTAGGGGTGATATAGAAGGAGTGTGACTCATACAGTGTCAGGTGAACACAGTGCTGGTCAGTGACCAGCACCACCTGGTGGCTCAGTTGTCACCAACACAACCAGTCGGGTGGCTCCGTAAACAGTTGAAGTTGTACAGCCCCTTGCAGGATACAGGGATTGTAAATTTGTTCAGTGTTTTTGTTTCACAAATGTTTTACAATAGGTTCTGAGGGGATAAGATTAGAGGGAAGGGGCTGGCCTGTCGATGCAGCATAATGCTACTGCTCATAATGCTGGCAAACCAGATTTGGAAATGAGCATGGGTTGTTGGAGGCCAGCCAGCAGGAGGAGGTTTGAAAAATCCCAGAAGATGCTCTCCTCCTCTAAGGAGGAGGTCCATGTGCTCTGCAATGCTACCACTACCTGGCTGACCACAGGTGGTGATGCAGCCTGGAGCCATGATGGGAGGGAAAGCGCCTCCTGACTGGGACATACACGTGAGCATACATTCGCTCAGTCCTTAGCTCACAAGGCACCCAAGGGTGGGGAGAAAAAGTCACAGAAGTATGACACTGCCCTGCCTTGCAGACCTCACATTGTCCTCTGGGCCACTGGTATACTAAATAAAAAAAAGATTGGAGGGAAGGGGGGCCACTGTACCCACGTAGTGAATGCCCCTTACTAGATAGCCAGACAAGGAGGGATAGTGACCTGTTATGTGTGGGGCTTGCACAGCCCCATCAAGCAGACCACAGTGCTTCAAGAACTAAAATGCTTGGGATCAGTGGTAGCCTTTTTACATGAGACACACCTGACCCAAAACAAGCATGCTAAATTGAAATGGTCATGGGTATGCTCTGTGTACTCCTTCTCATATCTAGCACATCCTCCTAGGAAAGTAGCAATCTTGGTGCATTGATCTTGTCCCCTAGAGGTCAGTGATGTGAGAGAGGACCCAGTGGGGAGATATATTTACATATTACAAAGAAGTTTGGAGACACCTACAAAATTCTTTTTACCCAGGATAGAGCAGAAGCCTTTCAGTAAAAGCTGGACACCTTGTATATTTGAGTAAAAGTCCACTCCCTCACAGAGGAGGCCAAGGAGGCATTGGATGCCCCAGTAAATCAGACCAAGGTCTAAATGGCAGTAGGCAAATTGAAGTCTGGCAAGTCCCTGGGTCCAGATGGACTAGCCTCGGAATTTTTCAAGGTGTTCTTGGAACTCCTGGTACCTGCACTAAGCACAGTTTACAGAGTGATGCAGAGAGGAGAAGGGGCTCCTCCCCGTGACAATATGCTCAGATTTTGGCAATCCTGAAACCGAATAAAGACCCAGTGGTCTGTGGTTCATACTGCCCCATCTCCCTATTGAATGTGATCCTTAAGTTGTTCATGGCAATTCTCGCATCCCGGATGCAGATGTGGGTGGGATCCCTAATTCACCTGGATCACACTGGCGTCATTGACGGCTGCCTTATCCATGATAACCTGTGGTACCTATTACGCATTATATTATGGCAGTGCCAACACCCTGACTTCACATTGGCAGATTTCATGGACAAAGAGAAGGTCTTTTACTGGATTCCTGTATTACACATTGGAGGAGATGGAGGTGGGGATACTTTCCGCACCAGTATTGAGGCACTGTATGTCTCACTGCAGGTGGTAAAGTCTTTTAGCATCCAGTCAGACTGTTTTTTTTTTCAGACTAGGGGCACATGACAGGGATGCCCACTTTCACTACTTTTTTGTTTGCACTCATTATCAAGCCTCTTGTGGCTGCGGTACTTCAGAATCCAGAGATCCATGGAGTTTAGGCAGGGGGTGCAGCATATAAAGTCTCTTTATGTAGGGATGACTCCCTGTGTTCTTTTACCCGTCTATAAACACTGGTTCCAGTACTCCTCATGGAGCTTGAAATTCATGGAATGGTGACATTTTTTTTTTTTTTTGTAAATTATGTTTACTGATGTTTGACAAGTGTACAAAAACACATTACATCTGCTTGGTTCAGAGTACAGAGATCAGTTGGTACAGACATTACAAATTATAGCAGTACGGATCACTCTTCCTCCTGTATTATCACAGTGTGGAAAATTCCAAGACAACAATAACAGTTTGTACAAATAATTATGTAGGATAGCTTCATACAGCAAAAACCATGGACAGGTTACATATATCGTCTCGATAATTCAGAGTTCCAGCATTGCTAGACAACAATCATGTCTGCAATAATAGTCCAAGCAGAGTTGGAAATATTTGTTTTGAAAGTTAGGTCACCTTCCGAGGGCTCACTCTAGTTTGAACATTTAGAAATAGTAGTGTTTTGTCAGGTATCCAATTCGGTTAACGATAACCGTCAGTGATCTAGTGTAGTAGTCAACATTTGCTGGAGACCGTGTAAAAGGAAAAATACATTTACAGTAATTTGTCCCCTTTTGAACAAAAAACAGGAACTTGGTATTTAAATGCAGTATGAGCGATATTAACATACATAATGAAATAAAATGTACAGATTACTTAACATTTGCAAGGGATCAAGTACTGTATCAGGAAACCTTACCTCCAAGCTGCATGCAAGGGTGAAGGAGCCTGGTGAAGGTAGCACCACTACACGCGGCTTGGTGCAAGTGGTAGACAAGACGTACAGGAACTTAGGCATTGGCACATATGAAATGCAGAATGAGGATCCTTAATATGAAGGATACCTGTGTCAAGACACATCTATCTGTTTCGACACTAGTAGATTTAGTTAGAGATATTAAAGGATTTCTAGGAAAATAACATTGTTGTACAAGTCAAATGTTGTTATGGAAACCCTGATTTCAGGTCAGAGGTCCAGAAACTGTCATTATGTTGCTGGTTTAAGAATTTCACTTCCAGTATCAGTGGGAAGAAGTACAGGAACTCCGTTCCTGCTGCAAAAAAGGTACAGGAACTGAGTTCCTGTTCGTTCCTGTTCACTTTCATCACTGTACACGCCACGAGGTGTCAGCCATCTTCATTGCCTATACACCCCGAGCCCTTAGTGAGAAGAGTTTGTGCGTATGATCCCAACATCCCTTGTATCAAGTGGTTTATCAACTGATAAGGCAGGTCCCACAGCCACTTACTACCCCATATCAATTTTATCATAAGGCAACAACAATCTAATCAATAGTCAGCTCACTTCAGAGCAAAGAACCTAGGGAGGGGCTACCAGTTGGGAGGGGTTCAGATAGAGGTCACTGAGGAGGAGAAGGACCTAGGGGTGATCATAATGGGTAACACGAACAACTCAGCTCAGTGCAGGAAGGCGGCAGCTAAGGCCAACAAGATGCTGGGGTGTATTGAGAGAGGAATCTCATCCAGAAATATGGATGTTATCCTGCCGCTATACAGGTCACTAGTCAGGCCACATTTGGAGTACTACGTGCAGTACTGGCATCCCTTTCTGAAGAATATCAGATTGCTTGAGGTGGTGCAGTGCAGGGCAACTAAGATGATCCAGGGGCTGGAGGAAAACCCTACGAGGACAGGCTGACTGAGTTGAATATGTACACCCTGGAGGAGAGGAGGGATCAGGGATATGATTAAGACCTTCAAATATTTGAAGGGGATTAACAAAATGGGACACAGTAGGGATATTTAAGCTGAGGAGAGGAAGGGACACCAGAGGGCATGGTCTCAGGTAGGAGGGTGGAAGATATCGGACAGAGATGAGGAGGCCTTTTTTCACAGAGAGGGTGGAGAAATGGAACACTCTACCTGAAGAGCTAGTACCCTGTAGGATGGTGGACAGTTTTAAAAGGCCATGGGACAGGGTGCGAGGCGGGGTAAAGGTGAAAGGGGGTGAGGAGGGTGGGGCAACTGCAATATAAGGATGCTAGCTGTGCATTCAAGTAGATTAACTTGATAGACATAAGGCCTGTTTCTGCTGGCAGATTCATATGTTCGTATTTAACATAGTGGCAAGAGAGATACATTCAAAAGCTCAGTATAGATTACAGATCTTTATTTATTTTTTTCCAGTCAAACCTCAGTCGATCCCCTCCTCACTGTGGGCTTTGAGTCAATTAGCAAAGTCGTTTTTGAGAGTTTCTAGCTTCTTCCCCACTTCAGTTGGGTCAAAGTACAGGAAAGGCTTCCTGGCATAGCTAACTTGCAGCTTGTTGGGAAACTGTAACATGTGCAAAACACCCAAGGCATGTAGGCCTGCTGTTACAGCATGAGTTTTTCTATCCCTTCTTTGTCTTGAAATTAAGGTCAGGGAAGCAAAAAATTTGAGTCATCAGATAACTGAAGATGTCCCATTCTCTTGGCTGCTGCCAATATCTGATCTTGAATGTATGCACGACTGCTCACAATAAGATGGATCGAGGTTGCTTGCTATCTGTTGGACGTCTCCTGGGGTGATCCTACAAGCCCTGCAGACCTGCTCAGCCAGATTAAGTTGTAAAAGTTCTGTAAATAAAGTTTCACAAAATGTTATTGCATCCTGTCCCTCTGCGGTGTCTGGCAGCCTGAGTAAGTGTGCGCTCGCCTGCTGGGCCCCATTCTCAAGATGCTCAAGACAGAGCCAAAGTAGCATGTTTTCTGTAATTAATACTGAAACTGCAGTGGGTGTTTTATTGGCAAAATCTGTTGCAGTTTTAACATCCCTGGTTAAACTGTCCATTTAAGCCTCCATTGCAAAGTGATTATTCAGAGTGTTTAACTTTCCAGTCAAGTTCTCTTACTGCCTGCAGGAGAGCACTATTTGATGGCTATGGCCCTGTACTAGGCCCAGCGCTCATGCCACCCTGTTCCCCTTGCTCAGGAGGCTTCCTCGGCTTTCCTTTGCTTGTGTCCTGTGGGCTGTTTCGGGGGAGGTTGCCTATAGCTGTTAGTCTTGAGAAAAGCACTAAAATGCTCCATACAAAGAGCTCTAAATTATGCACTCTCTGAAATTTGTCTGTATTTTTTGCTGTTGTTTTTACCAAGTTGTGTCATCTTGAGGAGGAGACCTCATTGAGAGTGACCATTTCCATTGACTGCAACCCCAGTGGTGGCAGGTTATAAAATTAATTTTGATAAATCCGAAGCAATAAGACTGGGAGATACCTGTCCAGGGGTCTTTAAAGCCATCTTTCCCTTTAAATTGGCCTGTGAAATGCTGTTTGCTGCCTAGAAGTCCATATTTCTCTGAATATCTCAGAAAAATTTTGTCTGAATTATGAAAAATTGCTGGGAGAGGTCCAGGCACATATTGTCCGGTGGGACCTTCTTCCCCTTAGTTTAGCAGATAGGATTGCTTTGGTTAAAATGAACATTCTCCCAAGGTTTCTTTTTTCTTTTAGGCATTACCCCTAAATATCCCAGAAAACTTCTGGAACCACGTCCAAAAATACATGATGTGCCATCTGTTCTCTAACAGTAAAGAATTATCTACTAAATAATCCAGAAGGGTCAGTCACGAATGCACTGAGATGGGGTGCCTTAAAAGCTGTTGTAAGAGGTGCCATTATTGCATATTCCTCAGGACTGAACCATGAGTGCAGGGCTAGACAGAGCAATTTAGAGAGCCAAATTAAGGAACTGGAATTTGAGCATAAGATTCCATTGAATGAATAAGTTAAAGCAAATCTTAAGAAGAAAAAACAGGCCCTTGTAGCGTTGTTGACATCCCAAATGGAAGGAAAACACTGCAGAATAAAGCAGAAATATTATGAGAGGGGATTAGGGTGAGTAGACTACTTGCACAGCAGTTAAGGAAACAACAAGGCAATCAAGCAATCTTAAAGCTGCAAGGTCCCACAACAGAGAAAGGAGTTATAGGTAACCCAGGGAGGATTGTGTAGATTTTCCAGGACCCAGGGAGGATTGTGTAGATTTTCCAGGACTATTACAGGGGATTGTATGCTCAAGATGTAACTAACTGCATCACAAACTATAGACCAATCTCCATACTCTCCCCTCATTCCAGGGCGCTGGAACAGGTAGTCCAGACCAGCTGGTGCATTACCTGAATCAATACAACCTACTATGCCCCCAGCAGCACGAGTTTAGATGGTTGCACAACACCATCTCAGCCCTCCTTGAATTCACCAACTCACTGCCTTGAATCACTTGACAAAGGCAAAATGGTTGGGCCAGTCTTCATTGACCTAACCAAAGCATTTGACCTCATAAACTACACGCTACTTATGGAAAAACTTGCAGGGATTGGCTTAGTTAGGGACACGGTTGATTGGTTTGAGAACTACGTAACAGACTGCACCCAAAAAGTAAAAGTCAATGGAGTCCTATCAGACTCCAAGGCAGTGGCGATAGGGGTATCCCAGGAATGAATACTGGCTCCCACTACTGTTTAGCCTGTTCATTAATGACCTACTTAAAGCCTGCGTTGGAGCATGCATCCTGCTATAAACAGATGATGCGGTTATCTACACCAGCAGCACTAAGCAGCAAGCTGCCAACCAAACCCTGTAGTGCAACTTCAGTACCATGGAGCACTGGTTCTTACACACTAAGCTGCTTCTAAACCACAAAGAAACTAAATCAATCATATTCACTAGCCAACAGAAGAAGAATAAACTTTCTACCCCTGTGCATCTACAGCCAGATTGGTGAGGTCTTAGAACAGATAAATTCACTTAAATATCGTGGTATCCATCTAGACAGTGCACTAACATACACTCAGCATATAGACCATGTTGTTAGTACAGTTAACAAAAAAGTGGGGGTCCTCTATAAACATAAGCACTTTATGAGACCAGGAAACTTGCAGTAGCCTCTTCCTGTCCTCTCTATCCTGGACTACGGACTGGTAATTTATGGAGCTGCAATAGACACCAAGCTCAAAAGAATCAGGACTGTCCTAAATAAGGCCTGTCTCCTTGTCCTTGATGCGGACAGGCTCACACACACATGCAACCTCTATCTGGACACAAAATGACTGTAACTAAACCTCAGGATTAAATTCCAAATCTGTCTAATTGGGAAGAAGGCCCTACTTGGACTCACCCCCAACTATCTTCAGTTCCTGCTTTATACCCACTATAACCACCACTCTACCAAGAGTGCTGCAAAAAATACCCTGTACGTTCCACGATATAGGACCAGTCAAACCATGAGGGCTTTCCCCTACCGAGTGCCAACTTGGTTAAATGAACTCCCCACCACACTGTTGTAATTACCCAAACTGAACCAATCTAAATCGTCCCTCAAAAAATACCTTACCCAACAATTCATATGCCAGTGCAGTCACTAGTCAGATCCTTATAAAGAACGTCTCCCCTGCTATGCCTCATTGAAATAAAGGAATACTGCAGACAAAGTTGACTTCTGCTACTGCTCGAAGCACTAGCCATGGACAATGCAACGCCTGCTGTTACTGTACCCCTGTACCATACTTGTATGTAGAAACTGTAAGTAAATGCTGTAATTTCTAAATATTGTAAATATACCTCGGGACCTTGCGTGGTTCTTCCAAATGTTTACTGTGCGACTACATCTGTACCCTAACCTGTATTTTCTGATGTGGAACCTTTGTAAACGAGCTTTGCTCAAAAGTGTATCTGAACATTCCAATAAAATAAAATTAGTTTCAGGAACAGATAGATGTGTTTTTCTCCAAAATCATAGTTCCAATTTTAACAGATGTGGAGGCGGCAGAATTAGATATTGGCATTGGGGAGACAGATATCAGCAATGGGATTAAAAAACGTAAGAATGGGAAATCTCCAGGCCTAGACAGGTTACCATCTGAATGTTATAAAGCATTTGAGGACTTGCTCAGTCCCCCATTAAGTAAGGTCTGCCAGAAAGTGTTGGAGGGAAGGGCCAGACTCACGGCGGCTGGTGCAAATATCCATCTTACCAAAACCAGGAAAGGATCTAACAGAATGTGGGTCTTATAGGTCGGTGTCCCTATTATTATACACAGATTTTAAAATCTTTGTGGGAATTTTAGTGGAAAGAATTCAGAAAGTGATTACATAGGTAGTGCATCAAGATCAAACAGGGTTCATAACTGGCAGATATTTATAATACAACATTTGCAGGTTGCTGAAAATCATTTCAGCATGGGGGGGGGGGGGGCAGAGGACATTCCAAATAGCTATCTCCATGGATGCTGAAAAAAACCTTTGATAAGGTTAATTGGTAGTTTCGTCTAAAAACCATGGAGATGACGAAATGCGGCCCCACATTAAGAGCTGCTATTACCACCTTGTACACAAACACAGAGGCATTGATGAGGGTGAATGGGGTAAATTCAAGCTACTTTCCATTGTCCCGAGGTACTCTGCAAAGCTATCCCCTGTCTCCCATTGTTTGAATCTGTTTGGAACCATTGGCATCCAGAGTATGGCAAGATATAGAGGATAGTGGATGGGCAATAGTGAACAACAACACTGTTGTCCACTTCGAGAGGTTGTTATGACAACCAAGAAAACCTAGAGAGCAAAGCTTGAGAGGTTTTTGGTTGGCATAAAAACCTCGAGAAGTGAACCAGTGTTGTTGTTCACTGTTGCCCATCCACTGTCTTTTATAGTGTATGGGCAACAGTAAAAAAAAAAACTTGCGAATTCTTTCCCGGTTGCGCCGTGATGTAGGGGACCCCTTCCCGTATCCTTGACAACACTCAGCTCGGGTTCACATTTTAAATATGTTCCTGGTGTCCTGCTGTGTGCTGGCTAATATTTAAAGAAAGAGCCACTTACTGCTCAATAAGAACTTCCTCTGGTGTCTTCCCGTGCCTTCACTGAACTACCGTGGCCATTTTATGGATGAGGAGAAACCGCGACTTGCACATGTGCAAATGTGATCTGGGCTGTTGTACCATCGATGTGACGTACTCACGATGGTACAACAACATCGTGACGTCACACCGATGGCACAACAACATTAGGGAAATCTGAATTTTGAGAGAATACAACATTCTAACATACACTATATAAGTATAATAGGTATAACAGCAGGTGGAATAGAGACGATTTTCTTCTTGGGGAAACCCCAGAGAATCAGTTCAGAAATTGGTAGAGGTATTACATGAATTTGGTGGCATATCAGGATACAGAATTCGTTTTTTAAAGTCGGATGCCATGGTCATTAGTGGGTCTTGTCCAAGGGGTTTTAAGGAAAGGTTCCCATTTAAATGGGCCCCACAGAATAGAATCTGATACTTAGGGATCCAGGTCGCAATAAACCTTTCAAAATGATTTACCCTTAATTATCAGAAGCTCTGGGATGTGGTACAGGCAGACATGGCACATTGGTCCTTGCTGTCCCTTCTTTCATAGGCAAGATAGATATGGTAAAGATTAATTTCCTCCCCAGATTTCTCCTTCTATTTCAATCTTTACCAATACATATTCCCAGCAGATTTGGGGCTGCATTAGTCAAGAATGTGGAAGAGGGCCCTGTCCCCCCCCAAACGCAGCTTGCACCTTGGGACATTCCCCCTGCCTAATACCCCTTTCCAAGTCTACTGCAGTAGCATCTCTTATCTATCTTTGGGTGTCTCTCTTGACTCTTTTCCAAGCTCTACCATGATGGGGTGTCCTTCCATCGTGGTATCTCTTTCTATTCTACCCTGCTAACTTTCTTCTTTGGCCCTTGGTGGTGACTCAGTCGGGGCATTAATAGGCCTCTGAGATACTCCATGATTCTGGGCCAATAGAGCAGTAACTCTCTGAATAAGAAAGCCCCACTGCATCCCGAAAAACAAAAAGAAGATTGTATATGAGTTTGTGTATATGTAAGATTACTGGTGTTTTAGCCTTCCTCTAGCCTCTAGCCAGTAAAGATATTAAGGGTTAAACACAGGGACACCTGTGCCTTCCTCCCCCCCATTTGCCATAATTGGGTACCCTCGTAGTATGTTGTAAAGTGGGTATCCCACGTGCTCCAATTAAAAGTAATAAAAGAGACACTGTTGTAATTTTTCCCCTTATTTTTAAAATATTCATTGTTTTCTCTCTTTGGTGTCTCCCCTTCTAGCGGCTCTTTATATTCCCAGGAACCAATCCTGGAGCTGCTGCTGCATACAGTATGATTTTTCTTTTCTTCTCCTGCTTACCTGCTTTCAGCTGCAGGGTGTGGTCGCAAACCCATGTCTTCCTCGTTTTGTCTCCACAGCTCCCAAAGTGGCTGTCCCGCCCTGACCTCGGGAGAAGTGATGAAATGAGGCTAAGCACCCTGGGTGGTGCATCTGTTAAACGGAGCTATGGAGCTCGGATGCAAGAGTCAGATTCCTCGTAGGTTCGGAGCAGCAGAGTGTTGCAGCCTGCTCCAAACCAGAAAGACGCATGGTACGATACTTGGCTCCTGAGTATTCTAGAAAAAAAGAATTAAAACAATAAAAGCAGTGCCAAATGGACAAAATGGCATGAAATGGGTCAAAATGAGAATTTTGAGAGCTTCAAAGTAAATGGCTTTGTTCTAAGGGGTATTGTGTATGTTTGTGTTTTGTGTGTGTGTGTGTGTGTGTGTGAGTGTGTGTGTGTGTAAAACACCCCATAATAGAACAAAAGCCCAGATGAAGGTTCAACCTGATGGCTCGTGGGTCCAGCCAACAGAACTCTGAAAACAGAACGTAAAATTAAAAGGGTGTATTAAACATAATCACTCGTGTAATAAAAACTTAAAACATTTTTTTTCATTATTTCTCTTAAATAGCTTTTAGAAACTTCCGCGTTTCAAAATGCTCTTAGAATAAAATGTACAGATATACATACCTTACAGCTTAGACTCTGGGGCATACTTAGGAGCCAGCGGCCCCCTTCTGAGACATTATTATTGACTTATGTCTAGTGATGTCATTGCCTAGAAAGATTGGCCCTTAAGCCCTCTAGGACAAGTTTTTTATTTCTATTCCTCATCAACACCCTGAACTCCTATCTATATGTATTCTGTACAGAGGTAATTATGGTTTCAAACCCCAGAAAATCTTACTGTATTCTGACTAATGCAGTATGGTCTCACCATAGGACTGCCCCGGAGCTGAAATGGTTAATACAACCTATGCAAATGATGGAATGCTAGGCTTGAGCTCGGTTTTCAAACCACTGTCCCTGGTAAACAATCTCTAACCGTCAGATTCTTTACTCCGCATGCCTTTGTAAGACATCTCCAGAGAGCTGTCCTTCATCTCTTGAAGAAAGTTTATTTTTCTCGGTTTTATATCAGTGAATTTATTTTATTTGGTGTTCTTATCACTGTCCTTGGTTTTCAGGGAGTAATTGTTTAGATTTTAGTTTGTAAAGGGTAAGTAGTCATTTTTCTCCCCGGTTCCTTAACCGAGGGAAAACTAACAGTTCCTTAATTTTTCTTTATATTGTATTAGTTAGTGTTTAGTATTTCCGACTCTGTATAGTCGGTAGTTTTTTCAAATTTATACCGGACTAATTTCCCAGTGTGTGGGTCCCTTATTTCAACTGGGGTAACTCCTGGATACATACTTCTGAAGCCTGGTTTCTTTTCCCGGTGTAACAACTGACAAAAAAAAAAAAAGAAGGTTTTTAGTCTTTTCTGAATACTGTTTCTTATGTCACAGAAACAAAAAAAGAGAACAGGACCCACAGGTTTCCAGCACTGTTCAGAGTGCGGGGAACTGTTTGCAAAGGCCGATCCTCACTTAATTTGTTTGTTCTGTCTGGGGTTTGACCACCTTCAGACAGACTGTGAGATCTGTGCTAATTTTCCTCAGTCTACCCTCGATAGAAGGTTACAGAGACTATAGGAAAAAATGTCAGATAAAGCCGCTAACCCGGTTACTGAACAGACTTCCAAACCGGAGGGACTGCCCTGTGACACGGGCGACAGTTCCACAAAAAAGAGAACCATGGATAAGGCTGCTGAACCGGCTGTCACGGTTAAGAAAAAACGTAAAGAAAAGCACCAGGAACTGCAACCGACCCCAACAGCAGTTCCTTCTGCTGAAGAGATCGTGAACGTGATCAGAATTATTCAGTCTTTGCAGTCTCCGATTCCGGTTGATAAGCAGCCGGTTCCGCAACTCCCAGTTCGCAAGTCCCTGGTTTAATAGACCAAGGTTGGGAACAGTATGATGATACTGGTCTTGCTTAAGATCCAGAGGAGGACTATGGAGACGATGATTATGATGAGCCTATGGAGCCAGACATCTCTCCTAATCCCCACAGGCCTGATTCTCCTAATAAGGGAACTGAGGATTTTTCCTCATACTTTGCTTTTATGAAGCAAGTTGCCCAGTCTCTTGACCTCCCAACCCACGAGTCTCTGGAAAATGAGGAGGAAGAGGACTATAAAGAAATGATGGATGTTTCTCAATCAAAAGGTTTGCTCCTCCCACTGCATAAATCTTTAAGGAAGCAGAACATGAAAATTTTGGAGACTCCCACTTCTGTCCCTCCAACAGATAAGAAAGTGGACAGGAAGTACTGGGTGGATAAGTCTGGGGCCGAGTTTTTGTTTGAGCACCTCAGCCATGAAGGTGTAGTACAGGCTGCAGCTTGTGACAAAGCTGGCATCCCTCTAGCTTCCCACCCTCCTGAAAAAGACTCCAGGAGGATGGACTCAATAGCAAAAAAGATTAATTTGGAATCCTCCCTAGCCATTGGGCAGGCATCCTATATGGCATATTTAGCCAGATACCAAAAATCTGTGTAGTATACTGTATTAGAAATTGCCAAGTCTGTTTCCCCTCCAATGGCTGCTGACCTACGGAAACAGTTAAGAGGGGTATTGAAGCTTCAAAAACTCAGTTTAGGATGGCAGTGGATACAAATGACACTGCATCCAGACAAATGGCTTCAGCAGTGTCCTTGAGAAGGTTTGCATGGCTGAGAACCACTAACCTCTCACAGGACACACAGAATAAGGCCTTGGATTTTTCCAGTGACCCTGTGTCTCTGTTTGGACAACAAACAGAGGCATATAAGAAAAAAATGGATGAATACAAGGTTGCTTACAAAAGTACAGCAGTAAAGGAGAGAACTGCCAACCCTCAAAGGCACCATTCTAGGGGTGGCAGGGGCAGGACTCCTTATAAGCCTTATTTTCAGACCCAAGCTTTTCCCCAGTATCAGCCCAGGGGATACTTTAGGGGAAGGGGCAGGAGGGGCACTGGCCACACTAGCCCCACTGTCCAGCCAGTACCTCAATCAAAACAGGCTCTCTGAGCAGAATTTCCGGGTCGCCTCCCCACTACCAGTAGGGGGCAGACTGGCCCACTATTTCCAGGAATGGAAAAACATCACCACAGACAAGTGGGTTCTGGAAGTAGTGGGCCAGGGTTTGATACTCAGCTTCAAAGCCAAACCAAGGCTAAGATCAAAGGCTTTCAAGCCTTCTTCCCCATCAGAAACAGCCCTACTGGAAAAGGAAGTATCATCCCTTCTGCTGCTTCAGGCAGTAGAGCCAAGGCAAGGGTCTGTATTCCAGATACTTCCTTACATTAAAGAAAACAGGGAAGTGGCGTCCCATTCTGGACCTCAGATACCAGAACAAGCATCTGGCAAAGCCAAAATTCAGGATGGTCACTCTATTCACCATCATACCTACTCTAAGACAGGGAGACTGGCTAGCTTCCCTGGATCTAAAAGATGCTTACTTCCGTATTCGAATCAGAAGGTCTCAAAGAAGTTACCTCAGATTCAGGTTGTCATCAGGCCATTATCAATTCAGAGCAATGCCTTTCGGATTAACATCTGCTCCAAGGGTATTCACAAAATGTCTAGCTGTTGTGGTAGCACACTTAAGGCGGCTAGGAGTGTCAGTGTTTCCTTATCTGGATGACTGGCTCCTTGTAGGCCAGTCACAGCAACAAGTGAGAGAGGCACTCTCAATCACTCAGACCACCTTGTCCTCCTTGGGGTTCCTAATCAATCAAAATAAGTCTGTCCTAGAACCAGTGCAGTTGCTCCAGTTCATAGGTGCAGAATTGAATACAAGGACAGGAATGGCTTACCTTCCTCAAGACAGGGTGGACAGCCTTGTTCAAGCAGCCAGGTCTTTCTCACTGCATGTTCCCAGACCAGCAAGGCATTCCCTGCAGCTGTTAGGGCACATGGCAGCCTCCACTGTAACCATCCCAGGAGCCAGGTTCCAGATGAGAGACATCCAGTTTCATCTCAGGGAGTACTGGTCCCAAAAGAAAGACCCCTTATCAAAGCTGGTCCCAGTCACAGCCACCCTTATTCAAGCTCTGCAATGGTGGCAGGTAAAGGAACACCTCAGACAAGGGATACCTTTCCTACAGCAGTCCCCTTCTCTGGTGCTTACCACAGATGCTTCCCTTCTAGGGTGGGGGGCACATCTGTGGGATCACACTGCCCATGGCATGTGGGGAAAGCAGGAATCCCTTCTGTACATCAATCTACTAGAGCTCAGAGTGGTTCTTCTAGCCCTTCAGTCTTTTGCCACTCAGGTGGTAGGGAAGGTGGTGCAGGTCAGAACAGACAACACAGCCATCATATACTGCATAAACAAACAAGGAGGCACAAGGCCAGCCCCTCTCTGAACAGAAGCTATGAGAATTTGAACACTAGCTTACTCTCTAAAGGTGTCCCTTTCAGCTGTTCATCTCCCGGGCAAGGACAATGTCCTGGCAGAGCAGATGCACTCAGCAGGATGAATCAGAATCATCATGAATGGTCACTGAACAGACAGGTCTTGCGGACCATTTTCAGGAGGTGGAGCACTCTAGAAGTGGATTTGTTTGTAGCCCAAGACAATTACCAGCTCCCAGAGTATTACTGCAGACCTCCCACCAGGGGCACAATTCCTCTGGATGCACTCCTGTTGAATTGGACAGGGAAATTCCTGTATGCTTTCCCTCCATTCCCTTTACTGCTGAAAGTCTTGAACAAACTCAGGCTTCAACCAGCCTCAATTATTCACATTGCCCCAGACTGGACCAGGCAGCCTTGGTATTCCATACTTCTCTCAGTGTCAGTAGCCAAGCCAATCAGTCTTCCCAGGAGGTACAATCTACTGACCTCCTTTCAGGGAAGAATCATGTACCCCAACCTATTATCCCTCAGACTCAAGGCATGGCTCTTGAGGACCTAGACTATGCTGCTTGCATCTTCCAGAAAGGATTATGGATATACTGAGAGTTTCCAGAAAACCCTCCTGGATCATTCTCAAGCTAACATTTCTGTTGTATTGGACTATATGGCTCACTTGCACTCCACAAGTTTAACCATTTCTACTCTGAGGTGCATTTGGCAGCTGTTTCAGCTTATTTATCAGCAGGAAAAGCTTCTTCCTCCTCTTTGGCTTCAAAGCCAGTGTTCAAAAAATTATTTAAAAGGCTGCTACATTTTACACCCACCGCATAGGGAACCCATTCCCATGTGGGACCTGAATATTTGCATTGCTCAGCTCATGCAGCCTCCATTTGAACCCATGTCCTCAGAAGACCTGATATATGTGACCTGGGAAACTGTATTCCTGGTTGCCATTACCTCTGCCAGGAGGATCAGTGAACTCCAGATATTATTCACAGAGCCAGGATATATCAAAGTCCACAGGGATAAGATAGTCCTTAGAACTAGTAGAAAGTTTTTGCCTAAGGTGGTATCTGATTTCCACCTTAACCAGTCAATTACCTTGCCAGTCTTCTTTACAGATCATTCCATTTCAGGTGAACGTGGACTGCACAGCCTTGATGTGAAGAGGGCAGTCAGCCTACTATCTTGACCACACAAAGGGTCACAGACAGAATTAAACTCAGCTCTTCCTTACCTTTGGAGAGGTGGGGAAAGGCAAACCTGCCACAAAGCAATCCATTGCCAGATGGATTGTAACCTGTATCCAGTTCTGTTAGGGTAAGGTGGGTAGGGAACCACCTGCACGCCTCAGGGCCCATTCAATCAGGGGTACTGCAGCCTCCTTAGCAGCTGCTAGGGACATTCCCCTGGTAGACATCTGCAAAGCTGCAGCTTGGAAAACAGTCCACACATTTACAAAACATTACTGTTTGGACGTCCAAGCCAGAGGTGATGCCAGGTTTGGCACAGCAGTCCTGCAGAGCTTGTTTCCTAAATAGGTTATAGGCCCACCTCCAAAGGCACTGCTTAGTAATCTGCATTAGTCAGAATACAGTAAGATTTCCCAGGGTTTGAAGAAAAATTACTCACCCTAGTAATCTTGTTTCTTCTAAGGGAATCTTACTGTATTCTGAGCTCCCTTCCTTCCTCCCTTTTTGATACCTATGGTCACTGCATTACAGCTGTGCTAAAGTTGTTGTAAACCTGAGGAATATATACTTGTTTTTATTTTTGGGCATCTGTGACTTGAGTCTTCTTGGATGCCTAGGTTTTTTTGGAAGTGTTCGAAACAGGGGTAATTCCCACTTAATTTCTCCTGCCATGTTCTGGTGCAGGGAGGTTTTTATGATTTTTAATATCATTAATATTATTCTTATTATTGTTATTATTCTCCTGAATTAAGAGGAAACTGCTTAGTGCATGCTTCGTAAGAATCTGACGGTTAGAGATTGTTTACCAGGGACAGTGGTTTGAAAACCAAGCTCAAGCCTAGCATTCCATCATTTGCATAGGTTCTATTAACCATTTCAGCTCTGGGGCAGTCCTATGGTGAGACCATCCTGCATTAGTCAGAATACAGTAAGATTCCCTTAGAAGAAACAAGATTACTAAAGTGAGCAATTTTTTCTTTTGGTCAAGCTGATCCCCCAACTATATGTATTAGTGTAGGAATTTTATGTATTAGAATGAGGGCAGATCAGCTGACCTATGATGTCACTCGGATCAGATATAAAAGGCACCTCTTGTGTCCAGTTAGTTCTTGATCACAGATGATGGTGGATGTGCTGATGCTTTAGCTCTGTCCACTCTGTGGCAGCACTTTGCAATTAGAATTAGTGTTGAAGCTCAGGAGTGAGCTGATATTTCTTTTGCTTCATTTTTTTTAAATTCTGAATTAATTATTTAGATAAAAGTCACACAAGTAATTTGTGTGTTCTAAATCTACAAGCTGTGTCTGAGTTATCAATTTTCACACCCTCCCGCATAATTTGTTGTATGAAGTGGGATTTCTGGTCATCCAAGGTGCACTGGGGGAGACCAGAAATGGTACCAGACCTGGTACTTTGATAACAGAAAGACAGGCAGACAGAATAGGCGAAACCAAGAGGCTGGGTGTAGCCACCAGATCCCAGATAGAGAAAACAGGAGAACCCCTACTCATGGGATTGGCACCAGATGTGCGCCGGAAAGCTCCAAAAGACAATGCTGATAACGAAAATGAGAAATCGGTGCAGAGGGAGAGATGTCCTGAGCTCCAGGAGGCACCACCTGAAGGCCTATTGGATTAACTATGCTGGCTGGCAGTTTGTCAAATGGAGATTAAGAGACACAGGAACATTGATGTCCAGGAGATGGAGTGTGACCACCAGAGACAAGATATGAGGTGGGCAGAGACATTGCAATTGTTACAGACTTTGGAGGCAGGGCACAGAAATGGGGGAGGTGGGACTACACCCAATCCTAAGGACATCAAACTGACCAAATGACACCCTCTGATGATATAGATGCCTATTTGACCACTTTTGAAAGGGTGGCCAAAGCCTGTGACTGGCCTACAACACAATGAGTAGTACGCCTCACACCTTATTTGACAGGAAAGGCCCAGCTGGCATATGGGAATTTGGATCCCTGCCTTACTGACGACTACAATCTGGTTAAACAAGAAATATTAAAACAATATGATTTTAATGCAGAAACCTATAGACAAAGGTTCCATGCCCTAAAACACTAAGTCTACAACCCCCCCCCCCCACCAAGAGAGACATATATCAGGCTGAGGGAACTTTGTTTGAAATGGGTGCAGCCAGAATGGAAATCCAGAACAGAGATTATTGAAATTTTTGTCCTGGAACAGTTCCTGCAAGTCCTACCAGTGGATGTACAAATATGGATAAAAGAACATAATTCAGAATCCACAGGGGTAGCAGTGACTTTGGCAGAGGATTTCCTGGCAGCCACCAGCCTTACAGAAGAGGAGGACAAAGGCCGTCTGAACCTGCAGTGACACCTCACTCCACTCCAGTAAGACCCAACCTGAATGTTCCTATAAACAAATATGAGGGCAAAAGTGGACCAGGAGGGAGGACATTTCCCCCAGACATAGTATAGTATGTTGCAATTGTAAAGGATTCAGACATATTGCCCACTACTGCCCCTCTAAAAAAGCAGACACTGCTCACTTAGCACTACTGAACCATGGGTATTTCATTATAGTTGTGCAAATAAAAGGACAAACAGTATTGGGCCTTATCGATTCAGGTAGCAAAAATACCCTTGTAAGAACTGATTTAGTGGATACAGCAAAAAGGGGACCTGCTATGAATGTGGTCTGTATTCATGGGGACACTCAGCAATACCCCACAACAAATCTTTCCATTGGGGTGAAGGGAAAGACCACGACAGTAACTGCAGAACTGGTACCCCAGTTATCCATCCCAGTGGTCATTGGACATGACTTTCCAGAGTTTCCCTCTTTGATCATGGAACAGGGAACTCTAGCTGCAGTGACCACTAGGGTGCAAAGTAAAAAGGAGCAATCACTGGGGGAAGTGTTTCCATTTAAGGAAGATTTGATTAATGCCCCAGGGAAAACTAGGAAATCCCTGAATGCCAAAAAGAGACAGCAACAAGAATGGCATAGGGAACAACAAGGACTGCCTACTGAAAATAAAAGTGTATAGTAAAGAAGAAGAAGAATCAGCATTTGTATAGCATTTTTCATACACAGTATCCCAAAGCGCTTTACAAGCAATGCTAGACTGGTGGTGAAGTGACTGAATGTGTGGTGGCGGCCATATCGCACATCATCACCCACACACAACCTGGATAATTGCATGAACCGGTTTATGGGAAGGGGAATGTTGGCCAGGACACCGGGAATGTTCTCTGCTCTTTTGTGAAGAGTGCCCTGGGTTCTTTTACTTTCACCTGGACACCCACCAGGACAACACCAGGATGGGCAGAAGAGACCTCGGTTTAACATCTCATCTGAAGGACGGCACACCCCTGCAGTACAACACCCCCAATACTGCACTCAGATGCCAGCGATTTTTAGGTGCAAGTCCAATCCCGGTGTGGGACGAGAACCACGACCTTCTGGTCCAGAGGCGGATGTGCTACCAACTGAGCCACGCTGACATCCAGGCTGATATGTGTATGCAACAGCCTGATGATGTTACTCTAAAATCTTTTTTCCAACAGGTGGGAAAAGAAATGAAACATGGTGACCCAGAAATGAAGGTAATCAATGGTCTGTTATACAGAGTATGTACCAACCCAGACACTAGAGAGAAGGTAGAACAATTAATGGTAACCCTATGTTATAGGCAGGATATTATGGCTTTAGGTCATGATGTGCCATGGGCAGGACATACGGGGAGGGACAAGACATTGAACAGAATCTTGCAAAGGTTCTTTTGGCCCGGGATACATGAAGACATAGCTTGGTATTGTCAGGAATGTCCAGAATGTCAATTAACTGCCCAGACAGGAAAACAAGATACAGTACCCCTGGTAACCTTACCACTGGTTAGCACTTCCTTCAAGAGGATAGGGATGGACATTGTGGGGCCCCTTGACAAAAGTGCTAGGGGTAACAGATTTATCTTGGTGGTGTGTGATTATGCCACCAAGTACCCTGAGGCGATACCTATGTGATCCGTTACCACCCCCAGAATTGCTGAAGAACTGGTTAAGCTCTTCAGTCTGGTAGGGATTCCAAAAGATATTCTGACTGATAAGGGGAGTAATTTCAATGCAGAACTTCTGAAGGAACTTTATTGACTTCTGAGGATAGTAGCTGTAAGGACTTCTCCCTATCATCCCCAGACAGTTGGGTTGGTCAGAAGGTTCAATCAGACCTTGAAACGAATGATCAAGAAGTTTGTCCAACTAGGATTGAGCATCCACCGACAGTTCCCCTAGCCCTGGGGTGGGCTGGGGAAGCACACCGTGCTGCAGTGGCCACTGGGGACACCCAAGGGGTACTGCAGATGCAGGTGTTAGCAGAGGGGGAGCATGGCGGATGTCTGCACGTCAGAGCATGGATGTTATTGCGCGCCCGCACTCCATCGGGGGACCTTAATGGAGGAAAAATGGCTGGGCATGACCATGCAGCCTGATAGCCATGCCCTGCCTCACCGGGAGGACTCTTGTGGAATTGCGCTGGGGGGTTCGGGGCTGGTCCTGCTGAACAGGGTATGGGGAGGCCCTGCGGTGGACTGGCAATGGCTGTGCTGGAGCCCCCATCATGTGAGTGAGCCTGGTGCTCTCCCGGCGGGCAGGGCTGGTGGCTGGATGCCCCCACTGGTACATTGCCACAGCAAGGCAGAAAAATCATGACATGATAAAAAAAAAAGAAGTTTGTCCAAGAAGAAGGGAGGGAGGGACTGGGATAAATACCTCCCCTTCCTCTTGTTTGCCTACCAGGAGGTACCCCAAGCCTCAACCAGGTACTCCCCTTTGCTCTTCTTTTTGGTAGGACTCCTCGAGGCCTTCTGAATCTGGTCAAGGAGTGTTGGGAGGAGGGTATGGATATGATGACCCCTGGTATAGCTAACTAAATGTGACAGCTAAGACAAAGGTTGGTTTCATACACACAAAAAGCCCATGAAGCAGGGATAAAGGCTCAAACCACCCAAAAGGAGAGATATGATAAAGGAACCACAAGTAAAAAAAACTTTCTCCCCGGGGTCAGATGCTTCTATTGTTACCCACTTCCACCCATAAGCTACTGATGAAATGGCATGGACCATATAAGGTATTGCGTCAGGTAGGGCCTGTTACTTACGAGGTTAAGACACCCGACAAAAGGTCTGGTAGAAAGATCTATCATGCCAATCTGTTAAAAAGGTGGCATGAGAGACCCAGCCCTGGATTAGGAATGGTGGTAATGCCAGAAACAGGGGACACAGACTTGGAGATAGTGTATGGGAGACTGGAAACTGAAAAGGAGGCAGATGCAGTAACCGTAAATCCTGACCTAAACAAAACCCAGCAAACAGAGTTGAAGTCCCTGATATAAGAGTTTGAAACTACCTTCACCAGTAAGCCTGGACTAGCTAAGGGAGTAGAACACTAGATATACACTGAGTCACAGCCTATTAGAAAGAACCATACAGACTCCTCAAAAGAATACAGACCAATGTCCAGAGGGAAATCCAGAAGTTATGGGCATTAAATATCATTGAGCACTCAAAAAGTTCTTGGGATTCCCCTATGGTAATTGTACCTAAAAAGGAAGAAGACATAAGGTTATACCTGGATTTCTGGGGTTTAAATCAGGTTGCCCTGTTCGATGCCTACCTTATGCCTGGATAGATAATATTTTGGATAGGACTGGGAATGCCAAGTTCATCTCTACCCTAGATCTCAGAAAGGGATACTGACAGATTTCCTTGGAGGAATCGGCCAAAGAGAAAATGGCTTTCAGCACCCCTATGGACTTGTTCCCGTTTTGGACCATATCTTTTGGGCTTCACTGATCCCTGCCTACATTTTAGCAATACATGGACCAGGTGCTGGCACCCCACATTAATTTTTGTGTGTCTTACCTGGATGATGTCGTTATATTTAGTTCAAGTTGGGATACCCATTTACAACATCTGAAAGCAGTCTTGACATCAATCCAACAGGCAGGGATGACAATCAACCTCACAAAATGTACCCTAGCTATTCAAGAAACCAGATATCTAGGGTTCATACTAGGTAACTATTTGATTAAACCAGAAATCAGTAAGGTAGAAGCAGTAGCACTACAAATACCACCAACAGCTTAATCTGGTTCAAGATCAGTTGGCATTCATCTGTATCCCCCTTCCCTGGTTTGTGCCTGAAAATATGCAGGATTTGTCTAGTGCACTTACCCGGTCAACAAAAACTAAATAAATAAATAAATAAATAGCCCAGTGTCCAGTTCCCATTACAAAGAAACATGTCAAGTAATTTCTGGGGTTGGCTGGATATTATAGAAGGTTTATTCCCAACTTCACTACCATTGCAACCCCTCTAACTGATTTAACCAAAAAGAAGTGTGGAAATAAAGTAAAATGGACACAGAAGTGTGAGGAAGCTTTTAAGAAGATAAAGGCAGCTTTATGCTCCTCCCCAGTCCTGAGAAGCCCAGACTTTAACCACCCTTTTGAGGTCCACACTGATGCCTCCGGGACCGGCATTGGGATGGTATTAAGTCAGACAACCAATGGGAAAGACCATCCAGCGGTTTACATCTCTCACAAGTTGCATGATAGGGAACAGAAATATTCCACTGTACAACAGGAATGTCTAAGTGCCAAATGGGCTATTGAGGCATTGGGATTCTGTTTGTGGGGAGCCCCATTTACGTTGGTAACTGACAACAACCCGCTGTGCTTCATCTCACAAATGAAGGATAAAAATAATCATATCATGAGATGGTACTTAGCCCTTCAACCTTACGAATTTACAGTGAAGCACAGGGCCGGGACAGAACACGTGAATGCTTTTTGTCATGTCATGGGGCTAGAACTGAGGGGAATCATGTATGACATATTGAGTATGAAGTAAATACTGAATAGAAGATTTTGTTGAAAATATTGATGTTATAGTAGTGAATATACACTATCCAAAAAGTAGACACCCCAGGGTTATTGATATGGAGTTATGGTGTTGCGATACTTATATTTCAGCATAGCAAGCTGCTGTTTTTACAACTGCAGTGGGCATAGCCCTGCAGATGTTTTGCTTTACAAAAGGACTCCCTGCATAAATTACCTTCCAAACAACATGATAGAGTGTTAAAAATGGTGTTCTCCGCTGAAGTCTCATTACTACGCTGCCTGTGTTTGTATGGGATCTGGAGAGCACTATTTTTCCTCTGGCTTGAGAAGTTAATTTCCCTCCCTGCAAGGCATCAAAGGAGGTAGGACTTTGTCTAGGGGCATGACCAGGACACCTGGATGGACAGGTTTGGGGGAGGAGGGCAACCAGGTGCTACCCACTAGGGGTAGGGGGGAAGAAACTTGCAGCCAGGGATAGGGAGGAGTTACCTCCTCATTTCTCCCTTTCCTAGGTTGCAAGAACAGTCTGAAAGAGAACATCAAGGGTTTTGTCAAAGAAACAGAAAGTAGATCTTGTGAATCCTGGAACATTCTGGTAAGTGCTGCATTTCGATGCTCTGACATTTATAAAAAAGATAAATGAATATGGTCTGCATTTGAATTACAGTACTATGATGTGAATCCCTCACCAGGGACTTACAGTTCACTGCCACCGCCTGGGTTTTTTACCAACAGGGCACAGGAAGCCCGTTTCTGACTTCCCCCTTTGCACAAGCTCAGGAAGGTCAACACAATAACTGTGGGTAGAGTGCTCTCTCAGAGATGGACTGCAACAGAGACCAGCAGAAATAGAATTACCCTTTTAAATAGCACACAAGCAGTCACTGATTCTATAAAAATAGACTGTTTGCCAGAATACTACAAGTATTTACAACAGGATGTATTTACAGGGAACAAAAGGGTTGCACATTTACTAAGGAGCAGAAAATAAAATCACATTAAACAGATAGATGTTGTACAGCAGAAATCTAAACTGTCCTCCCATACAAATCCTTCACCTGCCCTAGCTAAAGAAGCACTTTTCCCTCACTGTGCTATCTTACCTCAGCTAGTCTTTGTAATGGCAGGGGCTCTGGTCTTTAGATGTTTCAGTCCAGCAGAGCGAGCTGGATGTAAGCCCCTCAATATATTGCCTTGCTCCAAGTGGGAAGGGTCCTACTCACTCTGAGTGACATGCCCATGTTGCCCAGCCCTCTTTGAGAGTGTGTATGCATGTGTGTCCCCCCCACCCTTCAGCACCTCCCTGCTACCATAATGATGTCCACCTGGTTCCTTTTGTTCAACATGGGAATGTCTCCCGGAAGCATACCCCACGAGTTTATGGGTTTATTGCTTTACTGCCTCCTGCATGGCTTTTCCTGTTAACTATCTCATGAGAACCATCAGACCTGTACTTTAACTTTTCCATATATACTTGCTCATGTGATCTGGCAACCATCTTGTCTAAAGAAGATGCATATTCAAAAAGAATAAATCAAAAGAATACATGGTTCTGGTTCCCTTTTCTGTGACAAATATATTTTGTGCTACACTTTACTGCCTCCACTGACACTGCAACATTTCAAATTGCAACACGGGGGCTGGTAGCATGGCATTATTGCCTGGCGGTTATAGTAAGGAGCTGTGAATGAGCGTTGTACATCCAGCAGACAGAGTTTGACTCCAGCAACCTTTACTTGCATACTGTGCAACTTTGCCTTTGCCCTACTTCAGTTTCCCTGATAGAAGATTTTTTAAATAAATACTGTTTTTGCTTTTAAACTTCAGCTGGCATGACTGCATGAAGGAGCCTTCCTGTACTGCATCTGCCTGCATCAACCCAGATATAAAAATAAGTCTGGTGTTCACTGTAACCAGTTTAATGTTCCCCTTTCAAAAACGCAGTACAAAATAATCACTTTACTTTGTCGTTTATGAATTTTTGTATTATCTGAACTTCTTATCCTAAAATAGTCCTTACAATACAGAAAAATGCAGTATTCAAATGATAAAAAGAGAAAGAATCAATCTGCTCTGCGTTTTAAATGCAGTTGGCCAAAATTCTAACACTGTGAATAAGCATTTGCAAACATATGCCTAAGTGTCAAAAATCTGATAGGAACAGAACTGTGAAAGTACTGTGAACTTATATGATGCCTTGTAATGTTTATTTTAACCAGCTGTCCCTTCGTGAAGTCTTGATGCCAGCTGCTTTTACTGGTGTTATGTTTCTGAAAATGATTCATTTAAACGGTATGCTTAGATTTATATAATGTTATATAATAGGTTTAGCTTGTTTCAAAAGTTTATCACCATCTCCAATAACATGCCACTCACTTTGTGTCTCTGGTGTCACACTCTTTTTAGTGCTCTCCAAGTTAAAGACCCAATGCAGTTAAACGCAGGCTTGAAAAACAAAAATCACAGGCCGCCTTACAAGGAGGCAAGAAAGATGGCGACTGGGCTGAGTCAACCATCAAGAGCTCTGTGTTGAGCTGAGCTATTTTTGATTTGCTTGTTATATTTCCCATTTGTCCCTCAATTTAGTTTTAAACTGTTTTTAACAAAGTTATTTATTGTTTTTGTCGTTATTGCATTTCCACCTATTTCAGCATCTTCGAGGGAGAGTCTGGTTGTGTGTTGGGCTCCCACAGGTGCACTGGACTGCTGTTGCCTCGCTGGAGGTCCAGGATTGTTACTGTCGGAGCCACAATAGTTTTGCTGGGTTTTCATTCTCACTGTGACTATCGCGCAAAGATTGCTTTGTCTCGCCATTTTAGCTGGGTCATTGACTGACAGTTAAATTTACGTCTGGAACCTAAAGTAGTTGGAGTCCCAAAGTAGGATGATAATTGGATTTCCGTGTTGTATTTTATTTGGAGTCCGGGAGCATTATGGAATGAATTCTGTGTGGGTTTCCTGGTCCTGAGCATTGGAGCTTTTGAGAGGAATCTACAGAAGGAATAAGGAAAGAGTTTCTACTCTATTCTGGTATCATGAGTAGGAATTGTTATATTCATTTAAAAACTATGAAGACTGACATCGGAATTAGTGGGTTTGGGTAGTGTGTGTGTGTGGGGGGATCTCCCCTATATACCTTGTGTTGCCATTTTGGTGTATCCCCCTACTCTTCGTGACCAAACGGGAGTTGCCTTTTGGGCACCGGGGAGCCGGTGACCCATTTTGGCTTCTCTTAAGTCCCTCATGGGGCGCCTTAGGATTGTTCCGTGAGGGACTGTAGTTGTGGGTTGTGGAGAGGTGGAGGAGTTGCAGGCTGAGTGTTTTGGGGGGTCCTCCCCTGGTGGCCAGATTTACACACCCCAGCCTACTGGTTATCTTCTGATGTGTGGACCCTGTTGAAGACTATTGTGTGGGTTTGGAGTGTACTCCTTTCGGTTATTGAAGATCCTGAACTATGGTTTATGACTCCACGAAGGTCTGGAATTGAGAGTGGTGGACTTTTAGGGGCCTTTTTCCTTCCATTACTGTGTGACAATCAATTTTATTCATCTCATTTTGTTTGCTGTTTTTCCCCCGCTGTGTGAGAGGTAGTGGGGGTGACTTTTTATTGAACATTGAACCGGAGTGGTGAGAGAATTCTAGTTTTACACATTTTCCTTTCTCCTCTTCGTGAAAGGCAGCGGAGGTGACTGTTTGGACAGCTTAGTGATGGAGTTGTGAGAGAACCCCCAGGATAATATTCACTTTATTTTTATTTTGTTTTATTTGTAGATTTATTCGGAGTTTTATTTTATCTTAAAGTTGGTAATTTCAGGAAAGGGCTGGAAATTCTTTTGTGGTGGGGCAATTCGGGATATTGTTGATAGAAGATGTGCTGGCCTATTGCCCTCCCAGTCAGGCACTACTCTCCCGCTGAACTCTGGGACCTTCGGCCCTTTTTTCCTCCTCCTTTGCCTGCAGAGGTTTACAACAAATGCAGGGCTCAGGGTATTGTTAGTAGAAAGAGGAGGTGGGCTGGGGGCTCCGGACTTCGGGGGGGAGGGTAGCGGGGTGGTCGTATTGCGGTTGTGAGGTCCAGCAGATGCCATTAGGCGAAATGGTCTCTAGCTCGTGGCTCACCATGTCTGGTTTCCATACCCAAGGGCTCCGGTAATTCTGTCATCTAATTCAGTCAGCCCCAAAACCCCGTCTGACTCGAGTGGTGTTATGCAATGCCAGGTCTATTAGAAATAAGACAACAATTATTGCTGATCTTGTTGGGACAGCAGAGCTGGCTTGCATCACCGAAACCTGGCTTGATGACAATGCAGGCCCCATTTTGGAAGTGGTGGTCCCAGCTGGGTTTTCGGTGATATACCACTCGAGATTGGACCACAGAGGTGGGGGAGAGGCTATCTGTTTTAGATTGGAATTGGGGCCTCACTGGTGTACCAGTAGAGGAGACCAGATCATTTGAGGTTACCGTAATAGCAGGTGTGGGCTGCAGGATCATTTTCATCTACCGTCCACCAGGGGGTGAGAAATTGTTCCTGCAGAAAGTGACAGACTTCATCGTCGGCACGGCATTGGAGTCGCACATGCTGATGGTTCTGGGCGACTTCAATGCCTGGATCGACGATGAACTCTCACAGTTTGGACAAGACTTTCTCCAACTTATGTCATCATTGGGGTTCACACAGGTAGTTGCCTCTGCTGCTCAGCACGGTCACTCACTTGATCTGGTCTTCCTCCTGGGGGTTGAGTCCTGCAATCTGGTGGTGAAGCCAGTGGTTTGGTCCGATCACTACACTGTGAGATTCAATCTCCAGCCCCTCCTTTATAGGTCTGCCCCTGTGGAGATGGTTAGATACTGCCCATTGAGGGGTGTTACCCCAGAGGGTCTTATGGCAGTGTTAGACCTATCAGGATTTTCGAGGACGGGCGAGGATCCAGAGAATCTAGTTTTGGCCTATAATAAGGCTATCTATAACTGAGGCTCTGGATGTTATCACCCCACTCCGTGTTTGCCCCTCTCTCACCGCCCTCGGTCCCTTTGGTTTGACCGGACCTTGAGGGAGTTGAGACGGGTGAGTCGAAGGCTAGAGTGTCGCTGGAAGAAGACAGCCCTTGATGCCGACCACCTTAGATTGATGAACCACTATTAAAGTGATCAATCAGCAACCTCACGTAAGAAGGCAGAGTTCCTGTCCAGTGAGATAGCTGCTGCTCAAAACTGACCGGCTCAGCTCTTTTGAACCGTGGACAGGCTGTGCAGCCCAGCCTGTCTACAGGTTCGAAGAGCATTTTCACAAGATAAGTGTGATGAGTTTGCTCACTTTTTATGCAGATAAGGTGGCTGACATCAGGGCTGAAATCTGTCCAACACCCTCTATGGGGGTTTATAGTGGTTGGTGTATGGTCACTTTCTCTCGGTCCTCTTGGACATCTTTTGACCAACTGGAGATAGGGGACATCATGTGAATTGTCCAGAATTTGCGGCCAACATGCTGTAGTTTGGATCCTGGCCCTACACGCCTATTATTAGGGTGTCTGGAGATCATTGGCCCGGTCTTTGCAGAGATTATCTGGTGCTCCTTAGAGTCTGGAGAATTCCCTAGCTCCCTGAAAGAGGTGGTGGTGACACCACTTCTTAAGAAAGCTTCCTTGGACCCAGGCATCTGTGCAAACTACAGACCTATCTCTAACCTTCCCTTTGTTGGGAAGGTGAATGAGAAAGTAGTTGCACTGCAACTGGAGAACCATCTTACCATCCATGACGTCTTCGATCCTCTCCAGTCAGGTTTCTGAAAGAGACATAGTATCGAGACCGCTCTGGTTTGGGTGCTCAATGATCTCCTGATGGCGAGAGATCAGAAGCGCCATTCCATCTTGGTGCTTTTGGATCTCTCTTCAGTGTTTGACACTGTGGACCATGGGGTTCTGCTCGAGTGCCTGAGGCTCATCTGTGGACTGGCTGGTCCAGTTCTTCGATGGTTTCATTCTTTCCTAGCCGGCAGGTCTCAGAGGGTGGTTTCAGGGATTTTCTTCTCTGAACCATTCTGTCTGCCATGCGGAGTTCCTTAGGGCTCGGTGCTGTCCCCCATGTTGTTCGCAGTGTATTTGCTGCCCCTCAGAGACATTGTAAGATGATATGAGCTGAGTTTTCACTGCTATGCAGATGATACACAGCTCTATCTGTCTTTTGCACCCAACCAGGATAGTGCGGTCTCGATGTTTAATAACTGTCTGGTGGAAATCCATGACTGGATGAAGTCCAGCTGGCTGAAATTGAGTTCTGGGAAGACTGAGGTGTTAGTTGTGGATCCGGGGTGCTGGATAGAGAGGTTGGTGGCGGGGTTACCTTCTGGGCTTTGGCTTGATGGTGTACAGTTGTCCACCTCTGAACAGGTGCGTAATCTGATGGTGGTATTTGACGATGGGCTGACACTGCAGGCGCAGGTGTCGGCAGTCATCAAATCTTCTTTTTACCATCTTAGGAACATTGCCAGAATTTAGCACCTGGTTCTGTCTGATGATTTGCCCACGTAGATCCATGCCTTTGTGACCTTGCACCTGGACTATTGAAACTCCCTATACCTAGGACTTCCGAGGGTTGATGTCCGCTGCTTGCAGCTAGTGCCGAACGCTGCAGCACGGTTATTGACTGGGGCCTCTCACACTAGTCATATTACTCCCATGCTGCGTGATCTGCACTGGCTGCCTGTACAGTGGTGGTCCACTTTCAAGGTTGGGCTTCTGACCTATAAAGCCCTACACAGATTGGGACCGAGTTACCTGCAAGAGCTCCTGGTTCCATACAGCCCGGATTGATCCCTCCGCTCACCTGATGATTGGTTTCTAGAGGTTCCCAGGGTGCGGCTAAAGACATCTGGTGCCAGGGCCTTTATGTTCATGGCGCCATCCCTCTGGAACTCCCTACCTTGTCAGATTAGAGAGTGCGGGACTGTGGAGGGCTTTCAGACCAGTCTGAAGACTTTTTTATTTAAACTGGCATTCAGTATTTGAACTTTTAAGTTGTTCTGTGGATTTTGAATTGAATCTGTTATTTTATGTGATTTTAATGAATGATTTGTTGATGTTTGTATGTGAAGCGCTTTGATACTGGCATTGCGCTATACAAATAAAAATATTATTATTATTAATTAAAATTTATACTCTGAGCTGCAACATCTCATTTACACTGAAGTCACGCAGCTGGGAGGTTTGAAGCATGGGGAGGTTGAGGTACTTGCTCAGGGTCACAGGGTAAGCAAGTGGCTGCTATGAAACTTGAATCTGGGTCTCCTGGTCCTCAGGAATGTGCTGTTCCCAATTTGACATACTGCCTCCCTCTATTTCCAATTCCCAAACATCTTTTTTTTTTTGCTAAATTTATTTACCCAGTAGAACTCAACTGAGCTGCAGCATCTCATTTTCAATGAAGTCATGCAGCTGAGAAGTTTGAAGCACTGGAAGGTCGATTTACTTGCTCAGGGTCACAGTCTGAGCAAGTGGCTATTTTGGAAATTGAAACTGGCTCTCCCAGTCCTAAAGACTGTGCTGTTCCCATTTTGCCATAATGCCTTCCCCTATTTTCAGTTCTGCAGGCTCTCTGCTTTCAGTGTCAATGGCAGATGCACTTAGCTGTCTCAGTGAGGCCAGCTCAGTTAAGGGTATTTGTTTTAAATTGATATCGTAAACTATGGGTAATATTTGATTCTTTTAATGTTACTTTTACAATGTACTATAATAATTCATGTTTTGTAACTGTAGTTTGTGTTCATTTTACCATCTGGCAACTCATGGAACTACCCCCAGTTTTATAACAGGTATACATTTATTTTAAATTAATGTCTTGTGTGAGTAATGAAAATGGTGGTTACTTGTTGCCCCGTGAAGTAACACCCAGTTTTGCACACTCCAGACAGCTTGTGCTATCAATCATAAGATCTGAAAATATAGCTATACAGATATAGATGGAATTAGTAGTGCACACTTAGCAGATGTCGGTGTGCTTGAAACTGAAATGTAGCATCCTGAATAAAAAAATAATAAATACAAAACTAAGAAAGTAATTAAATAAACAAAATTTACATTGTTTACATTCAGAGAGTTTGTAAAATTGGGAGTCATATCTGCATGTATTACTAGTGTTCATTGGTTCTGCCCTCATTCATAAATGAAAATGTAATACTCACGGACTGATTAAAAAAAAATTAACAATGTTGTTCAAATACATACTGTTATGTCCAATCAGACTGTAGTATTGATATCTACCTGCTGTGGGATTGGCCTTCTGCATATAGGACTGCTATCAGTAGCACATGACCCTAGTAGGATAATCAGAAAATATAAGCTTTTCCCCATCCTCATTATGGCAACATATTCACCTGGCTGTAAACACTGGATCAGAGGCAATCTGATTTTAGTACAGGGACAATTATTACCAGCAGAATAATAAAGAAGTGGAAAGATTTTTTTTTTATCTATTATGCCAACTGGACTCATAATTCATATACTCTGAAATGGTAAATACTTACATACAGTATCTAGTGTATTGTACAGATGGCAAATGTTTATGTGCTTTATGCAGTGATGTAATACCCTCCCTGTAAAATAAGAGCCGCTATTTAACTGAAATAATAAATTCATAAATAAAATGGCAAACGCTAAATCTTTTTCTTTCACTGCTTATTAAAACAGTGGAACCATATGCACATTTTGCAGTGATGTAAAATCTGTTAGCTTACAAGCATATATTACATTGTGTTAATTACACAGTGGTTGAAAAAGAAATGTTCAGAAAGCTGTACAACTATGTAATATTAACTCACATAAGAGCATTATATGTAATGTCAGGGATATATTAGAAAGGAAAAAGAAAACTTATGGAGTTAGGCATGGAAATGGTGCATCCATAAATGAAGTAGTTGAAATGAAAGGTCTTCTGAAGGTGTTGTTATGAAATCCAATAACAGAAGATGCTCCTATTTTGTGGTAACTGCTTCTGAATTTAAATTTTGTTGTCATGAAATACCTTTAGCAGTAATGCTGTAGCCATTCAAACATATCTTGCATAGACAGTATATCAGGCCATTTGCTGCTGATAAGAGTCAATATCTATTGCTGTGGGAATGTTACAAGTAATGGAAGAAATTCTTCTCCTTCTATTCAGCAGTAAATGTAGGCTATGTTTTATGGTGGATAACATGCATAGCTCAGAAAACCAACTTGTTGCCTAAGTGGTTGTTGTCTGCATGTAAATTGTATTTGACACTTACATGTTACTATAAGGTGATGTGCATTACTTGGGGGTTAAATATGGTTGTGAGACAGTATGTCTGGAAGCTTTAGTTTGGAGATCGTGTTAGATGAAGTTTAACATTGTCTTGTGAAGTGACCTAAGGCTTGCTTTTTAGCATGTACATTGGCATTTTGTTGTGACATTTAATGAATAAGCACAGATTGATCCAACCATGGACTCCCTTCCCGAAAATGTCCGCACTACCCCTTCTCACAAACTTTTCCGGACCTCCCTGTGGGAACATCTAAAGCTGTCATCTCGCTGCGATTGCCTAAAACCTCCCTAGAACACAGTTCTGGTGTCCACTGGATAGCTGGTTTCATCTTGCCTGTGCTTATACCGCCAGCCCTGCTGGTCATTGCGCTCTTATCTCACAAATTGTACTCTTGCCCCAAAATTGAAACTGGGTGTACTTTTCCAATCCAATGTAAAATTTGTAAACTGTCTTTCTCTACTGCTTGCTGTATTGATATACTTGCTATACCCTATCGCTGTAACTGTTGTACCTGTTATACCTCCACTGTACTCTCCCGGGTCGTTCCTGAAAATAGGCATATAACTTGTCTAGTGTACCTACCCGGTTAACAAAAACCAAATAAAATAAATAAATAACATTTTGTTGTGACATTTAATGAATAAGCACAGATTGATCCATCCATGGCCCAATGAGGACAGCGTAGATGTTAGTTAAAGAAGATTTTTAGGTTATATTTTCCCTTGGATGTCCTGGACTTCCACAGCTGCATTAGTGCATATGTCTGACAGACATAAAAATGTAAATGTAAAGAAATGCTTGATTTATTTTTTTTTATTCTGATTTCCAATTCTGCAGGCCCTCTGCTGTCAGTGTCAAGGGCAGATACACTTAACTGTCTCAGTGAGGCCAGCTCAGTTAAGGGTACTTGTTGAAAATTTATACTGTAAAGTACGGTCAATATATATATTTTTTAATTTTACTTTTACAATGTAGTATAAGAATAAAATGTTTTGCAGCTGTAGTTTTTTGTGTTCATTTTGCCACCTGCCAACTCATGGACTCTACCCTAGTTTCATAGCAGGTATAAATGCAGTTTTCAGTAACCTCTTTTGTGAGTGATGAAGATGGCGGTTACCTGTTGTCCTAAACTCTTGATGCCAGCTGCTTTCACTGGTGCTATGTTTCTGAACATGACTCAGTTAAACGGTATGCTTAGATTTATATAATGCTATATAATAGGTTTAACTTGTTTCAAAAGTTTATCACCATCTCCAATAACATGCCACTCACTCTGTGTCTCTGGTGTCACACTCTTTTTAGTGCTCTCCAAGTTAAAGACCCAATGCAGTGATATTGTTAAGCCTGGCTTTTGTTGCAGTTAAATGCAGGCTTGGAAAACAAAAATCACAGGCCACCTTACAAGGCTAACTCAATTAAGAGTCCTTTTTTAATTTATACTCTGAGCTGCAACATCTCATTTACACTGAAGTCATGCAGATGGGAGGTTTGAAGCACAGGGAGGTTGAGGTACTTGCTCAGGGTCACAGTGTGAGAACGTGGCTTATAGAATTTGAATCTGGGTCTCCCAGTCCTCAGGACTGTGCTGTTCCCAGTTTGACATACTGCCTCCCTTTATTTCCAATTCCTAGGCATCTTTTCTTTTTTGCTAAATTTATTTACCCAGGAGAACTCAACTGAGCTGCAGCATCTCATTTTTTTCTCCTCCCCTGCATCTCAGATGGCCCCTCCTTCGAGCTGCCTAGGACCTCACCCAAGGCAATCCCCACTGCCAACTGCCAACCCATACTGCAGCCACTCCAGGGTAACCCAACATATCCCTTCATCGGGTGGGTCCTCTCCTTCTGGGAAGAATGAGACTCACAGCCTTACCTTCTCAGCCCTGGGTGCTGCTGGGGTTGGTCTTGGCTGTCCAGGGGCTCCATGGCAATGAGGATCCAGTGGCCAGCATCAGGCTGGCCAAGACACCCTTTTTCCATTCTGCCCCACCCCACCAAGTTCTCGGCCTTGTGGTTGGCATCCTTGGGTGGGGGTGTGTGTCGGCGTTTGAGGCATCACATCCCTCAAGCATGCACCCAATCTGCCCAGAGATGCCCAGGCAGTACCCACTCCCAGGAGGGAAGCATCAAATGGAAGCTTGTGCATCCCCTCTCTGCCGGACTCTGCCCCCTGTATCTGGGCTTGGGGCACGAACCCAGGTCACTAGCATGCCAAGTGAACCCCTTCACTCAGTGCCACAGAACAAGCTAGCATCTCATTTTCAGTGTAGTCATGCAGATGATAAGCTTGAAACACTGGGAGGTCAATTTACTTGCTTAGGGTCACAGTCTGAACAAGTGGCTGTTTTGGAATTTGAAACTGGCTCTCCTGGTCCTCGGGACTATGCTGCTACCATTTTGCCATAATGCCTCCCCCTATTTTCAGTTCTGCAGGCCCTCTGCTTTCAGTGTCAATGGCAGATGTACTTAATGAGGCCAGCTCATTTTAAACTGATGTTGTAAACTATGGGCAATATTTGATTCTTTTAATGTTACTTTTACAAAGTACTACAAGAATTAAGATAAGTAAGTTATTAATTAAACAAAACTTACATTATTTACATTCAAAGTGTTTGTAGAATGAAATGGACAGACTTGGTGGGCAAAGCAATCCTTATCTGCCATCAAAGTCTATGCTTCTACAGTATGTTTCTGTATTAGACATTGAATTTCATTTCCCTCCAGGTATTTCTTGTGACTAAAGTGTACATTATAAAATGAACTCCTTTCACTTCCCATTTCCTAATATATCCCTCCATTCATCTACCATAGATTGCATTTCTGTTCATGAATTTGTACTCACATTGTGTCTATGCATGCTACTCTTTCTCTTTTATTGCATTTCACTTTTGATTTGCTTTCCTTTTAATTTTTTCTTATTCTTTAAGACTGCAGTAAACTACCATTAAATACTCTTTACACAGGACTCCTAATGTTCATCAAATCCTGATCTGGATTTTACATTACAGTGTTCACTTTAATTATGAGAAACACCCAGAGAAAAATGTCTAATACAGAAAAGAGAAAGCATGTCTTTTGAAGGTACATGTTTAAATCAATTTTATTTAAAGTTTCAGTATAACATTTTAATTGGAGCTCAGAATTTCAATGGGAAAAATAGTAATGATAGTTTTAGAATGTGAAATGTGTTGTGAGGGGAGTGGAAGCAGGAAGCAAGAGAAACCATGAATAAGATCACATGAAGGAACTCCATTAATGATCACATTTCAAATATTCTTCATTCACTTCTCACTCAAAATGGGCAACCGTTTGGTGGCAGCGCCACTTCCTTAGGCTCCAGTGATGATTCAATAACATGATGTTTTAAAGGAACAGGTGACCTCCAACCCTTTAGGAAGTCAAAGAAGCCCATGAAATGCTGGTTTGGTTTCTGCTGTTGTTTTGAAGTGGCACAAGAAATAAAAACATAAAACATGTATAAGTATACACTGTACAGGAGCTGAGTTTATATTACTTGTTCTACCTACGATAATGCACACAGACATGCAAAGGGCAGCACTGAATGGGTGTATGGCATGCTGAAGGTGAGAATCAGGTGCTTTGACAAAACTGGTACAGCTTTAAAATGTTGTTAGATCACATAAATCTCTCTGGTGTTCAAGTTCAAGTTTATTACTGGAATAACACGATTGAGCAAGCTCATTCACAAGGAGGTCCTGGGACAGGTATCAGGAACATATACAATGTAGCAAGATAGTGAACATACATTCATGACACAAAGTAATAATAATGGATACAAATGTGCAAAAATGTGCAAGAAGAGTACATATACAAAGTAACAAGACAGAGTACATACACACATGATACAAAGTAACAATAATGATAATAATGGTGTATGCCTTCCTTTCTTAGGCAAAAAAGGAGACAGTATTCAAATAGCTCACAAGCTTCCAGTGGGTCTGCCAAGCGGGTATCAGACCGGGACAAACACCTCTCAGGTCACTCACTAATAATATTGTATTAAGGAACTGCAATTGTCATGGGGAGAGCAGAGAGGTGATTATCCTGGTGTGATACACACTTAGCAGACCCGCTGGAAACTTGTGAGCTGTTTGAAATGTGTCTCGTTTTGTGCCATAGAAAGGAAGGCCTACACCACAGAGATTTATATGCTCTAACAACATTTTAAAGCTGTGTGATGTTATCTCACAATGGTGATTTCAAACTACCAGTAAAAACAGACTATTACTTTCAACCTGTCTGATAAAAAATAGTTCCTTCTAGTTTATGGATGTCATCCATCCACTACAACTAGTAACATTTAGATACTACAATGACATAAACAGATGCCATTATTTCTAACTGCAGTATGTAAGACAAACAAACTTGTCAGGCTAATTTAACAAAAATGAAACACAAATAAACCAAAAAATTAATAACAAATCCATTATGCTAAAGCCAGTGACTTTGTACTAGTACCCCCACCCCCAAACTGGCCAAGCAGAAATAATCACAAACACATTGACAACATGGCTTATTGTGGTGTGTGCATGCTGAACAAGTATAGGGTGCTACAGAGATGTAGTTGTTACCAAACACTACCTATTATTTAACAACTCAGGAATTCAAGACTTTAAGTATATAGCCTGCTCACTGGCCACCAAAAGAGCACACCTGACTCCTGGGGACACCTCTGCATCTCACAACCAGCATAATTGACATCAGTCTGGTTGTGAGAAAGATTCTACCTTTTTTTCCTTTTATAAATAAAATTACCATCTGGGAAGCCCCTACATCCCCTTAAGGTTCCACTGGAACCAAGTTTCAGCCTTCTTCTCCCGACATTTCTTCATTTGTTTTTTTTTATAACAGTTTGCACTCTGGGCCAGCAAAGGAACACAGAGCACACCTTGCTCCTGTGGACAGCTCTTCATCTCCTGACAGTACCATTTGCATTAGTCCACTTGGGAGAGAGATGCTCATTTGTTTTTTAATCAGTAAATAAAAAACATCATCTGGTGAACCACTCCACCCTCCCAGGTCCCACAGGAACCAAGTGTCTCCCGTCCTTTACCAACAGGCTGCACTATAATGTGTCTCGTTGGTAGAATGTCTGATCTGTGTATTTTTTCTTTTGTATTTTAACAGCCTACTCTCTAGCAAGCAAAGGAGTATGCCTTGCTCCTGGGAACACCTAGCATATCCCAAAACACTGACTGTCATCATTTACATCAGTCCACTCAGAAGAAAGGTGCCACTTCTTTTTATCATTAAATTAAACAAAAGAGGAAAGGCCTAATATCTTGAAACACATTTAATAAAAATGATTCTGCACTTACTTTGAGACACATTTTCAGCTCTCCTCTTTATAATTAAGAATGGAACTTTGCTTGGGGGAGGGTGCTCATTGGAGCAAGGTAGCAACATACAGTATATGTTTCAGTGCTAAACTATAACACAATTGCTTTCATTGTTTTTCTTGCACTGTAACTGTTTTAAAGGGTTCAAATACATGCTTAAATCCATAGGCGATTACTGACAGCAAAATAGTGCTGCTTGAAAAGTTTTTCACCCCAAATTAGTAAACGTGATTGTAACTCGAGGCAGTTGCCTTTCCAAAGACTCATGACTATGACTTCTCCCTCTGTCTGTCTGCCTGTCTCTGTCTATCTGTCTGTCTATCTATCTATCTATATGTCTAGCTATTTATGTAATTATCTTTCTATTAATTGCATCAATTGCTGTTTTTACCTATTTGTAAAATAAACCTGCATATCACATTTGTCTGCACTCTGAGCACATACTTATGATACAGTACATATTTATACTCCACTCCTGCATAGACCTCATACTGTCCTGATATTCCCATTATCACAAGCATAACTACCTTAATCTTATCAACAGCGATCCCTTCTGAAAGTTACTATCACATTTTCTCTCCTAACAGAGTCCATCATCACACCTGACTGCCTGACATTAACACATTGCTTAAATATAACTTACATCACCTCATGGACAAAAGTCCTGTTTCTCTATAAAACTGTGTAAATAATCCCAAGACCAAACATATGCCAGCCATTACTTTTTCATGTACTGCCACCTACTGTACCTGTCAAACCTATATTGCTTACGATTCCTTCCATTGAAATGTACACTTCCATATCTTTTCCTAATGATGTGTATGCCTTCCTTAGAATAGAAAATAAAACAAATCTTACTACTTGCAGATCACTGTGTTATTTCTCCATGCCGCCGTAACAATTCCACACACCCTCATTAACTTCATTATGCAGCCTTGGTGGATCCGACCAGATTTTATTTACTGTAGTGTTTAAGGGGACCCTCTGGGTGCAGCTTCCATGAGTGGGTGGGCATAAGTTCCATCCTACCCAATGGTTCTGCATAGGTTATATCAAAAACCAGTGCTTAGCTGCTTGGAGTCACTGGTTTTCACTTAACCATGGGGATGTGTGGCAGAGGGCCCTGTCCCTCCCCAATGCAGCTTGCACCCCAGGACATTCCCCTTGCCTAATACCCCTTTCCAAGCCTACTGCAGTAGCATCTCTTATCTATCTTTGGGTCTCTCTTGACTCTTTTCCATGCTCTACCATGAAGGAGTGGCCTCCCAGCGTGGTATCTCTTTCTATTCTACCCCACTAACTTTCTTCTTTAGTCCTTGGTGGTGACTCAGTCAGGGCATTAATAAGCCTCTGAGATACTCCATGACTCTGGGCCAATAGGGCAGTAACTCTCTGAATAAGAAAGCCCCACTGTGCCCCAAAAAACAAAAAGAAGATTGTATATGAGGTTGTGTATATGTTAGATTACTGGTGTTTTAGCCTTCCTCTAGCCTCTAGCCAGTAAAGATATTAAGGGTTAAACACAGGGATGTCTGTACCTTCCTGCCCCCCCGTTTGGTATAATTGGGTACACTCGTATTATGTTGTAAAGTGGGTATCCGCCTGCTCCAATTAAAAGTAATAAAAAAGACACTATTGTAATTTTTTCCCTTTTATGTTGTCTTGTGCATGTGCAAGCAACATTTTGTGGCAGTAGGAGATGGTAGTAGAAGAAATGCAGAGGTGTGTCAGTTTTGGCGAATGCAGGCCACACTTTAGAAGGTGCGTCCCTCATTTGCCAATTAGCAAACATGCTAGCGGTGACACAAGTTTTATGCAGTGCCACCAACTTGAAACCAACTTGCCACTGCAATTAGAGACAAGCTCGTCATGCAGTGGCACAGATGACATGCCTCTCCTTAGTGCCTTGCCTGGTGAAGCATTTCAATAAACATGGTGGCAGCTTTGAGCTGTCCGCCTCTCACAGTCCCTAGAAAGCCAACTTCAGGGGTACCCAATCCCCCCTGTCGGCAAGTTTAATACCTCCCAAGATTGTGTGGTACACTGGGAGTCCACCCCAGTGTGCCTCCGTGGTGTTTGGAAGTCGACCGCATTGGCATGTTCCTGCCCCACCCCACCCCCAATGTGTTGCCTGGTGAAACATTTCAATAAACATGGTGACAGCTTGTGCCATCCACCTCTCACAATCCCTAGAAAGCCAACTTTTAGGGTGCCCAATCCCCCTGTTGGCATTTTTAATACCCCCCAAGATTGTGTGGCACACGGGGAGCCCACCCCAGTGTGCCTCTGTGGTGTTCAGAAGCCGACCGTGTCGGCATGTTCCTGCCCCCGCCCCACCCCCATTGTGTGCCACAATGGGAGCCCACCCCAGTGTGGTCAACATCACCCCCCCAAAGTCATAGGGCACACTGGACATTTGTTTTCTTACACCTGTAAAGAAAGAAAACTGTCTGTAGTGTTCCTTTTTTTTTTAAAGTACCTGAAACAAAGAAAATGGTCCCTCACTGTTGGCAGTGCCCCCTCCTCAACCCGCACCCACCCTCTGCGCACCCCACCTCTTCCCTCACCCCATACTTACCACTGGAGGTTGGCACCATGATCTTCGGTGGAGCAGGAAGACGTCTGCACTCTTCAAAGCCGACCGCGAACTGAAGAAATGCCAGTAAGCTGCATAATGGCATCAATGGGGGTGGTTTCAACATAGGTGGATATCTCAGTCATTTTTTTGGCTCCAAATTTTCAACATGGGGTTCTTGGGACCCCACCTCATGAAAGCAGTCACTGTCATTTCGTTATTCGTTCCCAAAAGGTGATTTCACAGTCATTACGTGGAATCACCTTTTGGGACTGAATAATGAAATGATGGTGCCACTGTTCATGAGATGAGCCCCCAAAAAGCCTATGTTGCAAATTTGGTGAGAAAATTCCAAAAAATGTCTGTTAGAGTGTACATTGCGCAGTTTCCACGCACACTCATAACTTTGAGAATTTTTGATATTTTCACTTCAGATTTTCAACATTGCCATTTGTTCACACCTCCTTATGAACAGTAAAGCTGTAATTTTTCACATCCTGCACAAAATGTGTTTATGCACATCTGGTGCACAATGGTGCAGTCGCTGTGGGAAATCAACATTTAGGACAGATTAAGAAAATCACAGTGACACTTCATGAGCAGAGGTCCCAAAATGCCTATGTTGAAAATCTGGTGAAAAAATTCCAAACAAGCATTTGTCAATGCCGAATGTTGAGAGAATAGGCAGAGAACTTCAAGAAGAAGGAGCTGCTGTTATAACTATACTTCTCTACTGGGACTAAAGAACTAGAACTCTACTGGGACCTTCAATTTAGGGAAGAAACAAAAAAAAAGTTAGTGTGTTTGTCTGAGTTGGCTCAAGTGAATTGTTATTTGTGCAGTTATCTAGGTGTTTGTCTTATGTGGCTGAAAGGAATTGTTATATGTGCAATTAATTAAGCGTAGAAAGAGCTGTCAAGTAGGGGGGTGGCTTAGCCAGAAGGAAGCCAGGTTAAAGCCAGATTCAAAAACTGCCCTAGATAGCTTCTACCGGAGAACAGGCAGAGAACTCCAAGAAGAAGGAGCTGCTGTTATAACTATACTTCTCTACTGGGACTGTATTGCCCTCCTTCCCTCCCACCACTCTAAGCCAGTTCTACTTTAATAGGCACAGGATTTGACTGACAACAGGAACTTCCTGTTTGGGAGCAGGAAGTGAGTGATCACAGAGCCACAAAAGACTCACCATCCTAGAAGGAAAAAAGTAGCTCTCCTTCCCCCCAGCTGCTGGAGGTCTGACTCTGAGCAAGTAAGGAGACTATTGAGAAATATAGGAACTTCTTGTCTCGAAACAGGAAGATCAGGAGCTTAAAGGGCACAGAGGCAGTAAGTAAGTAGGGAGAAAAAATATAAAAAATAAACAGAGGAAAGAGTATGTATTCCAAACAACAGTTAAGGGGCCAGAAATAAGACATGATGGGAGTGGTGCAGTGCAGTGGCTTTGGAGCAGCAGTGTTCCGGGAGATGTTCTGGAGGATGCAGTGTTGTCCCATCTGTAGGCACCTCTCTGGGCTGAGGGAGGAGGTTGCTCATGTCCTGGCTGAGTTGGCCAGGATTTGGGGGACCTCCACTCCCACCCAGGGACCACAAGGGCCAGTGCCGTTGCCTCAGAGGTTGCCAAGAAAAGAGGAGCGGTTAGACCACAGTGGGCTCAGGGAGGGTGAGGGTGGTAGAACAGAGGTGCATCCCTCCAGCTGAACCTCTCCACAATTCATATGCCATTCTGGCAAAGTGTGGTTCCTCTGCGGAGGCACCTGCAGTGGAGACCAAGGAGGATGCTGGGAACCTCCACAAAGGAGACCCACAGGAGGGTGGCATGGGAACCCACAGAGGAAGGAAACAACTCTTGGTGGGGGACTCCATTGTTAGGAGGGTAGAACTGGGGGAGGAAGAAAAGAGGGAGGGAGGTAAGGTGCCTGCCTGGCACCATGGCTTGGAAGGACAGGAGCAAATCCTCAGGATTGCTGGAGCAGCTGCATGGGGGAGGGAGCTGGATGTCATTGTCCACCTAGGGACAAATGACCTGGCTGAGAAAGGGAGCAGAGCAGTGCAGGAAGAGTTTGTGGAGTTAGGGAAGGGCCTTAGACAAATAGCACGCACTGTAACCTTCTCAGAGGTGCTGCCTGTCTATGGCATGGATGAGGCTAGGTGCTCCACACCATGGGATTCAATCAATGGTTGAAAAACTGGTGCAGAGCTCAGGGATTTGGCTTCATTGGGGACTGGGGGTCCACCTGGAGTGATGCAGACCTATACTGGTGTGATGGTCTGCATCTCTCCAGGAGGGGAACCAGGATCCTAGGTGATAGGTTTAAATGCTTCATTGGCAAGCATTAAACTAGCCAAGGGTGGAGGCACTAGAAAGGAGCAGGGAAATCCTAGCCCCCCAAAAAATAAAATCAGGGTAGTAAGTGAGGCAAACACCAAGACAGAGATGTTGATAGGGAGAAGGGCAAGGGTAAATGGAGAAAATGACAAAGGCAATAAGGACAGGGATGGGGCAAAAATGGGTAAGGCCTTCAAGAAATGGAGGGTAATGAGTACCAATATCCATAGTCTGGGCAGCAAGCTCCCTGAACTTGTGGCCTTGATGGAAGAGGGATGCCTGGATATCATAACAGTCACAGAAACATGGTACACAGAGAACCATGACTGGGATGTTAACATACCAGGGTACCCAACCTACAGGAGAGACAGGGAAGGTAGAAGAGGGGGCAGAGTAGCTCTCTATGTAAGGGAAGGGATAAGAGCAACGGAACAAAAGAGTAAACAGGGAGGAGAGGAGGCACTGTGGGTCACCTTAGAGACTGGAAATGGCACCACAATCTGCACAGGGGTTGTTTACAGACCCCCATGTCAGGGAGAGGGAATGGACAAGGATATAATAGAAGGCATCCTTAGGATGGCAGGGAAAAGGGAGATACTGTTGATGGGGGACCTGAATATGCCAGATGTTAACTGGAGCACCTTTGCTGCAGCCACATCCAAGAGCAGGGCCATTCTTGATACCCTACAGATGGCATGCCTCAGACAGCTAGTTTTGGAACCCACTCATGAGGGAGCAATCTTAGACCTCATACTCTCAAATGGGGACAGCGAGAGGATCTCGGATCTAGAAGTGGGTAGCCATTTAGGAACAAGTGACCACCAGTGTGGTTCACGATAAACTCAGCTACAGAGTCAAGCCATACAAAAGTGAGGGTACTAGACTTCAGGAGGGCTGACTTTGGCAAGATGGAAGAGTGCCTTAGGAAAGCACTAGCAAACAGGCTAGAAGGAGGGGTGGAGCAACAATGGGGAAACATCAAAACTTCCATCACAGAGGCAACAAACCTTTGTGTGAAGCAAGTAAACAAATCAAAACAAAAGAAAAAGCCACTATGGTTCTCAAAAGAGGTGACGGGGAAGGTTAGTGAGAAAAAGATAGCATTTAGGAAGTATAACGAAACACAGAAGGAGCAGGACAGAGAACTGTACCAGTTAAGGCAGAAGGAAGCAGGCAGGGAAGTCAGAATAGCAAAGGCCCAAACTGAGGAAAAGATAGCCAACTCGGTTAAGAAGGGGGATAAAACCTTTCATAGGTACATCAGGGAGTGTAGAAAGACAAAGGGAGGGATAGTGAGGCTGAATAGAAAGGATGGTGGGTGGGCAGAGAGGGACAGTGAAAAAGCAGGGATACTGAATGAATACTTCTGCTCAGTATTCACAAAAGAGGAGGAGGGGGAGGTGCCTAATCCAATTAACAGAAGCACTCTTGATAGGGGGATCGATCCCAGTCCTTTCACAGAAGAAAGGGTTCTGAAAGATATCCTAAAACTGAAGGTGGACAAAGCAATGGGGCCTGACGGAATTTACCCCAGAATTCTAAAAGAATTAAGTGGAGAACTAATGACACCACTGACCCTTTTTAACAAATCATGGGAGGATGGTGTGGTAGCTGAGGACTGGAGGAAGGCGGATGTGATTCCCCTTCACAAAAGTGGGAGCAAGACAGAGGCAGGAAACTACAGAACAGCTTGACCTCTGTGGTAGGGAAAGTGATGGAATCACTTCTGAAGGAAATAATTGTTGAGTACCTAGAGGAAAGTGGGGCACAGGACCCAAGGCAACATGGATTCACAGTGGGAAGGTCATGTCAGACGAATCTAATTGATTTCTTTGACTGGGTGACCAAAATAGTAGACCAGGGAGGGGCTGTGGACATGGCCTACCTAGACATTAGCAAGGTATTTGACACAGTCCCACAAAAAAAGATTAATAATCAAATTAACCAGCCTGGAAGTGAGTCCCAGGGTGATAGCCTGGGTAAAACATTGGCTGGACAACAGGACACAGAAGGTAATTGTAAATGGAGTCCACTCTGAAGAAAGGGGGGGTTACTAGTGGGGTACTGCAGAGTTCAGTATTGGGTCCAGTCCTTTTTAATGTCTTTATAAGTGACATTGCAGAGGGACTGGAAGGAAAACTATGCCTCTTTGTAGATGATACAAAGATCTGCAACAGGATCGATACACAAGGAGGCGTGGAAAGGATGAGAAGGGACTTGGCAAGGTTGGAGGAATGGTCAGAAGTATGGCAGCTTGGATTCAGTGCAAAGAAGTGAAAAATAATGCACCTGGGAAACAAAACCCACGGGAAGATTACACAATGGGGGGTAGTAACAACAACAAAAATGGAGAGGGACCTGGGAGTAATCACATCAGATGAACTTAAGGTTAGCAAGCAATGTGAGAAGGCAGTAGGGAGGGCTGGGGGGGATACTGGGATGTATAGGTAGAGGCATCACCAGCAGAAAACAGGAAGTTGTTGGCCATCTGTACAGACAGATGGTGAGACCCCATCTGGAGTACTGCATCCAGTTCTGGAGACCCCATCTCTGCAAGGACATAGACAGGATGGAGGCAATCCAGAGGAGGGCAACTAAAATGGTGCAGGGTCTGCAAGAGAAGCCATATGAGGAGTGACTGAAGGAGCTTAATATGTATACCCTTGAGGAAAGGAGGGAGGGGGGGGCATGATAGAAACTTTTAAGTACCTCAGTGGAATCAACAAAGTCCAAGAGGGTAGCATCTTTCAGAAAAAGAGATGTGGAAGAACAAGGGGAGACAATTTGAAGATAGAGGGGTGACGGCTCAGGGGCAATGTGAGGAAGTATTTTTTTCACAGAGAGGGTGGTGGACGCATGGAACAGCCTTCCTGAGGAGGTTGTGAGATCTAAAATGGTGGGAGAATTCAAGAATGCATGGGACAGACATAAGGCAATTCTTGTGGGGGGTAGGAAGAAATATTCTGTCGGTTAACTAGTGTCTGCAGCTTATCCTGTAGGTAGGGAAATGGGCAGACTAAGAGGGCCAAGCAGTCCTTATCTGCTGTCAAAGTCTATGTTTTCTATGTTTCTATGTTGTCTCGCTGGCATTGGCATTGGTAGTGCAGAAGTTCAGGTTTTCAATAATTGATTAGCAGTTTTTTTCTTGGGACAATGCTAACTGTACAGAAAGCACTTATATAGGTTTTCTAGAAGTGTTATGTTTGTTAAACACAGTGAGGCAAGTGTTGTGCATTTTCACAATGCTTTAGCAATTTTATGAGCAAAACGTTAATCAATTTTTAGAGTTAAATAAAACCCTGGAGTTAGAGATGCATAATAGGAATGGCAGTGAAGTATTGAACTGACGCCAACCCCACCCCCACTGTGCAGAGACTGACAGGCGTTGGGGTGTGCCTTTGGGTCGTCAGCTATAACGCTCATGCCATTTTACCTCACCCTACCCTGTAGACACTGACAAGTGTCATGGTGTGCATAGGCATTTTGGGACCTCCCCTCATGAACAGTGGCACTGTGATTTTGTTAATCTGTCCCAAAAGTTGATTTCCCACAGCGACTATGCCATTGAGCCCCACAGGTGCAAAAACACATTTTGGGCAGAATGTGAAAAATTACAGCTGTGTGTTGAAAGTCTGGCATGAAAATATTGCAATTTGCGAAGTTACAAGGGTGCGTGGAAACTGCGCAACGCATGCTTGTAACACAGTCATTTTACGGACTTTCATCACCAAATTTTCAACATAGGCATTTTAGGACCTCTGCTCATGAACAGTGTCACTGTCATTTTCATAATCAGTCCCTAAAACTGATTTCCCATAGCGATTGTGCTGTTCTGCGCCATAGGTGCGAAAACACATTTCCGCCAGGATATGTAAAATGACAGCTGTACTGTTGTTAAGGAGGTGTGGAAAAATGCCAGTGTTGAAAATCTGGAGTGAAAATATTACAAATTCATGAAGTTACGAGAGTGTGTGGAAACTGCACAACGCATGCTCGTAAAACAGTCATTTTGGGGATTTTTTCCACCAAATTTGCAACATAGGCTTTTTGAGAGCCCACCTCATGAACAGTGGCACTGTCGTTTCATTAATCAGTCCCGAAAGGTGATTCTGCACAGTGACTGCAAAACCACCTTTTGGGACTGGATAATGCCATGACAGTGACTGAATTCATGAGGAGGGGGTCCCAATAACCCCATGTTGAAAATTTGGTGTCAGAATTCCCAAAAATGTCCCAGATATGCACCAAAGTTGAAAAAACTTTATTTATACCATTATACAGCTTACCGGCAATTCTTCAGTTCACAGTTGGCTTTGAAGAGTGCAGCCATGTTCCCGGTCCACAGAAGATCATCGCGCTGGGCTCCGGAAGTAAGTATGGGGTGAGGGGGATGTAGGGAGGCAGGGCATGCAGAGTGTGGGAGCGGGTGGGGGGGGGCAGGAGAGACCGCAAGGGACCGTTCTCTTGTTTCACAGGGGAAGAAAAAAAAGACAGCAAGGGTTGGTTTTCTTTTCATGCAGATGTTACTTGGTACACTGGGGTAGGCTCCCAGTGTACCACCTGTATTACGGGAAGGGGACCGCAGCCGATTGGGATTGGGCCCCCCTTCAGCACAGAAAGGAGGCGCATGATGCTGCGGGGATTGGGTACCCTCGGCCCAGCACAAATCGGGGGGAACATTATGCCGACAGGGAGTGGGCTACCCCATCAGCAAATTGAACTGGACAGGGGACTGAAGCTGATGGGATTGGGCCCCCACTGGCAAAAGAAATACTGTTGGGGGGCACATGATGCCGAGGGGGATTGGGCACCCCCTCGCACACAACTGGAATGGGGGGGGCATTATGCCGAGGGAGAGTGGGCTCTCCTGTTGGCAAATGAAGTGGGTCAGGGCATGCAAACGGGGGGATTGGGCACCCCTGAAGTCAGCATTGTGTGCAGCGGCACTCAGTGTCACCATGTTTACTGGAAAACATTTCCAGTAAAGGCATGTTGGGAGGCATGTTTTTGTGCCGCTGCATGACGAGCTTGCCTCTCATTGCAGCGGCACTTTTGTTAGATGTGGTGGTCACTTTACATATGTCTGGTGTCAGCGCCTGCATGCTGGCTTATTGGAGAATGAGAGACGCACCTACTGATGCATGCCCTGCATTCGCCCACAGTGACCGCACTTCCAGATCTGCTACTACCACAAGATGTTGGCTGGTGTGCATGCACAAGCCAACATAAAAATGATTGTGTTCATGAGTAGAGGTCTAAAAATGCCTGTGTTGAAAATTTGGTCAAAAAATTCCAAAACATGACCGTGTTATGAGTGTGCATTGCGCAGTTTCCATGCACACTCGTAACTTCGAGAATTTTTAATATTTTCACTCCAGATTTTCAACATTGCCATTTCTTCACACCTCTTTATGAACGGTATAGCTGTCATTTTTCATATCCTGCCCGAAATATGTTTTCGCACATCTGGCGCAGAATGGCGTGGTCACTGTGGGAACTCAACGTTCATTACAGATTAACAAAATCACAGTGCCACTGTTCATCAGCAGAGGTCCCAAAATCCCTACGCTGAAAACTTGGTAAAAAAATCCCCAAAATAATTGCGTTACGGGCGTATGTTGCACAGTTTCTATGCACACTTGTGACTTCACCAATTTTTCATATTTTCACTCCAGATTTTCAACATTACCATTTTTTTACACCTCCTCATAAACAGTACAGCTGTAATTTTTCACATCCTGCCCAAAATGTGTTTTCACACCTGTGACGCCAAATGGCACAGTCATTGTGTAAAATCACCTTTCAGCTAATGAACCGATAGTGCCCCTGTTCATGAGGTGGGGTCTCAAAAAGCCCATGCTGAAAATTTGGAGTGAAAATACCAACAAACGCCTGGGGCATTAGGGTTTCCAACTGTAACGCCCCACCCTGTATAGGCAGACAGGCGTCAGGGGTGTGACTTGGGATTTTTGTCTGTAATGCTCATGCCATTCCACCCCCACCCCCAGCCTGCAGCCACTGACAGGCATCGAGGTGTGCCTTGGACTCTTCAGACCAAAAGTTCACCTCATTCTCCTATACTGCACCCATCTCAGCGCATTTCCTTATGGAATGGGGTGAGCATGAGGCCCGAAGACCCAAGGCACATCATGACACTTGTCAGTGTCAGCGGGGTTGGGCGAGGTGAAATGGTGTGAGCGTTATGGTCGATGACCCAAAGGCACACTCCAATGCCTGTCAGTCTCTGCAGGGTGGGGGTGGAGTTGGCGTCAGTTCAGTACTTCACTGCTATTCCTATTATGCATCTCTCTAACTTCTGCACTACCAATGCCAATGCCAGTAAGACAACATTCAGCATTAACAAATGCTTGTTTTTAAAGTATTTATTGTTTTCTCTCTTTGATGTCTCCCCTTCTAGCAGCTCTTTATATTCCCAGGAACCAATCCTGGAGCTGTCAGAATCCTCTGAGGTTCGGAGTGGCAGAGTGTTGCAGCCCGCTCCAAACCAGAAAGATGCACGGTGTGGTACCTGGCTCCTGCGTATCCTAGGAATCTAAAAAAGAATCAAAACACTAAAATCAGTGCCAAATGGACAAAATGGCATGAAATGGATCAAAATGGGAATTTTGAGAGCTTTAAAGTAAACGGCTTTGTTCTAAGGGGTGTTGTGTACATTTGTGTCTTTTCTTTTGTGTAAAAACACCCCATAATAGAACAAAAGTCCGGATGAAGGTTCAACCTGATGGCTCGTTAGTCCAGCTGACAGAATTCTGAAAACAGAACGTAAAATTAAAAAGGTCTGTTAAAACATAATCACTCGTGTAATAAAAACTTAAAACATATATATTTTTATCATTATTTCTCTGAAACAGCTTCTAGAAACTTTCACATTTCAAAATGCCCTTAGAATAAAATGGATAGATATACATACCTTACGGCTTAGACTCTGGGGCATACTTAGGAGCCAGCAGCCCCATTCTGAGATATTATTATTGAGTTATGCCTAGTGATGTCATTGCCTAGAGGGAGGGGTTTCGGTCCCTAACTGGCCCTTAAGCCCTCTAGGACAAGTTTTTTATTTCTATTCCTCATCAACACCCTGAACTCCTATCTATATGTATTCTGTACAAATGTAATTATGGTTTTCAGTCAAGCTGATCCCCCAACTATATGTATTAGTGTAGGAATTGTATGTATTAGAATAGGAGACAGACCAGCTGACCTATGATGTTACTCAGATCAGGTACAAAAGGCACCTCTTATGTCCAGTTAGTTCTTGATCACAGATGATGGTGGATGTGCTGTTGCCTTAGCTCTGTCCACTCCGTGGCAGCACTTTGCAGTTAGAATTAGTGCTGAAGCTCATGTGTAAGCTGATATTTCTTTTGCTTCATTTACAAGCTGTGTCTGAGTTATCAATCTTCACACCCTCCCACAAAGGGTATGCAATGGTTTATATGAGGGGGGGAAGCAACCAAGAGTGGCCCAGCAGATCCTTACACTGGCAAAAGATCAAGGAGGGCTAGCACTACCGGACCTGCAGGTGTATTACCTGGCAGCACAGTTACCTGCATTCTGTACCTGGGGAAAACAAAGGTGGAGCTCCAGATGGTATGGAATAGAGAATGTAGGAGCAGGAGGACAACCCCTTTTTACCTTAGCTCTAACCCCAATAACAGCAGATTATACAAAAGGAGTCACTAACAGGTGGGTCAGGCATAGTTTGGGGATATCACAAAAAGTCAGGAGACTGATGAATGTGGAAAATACTTTGGGTCCCTTGTCACTCATTAGATATGAACCAGACTTCTTGCCTCCTAGACTTGACAGAGGCTATCAGTATGGGAAAGGTAGGGAATCACTAGGTTTGCACAACCGATAGAACAGGGTACCGGTATAGCTTTCACTAGAGTCAAAGAGAAATTTGGGTGGGTCATTGCAAATTTTCAATAAGTATTTACAGGTCAGGCATTTTGTTATGCAGCTCAGTAATATAAAGAAAACTAACATGACCCCTAACATCTTGGGAGGACTGCTTATATGGGTTGGTTACAATAGCAAAGCATCAGAGATACATAGTGGGCATATATCATTTACTTCAATATGCAATTAGGCTTCCAAAGAAGGACTTGTTGGTCCAAAAGCTAAAGCACTTTGTTCTTTTTGTAATATCCTTGTTGGTCCAATAAAAGGTATCAAACTATTTGTTCTGGATTTGTTCTTACTAGGACCAATATGGCATTAAACATCTTGTTTGTCTTCAATGTGTAGAGCGATTCACACTAGATAAAGTGAAACTGGCCAGGAAACCAGAAGCAGGAATGGGATTCCAAGAGAGTCACTGGAAAGAATGGTTAGAAAAAGGTTGGAAAGTCACTGCAGTTCCAATTTGGAGATAATTTTTTTGGAAAGTCTTGGTCAGATTCTTTGAACCCCTAAAATTACTAAACAGTATAACACAACTAACACAGCGGAATGCTGGAGGAGGTGTGGAGATGAGGGATCGCACTGGCACATTTTTGGGGGTGATATTAAAATACAACCCTCCTGGATTCAGATCCAACGGGATGTTCACAGTATTACAGGTACTCTGTCGCCCCTAGAATTCACATAGTGGGTATTGGGATTTCCAAAAGCAGTTAAACTCGTACTAATACTAATAGCAGTTGCCCCGAAATGCATAACAGCAAATTGGTTAAAAGAGCATCCCCAACACATGAATGGATGAGGCAGGGTAACTACATCCATTAGATGGAAATGCTTACGACTTAGTTAAACTTGTGGGACGAATGCCACAATAACAGATGGCAGGGATGGATATATAGGCACTCTCATAGAGAGGAGAGATGTAGTGGAAATGCAGGACAGATGCTCTAGGACAGATAACAGAACAGCTGGGAGCCCTTCACTGTCATTAAACCTTTCAAAGGTAGATTGGCCTGGATAGAAGGAAAAGCTCTGCAGGGAATGAGTGGGCTGTACCATGGCAGTGATCTGGGTTTTTTTTTCTTTCCCCTTTACTTCTGGTTAATTACAAAGTTATTGCCAAACTCCTGTTGAGCTGGCTAATATAGTTTTGCAACCTCTAGAGATGGAAAATAAACCGTATTAGATGAAGATATGGGTAAGACAAATACTTTTACTTCCAAATTAACACAAAAACAAGCCTGGGTAAAGATGCTGAAAGGTGACAGATAACAATAATGTGACAGTGGGTTACTTAGCCGGGTCAAGATACAATGGTAATAACTTTTTAAGTTTGTTATGACATATTGACTGTGTTGTTGATGAATATTATCAATGAACTGTCGCTAATTAATTGATTAAAGCTGAGTTTAAAATAAAATGCCTGATGTAGTTTGTTTGGGCAGCTGGCTGACATAGGATCAACAGGAAAGTATTGGTCTTATGTGAGAGTGGAGGCCTAGCTTTGTCAGACTTTTGTCTGTACTATCTCGCTGCCCAACTAGCGCCTATCATAAGCTGCACTGGACCAGGCAAAGTGGGGGATATGGGCTGGCTGGAAATTTAAATGCAGCAGCCCCTCCCAGATCCCACTCTTTGCCTTTCCTCAATTCCTTCTTGAGTTGTATGTCTGGTCAAAGATCCCTAACCCCTGGTGGGAGAGGATTGAGCGTCTGATGGATAGCTCTCCTCTCCTGGGGAGGGAGGGAATGTCATCCCACTCCTTGGCTGCCTTCTGATGGAGTTCGGGTGGCAGCACTAGAGTTAGGGAGGCAAAGAGCATGGCTACATAGTGCATGTGCACCAACATTCATACACATTAATGGCTGTGGCAGCGGGAGGGACAGAAAAAGGGACATAACTGTAGGCTCTGTGAAGCCTGCCTGCCAGCTAGCATCCTACTCTGCTCCTGGACTGCAGGAAGCCCTGATCTGAATTGTAAGTACTGGGTGGGGGGGGGTCCTTTTCTTCCCAGCCCCACCTTCAGGGGGGATCTGTGGGGGGCATGGGGCTCCACATTACCGGGGGAGCGGTGGCAGGGCAGGGTGGAATTACCTGCCTACGGTCACCAGTGGGGTGAAAAATGTATATGAAAAAAAAAGAGATCCCAACCCCTGGACAAAGCACGTGCTTTGCATGATTCACATGGCTGAGTCCTTGTTGCATATTGCCAGTGACAGCGGTCCACTCTCCATAATTATAGGAGACCCTGGATATACCCTGCGCTGTACAGACCTAGGTTTTTGAGGGTGGAATAGGCTAGGGCTAACAAGATCTTAACACGTTGTCTGGGGGGTACCTGTGTTCTCTTTCTGGAACTGCAGCAGTAGTTTAGGCTCCCTGTGCAGGACCACTTCAGATACCTACAGGTGCATCATTATTTGATGTCACAGGCACTGGTACCACAGGTAGAGAGGGAGCTATCACCTCTTGAAAACTTCATGTACAGGGCAGCAATGCTTACAGGAAGAGGAGGCACCATTTCAAGAGCATACCAGACCCTTGTGGGGGGCACACACCTAGAGTTCACACTGCTTCGAAACCAGTGGGAAAATGATGCACAAGTGGTCATTCCAGAAGACATTTGGGCCAAAAGTTGGGAGAAGGTGTGGAAGGTAACAGCATTACCTAGATGGAGGGAATTTAGGTGGAAAGTCCTCACCAGATTTTTTTCCCCACTACCACCATCACCCACCAGTTCCATGAGGGAGGCTCCAGTTTATGCTGGAGAAAATGGGGAAAGGTTAGGGACTGCCCAATCCTGAGACCCTACTAGGAGGAAATACATTCTAGATTGGCTGCCATCTGGGAGATGCAGATCCCAAACACATTCAAACACCTGGTGTTAAGGCAAATGGTCCCTAGAATAGGTGATAAAGTCATAACAGGACTTCTTCTGAGCCTTTTGTACAGCATCCCTAAAAGGTGTAACAGTATGTTGGATGTAGGAGAACTCTCCCACACTGCATGCATAGATAGACAGGGTGACAGAAATGAGTAGGGTGGTGAGAGTTATAGCTTCCTTAAGGTTAGCTGTGGAAAAATACAGTGCTGTCTGGGGTAGCTGGGAAGCCAAAGAGGGTTGTAACACAGGATGGGGCACGGAAGAAGGTAGAAGTGACCCAAAGGGTAAGCTGTGGATGCAAGGACTGAAGGGAACAGGGTTAGAGGTGCCCACTGGTGGGCCAGACCCACTCCTCTGGACCTGAGACATCTTGAAATAATCAAATCATCCACAGCACCTACTAGTTTTTTTTTGTATTTTTTTATTGAATTTTAATTAATTATACATTCACAAAAATGGAGAGACAGTAAAGATACACATTTCCAGGGGTAAAAACGTCATTATACATTCGCAGACTGTCCCCTGCTCCCATCTTTTTTTTCCTTTAACTATTAATTTTTATTAGGAGTCTATATGAGACAGGATACATTGTACAGTTTGGAAAATCAAAGGATAAAAAGTGACAACAGATTTGTACTTCCAGAAAAGAAAATTACACATAATGTATTTTCCTATAACCAGTCTCTTAGTCTTATTATTGTTCTCTTGCAGGGATGTTCCAGATGGGCAACCACTGCCGAAGGAGCCATCGGCTACACAGAGGATGTGATGCTTCATCTACTGGAGCAAGAAAAACTTAGTTTTGAACAGCATTTGTCTCAGTCATTAAGCTATTTTCAACAGTAAAATCCATCATAAACAACTGATGCATAAATAAAGGAAAATATCAAAAAGATTTTTCTGTCTCTTGTCTGTATCCAACCATCAGTAAGCCTTGTAACTTTATAATAAGAGTTATATAACATTAAACAATATAACAGCGCTATAAAAAAACTAAAACTTGAACTATTGCTACACTTGGGTATTGTCAATCCATTTAAATGTATAAGCAATTTTACTTTGTATGTGACATGTCCTCAGCTAAAGTTCCATCTTACAGTGGATCCCTATGAGGACAGGAACTGTTCCAGTACTGGTGTACCATCCCTGCTCTCTATGTAATCAAAGTAGGGGAGCCACCTAGAGTTAAATTTACCTGTCATGAGTTTCAACAGCGCAGTGATGGCTTCCATATTTTTGATGGTGTTAAAAATTAAAAACCATTGGGAGACTGATATGGTTTTGGGGGGTACATGTAAGCCAATTCTGGGTTATAGCCTTAACAGTGGCAGCAATGAGAATGTAAAACAAATACCTTTCTGCTAGTGTAGTAACACCCTTGGGAGGTAAACCCCAAACCACTTGTTCAAATGGAGGATTTCTCTGATTGCTTGGGTTATCTCTATCCAGTAAGTCTGTATCTTAGGACAAGCCCAAAAGATATGGTGGTGAGAGCCCCTCTGGCCACACTGTCACCAGCAAAAATCTGCAAGGTAAGAAGCATAATGTTGAGAGATTACTGGAGCAATGAAGTACCATGTGTTGATTTTCCACCAGAATTTTCTTGAGGATGGCGTAGTAGTTTTGTGCACTCCCTTCCAAATCCTTGACCAGTCGGCTTCAAAAATGACTACAGACAATTCCTCATGACATTTATTTTCCATATTCTGCACAGATAAGGTCCCCACTCCCTCCTGGAGTATTTTATATAAGTAAGAAATGTATTTTCTCCTGTCACCCAGTCGACTTTTGGTGTAAAAAAAGCTAATGGGGAAACTGGAAGGTAAGCCACAGCAGGGACCCCCACCATGGTCTGAATATAGTGTTGACACTGCAAGTATCTAAAACCTGCTCCCATCTGTAACAGGAAGGAAGAACTTTCCCAAATGCATCGTGATGTTACAAGTTAAAGAGCAACTGTCTACTATAATAAAAAGCTTGAAAAATTAAATTTACACCAATTATATTTTAACTTTATTGTTTCCTAGTTATGTGTTATTTTATTTACTTCCCCTGCTACTGGTCTACTCAATATTGTAGGTAATTCAGCACTTATTTCACTGAGTCTTTCAAAATGTATCTGACTCTCCCCTACTAACCGCACAATGGCTGTTTTGTGACATCACAGTCTGTTGCCATGGTGAGCAGTATGATGTCATAAACAAATATATTGTGAGGTTGACGGGAGAGGCAAATTATTTTTATACAGATGTTTTAGACAGATGTCCAAGATGTGTTATAAACATTGAAAATGAAAAAAATTGATTCTGTAGTAAATTGTAATTGAGGAAGCATCGTATTGGTGAAAGCACATGCTGAAGTACAAAGTTGTTCCCCCTCATACCTCCAAAGAAAGGCAAAGGTACAATATGAGAAAACTCAAAAGAAAACCATGAGAATCCCCTTGAGGAGGGAGTTAGTATTTGGCGTATAGGTCCTTGTAAGAACAGATCCAGAAGCAAATGATTTGATACCTTTTAATGGACCAACATAGACGTAACAAAAAGAACAAAGTGTTCTAGCTTTCGGACCAACCAGTCCTTCTTCAGAAGCGTAATGCAGTTATTCAGAAAAAACAATACTTTTAACAGCTAGAACATGCAGAAAAAAACAGAAAAAAAAACCCTTGGTTTAAAATACTCATTTAAAAAAAAGTAGAATATGATGTCAGAGAAGTTTAACAGTATCATGTTACCTTAAGCTGGGAGGGTCCCAGGGCCAAAGATGCTTGGAGCAAAACACATACAAAGAATCCTACTGTATATAAATTTAATTGACATAGAATAACACTGCTCAAGCAGATGACTCTTAAATCAAGTTACGAGTGTCACAATGTGTAAAAGTATATGATTACTGAAAAACAACCCCCACCCAGATTAAAGACGTACTAAGACTGTCTTTGGACTCCAAGAAGTTTCAATGTATGTGTTACAGACAGGAAATTACCAGTAAAGCTGTCTTAAAGACACCAGTGCACACTGTATGATGTGTAAAACTTAGTTGGGACCCATTACCCAGCTATACTCTCCAGCTAGATATTTATTTAATTATTAATTTTATTTTTTATTTAGTTTTTGTTGACCGGGTAAGTGCACTAGACAAATTCTGCCTATTTTCAGGCACGACCCGGGGGAGGGGGATACAGATGAATGCCAACTGATTTTGAACTAGATTAAGCTGTTGGTGGTATTTTAGTGAATGGGGGGAAATTTGGCCAGGACACCGTGGAAATTCCCCTACTCTGCTGTAGGGGGAGATGCTGTGCTGCTTGCAGTGATGGCAGACGGTACCGGGCAAGCAGAGGAGAAGGTTGTGCAGACTGTAGCTCTGCAAATTACTGAAGAGAGTGTGATGGATTTATTGGAGAATTGCTTACCCCAGAGTGAGCAGGAGAAGCAACATGGTGATTTGCATGCCCAAGAGCATGCAGCGGGAGCTCAGCAACCTGAATTGAGTGATGGTGCAATCCCGGCTATGGATATTGTTTCATTTCCCACTGCAGAATCACTGGCCTGGGCTGAAACTGCATCAGAAACTCTTCAGATATGCTTGCCTAGCGAGCTGCGAACCTCTGACGCTGAGCGCGTCATACCTTCAGCTGATTGCCGGAATGCAGAAATTGGTTCACCGCTTGGACAGTCTGATGGAACTCACCCGCAAACACAGACTCCTGACATTCAATGCCCCTGGATGAAAGAAGTCGCTCTGTCTCAAGCAGGGTGGCCGCAGCAAGCTGACAGTCGCTGGATCCCGGACTCAAACTGGATATCGTTTTCTTCCCCGACATCCTCGGTCAATCAGATTTCTTTGGAAGGACAACAGGAGGCATCTATATCAGGTCAGAGCTCTCCACCTCGTACTGTTAATAATGTGGGTGCTGCTTTAATAGGGACTCAGAACTGTGATGATATCCCCTTTTCAGAGGTCCCCCCCACAATCATCTCCACCTCCCTCCCCACAGAAGGATGATGCCAGACAAAGTCCTAGATTTTCAGATCTCTTCCGAAACAATAAACTGGAACAGGCTCCACGTCGGAACACGGTTTGATTAAGATATCGAGGCGACCTGTCGGAGCTCCCTGATAGAACTTATGTTGCGAGGAGACTTTTAAAAGAATCAATGAACTTTTTGGTGTCGGAAGTCTATGCATTAATTAACATAAGGCGAGAGGACACTTTCGACATCAGTTTTAAGCATTTTTCAGGCTTAGACAAGTTTTGGCACAAGTATGAATCCTGTAAATCTTTGCCTCTATGGCTCCCATTTTGGGCGATTCCCAAAACAAAACCTTTATTTAAAACAGTCAATGTAATGTTTCGAAATGAGGGGGTTAATGTGGGGGATATACTATATTGGCTGGAAAAAAAATGTACTGTATTGGGGCCTCCTGAGCCTATCATTGATACAGAGGGCATCTGGATGGGTGCTTGGCGTTTTAAGTTTAAGCTGTATATAATTGAGAATGATGTTTTTCACATCCCCAATAGTTTTTTTCTGGGGAAGGACAGAGGCATCTGCTTCTACCCTGGGCAACCCAAAGCCTGCTATAAGTGTGGAAGCAGGCGTCATTTAAGTAGCGCCTGTGACAAAGTTAAATGTGTCTTATGTGGGGAAACGGACCATGGTAGTGAAGTTTGTAGAAATGTATTTAAATGTAACTTGTGTGATGAGACTGGCCATGCCTATCATCAGTGTCCTTGGGCAGGACAAAATAGACAGGGGGGGTCTTGATAAAGAGCACCTGATAAACAAGGCCCAGGAGAGATATAGACCCCCTCCACAAGTTACACCAGCTGAGGAACAAGATTCAGGGGATCAGGAGGCTAGGGGGGCAAATCATACTTCTCAAGATTCCACTTCACGACCTCCTGAGGGGGGGAGGAAGCATCAAGGCCTAGTCCTGCAGCCCACGATCAGTCAGACACACCCACAGATACTCAAGAACAAGATGCACATTCTACACCAGGTCTTACTCAGTTACAATCCCACACTTCTACAGTACCTTCACATATTTCTGACTTTCAGACTCCTCACCCTAGAAGAGTAATTATTTCTGTTAGTAGACTGAAAGGGGGTAAACCTTCCTGCCCCACCCAAAATGCTTTCCAAATCCTTGCAGATTTGGAGGGGGATTCTGGCTTTGAAGCCTCATTCAGGTCAGAAGTTTTATCTGACATGGAACTAACTGAGGAGGGTGACAGGAACATCCTGGACTCTAAGAAAATAAAAGGCAAAAAAGAAAACAGGACAAACCCTTGCCACCACCTTAACTCTTAAATGGCAAGTCTGAAAATGGTATCCTTAAATTGCTGCAGCATTAAGAATTATAAAAAAAAATTGATTTGCCTGATGTACTGTAAAGAACTGCAAGCAGATATCATTTTTTTACAGGAAACCAGATTTTCAAACTTGACTGATGTTGCTCAGGCCAAAAGAACTTGGTGGGACGGTCCCTCTTTTTGGTCCTTCAGCCCAGACACTGCAGATGGGGCAGGGATCCTCTTTAACCACACAGCCGTACAGATCACTAAACTTATTGATTTGATACCTGGCAGGGCCTTAATACTTGATTGCATTTACGAAGGATATTCTCTCAGACTGATTAATACTTATGCTCCGCAACTTAAAACTGCTAGGGTAGATTTCTTTCACCAGATTAAACCCTATCTTTTTACCTCTAAGCATATAGTCTGGGGAGGTGATATGAACTGCAGTTTAGACTTGCGTATTAAGGACAATATGCAACAAAAAATTTATTGTGACTCCCATGCATTGCAGAACACTGTTACGGTTGCAGGACTTGTAGACAGTTTTAGATCCTCACACAGGAGTGGAGGTAACAACTATCAGAGAGCTTCCTTTTCCACCAGAATTGATTATTTTTTTATTTCCAAGCATTTGGTTACACAGGTTTTCTCACTTCATCCTTGTGAATTCTCTGATCATAAGGTTTTGATTTGTCAGCTGGGACTTAGCCATATTCCACCTAGATTTCCATCCTGCCAGAGACGATGGAAATTGAATTCTCAGCTACTGGACGAAGAGAATGTTCTAACACAATTGAGGTATCTATTGCATACCAGACAGTAAGTTGCTGACATGTATGATGACTGGCCTTCCTGGTGGTATGATACGAAATCCGCTATAAAAGATTTTTTTGTTAAACATGGCACACATTAAAACAATTCTGATTATTTAAAATATATACAGTTTCAGAATCAGTATTACAAATTATTGTCACACCCTCAGGTAGCAGACACTAATATTCAAAAACAATTGGATGATACTAAAAACAAGCATTTGCCAATGCAGAATGTTTGCTTGCTGGCATTGGCATTGGTAGTGTAGGAGTTACAGAGCTGCATAATAGGAATGGCAGTGAAGTATTGAACTGAAGCCAACCCCACCAGCACCCTGCACAGACTGACAGGCATTGGGGTGTGCCTTTGGGTCATCAGGCATAACGGCCACGCCATTTCACCACACCCTACCGTGCAGACAGCAACAAGTGTCACGGTGAGCCTTGGGGTCTTTGGCCCTTATGCGCACCCCATTCCATCAGGAAATATTGTGAGATGGGTGAAGTATAGGAGAATGGGGTGAACTTTGGGGCTGAAGAGTCCAAGGCACACCTCGATACCTCTCAGTGGCTGCAGGGTGTGGGTGGGGGTGGAAAGGTATGAGCATTGCAGGTGACAATCCCAAGTCACAGCCCTGATGCCTGTCATTCTCTACAAGATTGGGGTGTTATGGTGGAAACCCTAACGCCTCAGGCATTCATTGGTATTTTACTCCAAATTTTCAACATGGGTTTTTTGTGACCCCCACCTCATGAACAGTGGCAATATTAGTTTGTTAGCCAAAAGCTGCTTTTGCACAGCGACTACGGCATTTGTCACCACAGGTGCAAAACCACATTCTGAACAGGATGTGAAAAATGACAGCTGTACTGTTCATGGGGAGGTGTAAAAAATGGCAACGTTGAAAGTCTGCAGTGAAAATATTAAAAAAACTGAAGTCACGAGCGAGCGTAGAAACTGTGCAACGTGCACACGTAATGTAATTAGTTTGGGAATTGTTTACAGCAGATTGTCAACACAGGCATTTTGGGACCTCCGGTCATGAACAGTGTCACTGTGATTTTCTTTACCTGTCCCGAACAATGATTTCCCACAGCGACCACGTATTTCAGTGCTGAAAGTGTGAAAACACATTTTGGCCATGTTGTGAAAAATGACAGCTGTACTGTTCATAAGGAAGTGTGGAAAAGTGCCACTGGTGAAAATCTGGTCTGAAAATATTACAAATTCATGAACTTATGAGGGTGCGTGGAAACTGTGCAATGCTCACTGTAACCAAGTCATTTTAGGATTTTTTCACCAAATTTTAAAATAGCCATTTTAAGACCTCTGTTCATGAACAGTGTCACTGTGATTTTTCAAATGTGTCCCATACATTGATTTTGCACACCGACTGTGCCATTGTAGCGCTAGATGGGCGGAAACATGTTTTGATGAGATGTGAAATGACAGTTGTACTGCTCATAAGGAGGTGTGGTAAAATGGCAATGTTGAAAATCTGGAGTGAAAATATTGAAAATTTGCGAACTTATGAGCGTGTGTAGGATCAGCGCAACAAATGCTCATAAAACAGTCATTTTTGGGATTTTTTTCACCAAATTTTTAACATAGCCATTTTAACACTTCTGCTCATGAACAGTGTGACTGTGATTTTCTTAATGTGTCCCATACATTGAGTTTGTACACCGCCTGTGCCATTGTGTGCTACATGCGCGGAAACACATTTTGGGTGAGAAGTGAGAAATGACAGCTGTACTGCTCATAAGGAGGTGTGGTAAAATGGCAATGTTGAAAATCTGGAGTGAAAATATTGAAAATTCACAGATTTGACGAGCGCAAGGTGAGGGAATGGCTAGTAACGATGTCAGAAAGGTCATTTTGGGAATTTTTTTCACTAAATTTAACATAGCCATTTTAACACCTCTGCTCATGAACAGTGTCACTGTGATTTTCTTAATGTGTCCCAAACATTGATTTCTCACACCGACTGCACCATTATGCGCTACATGCTGGAAACACATTTTGGGTGAGATATGAAAATGACAGCTGTACTGCTCATAAGAAAGTGTGGTCAAATGGCAATGTTAAAATCCAGAGGAAAATATTGAACATTCGCGAACCTATGAGCGGTAGAACAGCGCAACGCATCGCCAGAAACAAATGTTTTTTAGGATGCCACCAAATTTTCAACATAGGCTTTTGAGAGCCCACCTATGAACACTGGCACTGTCATTTCATTAATCAGTCCCAAAAGGTGATTTTGTACAGTGACCACAAATCACCCTTGGGCCTGATTCACGCCATGACAGTGGACAGAATTCATGGATGAGGGTTCCAAACCCCATGTTGAAAATTTGTTAAATTCCAAAAATGCCTGAGATATGCAGAAGTTGAAAATCCCAATTATTACATTATACAGCTTACCGCATTTCGTCTTGTTGGCTTTGAAGAGTGCAGACGTGTTCCCTAGTCCATCGATACTGCTGCCGAGTTCCAGGAGGTGGGTATGGGTGGGGTGGGAGGCAGGAGTGGAGGGTGGTGCGGTGGGAGGTTGTAGGGAGACTGCGGGACCGCTTTTTGTTTTCGTTTTTTTTATAATACGACGCTGGACGCTTATTATGCTGGGGTGGGCCCCCAGCATGGCAATTACATGATGCAGTGACATTTGCCACACTGAGTGGGCTCCTCAGCATGGCAGCTGGAAAGCTTTGGGGGCAGTGAGCCGACGGGCATTGGGCACCCCTGGCCATTATCTCGACTGCTGCCACACTGGGGTGGCCTCTAGCGTGGCACTTGGTAATCTCTTGGGGGACTGTGGAGCCGATTGGGATTGGGCACCCCAGTTGGCCAAACACATTGTTGCCATGTTGGGTGGCCCCAGTGTGGCACCTGGAAGACTGTTTGGGGGGGGGAGCACTTCAGTGAGCACTTCCCTTATCTAATCGTGCTCACTGAAGTGGCTCTCTCCCTTTCAACTGTAAGTCACTGCATTCTCGAGTGCTGTCATAGACAGCTGCAGCATGCACTGGGCAACTGTGGCTGCACCTGCAAACGCATGGAAGGAATTGTAAGAGGGGGTGCCACACCTCCAGAAATTCAGATGATGGTACTATGTTTCTTGCACATGCATGCAAGCAAACATAAAAATGAGGCACTTCCAATATGATAGGGCAGCCTCTATGCTTGCTGAGATGCGGATTGGTACACAGCAACAACCTTACAAAGATCCATATGCCGCCTTTAAACAAAAATTAGATAAAAAACTAATGACGGGTCTAAAAGATTCAACAGGCCAGGTTCGGAATATGGATATAGAAATGTTGGTATTAACTGATCAATATTTAATGGCACTTTTTAGCACCCCTATAATTCAACTGCTGCATGGGATGCTGTTTTTCATTTTTCCATTTCTACTATTCCTGAGTCGATCTTACATACATTAGATGTCCTAATTACAAAATCTGAAGTTCTCACTACTATAAATGCCTTAAAAATGGAATATCACCCGGAGAGGATGGCATAACAAATGAGTTCTATAAGGCATTCAAAGATGACCAAAGTAACATTTTGCCTTTCTTTTATAACGATATTCTATGATTTGGAACAGGAGCTCATAGCTTTAATTCTTCCTTAATTACATTTTTATACAAAAAAGGGGATTGTACTTCCTTAGGTAATTGGAGACTGATCAGTTTGCTTAATACTGACTACAAGATTCTTTCCTCAATCCTTTGTAAACAACTACAGGCCGTTGCTCAAATAGTAATTCATCCTGCCCAAACTTGTTCAATACCTCAGAAACCAATACAACAAAATGTTTGTTTACTACGAGACATTTGTGAATATGGAAACCAAAACAAACTGTCAGGGTATGTGCTGGCTTTGGATCAGTCTAAGGCTTTTGACAGAGTTTCACATGTTTTTTTTATTTCAAGTTTTATTCAAATATGGTATTGCCCTCAATTTTGTTAATTACATAAAAATGTTGTATGTTGATGCAACACTTTACTCTTCTGTGAATAATTTAATGGGTACAGGGGTTAAACTAAAACAAGAGGTCTGACAAGGGTGCCCCATAAGCCCTTTGTTATATACATTCATACTAGATCCTGTTGTTAGGGAAATTGTGTCTGATCACCACATACGAGGACTGACTCCCTCTTTATCTATTCCTGAACAAAAGATATCAGCCTATGCAGATGATATTTGCTTACTCATAAAGGATGTCCTGTCAGGACAGACTGCATTACAGAAATTTGGCTCATTCTCTGCAATAAATGGTACTATTCTGAAGACTGAGAAATGTGTCGGTTTTGTAATAGGTGGTGCTATCCTAGCCTAAACATTGGGGAGGTTTTAATTTGTAATACAGCTCAGATTTTAGATATTTCTTTTGGGGGACACGATATGGCTTACAGAAACTGGGAAAGGCAGCTAGAGGTGGGTGAACGGAAAGTCCAGCAATGGAAATCATGGGGTTTTTCAAAAAGGAAAAGAGTTTTGATAATAAAAAAAATTTTACTTCCTGTTTTTTACATATCCGTTATGTTTTTCCTATTCCGACCTCTTTGGAAACAAGATTATTTAGCTGTTTTTTCGAAAGGTTTGGGGCAGCAGGTTAAACCCCATAAAATGAGCTTTCACCTATCTACCCATCTCACAAGGGGGTTTAGGGATGATGAACCCTTTAATATTTCACCATTCTTTCTTATGATTTCTTCCATTCAAATCCCTGATTCCATTGCATCTCACCCCTGGAATGTCTGGACTCAAAAATTATTTCACTCCTTTATGGAAAAATGGGAAGGGGGAAGTATACCAAAACTGACATCTAAATCAGATATTCCAGGCTTCGCAGTTTCTGCAATTAAAAAACTAAGAGAGTGGAAGTTAGAAAAAGCTCAGCTACAGGGAATTACTAGGAAATATTTTTATTCTGAGATTATGGGTAATATTTTTTTTGTACAACTTGATTTTACAATGTGTGTACCTTCTAAAGTATCACAAGCTTTAAAAACCCTTACTGATAGTAGACTTCCATTACACATGCGGGATGTCCAATGGCTTAGCTGTCATGGCAAACTTGGGGTCAAAGGAAATTTGAAGCATAAACCTATTACTGAACGTCAGTGCATCAGAGCTGAATGCATTGGATTAATAGAAACACAAGAACATTTCTTTTTACAGTGTTCATTTGCTGTTTAATTCTGGACTGATTTAGCTTCTCGTTGGAACTGGAATATTGCACGCCATATCTCCTGTCAAAGCTTGGTTTTAGGGGATTAATCTGGGTTTTTGGGGAGGTACCACTCGAGTACATTGACTCTGATTTTTGCTTGTATCAAATATTATATGTGGCAAACTAGATGCCAATTTTCTATACAACTTTCCATTGTACCTAATGTTGTTGTAATTAGACAGATGGAACAAGCTATTATAAAACAAAAACTCTGGGATTACAATAATCTCAAGAGACAACTTTTTTCAATTATTGGAAGCATATTACATGGATCGACTGATTGGATTTCTTTTGTATTATTGCGTGTCTTACCTACTTAGTTTTGATTATTATCTGGATTGATTCTCAAGTTTGTAACAATTACTGACTCTGTATTGAGAACTTTTTTGGAGAATTATCATTGTTGTTCTATACTTTGTGATGTATTGTATATTTTTTCCAATAAAATTCCTCTACTCTTTTTGAGAAGTGCCATGGGATCTTTAACATCCACCTGAACTGGCAGATGGGACCTCGGTTTAATGTCTCATCTGAAAGACGGCACCTCAGGAGTGCAACACCCCTCATGCTGCACTGCACTGCAGTGTCAGTATTGAGATATTAACGCAAGTGTCTGGTGTGGGGCTAGAACCCACAGCCTTCTGATCTCCTGGCCTCAGAGGCAAGTGTGCTACCTACTGAGCCACTGACACTGACAAACAACCCCATGCCCCATAAACTTAAAAAATCTCTAGTATAGTGACACAACTTTATAAATGATAATTTAAATATAAATTGACACTGTTAGAGTAAAAAAAAACCTCTTGTCGAGGACCACTCAGGAATTAAGACCATACAGCTTGATATGTACCGATGTCAATAAATTCTCAGTGTATAACAACTTGATGTACCACAAGTGCCTAAGGAATCTGAATAAGAGATACAAATTTAATTTCTCTCCTCCTCTTCACACACACAATACACCCTACCCCACCCCACATCCCCATAATGCAGGGGGCATAACTAGTTTTAAGGAGACACACACACACACACACACACACACACACGCACACACACA